>CM038793.1:161396521-162081876 GCA_021764765.1 Vicia sativa
GTAAATATGTACACGAACGAGTATTTACGTACAGAGAAGGATGGATGTACATAGGAGGGTTGGAACTTACACCATAAGGGTGGCCCATTGGTTGAAAAGCAGTTTCACCGGGAATAATGCTCCTTTCAATACCAATGGTATTCAGTGTATACACAAGCGAAGTGAAAAACAAACGATCAAAGTTTGTCTGTACTTGAGTATTTACAAAAGTATCTGTATTATGTACATGTAAAAATTTGTACGTTGTCATACCCCAAAATTTTCCCTCCATCTTCTCAAGATATCTCATACATCCATACTCAAGGATTCCTCAAGGGTTGATCAGACAAACCCTCTCCTAGACAATCAACCCAAACTAGGGTTTGGTAATTCTCAGATCAAGATGTACTTCTAACATCTCTAATGGTCATCATGCCTCCTCATATGCTTCAAGGATTCTCCATGTCAAGTTTCAAGCTTCACAGATAAAATTTCCTCAGACAATTGCTCAGATGGTTGAAAATCAGTTGTATTGGACAAAAAGTCAACTGTGGTCAACATACAGTCAAACTTCATGATTTTTGGTCAACATCCTCATTTTGAAGTTACATTCATCATTTGATCAAGGGTTGATCATGATTCATCAAGAAAACTCAAGATTTGCTCAAAAGTCAAACTTTCTAAATTAGGGTTTCTAGGTGAAAAGTCAACCAAACTTTGACTGATCATAACTTCTTCATACTTTATCAGAAATTTTCCCACCAAAGCTCATTTTGAAGGAAATTCAATTCTCTACAACTTATTGTCTCACAAGAATGTTCACAAAATGCTTCATTTGGAAGGTATGGATCAAAACATTACGGTCCTTTTCAAAGTCAACAAAAGTCAACATTTTGTTTTGAAGATATTTTGAGCATGGAAACTCAATTGAGATGAGACCAAAAGGTTGGTTAGAGGACTCTTAGAGCTTTCTAAAAGTCAAAGAACACTCAAAAATGTGGAAAATTGAGCAAGATACACCATTCACAAGTTGGGCAATTTTGAAGAAGTGCACAAAGAAATACTTCTAAAAATCAAAACTTTGCAAATGGGCTTACTTTTTCTTCATCAAACTTGTTCCTTATACAATTAGGAATATCCAAGCCCAATGCCACGAATTTTTATTTTATTTTTCTATTTAATTTGGAATTTATTCATTTAAATACAAATTAAATTTAAAAATAAGTATAAAATCAAAATTAAATGCAAACTTGATTTTCTCTCTTCCTTGAGATCCAAGTAACTCAATAAAGCCAGCAAATTTCGAAATTTGGTTGGATATGGCAAGATTGGATTGAAAATTGATCAAAAGATGAAAATTTGATTTTGTACAAAATCAAATATGATTTGCATTGATTATTGATTGATTCTTCCTCAAATCGACTCCAATTCATCTACTATATATATTTAACAGATGCCACACGAATTAGGGTAGAATTTTTGACTGGAGAAACCCTATTGAAGCTCAAGAAAACCGTGCCCTACAAGCCAATTGCAGCCCTAGTTCCAGCCGTTTTCAATCGATTTTGAGGTGTCCATTGCATTCCTTGATACCTCTTGAGTCAATCCAGACCCTTACATCATCCAAAAGTATCCAGAATCAAGAAATCACGAATCGGTTTGTTCATCCTTTTTTCAAAATCGTGTTTCATTATTCATGCATTATTAACAAGTTTTGATGTTTGTTTCATGTTTAGAACAAAGTTTGCAAGCGATCTGGGCAGGTTAATTGCGTTTCCATGGCCTGAAACGTGTTATGCCATAACTAGGGTTCCTTAACTCGATTTAGGGCTTTGCTTATTAGGATAAATTGGACCACGAGACTATTACCAATGCATTCGGAATGATGTCCTGAATCGATCCATGGTCTTATATGTTATTTATATTATGTGTGCTTGATTTTTTGATTTAGCCAGGGTCTGTAGCGTCGAACAATGGCCGACAAGTTTTCAAAATTCAAAGCGAAAGAGATGAAGTTTGCGGAGGCGAGGCAATGGGGAGAGCAGCGTGTTTGTAACCCACTCGTTCCAGTTTTCAAACACACGTGCACGCTGGCTCAGTTGGTTAAGACGCTTCCTGTTGATGGATGCTCTCCCATGTCATGAGTTCGAACCTCACAGGGACCGATTTTGATTTCTTTTTCACAAATCCAACTTTTTTCAATTTTCTTTTTATTTAATATATTTTCATGCATTTTAATTTATTTCAATATTTTCATTCATTCATTAAAAATCATCAAAACTATTTTTCCTTTTGCATTTATTTTCATAAAATGTTTATTTAATTTATAAAATTAAAAAAAATACTATTTTGCATGCATATTTATTTTTATTCATAATTTATCATTTTAATCACTTTTAATTAGTTTTAATTATTAAATTGCATCCAAAAAATCCCAAAAACTTATTTTAGCATATTTATGTTATTTCCAGCATGAAATATTTTTCTCATTTAAAAATTTGCATTTTTACTAACATTTTCCTCTTATTCGATTTCATCGTATTTTAGATTTTCTCATCTTTCCACGGGTTATCCCGTTTCAGACGATTTCTTTTATCGTTTTCCTTTTTCCAATAATGTAATTGCTTATGGGATGTAATAGTTTTAATTAGGGCTTTTATTTTCCGCATTTTAAATTATGTATCTGCCCCAAAGCCATGTAATAGCGTAGGATTTATCTTTCCGCATCTTTACATTTCCGCATTTTAAGTTCCGCACCCTATAAACTGCTAGTAATTAGGCGTGTATGGCAAGACTAAAATTGGACATAGCTCACCCTAATTTTAAAGATAAAATATTTGAATCAACACACTTCTTCACACACGCACCCCTTAGGGTAATTCTCTCTCGTTGCCCTACGAATACAAATGGTCATGTCCCTCGAACGTAGAGGTATTCTAGCACCGTTGCCTTCAAACAAATCATCATAGTCCCTTCGATACAAAGATCATAAGACCCACGATGTCGCCTCCGAATACATGATCTTGACCCTCGATTGTCGCCTACGAAAAAATGATGATAGTCCCTTCAAATGTGCTAGGATACTTCCTACAAGTTGCTTTCTATGACCACCCGATGTCCCTTCAAATGTCCCGCTTACATCCAAAAAATAGGTTCACCTACCAACTAATGGTATGGATAGCGCTATTCTAAAGGAAAGTAAAACAATCAAAGCGACCAATTCGAGTAGGTAATAAGACTTTTAGTTGCTTGCTCAATCAAATACTTTTCACACCTCACACTTTTGTCAAAGTTCAAATTCTTTTCAAACAAAACATTTCCGAACACTTTGTATACATTCCTACATGAATCATTACAAAGTCAAAGCAAAATGCCTTTTCAAAACATTTTGTCAAACACACGAAAGCAAATTTTAAAGTGATCTAAGAGCAACTAAGAGCCGTAGATAACTACGGATGGAAAGGGTGCTAATACCTTCCCTTTCATAACCTTCTCCCTTACTCGAGAATCTAACGAAGGTCTTTTACGTACTTTTACCTTCCCTTAATTGGATAAAAGAAAAGTCGGTGGCGACTCTTGCTATCCGCACATTTGCGATACAAAAACCTACAAAGTCGGTTCACCGTGTTCTGAGCTGGCGACTCTGAGAGACACCTAAAGAGAATACCTTAGGGATTTTTAGATCATTTTTACTGCTTTTTGTTTGACTTGATTGCTTTATCTTTAAGGGTTGCTTGGGTATTATATTTGTGGGGGATCCTACACCCGGATCCGGGTTTCCTTTTAGGTAAGTAGCAATAAATCGTCGCGACCGTTAGACGTATATCGAAACGGTCAACATGATGGATACGTTAGTGTGACACTTTGGATGTCCTGATACTCTTCATTCCCAAGTTGAGGATAGTATTTGGCTTCTGCGTGGTGTCATCAAGCACTAACTAAACTTTTAGAACCTTAATTGACCCATCTTGGCCATTACAAGGTAGTGAGATGGCCGGCTTTGGTGTAGACTAAGGTTGGCTGATACTCGATGCTACGCTCATTGAGATCAGACTTTTGGGATATTTTCGGTCGACCACTTGGTAGTCGTATTGAAATAGCGCCTACGAGAAGATCGATGATGTGAGATTCCTAGAACCCGGTTACTATTATAGGACAGGATGAACCAACTCAAACTTTTGGTGGGGTAATCACCTAGACCTCTTGCAAGCCTTAAACCTAGGCTCATTGTGTGAATTGTTTGTGTGTGCCAAACATGACATCATGACATCATTCACATTGCATATCATTTCTAACTATTTCAAGGACCTAGGGATTTATCTTTGCTCTGTTTTGTAGGGATTATGGCTTCTAGAAAGACTATCGAATCAACTTCATGGGTATACCTTCTCAGCTCAAAATTGGTTTGAGAATTCCGATCATGCTCGGTTCATCAAAGACATGGTCATCTGCTTGATTTGGTTATCTCCGGTTTTGAAGAAGATATGATGCATGTCCTATTTCAGTTCTTTGATCCGAAGCACCATTGCTTTACATTCCCGGATTATCAGTTAGTTCCTACCTTGGTAGAGTTCTCTAAGCTACTTGGGGTACCTATTCTTGACCAAATGCCATTCACCGGTCTAGAAAAGGTTCCTAAGTACGAAGACATCGCATCCGTATTACATCTTAAGCGCTCAGACATTGAAGCTAATTGGGAAACCAGAAGTGGAGTTAAGGGTTTACTTGCCAAGTTCCTAATTAAGAAAGCCCGAGAGTTCCTCAAAGTTATGAGTTTCCATGCCTTCGAAGACATTGTGTCCTTGCTAATCTATGGTTTGGTTCTATTCCCTAACTCGGATCAATTCATAGATGTCAACGCCATCAAGTTGTTTCTTGCCCGCAATCCAGTGCCTAATTTACTTGGAGACATCCTACATTCACTCCACACTCGTACTACTAAGAGACAAGGAACTCTCATGTGTTGCATACCGTTACTTTCTAGGTGGTTTATTTCGCACCTTCCTCCATCAGTTTGGAAGAACGAACAAAGGTTGAGATGGTCTCAAAGACTAATGTCACTCTCTCATTCAGATATCCGTTGGAGTCTTTTCTCTCGAAAGGATTTCACATTCATCGAGCGTTGTGGAGAATTCCCTAATGTACCGCTACTTGGTATAAGGGGAGGTATTACTTACAACCCTTCTCTAGCTCTACGTCAGTTTGGTTTTGCTAGAAGAGATGGCCCACATCATATGCTTCTCCAAGATATTGTGTTCGACTACAACCACGATCTCGAGTTAAAGGTTCATACACTTGGGGCATGGTAAAGAAGACGATACCAAGACTTTGGGGCACCGAACTCCATTCCTTGGGAACCTTACCTCAAATGGGTGCGAGCTCGAGCTCAAAACCTCATGATGCCATTCACGCTGTTTTACCGTAATTATGGAACTGTTGCTATAGGTGGCGTACCTATACTGTTCTCCATCGACATGCCTACTGATTTTGAAGACTTGAAGAGATCCTGGATTCAACTAAAGAAGAAAGGGATACCTTTGAAGCTCGGTGTTATGCAAGTGAGAAGAAAGTGTTAGAGTTGACCAAGCTACTTCACGAGGAGCGAAACATCAACGCCTACCTCGGCATCAAAGGAAGCGCCCATGGGAGACTTAGAGCTTTAGGATTTATATGTTTTCTTTTATTTGTTTTGAACTATCCTTTGTACTTAAAAGAAAAAAGAATAATGAAAGAGAACTAATAAATGTTTGTTATTGCTTGTTTAACAAATTTAAATCTCTAAGGTCCTTGAAAACATTGCATTGCATCCGCATAACATTGCATATCATAGCATAACATTGCATCACGGTACATTGAAGATTGGTTTTCTCATTCTCTCGCTATTTATTTTAGCGAAATGGCTCTTGAGCAGTCATCAAAGATCTCGAGCTCGAATGCTCGGTTTAGATGTTCACCAGTTTGGTCCAAGGCCAAGAGGATCTGAAGAAGCTCATCAACAGAAAGAAGAAGGTTGTTGGTCTCCTCAACATGGGCAGACGCTACAAAGGTGGTCCTAGAGTGGTTAGTCGAATTGAGCTCTCTGAAGGAAGTAACAAGAAGGAGGATGAGCAAAGTGACAAGGGTGATGGCGAAGGTAGTCAGCATGAGCCTGAAAAAGTCTATGATGATGGCCAATACTCTGATGAATATGACAAGTACAAACAACTTGAAGACCGTCTGAATGCTGTGGAAAACCTGAAAATGTCCGGGCTGAATTTTGATGATCTGAGTCTTGTTCATGGTGTTGTGATTCCTCCCAAGTTCAAAGTTCCAACTTTTGCTAAGTATGACGGCATGTCTTGCCCTAATTGCATTTGAAGTCTTATGTCCGAAGATCAATCCCACAGATGACGAGTTGTGGATGCACTATTTTCAAGAGAGTTTGTCAAGAACCGATTGGAATGGTATTATCGGTAGAGAATGACCGTATCCGTACTTGGAGTGATTTGGCGGATGCTTTCTCTGACAGTATGAGTACAATGTTGAATTGACACCCACTCGCATGCAACTAAAAGCATGTCTATGGGTCGTGATGAAAGTTCAAGGGTATGCTCGAAATGGAGATCTAGCGGTGAGTTCAACCACCCTTGTCTAATAGGGAATTGGTTGATATGTTTATAGGAACAACTGCAGTCCGTTCTTCAATCATCGATTGGAAACTCTTGACGGGTTCAGATATTTTGACGTATTGAAAATTGTATCAAGAGTGAAAGATTCATGTAGAGACATCTTCAAATCTTGAAAAGATCCTTTGGTGGTAAGAAAGAAGCCAATGTGTGTATGGTCGAAAAAGCCGAGCCAAGACCGTCCACGCTCAATCCGTCGGGAAGTTGTGATCTCAACCCTACATCGATACAACCTCGGTGAGACAACGTGGCGAGCGTGCCCGAGGCGGTTTACAAAGATCAACATGCCCTTATCGCAAGCCTTGCAACACATGTTGAAAGCGGTGATTACTTTGAGGATCCTCCTCGAATGTCAATACTTCCTCTCGAGATACAATCCTAATGCTAAGTGTGCTTACCATTCCAATAGCCACGGACATAATCTTGATGATTGTTGGGCTCGAAGAACAAGATTCGAGATATGATTGAAGCTAAGCGATTGAGTTTGACCCTCTGTTGAGATTCGAATGTGATCAGCGCCTATGCCTAACCATGACAAAGTTCCAATCTTGTTGGTGATGATACTTATGTTTTCAATATAGATGACTTGACCATTCCTCGATGTTGTTAAGAAGAATGCTTTCAAGCGGTGTCAATCCGGGATGCCCGAGAATTATCGTTGGTGCCCATCCGCGCTGATGGTTGTGCTTGGTTGAGAAGGCGTGTTCGGTGCATGATGGATAACCGTGAAATACTATTTAGAAAACCACATGCGGAATGTTTGAAGAAAGGTCTAAGTTGAAGATTGACAATGCGAATGAAGCGCACCATCATGTGGGATACCTTGGGGCAGCCAAGTGGAAAGTATGATTACATGGTGAAGTACACTAAGAGCTACAAGATTCCTATTGAAGATGTTAAAGGCGACGGATGGGGTGACGATTTCCCGAAGACTATCTTGATGTTAACACCATAAGGATTTCCTCTGTGATCCGTGCCTAGAGTGGCACCTCTCATTATTACTTCTCAAGGCCGTTCCATATTCCTCGACAAGGCTATCCCTTGGAACTATGGAGCTGATGTTTATTATCATGGCGTCAAGCAAGACCCTCTGACCATTGAAGATCTCACAATTGAAGCTACCATCCCTGACATTAACAACTTCACCGGATCAAGTAAGGTGACCAGAACCGGAAGGGTGTTCTCTCCAGATATCTCTCCTCCAAAAGATACTGCGACTCCAGTTCGCATTCCAGCTATTCAACCCTTTCCCCAAGCTAGAGGAAAGAACGGTGACTCATCTTGCTCAACGAAGTACCAAAAAGTTCTTGAAGACACCTCCAACAAGAAATGGAGAAATTACGAACATTATCAAGAAGAGTGACTACAATGTTGTGGAGCAGTTGGGACGATTCGTCCAAGATCTCCATGCTTGCTCTGCTCTTGTGCTCCGAGGCTCATACTAATGCCTTGGTGAAATTTCGAAGAATGCTCATGTCATAAGACACCACTCTTGACCGGTTTGAAGTTTGTATTGCTAGCACGGCCCAACAACGGCCTAGGCTTCTACGATCTTGATTTGACTCCTGGAAAAAACACAACAAAGCCTTGCACATCTTTGTTGAATGGAAGGGCACTACATTGTCTCATGTTTTGGTGGATACGGTTACGCTCTAAATATCCTTCGAAGACTACTTTTGATCGACTTGATATCGAAGGGTTGGTTACGAGACCGGTGATATAATTGTGAGAGCTTTTGATGGTTCTAAGCGAGCGTGCTTGGAAACTCACTCTTCTGTTAAAGTCGGTTCCCAGACTTTTGACTCCACTTTCTTTGTCATGGACATCCGTCCGACCTACTCTTGCCTACTCGGACGCCCTTGGATACATGGGGCGGTTACCTCTACCACATGAAGCTAAAGTTCCGGTGAAAGGGAAAGTTGTTCTGATATGTGGTGAAGAAGAGTATATGGTCGTCATCTGATCCTTCCGATACATCGAGATGGAGGTGAATTCTTTGAAACTCCTGTCAAGCTTTTGAAACAATTCCGTGTCATGCTGTTGACTCTCCTGTCCTCCTGAAGTTACACAAGTTCCGCCTAGGATGGCCTCATTGAAAGATCATGTACTATTGAAGAAGGAGGTAGTACTATTTGGGGACAGCTCACGATCTTCCTTTCAAATTTGACAAGGCTGGTTTAGGCTTCACCATTAAGGGACGAAGATGATCGCCGCAAGCGTGCGGCCAACTTCCTTTCCGCATCGGCCAGTGGAATCCATGCTATAGAAGGCGACAACAACGACTTGACATCGCAAGTGGATCTTCCGACTCGGACAAAGGACTCGGCAATTGGAAGGCGAAGGCGTCATATCAATCTCCTTTAGGCGAGTAATTGCTCTTGTTTTGTTTTGCTTTTCGTATTTCTTTATGTTTTGAACAATAAACTTTGAAAGCCTAGTGCCTTGCCGGGCATCATGGCTCATTGTGAGGGTTATTATCATCATTTGCATATTTTCATTCAATAAAATCGTTGGACTTTTGCATTCATTGTTTGTTTTCTTTTACTTTATCACCCTTCAAAAGCTATGTGTTTCTTACACACACCCGTGATACAACTGCGAGAATCACTCGAATCTAGTTGATAACGACTATGCTATTGCTAAATATGACTTTGATAATCCGATCTACCAAGCCGAAGCGAAGGTGAGGAAGATTGTGAAGTGCCGGAGAACTTGTCGGACTTCTGACAAGAAGATCGAGTTATACTGACCACGAAGAGCGAGTTGAGGTTGTGAATTTGGGCAGCGCGAGAAAAGAGATCAAGATAGGAGGCGGGTCTTGAGAGAGTGTTAAAGAAAGGTTGGTACGGATGCTACGAGACTATATTGAGGTTTTGCTTGGTCATACGAAGACATGCGAGGTTAGACATTGATATTGTGGTACACGATTGCCGACAAAGAGGTTTTCTCGGTGAAAGCAGAAGGTTCGTCGTATGCGTCTGAGATGTCGAGAAAATCAAAGCCGAAGTTATGAAGCGGTTCAACGTCGGTTTCTTAGTTGTTACTTCCTATCCACAATGGGTTGCTAATGTGGTACTGTACCTAAGAAGGATGGTAAAATGCGAATGTGTGTGGATTACGGAGATCGAACAAAGCAAGTCAGAAGGCGATTTTCCACTTCCTCACATTGATGTTACGGTTGACAACACGCTCGGCAAAGGTCTTCTCCTTTATGGATGGTTTCTCGGTTACAATCAAATCAAAATGGCTCACGAAGACATGGAAGACTACTTTTGTTACCGGTGGGGCACTACATTACAAGGTTATGTCGTTCGGACTGAAGAATGCAGGCGCCACTTATCAGCGTGCTATGGTGACGTTGTTTCATGACATGATTCATCACGAGATAGAGGTTTATGTCGATGACATGATAGCTCGATCACAGACTGAAGAAGAACATCTTGATCATCTGCAGAAACTGTTTGATAGATTGAAGAAGTACAGGCTAAGACTTAATCCTAACAAGTGCACTTTTGGAGTCAGATCCGGAAAACTCCTAGGGTTTGTTGTCAGTGGTAAAGGTATTGAGGTTGACCCCGCCAAGGTTAAGGCTATTCAAGAGATGCCAACTCCCTTGCGAGAAGGAAGTCGAGATTTCTTGGGCCGATTGAATTACATTGCGGTTATTGCACATCTAGCGCTACTTGTGAGCCAATCTTCAAGTTACTTAAGAAAGATCAAGTAGTAGAATGGAGCAGCGATTGCCGGATCGCTTTTGACAAAATCAAGGAGTATCTACAGAATCCTCCCATCCACGATGCCAAGGAAGACCTCTTATCATGTACTTGGCGGTGTTAGAGAACTCAATGGGGTATGTGTTGGGGCAACATGGCGAGTGCAGTCGAAAAGAGCATGCAATATACTACCTTAGCAAAAGTTTACCATTGTGAAACAAGATACTCACGGCTCGAGAAAACTTGCAGCTTTAACTTGGGCTGCTCGCCGACTAAGGCGGTATATGTTGACTCACACTACCTTGTTGATTTCAAGATGGATCCGATAAAATACATATTTGAGAAACCAGCTCTCTCGGGAAGAATAGCAAGATGGCGGATGATCTTGACCGAGTATGACATCGATACACTTCTCGAGCGATCAAGGAAGTGTAGTGGCCGATCATTTGGCTCATCAAGCCATAGATGACTATCGATCTATGCGATTCAATTTCAGATGAAGATGTTTTGTTAGTCAGCGATTGTGAAGAACCAGGCCGGACGAAGGACACGAACAAGGATCGATGGACCATGGTTTTGATGGAGCCTCAAGCGCTTGGCAATGGCATTGGCGCCATCATTACATCCCTATGCGGACATCGCCTTTCACCGCGATTATATTTCAATTGCACTAACAACATGGCGCAGGCGTGCATCATGGGTATTAAAGCTGCTATTGACTTAAGAATCGAGTTCTTGCAAGTGTATGGAGATTGACTTTGTGATCGGTCAGTTAAGGCGAGTGAGATCGAAGCATCGAATCTCATTCCATATCGAGAGCATGTTTTGAGTTTGATCCCTACTTGAAGAGATCACTTTCAATCACATTCCACGAGAAGAGAATCAGTTGGCAGACACATTAGCTACTATGTCATCTATGTTCAAGGTCAGATGGGACAACAAGGCTCCCCGGATCATCATTGAGAAGTTTGTGAACGGTATTGTTATGAGCTTGATCGAGAAGAAACCTTGTTACTATGGCGTGAAGAGGTATCTTGAGACTCGGGAATATCCAGCGAGGGCATCATCAATGATAAAAGTTCTTGAGAAGATTTGCATCAAATTCTTCCTCGCAATGGCATCTATACAAAGCGCAACCGACTTGTGCTTACTCATTGTGTAGACCGAAAACAGTGGAGCGTATCATGGAAGAGTTACACGAAGGCGCATTTGGTACTCACTCAAGTGGGCATACGATGGCTTAGAAGATTATGAGAACAGGTTACTATTTGTCCACCATGGAAGCTGATTGTCACCGCTATGCTCGATCTTGTCACAAATGCAGTTATGCGGACAAAGTACATGTACCTCCAGTACCTCTAATGTTCTAAGACTCCTTGGCCTTTTGCAATGTGGGGCATTGACATGATCGGAGAAATCAAGCCCGACTTCCAATGGACATCGTTTCATCCTTGTGGCAATTGATTACTTCACCAAGTGGGTAGAGGCAGCCTCGTTTGCATCTGTTACCAAGAATGTTGTGGCTCGATTATCAAGCATAATCTTATCATCGGTATGGCACTCCCAAAAGAATTATCACGGATAACGGCTCTAATCTCAACAACAAGATGATCACCGAACTTTGCAGATTCAAGATCAAGCATCACAATTCTTCTCCTTATCGGCCTAAAATGAATGGCGCGATGGAAGCCGCCAACAAGAACATTAAGAAGATTATCTGAGAAGATAGCGGTGACTTACAAAGATTGGCATGAGATGTTACCATTTGCTCTTCATGGTTATCGCACCTGATCGAACATCAACGAGGGCAACCCCTTCTCTCTCGTATACGGTATGGGCGTCCTACCCATTGAAGTTCGAGACACCCTCGACGAGTCCTCCGGGCCGGAGTTAAGCGAGCGATTGGATCGGACTCGCCTTGACTAGATTAATTTGATTGATGAGAAGCGACTCGCGTCCATACGCCATGGACGGATCTATCGAAGCGAATGATCGAGCATTTAACAAGAAGGTCAAGCACCGAGTCTACCAAGTCGGTGATCTAGTAGTCAGCGCATCATTCTTCCACAAGGTGATCGAGGAAAATGGACTCCCACCTATGAGGGATTTGTAGTCAAGGCAGTATTTTCGGTGGACTATGATACTTAGCACCATGGATGGTGAGGACTTCCCACACATGAGCGCCGACATAGTCAAAAATACTACGCATAAAGAGACCCGCTAGGTCGGCGGACCAGAGCAAAAATAAGGGCATCTGGCGAACCAAAGGGTTCGGGCAAAATTTAAGGATATATACAAAACATGTACACACAGCAAGTCGAAAACCTAAAAGGCGGCTTGGGCAAAAAGTATCGGTGGTGAAAACCGAAAAGGCGGTCTAGGCAAAGTTAGGGATTTAAGCGTCGACTATGTCTCGTCCGGATCACCTACTTCGGACTACCATCCATTCAAGATTCAAATGGCGAAGATCAATTCACTCACTTTCTCTGACGGGAGATGAGATAGTTGAAATATATGAGTACTAGCATAGTTGGAACTCGGCGAGATTGTTTCCGCATAGATTTTACTTTTCTCGTGTACAAACTACTTGGCCATACATACATTTCAAATAAATACAAGTTCCTTCTTTACAATTTTCAACATTGTTGTGTGCGTAAAGTCCAATGTTTGCTTTGAATGATTATATGCATCGACAATAAAATCTATTTACAAACATGCTAAGGTGAACATGCAAAGTAATTACTAGGCTCCGGAATTGAGATGGCGCGAAAGTCACCAATACACTTCCCAGAACATGATCCCATGAGATGTCACTCACCACAAACCTCCTCCAGTGATACGCGCCGGTCCCAGCGGTGATTCCACTCAACTTAACGGATTACACTCATCTTGACGGTAACATCTCATCCCAGTGAGTATTTACCCCGACAAGATATCTCGGCAATTCTCCTTTTCTCTAGACAATGTCGGACTTGAAACTTGGTCGGATAGTGCCGGAGAAACCTACATCCTTTTCCCACTAGAGATCACGGCGGCCCCAGTCCTTCTAACACAGGTCTCCCAATTATCAAGTACTCTCCGCAAGATTTACACAAAATCCCGATGAGTACCCCCGGACTCTCCCAGGGGTCTACTTATGAAATCCTCAACAACATCTAGCAAGACTTGATCAGATAGTGCATAGGAGGAATCAAAGTAATCTTTCTTCTCAGGATCTCCATCCTCAAACAGAAGTCAGAAATCTCCAAGCAGAATACCCGCATCTTCTTCAAGATGGACATGTTTTGAAATACCACAACATCTAGCATTCATACATTACTCATAAAAGTCATAATATATGCATACGCATCATCATGCATCATACTTTGCATAAGAATAATCAATATTCTATCAAAATTTCTCTTGTTTTCTCCAAAGCAGGTGAAAGTCACTTCTGACGCAAACAGGTCCAGGATTAAGACCCGAATCCAGACGGGAAAACTATCGAAAGACCACCTAGTTGTTCTCCAACAATGGTCCGGATTAAGACCGAATCAGGCGGAAAACTATCCGACGACCACCCTCGTTGTCCTCCGACAACGGATCCGGATAATACCGAAGCTAGGCGGAAACCTATCCGAACGATCACAAGTTATCCTCCGATAACAGGCAGTGGACCAACACCCGATGCACAACAGGGAAGCTGTCCACACTTTGCCAAATTACTATCCCCTCAGAGTAATCACCATGAAGATCTATTCTGAATCCTTCTTATTATCAACAACAACTACAGAGTCTGGCGTATGACTCAGTTGCCTTGGATGACATCTTAAGCCCATCTCCGACTACGTGTCAACAATTCTCCACCTTCAGAATGCTGCATATTTGGTTAAAAAACCAATACAAACCAATAACTTCATTCGAAGATGAGCAGAAAGTCTAACATACGACTCCCTCCGGATGGCATCTTAAGCCCATCTCCATGCTCCTTCCACTTCCAGAAACGTCTACGAGCCTAGCGTATGGCTCACTCCCCAGCATTGATCTTTCCGGATGACATCTTAAGCCCGTCCCCGTCTGTTCTCCTATCAACAACCTCGAGTCTAGCGTACGACTCATTCCCCAGTGAAGTCTCCAGTTTCTCCAAATGGCATCTGTAAGCCCATTCCCGTATCACCAGCGAGTGCAAATTTTCAGGTGTACTCGAGTGTTCAATCATCTTCTACCTCCAGGTCGCGAAAGGCGAACATGCCAATCTAACCCTTCCAGTACAAGAAGATTGAGCAGGCAGTGTCATACCCCAAAATTTGCCCTCCATCTTCTCAAGATATCTCATACATCCATACTCGAAGATTCCTCGAGGTTGATCGGACAAACCCTCTCCTGGACAATCAACCCAAACTAGGGTTTGGCAATTCTCAGATCAAGATGTACTTCTAACATCTCTAATGGTCATCATGCCTCCTCATATGCTTCAAGGATTCTCCATGTCAAGTTTCAAGCTTCACAGATAAAATTTCCTCAGACAATTGCTCGGATGGTTGAAAATCGGTTGTATTGGACAAAAGTCAATGTGGTCAACATACTGATCAAACTTCATGATTTTTGGTCAACATCCTCATTTTGAAGTTACATTCATCATTTGATCAAGGTTGATCATGATTCATCAAGAAAACTCAAGATTTGCTCAAAAGTCAAACTTTCTAAATTAGGGTTTCTAGGTGAAAAGTCAACCAAACTTTGAGTGATCATAACTTCTTCATACTTTATCAAAAATTTTCCCAACAAAGCTCATTTTGAAGGAAATTCAATTTGTAACACGGTGAACTGACTTTGTAGGTTTTTGTATCGCAAATGTGCGGATAGCAAGAGCCACCGACTTTTCTTTTATCAATTAAGGGAAGGTAAAAGTACGAGAAAAAGACCTTCGTTAGATTGAGTAAGGGAGAAGGTTATGAAAGGAAGGTATTAGCACCCTTTCCATCCGTAGTTATCTGGGCTCTTAGTTGCTCTTAGATCACTTTAAAATTGTGCTTTCTGTGTGTTTGACAAAAATGTTTTGAAAAGGCATTTCGCTTTGACTTTGTAATGATTCATGTAGGAATGTATACAAAGTGTTTGGAAATGTTTTGTTTTGAAAAGAGTTTGAACTTTGACAAAAGTGTGAGGTGTGAAAAGCATTTGATTTGAGCAAGCAACTAAAAGTCTTATTACCTACTCAGAATTGGCCGTTTTCGTATTGTTTTACTTTCCTTTAGAATAGCGCTATCCACACCATTAGTTGGTAGGTAACTCTATTTTTTGGATGTAAGCGGGACATTTGAAGGGACATCGGATGGTCATAGAAAGCAACTTGTAGGAAGTATCCTAGCATATTCGAAGGGACTATCATCATTTTTCGTAGGCGACAATCGAGGGTCAAGATCATGTATTTGTAGGCGACATCGTGGGTCTATGATCTTTGTATCGAAGGGACTATGATGGTTTGTTTTGAAGGCAACGGTGCTAGGATACCTCTATATTCGAGGGACATGACCATTTGAATTCGTAAGGCAACGAGAGAGAATTACCGTAAGGGGTGCATGTGTGAGAAAAGTGTGTTGATTCAGATATTTTTATCTTGAAAATTAGAGTGATATATGTCCAATTTTATCTTTCCATACACGCCTAATTACTAGCAGTTTATAGGGTGCGGAAATTAAAATGCGGAAATGTAGAGATGCAGAAAGATAAATCCTACGCTATTACATGGCTTCGGGGCAGATACATAATTTAAAATGCGGAAAATAAAAGCCCTAATTAAAAATATTACATCCCATAAGCAATTACATTATTGGAAAAAGAAAAACGATAAAAGAAATCGTCTGAAACGGGATAACCTGTGAAAAGATAAGAAAATCGGAAAATACGATGAAATCGAATAAGAGGAAAATGTTAGTAAAAATGCAAATTTTTAAACGAGAAAAGTATGGCATGCTGGAAATAACATTAATATGCTAAAATAATTTTTTGGGATGTTTTGGATGCAATTTAATAATTAAAAACTAATTAAAAGTGATTTAAATGATAAATTGTGAATAAAAATAAATATGCATGCAAAATAATATTTTTTAATTTTATAAATTAAATAAACATTTTATGAAAATAATTGCAGAAGGAAAACTATTTTTGATGATTTTTAATGCATGAATAAAAATTATGAAAAGAATTAAAATTGCATGGAAAAATATGAAAATATGAAAATAATTGACAAAGTTTGATGTTTGTAAAAAGAAATCAAAACCGGTCCCTGTGAGGTTCGAACTCGTGACATGGGAGAGCATCTATCAACAGGAAGCGCCTTAACCAACTGAGCCAACGTGCAAGTGTGTTTGAAAACTGGAACGAGTGGGTTACAAACACGCGTCTCCTCCCATTGCCTCGTCTCGCACAAACTTCATCTCTTTCGTTTTGAATTTTTGAAAACTCGGCGTCGGCCATTGTTCGGCCTTCTGGACTAACTAAATCAAAAATCAAGCACATAATATAAATAACATCTAAGACCATGGATCGATTCGGACATCATTCGAATGCATTGGTAATAGTCTCGTGGTCCAATTTATCCTAATAAGCAAAGCCCTAAATCGAGTTCAGGAACCCTAGTTATGGCATATCACGTTTCAGGCTATGGAAATGCAATCAAACAGCCCAGATCGCTTGCAAACTTTGTTCTAAACATGAAACAAACATCAAAACTTGTTAATAATGCATGAATAATGAAACACGATTTTGAAAAAAGGATGAACAAACCGATTCGTGATTTCTTGATTACGGATGCTTTTGATGATGTAAGGGTCTGGATCGACTCAAGAGGTATCAAGGAATGCAATGGACACCTCAAAATCGATTGAAAACGGCTGGAACTAGGGCTGCAATTGGCTTGTAGGGCACGATTTTCTTGAGCTTCAATAGGGTTTCTCCAGTCCAATTTTCTACCCTAATTCGTGTGGCATGTGTTGAATATATATAGTAGATGAATTTGGAGTTGATTTGAGGAAGAATCAATCACTAATCAATGCAAATCAAATTTGATTTTGTACAAAATCAAATTTTCATTTTTTTGATCAATTTTCAATCAAATCTTGCCATATCAATCCAAATTTCGAAATTTGCTGGCTTTATTGAGTTGCTTGGATCTCAAGGAAGAGAGAAAAATCAAGTTTGCATTTAATTTTGATTTTATACTTTATTTTTGAATTTAATTTGTATTTAAATCAATAAATTCCAAATTAAATAGAAAAATAAAATTAAAATTCGTGGCATTGGGCTTGGATATTCCTAATTGCATAAGGAACAAGTTTGGATGAAGAAAAAGTAAGCCCATTTGCAAAATTTTGATTTTTAGAAGCATTTCTCTTTGTGCACTTCTTCAAAATTGCCCAACTTGTGAATGGTGTATCTTGCTCAATTTTCCACATTTTTGAGTGTTCTTGGACTTTTTGGAAAGCTCTAAGAGTCCTCTAACCAACCTTTTTGGTCTCATCTCAATTGGAGTTTCCATGCTCAAAATATCTTCAAAACCAAATGTTGACTTTTTGTTGACTTTTGAAAAGGACCTGTAATGTTTTGATCCATACCTTCCAAATGAAGCATTTTTTGAACATTCTTGTGAGACATGAAGTTGTAGAGAATTGAATTTCCTTAAAAATGAGCTTTGGAGGGAAAATTTTTGATAAAGTATGAAGAAGTTATGATTAGTCAAAGTTTGGTTGACTTTTCACCTAGAAACCCTTATTTAGAAAGTTTGACTTTTGAGCAAATCTTGAGTTTTCTTGATGAATCATGATCAACCCTTGATCAAATGATGAATGTAACTTCAAAATGAGGATGTTGACCAAAAATCATGAAGTTTGTTGTATGTTGACCACGATTGACTTTTTGTCCATCTGTTGATTTTCAATATGCGAGGAAACTTGACTTGTGAAGCTTGAAACTTGACATGGAGAACATTTGAAGCATATGAGGAGGCATGATGAACATTAGAGATGTTAGAAGTACATCTTGATCTGAGAATTGCCAAACCCTAGTTTGGGTTGATTGTCTAGGAGAGGGTTTGTTTGATCAACCTTTGAGGAATCCTTGAGTATGGATGTATGGAATGTCTTGAGAAGATGGAGGGCAAATTTTGGGGTATGACACAATTCTCTACAACTTCATGTCTCACAAGAATGTTCAAAAAATGCTTCATTTGGAAGGTATGGATCAAAACATTACAGGTCCTTTTCAAAAGTCAACAAAAAGTCAACATTTGGTTTTGAAGATATTTTGAGCATGGAAACTCCAATTGAGATGAGACCAAAAAGGTTGGTTAGAGGACTCTTAGAGCTTTCCAAAAAGTCCAAGAACACTCAAAAATGTGGAAAAATGAGCAAGATACACGATTCACAAGTTGGACAATTTTGAAGAAGTGCACAAAGAGAAATACTTCTAAAAATCAAAAACTTTGCAAATGGGCCTACTTTTTCTTCATCCAAACTTATTCCTCACACCATTAGGAATATCCAAGCCCAATGCCACGAATTTTTATTTTATTTTTCTATTTAATTTGGAATTTATTCATTTAAATACAAATTAAATTTAAAAATAGAGTATACAATCAAAATTAATTGCAAACTTGATTTGTATTTCTTCCTTGGGATCCAATCAACTCATTAAAAGCCAGCAATTTTTGAAATTTGATGGATATGGCAAGATTGGATTGAAAATTGATCAAAATTTGAAGATTTGATTTTGTACAAAAATCAAATTTGATTGGCATTGATCATTGATTAAATCTTTCCCAAAACAACTCTGAATCCTTCTACTATATATACATGATACATACCACATGAATTAGGGTAGAAATTTTGACTCAAGAACCCTATTCCAAGCTCAAAATAACCGTGCCAAACAAGCAAAGTGCAATCCTATTTGCAGCCGTTTTCAATCGATTTTGAGGTGTCCAACACATTCCTTGGTACCTCTTGAATCGATCCAGACCCTCACTTTGCTCAAATCCATCCAGAATCAGAAAATCCGAGTTTGGTTTGTTCTTGAAAAATTCAAAATCGTGTTTTAATTTTCATGCATTATTAACATGTTTCATTGTTGTTTTTGTGATTAGTGATGAGTTTGCAAGCATTCTGGGCACTTTGATTGAATTTCCATGGTCGGAAACACGATATGCCATGATTAGGGTTTCCTGTGCCGTTTTAGGGTTTCACGAAATAGGAAAAATTGGACTATGAGACCATGCCCATCGTGTTCGGAATGATGTCTGGAATCGAACCATGGCCTTAGAACTTATTTATATTATGTGTGCTTGATTTTCAATTTTGCCAGGGTCTGTAGCGTCGAGCAAAAGCCGACGCTGAAGTTTCAAAAATTCAAATCGGGGACGATGAAGATTGGCGCGAGTTCGTGGCAATAGGGAGACGACGCGTGTTTACATCCACTCACTCCGATTTCCATACACGCTTGCACACTTGGCTCAGTTGGTTAAGGCGTGGACTGTGCACAGATGCTCTCCAGGGTCATGAGTTCGATCCCCACTGGCACCGGTTCCATCTTTCTTTTTCACAAACTTCATATTTTCTTATTTTTCCATATTTTCATATTTTCTAATATTTTGCATCTATTTTAATTCTTTTCATATTTTTATTTCTTGCATTAAAAATCATCAAAATATTTTTTCCTTTTGCATTTATTTTCAGAAAATACTTATTTAATTTATAAAATTAAAAAATATTATTTTGCATGCATATTTATTTTTATTCACAATTTATCATTTAAATCACTTTTAATTAGTTTTTAATTATTAAATTGCATCCAAAACATCCCAAAAAATTATTTTAGCATATTAATGTTATTTCCAGCATGCCATACTTTTCTCGTTTAAAAATTTGCATTTTTACTAACATTTTCCTCTTATTCGATTTCATCGTATTTTCCGATTTTCTCATCTTTCCACAGGTTATCCCGTTTCAGACGATTTCTTTTATCGTTTTCCTTTTTCCAATAATGTAATTGCTTATGGGATGTAATAGTTTTAATTAGGGCTTTTATTTTCCGCATTTTAAATTATGTATACTGAAGCCATGTAATAACGTAGGATTTATCTTTCGCATCTTTACATTTCCGCATTTTAAGTTCCGCACCTATAAGCTGCTAGTAATTAGGCGTGTATGGCAAGACTAAAATTGGACATAGCTCACCTAATTTTAAAGATAAAATATCTGAATCAACACACTTCTTCACACCGCACCTTAGGGTAATTCTCTCTCGTTGCCTCGAATACAAATGGTCATGTCCCTCGAGCGTAGAGGTATTCTAGCACCGTTGCCTTCAAACAAATCATCATAGTCCCTTCGATACAAGATCATAAGACCCACGATGTAGCCTCCGAATACATGATCTTGACCCTCGATTGTCGCCTGAAAAATGATGATAGTCCTTCAAATGTGCTAGGATACTTCCTACAAGTTGCTTTCTATGACCATCCGATGTCCCTTCGAATGTCCTTACATCCAACAAATAGGTTTACCTACCAACTAATGGTATGGATAGCGCTATTCTAAAGGAAAGTAAAACAATACGAAAACGACCAATTCTGAGTAGGTAATAAGACTTTTAGTTGCTTGCTCAATCAAATACTTTTCACACCTCACACTTTTGTCAAAGTTCAAATTCTTTTCAAACAAAACATTTCCGAACACTTTGTATACATTCCTACATGAATCATTACAAAGTCAAAGCAAAATGCCTTTTCAAAACATTTTTGTCAAACACACAGAAAGCAAATTTTTAAAGTGATCTAAGAGCAACTAAGAGCCCGTAGATAACTACGGATGGAAAGGGGTGCTAATACCTTCCCTTTTCATAACCTTCTCCCTTACTCAGAATCTAACGAAGGTCTTTTTGTACTTTTACCTTCCCTTAATTGGATAAAAGAAAAGTCGGTGGCGACTCTTGCTATCCGCACATTTGCGATACAAAAAACCTACAAAGTCAGTTCACCGTGTTACATACGTATGTGAAAAGAATTTGATATGTACGAAGAAAATATATCTGGACATAAAGAATGTTGGTTTGGGACTTACACCGTAAGGGAGGTCCATGATCGGTTAAGAAATTCGAGAGAAAACGAATCGGTTTTATCGTTTAATCGGATCGATCATGGAAAAAATGTAAGTTTGATGAAAAGTTTTGAAGAAATGATTTTTGAAAGTGTTTTTTTGAAATGTGAAGTTTACTTATAAGAAGTTTTGAAAAGAATCGGGATTCAAAAGTTTGAAAAATTCACCTTTTTAAGTGGTTTTGAAAAGTGCTCGAAGTGTCGTTTTCGGCTCGATTAAAATATAATCGGATGAAATTTTTTTCTGAAAATTTTTGCACTATCACAAAATAGATACATTAATTGACAAGTGTACAAAAAATCACCTTAAAATGAGGAGTTTTGATTGGTTAAAAAAAATGTCAAAGTTTGTAAAAAATATGAAGAAAAATGAAAAGTTTGAAAAAAATTGGTCCATGGGAGGCTTGAACCGGGGACACATTAGGCGTATCGTGGCACAAACAACGGTGAGTGGCAACGGCTGGGCAACAATACATCCGTGTATTGTGTTTAAACAATGAAATTATATTTTAAAACAGATTTTTGAATTCAGAAAACGCGCGCAAGCCATGTTCTTCTTCCCCAATCTTCAATCAACCATGGATTTCGTGTTTCTTGATGAAATTGAATGAAATAAACATGAAACTTGACCGAAATTTAACAAGGAACATGATGGTAGTGATTAATTTCATTTATTTTGGTTTATCATAGTTGAATTTCGATGAACATGAAGAACCCTAGAGAAAATTCTAATTGAAATCACGTATGGTTGATGATTTAATCAATTGGTTGAGGGTTAATGATCGTGTAGGGTGCAGAAAACAAACGGCCAAGAGTTTTTTTCAAATGAATCAAAGAATCATTGCGTTGAAGTTCGAGCTCTTACCTGTTGAAGCTGGAATCAAATTCTAGGTTTAAGTGTTTCCAGTTGATGTTTGAGGATTGCTTGAGCACCAACGGCCTATGTGGAAGGTATTTGAGTGGTCTGCTCACTTCGAATCACCCTGGATCAATCCAACCAAGTCAACCTGCATACAGCTCAAATGAAAACTAGAAATCGTGGTTAGGAGTATTACAGATTGTTGTTTATGATCTGCATCATCTCTATGATGTATATGGATGGTGTTTGGATGATTAGAACTCAAGTTGTTCAAGCCAAACCATGAATTCGAATCTTATGGCAGTTTTGCAAGCTTGGTGAACATGGCATGTAATTTTGAGTTTTAGCTTTGCCTATGTTGTTTTTAAGTTTCAAACAAGTTTCAAATGGATATTTAAACATATTAGACACCAATTTGATCAGAGTTTTTCATTAGTTTTCAAAATTGCAAGTTTTCACAATTTGACATAAGTTTCTTGAATTTTCAAAGATGAAGAGTGAAAGCATGTACTTGCATGGCTTTGGTGTAGTTTGAACTTGAAAATGATACCTCTATTTATAGGTCAAGATTTCTGAAATGTTAGGCACAAAGAATTGGTATTGGTAATTCAAACTTGCCTTAGAGGGCAAGAAAGTCTTTTGCAAAGGAAAAGAAACTTCCTTTTTAACCATGTGTGAAAATCCAACTTGATCCTATCCTACAATAATTACCTTCAAACTGATATTTATTAGTTCTCACTTATCTTGGCAAGGTGGCAAGTGTTCTAGAAGAAGAAATTCAAAAATGACCTATAATCTTGAAGTTTTGAACTTGAAATCCATGGTTATGAAGCCTTCTGTTTCAATGTCAAAAGCATAGCTAGACTCCATGGATTTGAGAGTTCTTGGACATTTTGGAAAGCTTGTTTCAAGAGCTACAACTTTCATGTTTTGAGTTTTTTCCAAATCAAAGTGGAACTATGTGGAAAAATGCCATGAAGTTTGGAAAAAGTACAAAATTTTAACACTTGAAAATTTTTCTAAGTGTTGAAAATTTTGACTTTTTGTTGACTTTTTCAAATTCTTTGATTTTTTATGATCATGATGGATCATTTGAAGTATTTTGATGTTGGAAAAGGTTTTGTCTTAAAAAAGTTGACCAAAAGTCAAAGTTTGACTTTTCAGTGCAGATGAAATTTCACCAGATGTTTCAGAAATTGACTGATGAAGTCTGTGAACTTTTGTGATGTTTTGAATTCAGAAATTAGGTCAAGATGTTGTATCTAAGATATAATGATCAATCTCTAGCCAAAAAAAGTCATCCGTTGATCAGAAAATCAGAGATTACTCATGCTCGACCAAAACCCTAATTGGTCGATCCTCGGTTGATCAATGAGAAAAGTTGGATATCTGAGGATCAAAGGTTGATGTTTTGATCAAGATAGGTCAAATGAAGTGAGTAAAACTCAAACCCTAATTGGTTACCTCTTGAATTAGATGAAAATTTGATGAAACCCTAATTTTGACCTGTGAATGCTACACCTGATTAATTATGTTCTGAACTGTTAGTGATGCAATGATGCAAATGTGAGGTGGTGTATTAGGTCAAAAATTGGGGTATGACAGCAGGAAACAAAAAGAACACACAAAATTGTTCACCCAGTTCGGTTCAAACCAACCTACATCTAGGGGCATACCAAGCCATGAATGAAGTCCACTATAAGTAGTACTAATTCATAGTTAAACCTCCCTGTTTAAACCCTTCACTTAATCCCTACCCAATGAACCTTCTACCTAGCTCCTCCCTAGATATGGAATATCCCCATTCCACTTCTAATCATCGCAATGATGTCTAAAAGTCAACATCTCAGCCACTGCATCAACAACTTGATTTACATCAACTCTTCAAACATAGAAAAGTAGAAGTCGTACTTCTATCATAAACTATATAAGTCCTAAAGCCTCTTGCTTCTAACTTAGGACACACCTTAGAGTTGCTTCATAGCTTCTTCCAAGAACACAACTGCACTCATTGCTTCACAGCTTCTGATTAAGTAAAACAATCCTCTTGCCTACAGGCTTCGAGGTACAAATCAAAGACCATCCCATAATCTGGGTGGTTCACTTAAAAACCAACTCTCCTTGAGAGTTGTTACAGACTCTGCCCTAAAAACTACATCTTTACTAAATTCGGCCGGTACTAAAACTAGGTTACAAAGCTTTTGTTTATAACCTATTACTCAACTTAATTTGAGTGTTCAAATCATAACAAAGCTGATGCTAAAAATGCTCCACAATATTCTCCAAAACAGCTTGCTAAAACTACTCCAAGATATTCTCCCAAAATATCTCCATATAGTTATAACATCAAGTAGTGCAACAAATTACGCAATAAAATGTCCCTAATATATCTCTATAATTTGGGCTCCAAGTAACAACAAATAAGTTGTTACAATTCTGCAAAAGATTCTCCTTAGAAATATTCTGCTTTTGTTAAAAACATAACATAATCCAATATGTCAGCTCAAACACGATGTCGTGACATCTTCTTCGACATGTTGTTCCAGATGTTGAAACATTTCAACACAACATGTTTCTTCTATAAATATAACTTCAACCTGTTTTCTCCTTACAAGTTATAAATCATATTTAACCTATTGTTGTTGTATTAGTTTTACCAAACATAAAGCCAATCCCAAAAATTAGAGAATCAATAATCTCCCCCTTTGGCTTATTTTGGCTAAAACTAATTTACATAACCTTTGTATTACATAAGCATAATAAAATATACAAGGGTTTAAACAATTTAGTCCATCAGCAGCAATTTAGAAGTCTTCAGTAGTCACTTTTTATGATATTTCAAACATTACAAGTGACACTCTTCAGTCTTCTTTTATGATGTTGAAACATCATACTAGGACATCTTTCTGGCAGGTCCAACTCCAACATTCTCTCTCTTTTAAGGATCCCACAAATCACTCAAGGTTTCTCCCCCTTGAAATTTTCTCTTCAGAGATAACATAACATAACATAACCACTTCTCCCTTTTTTAGCCATAATATGACAAAGGCTTGTTGAAGGAGAACTCACTATAGCACAGGAAACATAACATCATAGGCACCATCTTCACAAAGAAGGATAAAAATTGAGGCCATGATGCACATAAAGAAGAACATACTAATTATCCCCCCTCAAATTGAGAACGGTGCTACGACACAGATTGACAAAGCATCCTCTTTTAGAGCACAAGATGAAACTCACTAACAGAAACAAACACTTGAACTATCCATTTTCAAACATAGAGAGCCAAACCTCTATATTGGATAACTCAGAACACAAGACACAATTTGTGTTCATAACTCAAAAACAAGACACATAACAAAATTACTTGCAGAAAATGCAAGAACCAACAAACTCAAAATAGGACATCCTATTCAACATCTTTGCAAAAACAGCTGCAAAGATTGACCTTAAACGTAACAACGTCTGAACACTACCCCTTTTTTATGTTTGTCACAAGTTGACAAACATAACCTTGACAAACTCTAGACTTACTCATATCCGAAAAAAGACACGAGGGCACAACAAACAAAGACACAACAAAGAGTGAAGGAAAGAAAAATAAACAAAAAGACACTCTAAATACCTGAACAACTAAAATAACATACTTAGACTGTAACAATAGTCTTGGTCAAGAAACACTACTTCAACAAAAGCCGCATCAGGTGCATTTGTGCACCGGCTGAAAGTAATGAATTCCTTTAATGCATGATTTATTTTGGAGTGCGGTTCAAAGCACGCACCAAGTCGAACACGTGATACACACCATCGATACATATCTTAGGCGAAGAGTTTAAGAGTTATCCTATTGGTCTTTAAGGATAAAACATGCCTTGAGATATGTCACGACTTCTTGTTCGACATCATTCGGGACATCCACATCAATACTACTCAATATCAATTAGACTTTTATCTCCGGGACACTTCATTCATAGAAGTATACACTCCCGTTCCATCTACTAAAGAATAATTTCTCCCCTCGATAGCGACTTGACTTTTAGATGCTCTTATCTCATCCTTTAAAAACTTGGTCGTCATAAATATCATCACCTTCTTAGACAACTCTGTTGAGCCCTTCACTTCTCTGAGTCAAATATACTAAGGACACAATTTGATTTTGGTCCTCATATTACTGGAAGCATTCTTTATTTGGAATTTGCCACATGTTTCAAAGCAAGAATCCTTAATTTGCTTGCTATACAAGGTACATATTGCCACTCTCTGTTACTTAAAATAGAAGAAATTATAATTTGTGTATGATCAGAGATACATCTTCATAAGATAGATTTAATCCTATCTGCACTTGCTAAGCATTTGTCCATCTTCACATCCATACTGATACGTGGAATTCTCGGAGTGTGAAACTGTGGCTTTTTCTTCAATTGCCACAGTTACAAAAATAGTCACCGTAGATATTAAACAAATAAACCATTAATATGATTAATATAATAATATAATAATATAATAAAATAAAAAACTAAATACCCACTCAGATAGCCACTAGAAGTTCCAACCTTTTCATTTTCCCTCAGAAGTTTCACAGCAAACCCTAAAATATTTAGAAGGCTCCAACATTTCCCTCCATTGAAAGCAACAAATTTTCATATCTCCCTCTTTAATTTCACCAAAAACCTATCCCAACCCAAATTAAAATACTTTTCTTACTAAAACCCTATATCAATTTCAATTTTATTCATCCTCTCTCAATCTGCGGCGCGACATTGTATTCTTGGTATCTCATCTTCTCTGACAATGCTCCCTTGGTGTTGCTGTTCCAGAATTGCCGTAGAAATCCTCGTCTCAACCTCTCTCTCTCTGTTTCATTATCGTCTTTAAACATGAAGCAAGCTTTGGTGATGAACGCAACAATGGTTCACCACCAAACCACGACAAACGACCTTCTTTATCCATTGCCTCGGTGCCTATAACCTTAATCCATCATCTTCTTGTTTCAATTCTCCTTTAATCCTCTTAAATCTAACTCGAACTCTGAAAACCCTAGGTAGCAAAACATGGAATTAAACAGCAACACCACAGGATTCCGATACGAGACAAAGGGGGAAATTATTAGGGAGTTTCACTCTGCAAGCTGGTATCAAGAAACGAGAGAATGGTTTACCTCTACATGACAGTATGGCGGCTCTGACGAAAGCTATTAAGTTATTCAGGTATGCTTGAGTCTCATTAATGCTTTTCTTCAAATATTTCTGGTTGCGTTTATGCAGTGCTATGGACATTGTTTTTTTGAATTCCGTTAATAGAGAAATCGCGTGTTGTTGCAGAAAGTTGGAGTCTTTGAATATGAAGGTTGGTGACGCTGTGAAGAAGATGAGGGTGATGATTGATAGTTGTTGAAGATGAAGATGGAGAGAGAGCGTTGAAGATTTTTTGAAGGTGTATGAAGATGAAGATGACGGTTATAATGTTTTATTTATAAGATATTTTGTGGATTTGAAGAACCAGATTGCGTATGACTTGACATATGGGCTGATGAAGAAATTAGTTGTTGAGGCTTTTGAAGTTGCAATGGTTAGTAACCCTCTATTTTCTCATCCTTGATTTTTGAATTTGTTTAGAATAATCAATTTGAAAAGTAAAATAGGATAGAGTTAGACTTATTTAATTTGACATAATAGTCTAGACTATGTTCAAAAAAAAAAGTGAGTAAGTTATTCAAATTATTGATAAAAAGATAGATAAACGCATGCTTCAATTTGTTAATCACTTTACTGGAAAAGTGCACATCTTCCTTTAGGGAAGTATATATTTATTCTAAAATTGAAATTATGTATGCCTATTTCTTTGATAATCATCCTTCTTTGTTTCATTTTCATGTTCTCTTGTAGGCTTCTACTAACAAAGTGCAATGGATATAAACATTCCTTTTCAAATTGCACTAGTGTATGTCGGTGAAGACTTTGAGATTTTTGTATCGCATATGCGGATAGCAAGAGTCACCACCGACTTTTCTTTTATCCAATTAAGGGAAGGTGAAAAGAGCAGGAAAAGACCTTCGTTAGATTGAGTAAGGGAGAAGGTTATGAAAAGGGAAGGTATTAGCACCCTTTCCATCCGTAGTTATCTACGGGCTCTTAGTTGCTCTTAGATCACTTTAAAAATTGTGCTTTACGTGTGTTTGACAAAATGTTTTGAAAAGGCATTTCGCTTTGACTTTGTAATGATTCATGTAGGAATGTATACAAAGTGTTCGGAAATGTTTCGTTTTGAAAAGAGTTTGAACTTTGACAAAAGTGTGAGGTGTAAAAAGTGTTTTGATAGAGCAAGCAACTAAAAGTCTTATTACCTACTCAGAATGGTCGTTTTCGTGTTATTTTACGTTCCTTTAGAATAGTGTTATCCATACCATTAGTTGGTAGGTAACTCCATTCGTTGGATGTAAGCGGGACATTCGAAGGGACATCGGGCGGTCATAGAAAGCAACTTGTAGGAAGTATCCTAGCACATTCGAAGGGACTATCATCATTTTTCGTAGGCGACAATCGAATGTCAAAATCATGTATTCGGAGGCGACATCGTGGGTCTTATGATCTTTGTATCGAAGGGACTATGATGATTTGTTTTGAAGGCAACGGTGCTAGAATACCTCTACGTTCGAGGGACTTGATCATTTGAATTCGTAAAGGCAATGAGAGAGAATTACCCTAAGGGGTGCATGTGTGAAAAGAGTGTGTCGATTTCAGGTATTTTATCTTGGAATTATGAGTGATATATGTCCAATTTTATCTTGCCATACACGCCTAATTACTAGCAGTTTATAGGGTGCGGAAATTAAATTGCGGAAACGTAAAGTGCGGAAAGATAAATCCTACGCTATTACATGGCTTTGGGGCAGATACATAATTGAAAGTACGGAAAATAAAAGTCCTAATTAAACTATTACATCCCATAGGCAATTACATAATTTGGAAAGAAAAGCAATAAAAATTGTCCGAAACGGTATAACCTGTGAGCAGATGAAAAAATCGGGAAACGGAAGAAAATTGCATAAGAGGAAAACGTTAGTAAAAATAAGTATTTTTGAATGAGAAAAAGTTTTTATGCTAATGATGACATTAATATGATAAAATAATTTTTTGGGAATTTTTGGAGTTAATTTGATAATTAAAAAACAATTAAAAGCTATTTAAATGATAAATTAACAATTAAATTAAATATGCATGCAAAAATAATAATTTTAATATTAAAAATTAAATAAATATTTTTCTGATGAGTATGCAAAAAATAAATATTTTTGGTGTTTTTAAATGCATGATAAAAATATTAAAGATAAATTAAATAGTATGAAAATATTAAATGGAAAATATAAAATAGAAAATATGAAAAATATGCAAACTTGTAAAACAAAAATATATTGGTCCCCAGGAATCGAACCGGTGACCTTGGCTTCACATCCACGCTTTGATCAACGGTGGGCGTCCACGTGTTAGGAAAATACAACAAATTATTTTTAAGCGGTGTCACTTTGATTGCCGAGCAGCACGAAGATCTTCATCTTCTTCGTTTGAATTAAGAATTTTCGTCAGTCTTTCTTGACGCTAAGGCCCCTACAATTTCTAAAATCTCATACACATAATATAAATGAATTGTGAGTACATGAATCGATTGTAAATGACATTCTAAACACGATGGTGGTGGTCTTTTGGTCCAATTTTTCCGTTTTAAGGAAACCCCAATTTGGTTAAGAAAACCCTAATCATGGTGATTCGTGTTTCAGGCCATGGAAATGCAATTGAACCATCCAGAAAGCTTGCAGACTTCAAACTAAACACAAAACACACAACAAAACATGTTAAAAATGCATGGATAACAGAATTCGATTTTTGAAAAAGTGTGACAAACCGAAATCGTATTTGCTTGATTCTTGATGTTTTTGAAACTTGTAAAGGTCTGGATCGACTATAAACAACCCAAGGAACACGATGGATTCTCAAAATTGATTGAAACAAGCTAGAACCAAGGCTGCTAGTGACTTGTAGTGCACGGGTTTTTTGAATTAGGTTAGGGTTCCTCCAAGCAATTTTCATTCTTTCTTGTGTGATATGCATTGTATATTTATAATGGATGAAAATTGGTGATTTGAGGAACAAATAATCATCAATCAATGCAAAGATAATTTGATTTTGTACAAAATCAAATCTTATCTTTGATCAATTTTCATCAATTCCTTGTCAAATCAAACCAATTTCGAAATTGGCTTTTGGTGAGTTGCTTGGACCTCAAGGATGAGAGAAAAATCAATTTGCATTTAATTTTGATTTTATACCTTATTTTTAATTTAATTTGTATTTAAATGAATAAAATCCAAATTAAATAGAAAAATAAAGCTAAAATTCTTGGCATTGGGCTTGGATGTTCCAAATTGTCTAAGGAACAAGTTTGAATGAAGAAAAACTAGGCCCATTTGCAAAAAAATTTATTTTAACAAATATCTCTCTTTGTGCACTTCTTCAAAAATGCCCAACTTCTGAATGGTATATTTTGCTCAATTTTCCACATTTTTAAGTATTCTTGGACTTTTTAGAAAGATCTAAGTGTCCTCTAACCAACCTGTTTGGTTTCATCTCATTTGGAGTTTCCATGCCCAATAAATCTTCAAAACAAAAAAGTTGACTTTTTGTTGACTTTGAAAAGGACACATAAATGTTTTGATCCATACCTTCCAAATGAAGCAATTTTTGAACATTCTTGTGAGACATGAAGTTGTAGAGAATGGAATTTCCTTCAAAATGAGAGGTGGTGGAAAAATTTCTGAGAAAGTATGAAGAAGTTATGCTCAGTCAAAGTTTGGTTGACTTTTCACTAGGAAACCCTAATTTGGAAAGTTTGACTTTTGAGCAAATCTTGAGTTTTCTTGATGAATCATGATCAACCCTTGATCAAATGATGAATGTGACTTCAAAATGAGGATGTTGACCAAAAATCAAGAAGTTTGACTGTATGTTGACCACAGTTGACTTTTGTCTAATCAATTGATTTTCAACCATCGAGCAATGCAGAAACTTGACTTGTGAAGCTTGAAACTTGACATGGAGAATCTTTGAAGCATATGAGGAGGCATGATGACCATTGGAGATGTTAGAAGTCCATCTGGATCTGAGAATTGCCAAACCCTAGTTTGGGTTGATTGTCTAGGAGAGGGTTTGTCTGATCAACCCTTGAGGAATCCTTGAGTATGGATGTATGAGATGTCTTGAGAAGTAGGAGGGAAAATTTTGGGGTATGACAGCTGCCCCTGTTCAATCTTCTTGTACTGGAAGAGTTAGATTGGCATGGTCGCCTTTCGTGACCTGGAGGTAGAAGATGATTGAACACTCGAGTACACCTGAAAATTTGCACTCGTCGGTGATGGATGATGACGCGGGAATGGGCTTACAGATGACATTTGAAGGAGTCGGAGACTTCTCTAGGGAATGAGTCGTACGCTAGACTCGAGATTATTGTTTGAATAGGAGAACCGACGGAGATGGGCGTAAGATGCCATCTGGAATGATCGATGCTACGAAGTGAGCTGTACGCTAGGCTCTGTAGACGTTTCTGAAAGTGAAAGGAGCATGGAGATGGGCTTAGGATGCCATCCAGAGGGAGTCGTACGTTAGACTTCGTGCTCATCTTTGAATGAAGTTATTAGTTTATATTGGTTTTTAACCAAATATGCAGCATTCCGAAAGCGGAGAAATGTTGACAAGTAGTCGGAAATGGGCTTAAGATGCCATCCAAGGCAATTGAGTCGTACGTCAGACTATGTAGTTGTTGTTGATAATAAGAGAGAGTTAGAATAAATCTTTGTGTCGATTACTCTGAGGGGATAGTAGATGGAAAAATGTGGATAGCTTCCCTATTGTGCTTCGGGTATTAATCCAATGCCTGTTATCGGAGGATAACTTGTGATCGTTTAGATAGTTTTCCCGTTTGGCTTCGGGTATTAATCCTGGATCTGTTGTCGGAGGACAACTAGGGCGGTCGTTCAGATAGTTTTCCGTCGCAGGGCATTAATCTTGGACGGTTGTCGGAGGACAACTAGATCGTTCGAATAGTTTTCCGTCGGCGGGCATTAATCACGGACTGTTGTTTCAGAAGTGATTTTCACCTGTTTTGGGAAAAATAAAAGAAACTTTGATAGAGTATCGTTAGTCTTATGCAAGGTATGATGCCTGACGATGTGTATGAAAGACATATCCATATATTATGACTTTTATGAGTAATGTATGAATGATAAATGTTGTGGTATTTCAAAACATATCCATCTTGAAGAAGATGCGGATGTTCCTGTTGAGGACTTCTGACTTCTGTTTGGGGATGGAACGACGGGAAACCCTGAGAAGAAAGATAACCTTGATTCCTCCGATGCACTATCTGACCAAGTCTTGAGCCCAGATATTGTTGAGGGTGGTAGAGTCGAGACACACGCTGTTGAGGATCTTGCACACAGACCCTACTGGGGAGAAATTTGGGAGGCAGCTACGATGGGGATATTGCGTAGATCTGTTTGGAGAGCATTTGACATTGCTAGGAGACCGAGTTAGAAGGATCTGGAGCCCGTTTAAATCTTTGGTTGGGGAATAAAAGACGTGGGTTTCCTCCGATGCACTATCTGACCAAGTTTCAGTGCAGCTCTTGATCTTGATGGGGAAAAGGATTGAGAGATATTAGGATAAATACCTCATTGGGATGAAATGTTATTGCTCGAAACCAAAGTTAAGTTAGCGGAATCACTTCTCGAGGACTAACGTATACTCCTCTGAGAAGGTTTGTTGTGAGTGACACCTCTGTGGGGATCATGCTCTGCGGGGGAATGTGTTTTGGTGACTTTCGTCGTCATCTCAATTCACAGAGCACATAGTAATTACTTTTGTATGTTCATTTTATGTTTGTAAGCATTTTTATTGTCGGATGCATATAATCATTCAAAGCAAGCGTTGGACTTTATGCAACGACAACAACAAAAATTGTAAAGAAACTCGTATTTATTTGAAATGTGTGGCCATGTAGTTTATACACAAGAAAGGTAAAATCTATGAAACAATCTAGTTAAGTTCCAACTATGCTAGTACTCATATATTTCAACTATCTCATCTCCTTCATTAGAAAGTGAGTGAATTGATTTTCGCCATTTGAATCTTGAATCTTGATAGTAGTGCGTAGATAGGTGATGCGAGACATACATACGCTTAAATCTAACTTTTGCCTAGACCCTTTCGGGTTTTCGATCTACGGGATACCCCAGCCCACCCTTTGCGACTTCGACTTAGGGTGTACATGTTTTGTATATATCCTTAAATTTTGCCCTTTTGCCCACCATATAGGATCGACCTATTCTCTTTTATCGTAGTATTTTTGACTATATGCGTTCACGGTGTGGGAAGTCTTCACCATCCATGGTGCTAAGTATCATAGCTCCGGAAAATCTTGTCTTGACTACAAATGGTCCCTCATAGGGTGAATCCATTTGCCCACAGGATCACCTTGTGGAAGAATGATGTGCTTGACTACTAGATCACCGACTTGGTAGACTCGGTGCTTGACCTTTTTGTTAAATGCTCGATCATTCGCTTACGATAGATCATCCATGGCACATGGATGCGGTCGTTCTCATCAATCAAGTTAATCGATCAAGCCGAGTTTGGATCCAATCGTCCTCACCTAACTCTGCGTCCTGGAGGACTCTGGTTGAGGGTATCTGAACCTCGATGGGTAGAACCGCTTACATACCGTATACAAGAGAGAAGGGGGTTGCCCCTGTTTTTGTTCGTACCGTAGTGCGATAACCATGAAGATCAAATGGTAACATCTCATGCCAATCTTTGTAGGTCACTGTCATCTTTTGTATAATCTTCTTAATGTTCTTGTTGGTGGCTTCCACTGCGCCATTCATCTTAGGCCGATAAGGAGAAGAGTTGTGATGCTTGATCTGGAACTGCGTGCAGAGTTCGGTGATCATCTTATTGTTGAGATTAGAGCCGTTATCTGTGATAATTCTTTCGGGATTACCATACCGACAGATAAGGTTATGTTTGATGAATCGAGCCACGACATTCTTGGTAACAGATGCGAACAAAGCTGCCTCTACCCATTTGGTGAAATAATCAATTGCCACAAGGATGAAACGATGACCGTTGGAAGCTGTGGGCTTGATTTCTCAATCATGTCAATGCCCACATTGCAAAGGCCAAGGAGAAGTTAAAACATTCGGAGGCACCGGAACGCGTGCACTTTATGCATAATCGGCATTTGTGACAAGATCGAGCATAACGGTGACAATCAGCTCCCATGGTGGACCAATAATAACCTGTTCTCAAAATCTTCTTAGCCATTGTATGTCCACTAGAATGGGTACCAAATGCGCCTTCGTGTAACTCTTCCATAATACGTTCCGCTGTTTTCTGGTCCACACAGCGGAGTAAGCACAAGTCGTGATTGCGCTTGTATAAGATGTTGTTGCTGAGGAAGAATTTGGATGCGAACCTTCTCAAGAACTTCTTATCATTGACAGATGCCCCTGCGGGATATCTCTTCACGTCACAGTACCAAGGTTTCTCTTCTGTATCAAGCTCATAGCAATTCGCTGGTTCGTCAAACTTCTCAATGATGATTTGGGGAGCCTCGTTGTCCCGTCTGACCTTGAACATGGACGACATAATAGCCAATGCGTCTGCCAACTGATTCTCTTCTCATGGAATGTGATTGAAAGTAATCTCTTCGAAGTAGGGGATCAAACTCAGAACATGATCTCGATACAGAATGAGATTCGGATGCTTCGTATCCCATTCGCCTTAATCTGACTGATCACCAAAGCTGAGTCTCCGTACACTTGTAAGAACTTGATTCTTAAGTCAATAGCGACTTTGATACCCATGATGCAGCTTGGCCATGTTGTTAGTGCAAGTGAAACATAATCTAGCGGTGAAAGGTGTATGTCACTTTGTAGGGATGTAATGATGGCGCCAATGCCATTGCCAAGTGCGTTTGAGGCTCCATCAAGACCATGGTCCATCGGGTTCTTGTTCGAGGTCCTTAAATGCGGGCACGGTTCTTATAATCTGTAACTAGCAAAACATCTTCATCTGGAAACTCGAATTGCATAGATTGATAGTCATCTACGACGATGAGCCAAATGATCGGCTACTACACTTCCTTTGATCGCTTTAGAAAGTGTCTTGGATGTCGTATTCGGTCAAGATCATCGCCATCTTGCTATTCTTACGGAGAGCTGGTTTCTCAAATATGTATTTTATCGGATCCATCTTAGAAATCAACAAAGTAGTGTGAGTCAACATGTCTTCTTAGTCGTGACAAAAGCCAAAAGGCAAGTTTTCTCAGTGTGAGTATCTTGTTTCCGGATCGGTAAACTTTTGCTAAGGTAGTATATCGCATACTCTTTTCGACCAGACTCGTCATGTTGCCCCACACACACCCATTGAGTTCTCTAACCTCAAGTACATGATAAGAGGTCTTCCTTCGGCGGGCGGCATCAGGATAGGAGGATTCTGTAAGTACTCCTTGATTTTGTCAAAAGCGATCTGGCAATCGTCATTCCATTCTACCATTTGATCTTTCTTTAATAACTTGAAGATTGGATCACAAGTAGCAGTTAGGTGTGCAATGAATCTGGCAATGTAATTCAATCGGCCAAGAAACCTCTGACTTCCTTCTCGGTGCGGGGAGCTGGCATTTCTTGAATAGCTTTAACCTTGGCGGGGTCAATCTCAATACCTTTTCCACTGACTACAAACCCTAGGAGTTTTCCGGATCTGACTCCAAAGGTGCACTTGTTGGGGTTAAGTCTCAGCCTATACTACTTCAACCTGTCAAACAATTACCGCAAATGATCAAGATGTTCTTCTTTAGTCTGTGACCGAGCTATCATGTCGTCGATGTAGACCTCTATCTCATGATGAATCATGTCATGAAATAATGTCACCATAGCATGTTGATAAGTGGCGCCTGCGTTCTTCAGCCAACGGCATAACTTTGTAGCGAGTGCCCCAAAGTAGTCTTCTCCATGTCTTGAGGAGCCATTTTGATCGATTATGTGGAGAAACCATCCATGAAGGAGAAAACCTTATCTTTGGCGGTGTTGTCGACGAACATCAATATGAGGAAGTGGAAATCGTCTTTCGGACTCGCTTTATTCAGATCTACGTAATCCACGCACATTACCTTGCCATCCTTCTTGGGCACAGGCACCACATTTGCAACCATGTGGATAAAAGTGACTAAAAACACCATTGAACTACTTCATAACCCTTTGATTTTCTCGACATCTCGGGACGCATCGTGAAGACCTTCATTTAAGCGGGAGAAAACCTTCTTTTGTCGGCAATCGGTGTACCAAAATATCAATGTCAAACACGGTGTGATACGGTGGTGACTTTTTAGTGTTTTGTATATATAAATGCGGATAGCAAGAGTCGCCACCGACTTTTATTTTATCCATTTAAGGGAAGGTAAAAGTCCAGAAAAAGACCTTCTTAGATTCTGAGTACGGGAGAATGATTATGGGAAGGGAAGGTATTAGCACCCCTTTCCATCCGTAGTTATCTACGGGCTCTTAGTTGCTCTTAGATCATCTTTAAAATTGTGCTTTCTGTGTGTTTGAGAAAAATGTTTTGAAAAGGCATTTCGCTTTGACTTTGTAATGATTCATGTAGGAATGTATACAAAGTGTTTGGAAATGTTTTGTTTTTGAAAAGAGTTTGAACTTTGACAAAAGTGTGAGGTGTGAAAAGCATTTTGATAGAGCAAGCAACTAAAAGTCTTATTACCTACTCAGAATTGGTCGTTTTCGTGTTGTTTTACGTTCCTTTAGAATAGCGCTATCTATACCATTAGTTGGTAGGTAACTCTATTTGTTGGATGTAAGCGGGACATTCGAAGGGACATCGGATGGTCATAGAAAGCAACTTGTATCCTAGCACATTCAAAGGACTATCATCATTTTTCGTAGGACAATCGAGGTCAAGATCATGTATTCGGGCGACATCGTGGGTCTATGATCTTTGTATCGAAGGGACTATGATGATTTGTTTTGAAGGCAACGGTGCTAGAATACCTCTACGTTCGAGGGACTTGACCATTTGAATTCGTAAGGCAACGAGAGAGAATTACCCTAAGGGGTGCATGTGTGAAAAGAGTGTGTCGATTTCAGATATTTTTATCTTTGAAAATTAGTGGGCTATGTTCATTATTATCTTGCCATACACGCCTAGTTACTAGTGTCATACCCCAAAATTTGCCCTCCATCTTCTCAAGATATTTCATACATCCATACTCAAGGATTCCTCAAGAGTTGATCAGACAAACTCTCTCCTAGACAATCAACCCAAACTAGGGTTTGGAAATTCTCAGATCAAAATGAGCTTCCAACATTTCCAATGTTCTTCATGACTCCTCATATGCTTCAAAGATTCTCCATGTCAAGTTTCAAGCCTTACAAGTCAAGATTGCTCAGACAATTGCTCAGATGGTTGAAAATCAGTTGTATTGGACAAAAAGTCAACTGTGGTCAACATATAGTCAAACTTCATGATTTTTGGTCAACATCCTCATTTTGAAGTAACATTCATCATTTGATCAAGGGTTGATCATGATTCATCAAGAAAACTTAAGATTTGCTCAAAATTCAAACTTTCTAAATTAGGGTTTCTAGATGAAAAGTCAACTGAACTTTGACTGATCATAACTTCTTCATAATTTCTCAAAATTTTTTCCACCACCTCTTGTTTTGAAGGAAATTCAATTCTCTACAACTTCATGTCTCACAAGAATGTCCAAAAAATGCTTCATTTGAGAGGTATGGCTCAAGACATTCTGAGGTCATTTTCAAAGTCAACAAAAGTCAACTTTTGTTTTGAAGATATATTGAGCATGGAAACTCCAATTGAGATGAGACAAAAAATGTTGGTTAGAGGACTCTTAGAGCTTTTCAAAAAGTCCACGAACACTCAAAAATGTGGAAAATTGAGCAGGATACACTATTCAGAAGTTGGGCAATTTTGGACAATTGCACAAAAGGACATTTTGGTCAAAATGCAAAATTTTCCAAATGGGCCTAAAATCTTTTGATCCAAACTTGTTCATGACATTATTTTTGACCCATAAATGCTTGGCCATGGTGATTTTCTATTTTTATGATTTATCTTTGAATTTTTTATTTTTATGATTTATTTTAAAGAGAAAATATTGCACATTGATTGATCAACCTTTTTTCACTCCCTTTGCTATCCAAATTCTCTCTATAAATACCAAACATCATGGACAGCAAGCAGGACGAAACCCTAGCTCAAGCCAAACCCTTATTCTTGCAAAAATTTTCAAGAAACTTGAGAAAATCGAATTTCAAAATCCAGCCGCTTTCAGCCCTCAAACATCATTCCATCGTGCTCAGAGGGTAAGTTTGAGTAAGAATGCACTATTGACATTGATCAAACCATCCAGAATCGAGCCCTGTATACACATACATATTCAACTTTTCTTGATTTTTGCATTTGATTATTCTGCTTGTGTTAACTGGTTCTAATGCTTTTATTACATTCATGAGATGCCTAGGGTTCGATCTGGGCAATCGTTATTGATTTTGAACGTCAGAATGGTGTAATGCCATTATTAGGGTTTTCAAAGTTGTGAGATTCGAAACTCAAAATTCAGGCCGATTCAGGGCGAAAGAACCGTACCATCGTGCTCGCAGGGGTCGGATTAGTCGATCTGGGCACTCGTTTTGTTTGAAACGATGCATTTTCCAGGTTTTTCAGGTTGATGTTTCCCAGAGAAGATGACCGGAGCCCTAGCTCCGGCGCTGACTCAGGCGAAGACCGGCGAGGGACTGGCGTGGCACAGGGAAAGCTTCTGATTCGTCCATTCAAAATAGATGGGGTCCACGCATGCTGACTCAATTTGAATCCAAACCAGGGACGCATCATCACTTATGTTGATTTGTTTTCAGCTTTTCAAACATCAAACGCTACTTGTCCCAGTGGTTAAGACGTCTCCTGTTGCCAGATACTCTCAAAGGTCACAAGTTCGATTCAGCCTGGGACCGGTTCTTTCTTTTCTTTTACAAACTTCAACTATTTTCATATTTTCTTGTTTTTTCTAATTTATTTAATATTTTGCATATCATTTAATTTAATTTCATATTTTTATTCATGCATTAAATAATCATCAAAAATTATTTTTCTTTTTTACATTATTTCCAGAAAACCTTTATTTAATTTATAAAATTAAAAAATACAATTTTGCATGCATATTTATTTTTATTCATAATTTTGCATTTAAATCACTTTTAATTCATTTTTAATTATTAAATTGCATCCAAAAAATCCCAAAAATTTATTTTAGCATATTTATATTATGTCCAGCATGTCATATTTTTCTTATTTTAAAACTTGCACTTTTCTAACATTTTTTCTCTTATTCGATTCATCTCGTATTTTCCGAGTTCTCATTCTTTTACAGGTTGGTCCGATTCAGACAATTCTTCTTTATCATTTTATTTTTTCCAATAATGTAACTGTTTATGGGATGTAATAGTTTAAATTAGGCTTTTATTTTCCGCAAAATTTAAATTATGTATCTGCCCCAAAGCCATGTAATAGCGTAGGACATTTACTTTCCGCACTTTACATTCCGCATTTTAATTTCCGCACTTATAAACTGCTAGTAACTAGGCGTGTATGGAAAGATAATAATGAACATAGCCCACTAATTTCCAAAGATAAAATATCCGAAATCGACACACTCTTTTCACACACACTTTAGGGTAATTCTTCTCGTTCGAATTCAAAATGGTCATGTCCCTCGAACGTAGAGGTATCCTAGCACCGTTGCCTTCCAAACAAATCATCATAGTCCATTCGATACAAAGATCATAAGACCCACGATGTCGCCTACGAATACATGATCTTGACCCTCGATTGTCGCCTACGAAAAATGATGATAGTCCCGAATGTGCTAGGATACTTCCTACAAGTTGCTTTCTATGACCATCGATGTCCCTTGAATGTCCGCTTACATCCAACAAATGGGGTTACCTACCAACTAATGGTATGGATAGCACTATTCTAAAGGCGATAAAACAATACAACGACCAAATTACAGTAGGTAATAAGACTTTTAGTTGCTTGCTCAAAATACTTTTCACACCTCACACTTTTGTCAAAATTCAAACTCTTTTCAAAAACAAAACATTTCCAAACACTTTGTATACATTCCTACATGAATCATTACAAAGTCAAAGTGAAATGCCTTTTCAAAACGTTTTTGTCAAACACACAGAAAGCACGATTTTAAAAAGATGATCTAAGAGCAACTAAGAGCCCGTAGATTACTACGGATGGAAAGGGGTGCTAATACCTTCCCTTTTCATAACCTTCTCCCTTACTCAGAATCTAACGAAGGTCTTTTTCTGTACTTTTGCCTTCCCTTAAATGGATAAAAATAAAAGTCGGTGGAGACTCTTGCTATCCACACATTTGCGATACAAAAACACTAAAAAGTCGGTTCACGTATTACAGGCTGACTACTTAGAAACACCTAAAGAGAATGCCTTAGGTTTATAGATCATCTTTCTTTTTGTTTGACTTGCTTTATCTTTAAGGGTTGCTTGGGTATTATATTTGTGGGATCCTACACCGGATCCGGGTTTCCTTTTAGGTAAGTAGCAATAAATCGTCGCGACCGTTAGGCGTATATCAAAGCGGTCAACATGATGGCTACGTTAGCGTGACACTTTGGATGTCTGATACTCTTCATTTCCAAGTTGAGGATAGTATTTGGCTTCTGCGTGGTGTCATCAGCGCTAACTAAACTTTTAGAACCTTAATTGACCCATCTTGGCCATTAGAAGGTAGTGAGATGGTGGCTTTGGTCTGGACTAAGGTTGGTTGATACTCGATGCTACGCTCATTGAGATCAGACTTTTGGGACATTTTCGGTCGACCACTTGGTAGTCGTATTGAAATAAGCGCCTACGAGAAAGATCGATGATATGAGATTCCTAGAACCCGGTTACTATTATAGGGCAGGATGAACCAACTCAAACTTTTGGTAGGGTAATCACCTATACCTCATGCAAGCCTTAAACCTAGGCTCATTGTGTGAATTGTTTGTGTGTGCTAAACATGACATCATGACATCATTTGCATTGCATATCATTTCTAACTATTTCAAGGACCTAGGGATTTATCTTTGCTCTGTTTTGTAGGGATTATGGCTTCTAGAAAGACTATCGAATCAACTTCATGGGTATACCTTCTCAACTCAAAGAATGGTTTAAAATTCCGACCATGTTCGGTTTATCAAGAGACATGGTTGTCTACTTGATTTGGTTATCTCGGTTTTGAAGAAGATATGATGCATGTCCTATTCCAGTTCTTCGATCCGAAACACCATTGCTTTACATTCCCAGATTATCAGTTGGTTCCTACCTTAGAAGAGTTCTCTAAGCTACTTGGGATACCTATTCTTGATCAAATTCCATTCACCGGTCTAGAAAAGGTCCCTAAGTACGAAGACATTGCATCAGCCTTACATCTAAAGCGCTCAGACATTGAAGCCAATTGGGAAACTAGAAGTGGAGTTAAGGGTTTACTTTCTAAGTTCTTAATTAAGAAAGCCCGAGAATTCCTCAAAGTTATGAGTTTCCATGCATTTGAAGACATTGTGGCCTTGCTAATCTATGGTTTGGTTCTTTTCCCTAACTCGGATCAATTCATAGATGTCAACGCCATCAAGTTGTTTCTTACCCGCAATCCTGTGCCTACTTTACTTGGAGACATCCTACATTCTCTCCACACTCGTACTACTAAGAGACAAGGAACTCTCATGTGTTGCATAACGTTACTTTCCAGGTGGTTTATTTCGCACCTTCCTCCATCAGTTTTGAAGAATGAGCAAAGATTGAAGTGGTCTCAAAGGTTAATGTCACTCTCTCATTCCGATATCCGTTGGAATCTTTTCTCTCAAAAGGATTTCACCTTCATTGAGCGTTGTGGAGAATTCCCTAATGTACCACTACTTGGTATAAGGGGAGGTATTACTTATAACCCTTCTCTAACTCTATGTCAGTTTGGTTTTGCTCGAAGAGATGGTCCGCATGATATGCTTCTCCAGGACATTGTGTTCGACTATAACCACGATCTCGAGTGCAAGCGAAGGTTCATACACGCTTGGGGCATGGTAAAAGGCGATACAAGACTTTGGGGCACTAGAACTCCATTCCTTGGGAACCTTACCTCAAATGGGTGCGAGCTCGAGCTCAAAACCTCATGATGCCATTCACGCTGTTTTACGGTAATTATGGAACTGTTGCTATGGTGGCGTACCTATCTGTTCTCTATCCCGACATGCCTCACGATTTTGAAGACTTGAAGAGATCACGGATTCAACTCAAGGAAGAGGGATACCTTTGAAGCTCAGTGTTATGCAAGCGAGAAGAAGTGTTAGAGTTGACCAAGCTACTTCACGAGGAGGAAACAGCGCCTACATCGGCACCAAGAGGGCGACCATGGGAGACTTGGAGCTTTAGGATTTATATGTTTTCTTTTATTGTTTTGAACTATATCTTGTACTTAAAAGAAAAAGAATAATGAAAAGAGTACTAATAAATGTTTGTTTAACAAATTTAAATCTCTAAGATCCTTGAAAATATTGCATTGCGTCCGCATAAACATTGCATATCATAGCATAACATTGCATCACAGTACATTGAAGATTGGTTTTCTCATTTGCTCGCTATTTATTTTAGCGAAATGGCTCTTGAGCAGTCATCAAAGATCTTGAGCTCGAATGCTCGGTTTAAGAGATGTTCACCGGTTTGGTCCAAGGCCAAGAAGATTTGAAGAAGCTCATCAACGAGAAAGAAGAGGTTGTTGGTCTCCTCAACATGGGTGCTACAAAGGAGGTCCTAGGTGGTTAGTCGAATTGAGCTCTCGAAGGAAGTGTCAAGAAGGAGGATGAGCAAAGTAACAAGGGTGATGGTGAAGGCGGTCGGCTGAACTTGAGAAGAACTATGATAATGGACAATACTCGATGAAGATGACAAGTACAAGCGACTTGAAGACCGTCTGAATCTTGTGGAAAACTGAAGATGTCGGGCTGAATTTTGATGATCCGAGTCTCGTTCACAGTGTTGTGATTCCTCCCAAGTTCAAAGTTCCTACTTTTGCTAAGTATGATGGTGTCTTGCCCAAAGCTGCATTTAAAGTCCTATGTTAAAATCAACCCCCACCGATGAGAAAGTTGTGGATGCACTATTTTCAAGAGAGTTTGTCGGAACCCGATTAGAATGGTACTATCGGCTAGAGAATGACCGTATCCGTACTTGGGTGATTTGGCGGATGCTTTCTGACAGTATAGTACAATCTTTGAATTGACACCCACTCGCATGCAACTACAAAGCATGTCTATGGGTCGTGATGAGAAGTTCAAGGAGTATGCTCGAAATGGAGAGATCTAGCAGGCAGTTCAACCACCCTTGTCCAATAGGGTTGGTTGATATGTTTATGGGGACAGCAGGCCCATTCTTTAATCATCGATTGGAAATTCTTCACCGGATTCACGAGATGATATTGAGGAGGCGTATTGAATTGGTATCAAGAGTGGGAAAATTCAAGTAGAGACATCTTCAAATCTGCGAAAAGATCTTTTGGTGGTAAGAAAGAAGTTAATGTTGTGTATGGTCGAGAAAAGCGAGCCAAGACCGACGCTCAATGCAGTGGGGCGGTTGTGATCTCGATCCTACATCGGCACACCTCGGTGAGACAGCAGCGTATCGAGCAGCGCCCGAAGGCAGTTTACAAAGATCAATATGCCATTGTCGCAAGCCTTGCAACACATGTTGAAAGCGAGTGATTACCTTGAGGATCCTCCTCGAATGTCAACACTTCCTCCCGAGATACAATCCTAATGCTAAGTATGCTTACCATTCCAATAGCCCATGACATAATCTTGATGATTGTTGGGCTCTGAAGAACAAGATTCAAGATATGATTGAAGTTAAGCAGTTGAGTTTGATCCTCCTGTTGAGACTCAAATGTGATCAACGCCTATGCGAATCATGACAAGAGTTCCAATCTTTGTTGGAGCGATACTTATGTTTTCAACATAGATGACTTGACCATCCTCGATGTTGTTAAGAAGAATTTGTTGCAAGCCGGTGTCAACCAGGATGCCAGAATTGTCGTTGGTGCCCATCTGCGCTGATGGTTGTCCTTGGTCGAGAAGGCGTGTTCGATGCATGATGGACAACCGTGAGATACTATTTAAAACCACTGTCACGACGTGTGAAGAAATGTCTAAGTTGAAGATTGACAATGCAAATGTACCATCCGTGTGGGATACCTTGGGGCAGCCAGGAAAGTATGATTACATGGTGAAGTACACATTCACGAGCTACAAGATCCCTATTGAAGATATTAAAGCGACCGGATGGGGTGACGATTTCCCGAAGATTATCTTGATGTTAACACTATAAGGATTTCCTCTGCGATTACGTGCCTAGGTGGCCCTCATCATCACTTCTCAAGACCGGTTCCATATTCCTCGACAAGGCTATCCCTTGGAATTATGGAGTTGATGTTTACTATCATGGCGTCAAGCAAGACCCTCGACCATTGAAGACCTTACTGATTGAAGCTACCATTCGACATTGACAACATCACGGATCAAGTAAGGTGACGAGAAGGAAGAGTTTTCTCTCAAATCTCCTCCAAAAGACACTGCGACCCAGCTCGCATTCCAGCTATTCAATCCATTCCCAAGCTGAGGAAAGAACGATTCATCACCTTTCGACGAAGTGCCAAAGGATGTTGTTGAGACACCTCAAACAAGAAATGGAGGAATTAGAAGATTATCAAGAAGAGTGACTACAATGTTGTGGAACAGTTGGGACAGACTCGGTCCAAGATCTCCATGCTTGCTCTGCTTTTATGCTCCGAGGCTCATGCTAACGCCTTGGTGAAATTTCTGAAGAATGCTCACGTACCACAAGACACTACCACTGACAAGTTTGAAGTTTGTATTGCTAGCCTGGCTGCCAACAACGGCCTAGGCTTCTCTGATGCTGATTTGACTCCTGCCGGAAAGAAACATAACAAAGCCTTGCACATATCTGTTGAATGCAAGGGCACTACATTATCTCATGTTTTGGTGGATAGGTTACGCTGAATATCCTACGAGGCGCTTTTGATCGACTTGATATCGAAGGGTTGGTTACGAGACCAGTGATATAATCGTGAGAGCTTTTGATGGTTCTAAGCGAGCAGTGCTTGGAAACTCACTCACTGTTAAAGTCGGTTCCCGACTTTTGACTCCACTTTCTTTGTCATGGACATCCGTCCGACTTATTCTTACCTACTTGGGCCCTTGGATACATGGGGCAGGCATTTACCTCTACCTTACATCAGAAATTGAAGTACCCGGTGAAAGGGAAGGTTGTTAGAGTGTGTGGTGAAGAAGAGTACATGGTCAGTCATCTACAGTCGTTCCGATACCTCGAGATGGAGGGTGAATTCTTTGAGACTCCCTGTCAAGATTTTGAAATAATACCAGTCATGCAGTGACTCTCACATCCTTGAAGTTACACAAGTTCCGCCTAGGATGGCCTCTTTGAAAGATGCTCAAGCTGCTGTTGAACAAGGAGGTAGTGCTATTTGGGGTCAGCTCCCTGATCTCCCTTTCAAATCCGACAAGACTGGTTTAGGCTTCACCATCAAGGGTCAGAACGCGAACGTGCCGGCCAACTTCCTTTCCGCATCAGTCAGAGTGGAATCCATGCTATAGAAGACGACGACAATGACTTTGACATCAACAAGTGGATCTTCCCAACTCCAGACAAAGGGCTCAGCAATTGGAAGGCCGAAGACGTCATACCAATCTCCTTTAGTCAGGAGTAATTGCTCTTGTTTTGTTTTGCTGTTCGTATTTCTTTATGTTTTGAACAATAAACTTTGAAAGCCTAGTGCCTTTCCCGGGGCATCATGGCTCGTTTGCGAGGGTTATTATCTGTTGTTTGCGCGTTTTCATTCAATAAATTCGTTGGACTTTTGCATTCAATTGTTTGTTTTCTTTCTTTTACTTTATCACCCCTTCAAAAAGCTATGTGTTTCTTACACACCCGTGATACAACTGCGGAATCACTCGAATCTAGTTAATATGACTATGCTATTGCTAAATATGACTTGATAATCCGATCTACCAAGCCGAGGGCGAAAGTGAGGAAGATTGTGAAGTTCGGGAGAACTTGTCGGGCTTTACTGACAAGAAGATCGAGTTATCTGACCACCGAAGAGCAAGTTGAGGTTGTGAATTTGGAGCTTGCGAAGAGCAGAAAGAGATCAAGATAGGAGCGGGTCTTGAGAGCAGTGTTAAAGAAAGGATGGTTCGGATGCTACGAGACTACATTGAGGTTTTGCTTGGTCATACGAAGAAATGCAGGTTTAGATATTGATATTGTGGTACATCATTGCCGACAAAGAGGTTTTCTCGGTGAAGCAGAAGGTTAAATCGCATGCGTCTGAGATGTCGGAGAAAATCAAAGCCGAAGTTATAAAGCGGTTCAATCTTGGGTTTTTAGCGTTACTTCCTATCCACGATGGGTTGCTAATGTGGTACCCGTACCTAAGAAGGATGGCAAAGTGCAATTTGTGTGGATTCGGAGATCGAACAAGTCCAGAAAGCGATTTCCACTTCCTCATATTGATGTTACGGTTGACAACACCGCTCGGCATAAGGTTTTCTCCTTCATGGATGGTTTCTCCGGTTATAATCGAGATCAAAATGGCTCCACGAAGACATGGAAGACTACTTTTGTTACGGTGGGGCACTACGCTATAAGGTTATGCCGTTCGGATGAAGAACGCGGCGCCACTTATCAACGTCCTATGGTGACATTATTTCATGACATGATTCATCACGAGATAGAGGTCTCGTCGGCGACATGATAGCTCGATCACGGTGAAGAAGAACATCTCGATCATCTGCGAAACTATTTGTGAGTTGAAGAAGTACAGACTAAGACTTAATCCTAACAAGTGCACCTTTGGAGTCGGATCCGAGAAAACTCCTAGGTTTTGTTGTCGATGGAAAAGGTATTGATGTTGATCCGCCAAGGTTAAAGCTATTCAAGAGATGCCACTCCCTTGAGAAGGAAGTCGAGAGGTTTCTTGGGCCGATTGAATTACATTGCAGATTCATTGCACACTAAGCGCTGCTTGTGAGCCAATCTTCAAGTTACTTAAGAAGGATCAAGTGGTAGAGTGGAGCAACGATTTCGGATCGCTTTTGACAAAATCAAGGAGTACCTACAGAATCCTCTATCACGATGCACTTTGGAAGACCTCTTATCATGTACTTGCGGTGTTAGAGAACTCAATGGGGTGTGTGTTGGGGCAACATGGCGAGTGCAGTCGAAAAGAGCATGCAATATACTACCTTAGCAAAAGTTTACCGGTGTGAAACAAGATACTCATGACTCGAGAAAACTTGCAACGCTTTAACAGGCTGCTTTCGCCGACTAAGGCAGTATAGGTTGACTCACACTACCTGTTGATTTCAAGATGGATCCGATAAAATACATATTTGAGAAACCGACTCTCGGAAGAATAGCAAGATGGCGGATGATCTTGACGAATCGACATCGGTACACTTCTCGAGAAGCGATCAAAGGAAGTGTAGTGCCGATCATTTGGCTCATCAAGCCGTGAGCGACTATCGATCTATGCGGTTAATTTCGAGATGAAGATGTTTTACTAGTCGCGATTGTGAAGAACGAGCCTAGACGAAGGACTGAACAAGGATCGATGGACTATGGTTTTGATGGAGCCTCAACGCGCTTGGCAATGGCATTGGCGCCATCATTACATCCCTTGGGACATCGCCTTTCACCGCGATTATGTTTCGATTGCACTAACAACATGGCGAATCTGAGCGTGCATCATGGGTATTAAAGCTGCTATTGACTTAAGAATCAAGTTCTTGCAAGTATATGGAGACTCGACTTTGTGATCAGTCGATTAAGGCGAGTGGGATCGAGCATCCGAATCTCATTTAATATCGAGAGCATGTCACAGTTTGATCCCTACTTGAAGAAATCACTTTCAATCATATTCCACGAGAAGAGAATCGGTTGGCGGGGCGCATTGGCTACTCATCGTCTATGTTCAAGGTCGGATGGGACAACGAGGCTCCCGGATCATCATCGAGAAGTTTGGCGAACCAGCATATTACTGAGCTTGATCTGAGAAGAGAAACCTTGGTATGGCGTGAAGAGGTATCTTGAGACTCGGGAATATCCCTTGAGGGCATCACATTAATGATAAAAGTTCATGAGAAGATTTGCATCCAAATTCTTCCTTAACAGCGACATCTTATACAAGCGCAACCACGACTGTGCTTACTCATTGTGTAGACGAGCAACAAATATCATGGAAGATTTACGAAGGCGCATTTGGTACCCACTCGGTGGACATACAATGGCTAAAAGATTTTGAAACGAGTTACTATTGGTCCACCATGGGCGATTGTCACCGCTATGCTCGATCTTGTCACAAATGCGGTTATAGACAAAGTACACGTACCTCCGGTACCTCTGAATGTTTTGACTTCTCCTTGGCCTTTTGCAATGTGGGGCATTGACATGATCGGAGAAATCAAGCCCACGGCTTCAAATGGACATCGTTTCATCCTTGTGGCAATTGATTATTTCACCAAGTGGGTAGAAGCAGCCTCGTTTGCATCTGTTACTAAGAATGTTGTGGCTCATTTCATCAAGCATAATCTTATCATCGGTATGGCACTCCAGAAAGTTATCACGAGATAACGGTTCCAATCTCAACAATAAGATGATCACCGAACTCTGCGCGCAGTTCAAGATCAAGCATCACAATTCTTCTCCATATCGGCCTAAGATGAATGGCGATGTGGAAGCCGCCAACAAGAACATTAATAAGATTATACAGAAGATGACAGTGACTTACAAAGATTGGCATGAGATGTTACCATTTGCTCTTCATGGTTATCGCTTTTCTGCCACGAACATCAGAGGGCAACCCCTTCTCTCGTATGCGGTATGGAAGTAGTCCTACCAATCGAGGTTCGAGATACCCTCAACGAGTCCTCAAGGCGTGGAGTTAGGCGAAGGCGATTGGGTTCGGACCGCCTCGATCAGTTAACTTGATTGATGAGAAGCGACTCGCATCCATACGCCATGGACGGATATACGAAAGCGAATGATCGGGCATTTAACAAGAAGGTCAAGCACCGAGTCTACCAAGTCGGTGATCTAGTAGTCAGCGCATCATTCTTCCACAAGGTGATCGGGGCAAATGGACTCCCACCTCGAGGGACCGTTTGTAGTCAAGGCGGTATTTTCGGCGAGCTATGATACTAGCACCATGGATGGCGAAGACTTCCATACAGTGAGCAGGAGACATAGTCAAAAATACTACGCATAACGAGACCCACTAGGTCGTGACCTAGCAAAAATAAGGATATATATAAAAATCACACACGGCAAGTCGAAAACACGAAAAGGCGGCTTGGGCAAAAGGTATCCGTGGGCGAAACCGAAGAGGCGGTCTAGGTAAAAGTTAGGGATTTAAGCGTCGACTATGTCTCTTCGGATCACCTTCGGACTACTATCGGCATTCAAGATTCAAATGGCGAAGATCGGTCTACTTACTTTCTCTTGGCACAAGGAGATGAGATATTTGAAATATATGAGTACTAGCATAGTTGGAACTTACGAGATTGTTCCGCATAGCTTTTACCTTTCTTTTGTACAAACTACTTGGCCATCGCCACATTTCAAATAAGCAAGCTTCTTTCTCTTTACAATTTTTGTTGTTGTCGTTTGCCATATGTCCAACGTTTGCTTTGAATGATTATCGCATTTGACAATAAAAATCTCTTTGCAAACATCTGAAAGGACATACAAAACTAATTACTACAGGCTCTAGGAATTGAGATGACGACGAAAGTCACCGTGCATTTCCCGAGCATTGATCCCCGAGATGTTGCTCACCACGGACCTTCCCAGTGAGTGAGGAAAATCTGCGGTGATTCCACTCAGCGAGCAATGTTACGTTAGTCTCCAAGCGATAACACTTCATCTCCGGCCGAGTATTTATCATCGGTGAATATCTCAACGATTCCCTTTTTCTCCACAGCGGTATCGGACTTGAGACTTGGTCGGATAGTGCAGGAGAAATTTACATCTTCTAATTCCCAGTCGGAGATTCAAGCGGGCTGACCCGGTCTCCGGCAACCATCAAATGCTCTCTAGCGAGATCTACACTCAAAATCCTCAGTAGAGCGCCTCCTAATTTTCCCCAACAGGATCTACATACAAGATCCCCAGCGGTTCTCCCGGACTCTCCCAGGGGTCTATGTATGAGATCTCCAACAAGAGTTTCTCGATCTATATTCCTCGACAACATCTAGGCACGGAGCTTGGTGGGATAGTGCACGAAGGAATCAAAGCTATCTTTCTTCTCAGGATCTTCATCCTCAAGCAGAAGTCAGAAATCCTCAAGCAGAACATCCGCATCTTCTTCAAGATGGATATGTTTTGAAATATCACAACATCTATCATTCCTACATTTCTCATAAAGTCATAATTACACATATGTCATTCATACACATTGTCATGCATCATACTTTGCATAAGACTAACAAATATTCTATCAAAGTTTCTCTTGTTTTTTCAAAGCAGTGAAAGTCACTACGGCATAAGCAGGTCGAGTTAAGCCCGAACCGGCGGAAAACTATCGAAAGCCCGCCTGTTTGTCCTCGGACGGCCTCCGATTAAGCCCGGTCGGCGGAAAACTATCGAAAGACCACCTGGTTGTCCTCCGACCATGGTCCAAGATTAAGCCCGAATCAAGGAAAACTATAAAGACCACCCACAGTTGTCCTCCGATGGTCGGCATTAAGCCCGAACCGGCCAGGAAAACTATCTGAAAGACCGCCCTTGGTTATCCTCCGATAACAAGCAATGGATCAACACCCGATGCGCAACAGGGAAGATATCCACGTCTTGCCATTGCTACCTCTCGAGTAATCGACACGATTTATTACGATTCCTTCTTATTAACAGACAACTACGAGTGCGTGCGACTCGGTTGCCTTGGATGACATCTTAAGCCCATCTCAGACTACTTATCAGTGTTTCTCCACTTTTGGAATGCTGCATATTTGGTTTTAAAAAAAATAATACAAACCAATAACTTCATTCAAAGGTGAGCACAATTCTAACATCGACTCCTATGGATGGCATCTTAAGCCCATCTCCGCTCCTTCCCTATCAAGAACATCTCTGAGTCTAGCGTCTGACTCCTCGACATCGATCTCTGGATGGCATCTTAAGCCCATCCCCATCAACTTTCCTATTCGGCGACATTCTCGGAGTCCGACATCGACTCATCCCAGTGAATCTCTTCCTTCTCAAATGGCATCGTAAGCCCATTCCATCATCCACCAGAAGTGCAAATTTTGAGTGTACTCGGTGTTCAATCATCTTCTACCTTGGTCACGAAGGCAGGCGTGTCAATCTAACCTTCGGTACAAGAAGATTGAGCAGGGTGTCATACCCAAAATTTGCCCTCCATCTTCTCAAATATTTCATACATCCATACTCAAAGATTCCTCGAGTTGATCGACAAACTCACTCTGGACAATCAACCCAAACTAGGGTTTGGCAATTCTCGATCAAGATGAGCTTCCAACATCTCCAATGGTCTTCATGACTCCTATGCTTCAAAGATTCTCCATGTCAAGTTTCAAGCCTTACAAGTCAAGATTGCTCAGACAATTGCTCAGATGGTTGAAAATCAGTTGTATTGGACAAAAAGTCAACTGTGGTCAACATACAGTCAAACTTCATGATTTTTGGTCAACATCCTCATTTTGAAGTAACACTCATCATTTGATCAAGGTTTGATCATGATTCATCAAGAAAACTTAAGATTTGCTCAAAAGTCAAACTTTCTAAATTAGGGTTTCTAGATGAAAAGTCAACTGAACTTTGACTGATCATAACTTCTTCATACTTTCTCAAAAAATTTTCCACCACCTCTTGTTTTGAAGGAAATTCAATTATCTACAACTTCATGTCTCACAAGAATGTCCAAAAAATGCTTCATTTGAGAGGTATGGCTCGAACATTCTGAGTCATTTTCAAAGTCAACAAAAAGTCAACTTTTTGTTTTGAAGATATATTGAGCATGGAAACTCCAATTGAGATGAGACAAAAAATGTTGGTTAGAGGACTCTTAGAGCTTTTCAAAAAGTCCAAGAACACTCAAAAATGTGGAAAATTGAGCAAGATACACTATTCAGAAGTTGGGCAATTTTGGACAATTGCACAAAAGGACATTTTGGTCAAAATGCAAAATTTTCCAAATGGGCCTAAAATCTTTTGATCCAAACTTGTTCATGACATTATTTTTGACCCATAAATGCTTGGCCATGGTGATTTTCTATTTTTATGATTTATCTTTGAATTTTTTATTTTTATGATTTATTTTAAAGAGAAAATATTGCACATTGATTGATCAACCTTTTTTCACTCCCTTTGCTATCCAAATTCTCTCTATAAATACCAAACATCATGGACAGCAAGCAGGACGAAACCCTAGCTCAAGCCAAACCCTTATTCTTGCAAAAAATTTCAAGAAACTTGAGAAAATCGAATTTCAAAATCCAGCCGCTTTCAGCCCTCAAACATCATTCCATCGTGCTCAGAGGGTAAGTTTGAGTAAGAATGCACTATTGACATTGATCAAACCATCCAGAATCGAGCCCTGTATACACATACATATTCAACTTTTCTTGATTTTTGCATTTGATTATTCTGCTTGTGTTAACTGGTTCTAATGCTTTTATTACATTCATGAGATGCCTAGGGTTCGATCTGGGCAATCGTTATTGATTTTGAACGTCAGAATGGTGTAATGCCATTATTAGGGTTTTCAAAGTTGTGAGATTCGAAACTCAAAATTCAGGCCGATTCAGGGCGAAAGAACCGTACCATCGTGCTCGCAGGGGTCGGATTAGTCGATCTGGGCACTCGTTTTGTTTGAAACGATGCATTTTCCAGGTTTTTCAGGTTGATGTTTCCCGGAGAAGATGACCGGAGCCCTAGCTCCGGCGCTGACTCAGGCGAAGACCGGCGAGGGACTGGCGTGGCACAGGGAAAGCTTCTGATTCGTCCATTCAAAATAGATGGGGTCCACGCATGCTGACTCAATTTGAATCCAAACCAGGGACGCGTCATCACTTATGTTGATTTGTTTTCAGCTTTTCAAACATCAAACGCTACTTGTCCCAGTGGTTAAGACGTCTCATGTTGCCAGATACTCTCAAAGGTCACAAGTTCGATTCAGCCTGGGACCGGTTCTTTCTTTTCTTTTACAAACTTCAACTATTTTCATATTTTCTTGTTTTTTCTAATTTATTTAATATTTTGCATATCATTTAATTTAATTTCATATTTTTATTCATTGCTTATAAAATCATCAAAAATTATTTTTCTTTTTTACATTATTTCCAGAAAACCTTTATTTAATTTATAAAATTAAAAAATACAATTTTGCATGCATATTTATTTTTATTCATAATTTTGCATTTAAATCACTTTTAATTCATTTTTAATTATTAAATTGCATCCAAAAAATCCCAAAAATTTATTTTAGCATATTTATATTATGTCCAGCATGTCATATTTTTCTTATTTTAAAACTTGCACTTTTCTAACATTTTTTCTCTTATTCGATTCATCTCGTATTTTCCGAGTTCTCATTCTTTTCTGGTTGGTCCGATTAGACGATTCTTCTTTTTCATTTATTTTTCCAATAATGTAACATTTTATGGGATGTAATAGTTTAAATTAGGCTTTTATTTTCCATAAAATTTAAATTATATATGCCCCAAAGCCATGTAATAGCGTAGGACATTTACTTTCCGCACTTTACATTCCGCATTTTAATTTCCGCACTTATAAACTGCTAGTAACTAGGCGTGTATGGAAAGATAATAATGAACATAGCCCACTAATTTCCAAAGATAAAATATCCGAAATCGACACACTCTTTTCACACACGCACCCCTTAGGGTAATTCTCTCTCGTTGTCGTTACGAATTCAAAATGGTCATGTCCCTCGAACGTAGAGGTATCCTAGCACCGTTGCCTTCCAAACAAATCATCATAGTCCATTCGATACAAAGATCATAAGACCCACGATGTAGCCTCGAATACATGATCTTGACCCTCGATTGTCGCCTACGAAAATGATGATAGTCCCTTGAATGTGCTAGGATACTTCCTGAGTTGCTTTCTATGACCATACGATGTCCCTTCGAATGTCCGCTTACATCCAACAAATAGGGTTACCTACCAACTAATGGTATGGATAGCACTATTCTAAAGGCGTAAAACAATACGGCGACCAAATTACGAGTAGGTAATAAGACTTTTAGTTGCTTGCTCAAAATACTTTTCACACTCACACTTTTGTCAAAATTCAAACTCTTTTCAAAAACAAAACATTTCCAAACACTTTGTATACATTCCTACATGAATCATTACAAAGTCAAAGTGAAATGTCTTTTCAAAACGTTTTTGTCAAACACAGAGAAAGCACGATTTTAAAAAGATGATCTAAGAGCAACTAAGAGCCCGTAGATAACTACGAATGGAAAGGGGTGCTAATACCTTCCCTTTTCATAACCTTCTCCCTTACTCAGAATCTAACGAAGGTCTTTTTCTGTACTTTTACCTTCCCTTAAATGGATAAAAATAAAAGTCGGTGGCGACTCTTGCTATCCGCACATTTGCGATACAAAAACACTAAAAAGTCAGTTCACCGTATTACAACTAGCAGTTTATAAGTGCGGAAATTAAAATGCGGAATGTAAAGTGCGGAAAGGTAAATGTCCTACGCTATTACATGGCTTTGGGGCAGATACATAATTTAAACTTTGCGGAAAATAAAAGCCTAATTTAAACTATTACATCCCATAGACAGTTACATTATTGGAAAAAATAAAATGATAAAGAAGAATCGTCTGAATCGATCAACCTGTAAAAGAATGAGAACTCGGAAAATACGAGATGAATCGAATAAGAGAAAAAATGTTAGAAAAATGCAAGTTTTTAAATAAGAAAAATATGACATGCTGGAAATAATATAAATATGCTAAAATAAATTTTTGGGATTTTTTGGATGCAATTTAATAATTAAAAATGAATTAAAAGTGATTTAAATGCAAAATTATGAAATAAAATAAATATGCATGCAAAATTGTATTTTTTAATTTATTAAATTAAATAAAGATTTTCTGGAAATAATGTAAAAAGAAAAATAATTTTTGATGATTTTTTAATGCAGAAATAAAAATATGAAAAGAAATTAAATGATATGCAAAATATTAAATAAATAGAAAAAAATAGAAAAATAGTAAAATAGTGCAGAGTTTGAAAAAAGAATGCAAAACCAGGTCCCAGGCTGAATCGAACTCATGACCATGGGGTGAAACCTTGAGATTGCTTGCCTCTACCACTACGCCACTTGACACTTGGTGTTGGAAAAGTGAAAATCAATTGCATTTGAATGATGACGCGTCAGGGTTATGTTTGAAAATCAAAGTCAGCACACGTGGGGCCCAGGTGGAAGGAGAGAGCCAATCGGATTGCCCAGAAACGCCACGCCCGCTCTCGTCGGTCCAAGTGGAGTCAACGACGCCGGAGCCCTAGCTCCGGTCGTCTTCTCCGGCAACCTGAAAAACGAAACATGCAACATACAAAGAATAAATGGGAAAGGGGAACCCTACCCCCCAAAATCGACCCTCCTGAATCCATTGGTGATATTAGTTTTGGCTAAAAGTGTCTGTATAAGGTTGTTCAGTTCAAACAGCTCTGAATGCCCTAAACATGGCGTTTCAATTTTCACACGTCCAAGCTTGCATGAGATGAGTTATTCCTGACCTAACAATCATCCTGAGATCAAATAAACACACGAAAAACATTAATGATGCATGAAACATGTAAATCGAAAAATAGGAAAATTCCAAACCAGTGAGAACTGGATATCGTGATCTGGGCGATTTGGGCTTGATGTAAGGATTGCTTTGGACTCCTGGGATGTCAAGGAACAAGATTGGATAGCTGGAACACCTTGAAACTTGCTGCAATTTGAAATTCGAATTTCTCAAGTTTTGAGAAATTTTTTGCAAGAATAAGGGTTTGGCTTGAGCTAAGGTTTCGTGTTGCTTGCTGTCCATGATGTTTGGTATTTATAGAGAGAATTTGGATGGCAAAGAGAGTGAAAAAAGATTGATCATTGAATGTGTAATATTTTCTCTTTAAAATAAATCAAATCTTTGAAAAAAAATTGATTTTCCTTCCATGTAAGAGGCTAGCACGAATTTGGTAATTGCTATGGGCTATCTTGGACTCCAAGCATGATATAAATCCAACCCATTTGAAAAAATATATTATTTTCATATTTTATATAATTTATTTTTGAATTAAATGTTCTAAAATTCAAAGATAAATCATAAAAATAGAAACTCACCATGGCCAAGCATTTATGGGTCAAGAATAATGTCATGAACAAGTTTGGATCAAAAGATTTTAGGCCCATTTGGAAAATTTTGCATTTTGACCAAAATGTCCTTTTGTGCAATTGTCCAAAATTGCCCAACTTCTGAATAGTGTATCTTGCTCAATTTTCCACATTTTTGAGTGTTCTTGGACTTTTTGAAAAGCTCTAAGAGTCCTCTAACCAACCTTTTTGGTCTCATCTCTATTGGAGTTTCCATGCTCAATATATCTTCAAAACAAAAAGTTGACTTTTTGTTGACTTTGAAAATGACCTATAATGTTTTGGGCCATACCTCTCAAATGAAGCATTTGTTGGACATTCTTGTGAGACATGAAGTTGTAGAGAATTGAATTTCCTTCAAAACAAGAGGTGGTGGAAAAATTTCTGAGAAAGAATGAAGAAGTTATGATCAGTCAAAGTTCAGTTGACTTTTCACCTAAAAACCCTAATTTAGAAAGTTTGACTTTTAAGCAAATCTTGAGTTTTCTTGATGAATCATGATCAACCCTTGATCAAATGATGAATATAACTTCAAATGAGGATGTTGACCAAAAATTATGAAGTTTGACTGTATGTTGACCACAGTTGACTTTTTGTCCAATACAACTGATTTTCAACCATCTGAGCAATTGTCTGAGGAAACTTGACTTGTAAAGCTTGAAACTTGACATGGAGAATCTTTGAAGCATATGAGGAGGCATGAAGACCATTGGAGATGTTGAAAGCTCATCTTGATCTGAGAATTGCCAAACCCTAGTTTGGGTTGATTGTCTAGGAGAGAGTTTGTCTGATCAACTCTTGAGGAATCCTTGAGTATGGATGTATGAAATATCTGGAGAAGATGGAGGGTAAATTTTGGGGTATGACAGCTGCCTGTTCAATCTTCTTGTCTTTGGAAGGTTAGATTGACACTTTGTCTTTCATGACCTGAAGGTAGAAGATGATTGAACACTCGAGTACACTTGAAAATTTGCACTCGCTGTTGGTGGATGATGCGGGAATGGGCTTACAGATGCCATTTGGAGAAGGAAGAGACTTATGGGGATGGTCGCTGGACTCGAGAATGTCGTCGAATAGGAAAGTTGATGGGGTGGGCTTAAGATGCCATCCAAAGATCGATCTGGGGAGTGAGTCGTCGCTAGACTCGTAGATGTTCTTGATAGTGGAAGGAGCGGAGATGGGCTTAAGATGCCATCCGGAGGAGTCGATCGTTAGACTTCGTGCTCACCTTTGAATGAAGTTATTGGTTTGTATTGGTTTTTAACCAAATATGCAGATTCAAAAATGGAGAAACACGATAAGTAGTCGGAGATGGGCTTAAGATGCCATCAAGGCAACGAGTCAACGCCGAGACTACTGTAGTTCTTCATTGATAATAAGAAGGAATCGAGAATAAATCTTCGTGTCGATTACTCCGAGAGAGGTAGCGATTGGCAAGGCGTGGATATCTTCCCCGTTGTGCATCGGTGTTGATCCATTGCCATATCGGAGGATAACCGGGCTTTCGATAGTTTTCCGTCGGTTCGGGGCTTAATCTGGACGTCGTCGGAGGACAACGGTGGTCTTTCGAGATAGTTTTCCGTCGATTCGGGCTTAATCTGGACCAGATCGTCGGAGGACAACGTCTTCGAGATAGTTTTCCGTCGATTCGGGGCTTAATCTGGACTGTTTGCGTCGAGTGACTTTCACATTTTGGAAAAAACAAGAGAAACTTTGATAGAATATTTGTTAGTCTTATGCAAAGTATGATGCATGACAATGTGTATGAATGACATATGTATAAGTATGACTTTTATGAGAAATGTATGAATGATAGATGTCATGGTATTTCAAAACATATCCATCTTGGAGAAGATGCGGATGTTCTGCTTGAGGATTTCTGACTTCTGCTTGAGGATGAAGATCCTGAGAAGAAAGATAGCTTTGATTCCTCCGGTGCACTATCTGACCAAGCTCCAGGCCTAGATGTTGTTGAGGAATATAGAGATTGAGAAACTCGTTGTTGGAGATCTCATACATAGACCCTGCTGGGGAGAGTCTGGGAGGAAATCCGTTGGGGATCTTGTATGTAGACCTTGTTGGGAAAAATTAGGAGGCGCTCTACTGGGGATTTTGAGTGTAGATCTCGCTGGAGAGCATTTGATGGTTGCTGGGAGACCGGGTTGGGGCCCGTTTGAATCTCTGACTGGGGAATAGAAGATGTAACTTTCCTCCGGTGCACTATCTGACCAAGTCTCATGTCTGGATACCGCTGCTGGAGAAAAGGGGAATCGTTGGGAGATATTTTGCTGATGATAAATACCTCGGCTGGAGATGAAGTGTTACTGTTATAAGACTGATGTAACATTGCTCAGTTGAGTGGAATCACTTCTTGGGGATTTTCCTCTACTCCGCTGGGGAAGGTTCGTGGTGAGCAACATCTCTGCGGGGATCAATGCTCTGCGGGGGAAATGCACTGGTGACTTTCGTCGTCATCTCAATTCCTAGAGCCTGTAGTAATTACTTTTGTATGTCCGCTCTTCGTATGTTTGCAAAGAGATTTTTATTGTCAAATGCGTATAATCATTCAAAGCAAACGTTGGACTTATTGCAAACGACAACAACAAGAATTGTAAAGAGAAAGAATTTGTATTCATTTGAAATGTGGCGTATGGCCAAGTAGCTTGTACAAAAGAAAGGTAAAAAGCTATGCGGGAACAATCTCGTTAAGTTCCAACTATGCTAGTACTCATATATTTCAAATATCTCATCTCCTTGCTCGTTGAAAGTAAGTAGACATCTTCGCCTTTGAATCTTGAATGATAGTAGTCTCAAGCGGATGATCCGAAGAGACATAGTCGCACGCTTAAATCCCTAACTTTTGCCTAGACCGCCTTCGGGTTTTAGGTCTACCGCATACCTTTTTGCCCAACCGCCTTTTCGGTTTTCGACTTGTCGGTGTACATGTTTTGTATATATCCTAACTTTTGCCCGAACCCTTTTGGTTCGCCAGATTCCTTATTTTTGCCTAGGTCATCGACCTAGCGGGTCTCGTTATCGTAGTATTTTTGACTATGTCTGCGTTCACGAGGTGTGGAAGTCTTAGCCATCCATGGTGCTAGTATCATAGCTCCGCCGAAAATCTGTCTTGACTACAAGCGGTCCCTCGTAGGTGGGAGTCCATTTGCCCCTGGGATCACCTTATGGAAGAATGATGCGCTTGACTACTAGATCACCGACTTGGTAGACTCGGTGCTTGACCTTCTTGTTAAATGCTCTGATCATTCGTTTCTGGTATATCTATCCATGGCAGATGGATGCGAGTCGATTCTCATCAATCAAGTTAATCTGATCGAGGCGGGTCTGAACCCAATCATCTTCGTCTAACTCTGCGTCCTGGAGGACTCTGGTTGAGGGTATCTGAACCTCGATTGGTAGGACTGCTTCCATACCGTACACAAGAGAGAAGGGGGTTTCCCCTGTTGATGTTCGTGCTATAGTGCGATAACCATGAAGAGCAAATGGTAACATGTCATGCCAATCTTTGTAAGTCACTGTCATCTTTTGTATAATCTTCTTAATGTTCTTGTTGGCGGCTTCCACAGCGCCATTCATCTTAGGCCGATATGGAGAAGAATTGTGATGCTTGATCTTGAACTGCGCGCAGAGTTCGGTGATCATCTTATTGTTGAGATTGGAACCGTTATCTGTGATAATCCTTTCGGGAGTTCCATACCGATAGATAAGATTATGCTTGATGAAACGAGCCACAACATTCTTAGTAACAGATGCGAACGAGGCTGCTTCTACCCACTTGGTGAAATAATCAATTGCCACAAGGATGAAACGATGTCCATTGGAAGCCGTGGGCTTGATTTCTCCGATCATGTTAATGCACCACATTGCAAAAGGCCAAGGAGAAGTCAAAACATTCAGAGGTACTGGAGGTACGTGTACTTTGTCGGCATAAATCTGGCATTTGTGACAAGATCGAGCATAGCGGTGACAATCAGCTTCCATGGTGGACCAATAGTAACCTGTTCTCAAAATCTTTTTAGCCATTGTATGTCCACTGGAGTGGGTACCAAATGCGCCTTCGTGTAACTCTTCCATGATGCGTATTACTATTTTCTGATCTACACAGCGGAGTAAGCACAAGTCGTGGTTGCGCTTGTATAAGATGCCGTTGCTAAGGAAGAATTTGGATGCAAATCTTCTCATGAACTTCTTATCATTGATGGATGCCCTGCGGATATTCCGAGACTCAAGATACCTCTTCACGTCATAGTACCAAGGTTTCTCTTACGTATCAAGCTCGTAACAATATCTTTGGTTCGTCAAACTTCTCGATGATGATGCGGGGAGCCTCGTTGTCCCATCGACCTTGAACATAGGCGACATAGTAGCCAATCGTCGCCAACCGATTCTCTTCTCGTGGAATATGATTGAAAGTGATTTCTTGATAGGGATCAAACTCGGACATGCTCTCGATACGGAATAAGATTCGGATGCTTATATCCCACTCATATGTCGGTGATTACTAAAGTCGAGTCTTCATACACTTGCAAGAACTTGATTCTTAAGTCAATAGCGACTTTAATACCCATGATGCACGCCCGTATTCGGCCATGTTGTTAGTGCAAGAAACATAATCTGGCGGTGAAAGGCGTATGTCCGCTGAAGGGATGTAATGATGGCGCCAATGCCATTGCCAAGTGCGTTTAAGGCTCCATCGAAAACCATAGTCCATCGGGATCCTTGTTCGGTCCTTCGTGCGGGCTGGTTCTTCAAAATCGTGACTAGTAAAACATCTTCATCGAAATTGAACTGCATAGGCGATAGTCAACTACGGCTTGATGAGCCAAATGATCGGCTACTACACTTCCTTTGATCGCTTTAGAAGTGTCTTGGATGTCGATTCGGTCAAGATCATCTGCCATCTTGCTATTCTTCGGAGAGAGCTGGTTTCTCAAATATGTATTTTATCGGATCCATCTTGAAATCAACAAGGTAGTGTGAGTCAACATATCTGTCTTAGTCGTGAGCAGCCCAAAGCGTTGCAAGTTTTCTCGAGTGCGAGTATCTTGTTTCCTGATCGGTAAACTTTTGCTAAGGTAGTATATTGCATGCTCTTTTCGACCGGACTCGTCATGTTGCCCCACACACCCCATTGAGTTCTCTAACATCAAGTACATGATAAGAGGTCTTCCTTCGGTGGCGGCATCGGGATAGGAGGATTCTGTAGGTACTCCTTGATTTTGTCAAAAGCGATCTGGCAATCGTCGTTCCACTCTACCACTTGATCCTTCTTAAGTAACTTGAAGATTGGCTCACAAGTAGCAGTTAGGTGTGCAATGAATCTGGCAATGTAATTCAATCGGCCCAAGAAACCTCTGACTTCCTTCTCGGTGCGGGGAGCTGGCATCTCTTGAATAGCTTTAACCTTGGCGGGATCAACCTCAATACCTTTTCCACTGGCAACAAAACCTAGGAGTTTTCCGGATCTGACTCCAAAGGTGCACTTGTTAGGATTAAGTCTTAGTTTGTACTTCTTCAACCTGTCAAATAATTTCTGCAGATGATCGAGATGTTCTTCTTCAGTCTGTGATTGAGCTATCATGTCGTCGACGTAGACCTCTGTAACACCCCCTTCTATTTACCCGCGTTTTATAATAATAATCAGAGTATTTAATCATAACCAAGAAGGCGTCACAATTTTTAAAACATAAAGATTTCCAAAACATGTGTCATGCTTTCACTGAAGAAGACTTATCAATTAATTAATGCAATAGTTATGTCTAACAGCGAAAATGTAACATAACCAAAACTTCTGGATACAACATTCACAGTATTCCAGAATAATAAACGAAATCCTGGATCAACACATTAAAGAATTCCAGGGTAGAAAGTCAACATAATTCAAAGTCATTCAAAAATATCCATTAAAGGATTCAAACAACCGTTCCCCAGTGTTACATCTACCAGAGCACGACACTGACACGCGGACTAAGCGGTGACTCAATACTAGAGCTATCCTCACCAACTCCAAGCAGCTAATCACTTCGGATCTGAAAATGTTGAGTAAGGGTAAGATCTCGATTCAATATAACATGCATTATACGTTTTTAGAATACAATAGAATAAAAGATACATTAATCCGTTAATCAAGCACAAGTCATAATCAATTCATAACACAGCTCACACAATGAACATGTACATAATTCAAACAATGGAAATTGCAACACTGGAATCCATCCTAGCATGTTACAATCCCATATGCAATGCAGACTCTATGCATGTGGTACCAAAACGTGAACCGAGTTCACACACACCGCTCCGTTTACATGTGGATAGACAGTGCAAATTCATGATTCGCCCATAGCTATTGGGTCAAGAATCCAGCCTCACTACCTCAACCTCCGGGTAAGTATATTGGCTCAACCAGTTCGCTTCCGCACAATGGGAATGAACCAAATCAATAAATGTATATGCATGCATCATAAAAGCATGCCATCATCATTTCACATATCATGATATTAATACAATCACATCATGTCAATTCACCAGTGTATCTCATTCAACCAAAATGAATAGCAATTATATAACACTGTCAACATCAATACCTCATAGGTAACTCATACCATTCATAATAGTTCACATTATCCTTAATTACTCATTCTTTCAAAAAGTCGGGAGCGCGACCATTTTAAAAATAATTTAGCAAAATAATATTTTTCTCTTCTCAAAAGGTAGTATTCGAAATTTAGAAAATAACACCGAAAACGGCACTCGAATCGGAGTTACGGTTTAGAAAATATGAATTTTCAAAGTTTTAGAAAAATTGGAAAAATGAACATGGAACCCGGTTCCTACCCAGAACGGAACCGGTTCCTGGAAGTTAAAAATAACACGCCCCGATTTTGAATGGGGAACGGTTCCGTCATATACAGGAACCGGTTCCTGAGTGTAAAAAGTCCCAGTTTCTGCAATTTAACACTGGGAACTCGGTTCCTCCCCACAGGGAACCGGTTCCCACGACCTCTGACAGCATTTTTATCACTTTTTGACAGCATTATGTATCCTTTATCACTTCCAAACTTACTAATACGATTTGGTATATTAGGAACACAATTTCATCATCATTCCACACCATTTTAACATCCAACAACATGGTTTATTCATCCTTATTGTTCATTCGACACACTAGATGATCCTAATCCCAAACACCGACACAAAATAGGGTTTTCAATCTATAACCTATGATCATCACAATTCAAATTATCTAACATACCCAATTATCCCTATGATTCCCAAAACCCATAAGGCAAATTAATTGATCGAAATCACCCCTTACCTCGCGATGATTCCTCGATTCTCTTGATGTCGGCTTTTCCTCTCTTTTCCTCTTCTCTCCAATTTCACGTGAAAACAGTTTCTCCAAAAACCTATTCTTTCTTTCTTTTCCCTTTTTATATTCCTTTAATTGTTCCTTTAATTATTCCAATAAAATAATTAAAACTTAATAATTAATTAGTAGAGTGATTTACTCTCTTACACCCACCGTTTACTCTGCACACCTCAACACATTTCCTCATTTAATGACCCAATTAATCCAAATAAAATAATACTTAGGACTTCATTTAATTAAATAATTAAATCCTCACTTAATAAATATTTAAATTAAATCGGGGTGTCACAACTCTCCCCCACTAAAAGAGTTTTCGTCCTCGAAAACATACCTTAGACGAACAGTTCGGGATACGAGTCCTTCATCTGACTCTCCAGCTCCCAAGTTACATTTCCTTCAGCTGGTCCTCCCCAAGCTACTCTTACCAGTGCTATCTCTTTACCTCGCAACTGCTTCACTTTCCGATCCTCAATTCTCACAGGCACTGCTTCAACAGTCAAGTTATCCCGCACCTGAACATCATCTACTTGAATCTCATGAGACGGATCCGCAATGTACCTCCTCAACTGAGATACATGGAAAACATCATGCAAATTAGCAAGTGACGGCGGTAAAGCGATCTGATAAGCAACTTTCCCAACTCTTTTGGTAATCTGAAACGGACCAATAAAGCGTGGAGTCAACTTTTTTGACTTCAAAGCTCGACCAATACCCGTCATCGGAGTAACTCTCATAAACACATGGTCTCCTTCATTAAACTCAAGATCTTTCCTCCTCTTATCATGATAACTTTTCTGACGACTCTGATAAGTTCTCATCTTCTCCTGAATTATCTTAATCCTTTCAAGTTTGTTGAACAATCTCGGTCCAATCACAAGACTTTCTCGATTCATACCAACACAACGGTGTCCGACATCTCCTACCATACAATGCCTCAAACGGAGCCATACCGATGCTCGAATGAAAACTATTGTTGTAGGTAAACTCTATCAACGGCAAATAGTTATCCCAGACTCCACCTTTCTCTAACACACAAGCTCTCAACAAATCTTCTAACGATAGAATCGTCCTCTCCGTCGACCATCATGCATGGATGATATGCGTAACTCAATCGCAACTTAGTACCTAGAGCCTCCTGCAATCCTGTCCAGAACTTAGAAGTAAACCTCGGATCTCTATCCGACACAATGCTAGACGGAATACCATGCAAACTTACAACCTTTTCGACATACAATTCTGCCAACCTCTCCATCGGATAATCCATTCTTATCGGAATGAAGTGAGCAGACTTTGTCAATCGGTCAACAATAACCCAAATAGAATCACAGTTCTTCGTCGTCCTCGGCAAACCCGACACGAAATCCATTGAAATTCCATCCCATTTCCATTCCGAACAAACAACGGTTCCATCAATCCTGACGGTTTCTGATGTTCAACCTTTGATTTCTGACAAACCAAACATGCATACACAAACTCGGCGACTTCCTTTTTCATTCCTGGCCACCAAAATAATCTCTTCAAATCATGATACATCTTAGTATCACCAGGATGAATACTCAATCCACTACGATGTCCTTCTTCTAAGATACTCTTTCTGATCCCAGCAACATCCGGGACACATACTCTATCACCAAATCTCATAACACCATTCTCGTCAATTCGGAATTCACCTCCTTGACCTTGGTTAATCAATGTCAGCTTGTCCACTAACCCAACATCAGACTTCTGTCCATTTCGAATCTCTTCCAAAATACCACTAGTCAGCTTCAACATGCCCAACTTCACACTATTCTGAGTAGTTTCACAAACCAAACTCAAGTCTCTGAATTGTTCCACCAATTCCAATTCACGAACCATTAACATCGACATATGCAAAGACTTCCTGCTCAATGCATCTGCTACCACGTTTGCCTTACCAGGATGGTAATTCAAACCAAAATCATAATCCTTGAGAAACTCTAACCATCTTCTCTGCCTCATATTCAACTCTTTCTGATCAAAGAGATACTTCAGGCTCTTATGATCACTGAACACTTCAAACCGTGAACCATACAGATAATGCCTCCACAATTTCAACACAAACACAACAGCCGCCAACTCTAAATCATGAGTCGGATAATTCCTTTCATGAGTCTTTAACTGTCTTGAAGCATAAGCCACAACCTGCTTATCTTGCATCAAAACACCTCCTAAACCCATCAAAGACGCATCACAATACACCACGAAGGATTCTTCCGGATTCGGCAAAATTAAAATCGGAGCACTAGTCAATCTCCTCTTCAATTCTTGGAATCCTTTTTCACAATCTATATCCCAAACAAATGCTTGACCCTTCCTCGTCAGCTTAGTCAACGGTAATGCTAACTTCGAAAATCCCTCAATGAATTTCCTGTAGTAACCTGCCAGACCAAGAAAACTACGAATCTCTGAAGCATTCTTCGGCGCTTCCCACTGAGATACGGCTTCTACTTTTGTAGGATCAACAGCAATACCATTCTTGGAAATCACATGACCAAGAAAACTCACTTCGCTTAACCAAAACTCACATTTAGACAACTTCGCATAAAGTTTCTTTTCTTTCAACAATTCCAATACAATTCTCAGATGCTTTGCATGCTCCTCATCATCCTTTGAATAGATCAGAATATTGTCAATAAACACCACCACAAACTTGTCAAGATACGGATGAAATATCCTGTTCATATACTCCATAAACACACCAGGTGCATTAGTAACTCCAAATGGCATAACTGAATACTCATAATGTCCATACCTCGTTCTGAATGCAGTCTTCTGAATATCTCCCGCCTTAACACGAATCTGATGATATCCAGATCTCAGATCAATTTTGCTAAATACACAAGCTCCAACCAGCTGATCCATCAAATCCTCAATCCTCGGCAATGGATACCGATTCTTGATGGTCACTTTATTCAGTTGCCTGTAGTCAACACACAATCTCATTGTACCTTCTTTCTTTTTAACCAACAATACCGGCGCACCCCACGGTGAAACACTAGGCCGAATAAATTTCTTCTCAAGCAACTCCTCTAATTGCTTCTTCAACTCTGACAACTCAGATGTCGACATGCGATAAGGCGCCATCGACACCGGACTAGTTCCAGGAATTAAATCTATAGCAAACTCCACCTCTCTCTCAGGTGGTAACTCATTCACATCCTCCGGAAACACCTCTGGAAATTCATTAACAACTGGAAGTTCACCACTCTTAGCCTTTCCTTTCACTTCTGTCAAAGAATATAACATAAACACCACAGCACCATCTCTAACAATGAATTCATCTTAGCCGACATAGTCTCATCTTCCACTTTAACTTCTTCAGGAAATAAGACTGTCTTCTCAAAACAATTGATATGAACCTGGTTGAAGACCAACCAGTTCATTCCAAGGATAATATCAAGTTGTTCTAATGGTAGGCACACTAAATCCATACCGAACCCTCTATCAAAAATAACAATAGGGCAATTCCTACAAACATACGAAGTAGTCACTGACCCCGACGCAGGAGTGTCAATAACCATACTTCCATCCAAATTGGAAATTTCCAAATTCAATCTCTTAGCACAATCCAAAGAAATAAAAGAATGTGTCGCTCCAGTATCAATAATTGCTATTAAAGGTATGCCATTAATAAAACAAGTACCTTTAATCAACCGATCATCAGGCTTAACATCTGACCCTGACAAAGCGAACACCTTTCCACCAGCTTGCTCTTTCTTTGGCTTTGTACACTGCGGACGAGTGTGTCCTTCTTCACCACAGTTGTAACATGTTATCTTTCTGGATCTACACTCAGCAGCTAAATGACCAAACCTTCCACAGTTGTTGCACTTCCTCGCATCATTCTTACATTCAGGAGCTCGGTGACCCAATTCACCACATCTGTAACACTTTACGGAAGAACCCGAAGAACCAGAGTCTCCCCCACTAGGCTTCTTCCAACCTCCAGATTTCTGATTATTTCTATTGTAAGGCTTACCACGATCCATATGTCTTTTGCCCTTACGATCAGCATAACTCTGAGCATTTGACTTAGTACTAGCAAGATCTTCTTCCAGAATCCTACTACAATCAACCAAGTCAGGAAACCTTCTAATACGCTGATACCTGATTCCCTGCTTGATCTCATCACGCAAACCATTCTCAAACTTGATACATTTAGAAAATTCTCCATCTGCATCATTAGGATAATTAGCATAATACTTTGCGAACTCCGTAAACTTGGTCGCATACTCACTCACAGACTTGTTGCCCTTCTTGAGCTCCAGAAATTCGATCTCTTTCTTACCCCGAATGTCTTCAGGAAAATACCTTCTCAAGAAAATCCCTCCTGAACACAGCCCAAGTCAATGCAATTCCATCTTCTTCCAATTCAGTCCTGGTAGCAACCCACCAGTCATCAGCTTCCTCGGCCAACATGTGAGTACCATATCTCACCTTCAGCCCCTCAGCACAATCAATCACTCTGAAGATCCTCTCGATCTCCTTCAACCATTTCTGGGCACCCTCGGGATCATGTGCACCCTTGAACAATGGAGGATTATTCCTCTGAAAATTCCCCAATTGTCATCGACCGATCGCACTCCTGCTGATTCCCTCCGAGTACTCCAGCTAACATTCCCAAAGCCTCAACAATAGCATCATCATTCCTTCCGTTACCTCTTCCAGCCATTGTTCTGTAACATTACAAAACAACCTACATCAGCACACAAGTATCGACAATGTTACTTACACTAGTCGCATACTAAAAGGGATAATGACACTAAGACAAGACCAACTATGCTCTGATACCACTATTGTAACACCCCCTTCTATTTACCCGTTTTATAATAATAATCGAGTATTTAATCATAACCAAGAAGGCGTCACAATTTTAAAACATAAAGATTTCCAAAACATGTGTCATGCTTTCGAAGAAGACTTATCAATTAATTAATGCAACGATTATGTTAACAATGAAATGTAACATAACCAAAACTTACGAATACAACATTCACGTATTCCGAATAATAATAAGCGAAACTGGATCAACACATTAAAGAATTCCGGGTAAAAGTCAACATAATTCAAAGTCATTCAAAAATATCCATTAAAGGATTCAAACAGTGTTACATCTACGAGCACGACGACACGCGGACTAACCGTGACTCAATACTAGAGCTATCCTCACCAACTCCAAGCACTAATCACTGGATCGAAAATGTTGAGTAAGGGTGAGATCTCGATTCAATATAACATGCATTATCGTTTTAGAATACAATAGAATAAAAGATACATTAATCCGTTAATCAAGCACAAGTCATAATCAATTCATAACAGCTCACACAATGAACATGTACATAATTCAAACAATGGAAATTGCAACACTGGAATCCATCCTAGCATGTTACAATCCCATATGCAATGAGACTCTATGCATGTGGTACCAAACGTGAACCGAGTTCACACACACCGCTCCGTTTACATGTGGATAGATGCAAATTCATGATTCGCCCATAGCTATTGGGTCAAGAATCCAGCCTCACTACCTCAACCTCGGGTAAGTATATTGGCTCAACCGATTCGCTTCCGCACAATGGGAATGAACCAAATCAATAAATGTATATGCATGCATCATAAAAGCATGCCATCATCATTTCACATATCATGATATTAATACAATCACATCATGTCAATTCACCAAGTATCTCATTCAATCAAAATGAATAGCAATTATATAACAACATCGGCATCAATACCTCATAGGTAACTCATACCATTCATAATAGTTCACATTATCCTTAATTACTCATTCTTTCAAAAGTCGGGAGCGACCATTTTAAAAATAATTTAGCAAAATAATATTTTCTCTTCTCAAAAGGTAGTATTCGAAATTTAGAAAATAACGCGGCGGCACTTTCGAATCGAGATTACGGTTTAGAAAATATGAATTTTCAAAGTTTTAGAAAAATTGGAAAAATGAACATGGAACCGGTTCCTACCGAACGGAACCGTTCACGGAAGTTAAAATAACACGCCCGATTTTTGAATGGGAACCGTTCCGTCATATCAGAACCGGTTCACGAATGTAAAAGTCCCAGTCGCAATTTAACACTGAACTCGGTTCCTCCCCAGAGGAACCGGTTCCCACGACCTCGACAACATTTTATCACTTTTGACAGCATTATGTATCCTTTATCACTTCCAAACTTACTAATACGATTTGGTATATTAGGAACACAATTTCATCATCATTCCACACCATTTTAACATCCAACAACATGGTTTATTCATCCTTATTGTTCATTCGACACACTAGATGATCCTAATCCCAAACACCGACACAAAATAGGGTTTTCAATCTATAACCTATGATCATCACAATTCAAATTATCTAACATACCCAATTATCCCCATGATTCCCAAAACCCATAAGGCAAATTAATTGATCGAAATCACCCCTTACCTCGCGATGATTCCTCGATTCTCTTGATGTCGGCTTTTCCTCTCTTTTCCTCTTCTCTCCAATTCCACGTGAAAACAGTTTCTCCAAAAAAACCTATTCTTTCTTTCTTTTCCCTTTTTATATTCCTTTAATTGTTCCTTTAATTATTCCAATAAAATAATTAAAACTTAATAATTAATTAGTAGAGTGATTTACTCTCTTACACCCACCGTTTACTCTGCACACCTCAACATATTTCCTCATTTAATGACCTAATTACTCCAAATAAAATAATACTTAGGACTTCATTTAATTAAATAATTAAATCCTCACTTAATAAATATTTAAATTAAATCGGGGTGTCACAACCTCTATCTCGTGATGAATCATGTCATGAAATAATGTCACCATAGCACGCTGATAAGTGGCACCCGCGTTCTTCAGTCCGAACGGCATAACCTTGTAGCGAAGTGCCCATTGTAACAAAAGTAGTCTTCTCCATGTCTTCAGGAGCCATTTTGATCTGATTATAACCGGAGAAACCATCCATGAAGGAGAAAACCTTATGCTGAGCGGTGTTGTCAACCAGAACATCAATATGAGGAAGCGGGAAATCATCTTTCGGACTTGCTTTGTTCAGATCTCTGTAATCCACACACATTCGTACCTTGCCATCCTTCTTAGGTACGGGTACCACATTAGCAACCCACTGTGGATAGGAAGTGAAATTCCTGGCAGCAGATACTTGATGTCACAGAGAATGTTATGACACAGTATCTGACACTATGCTAGCAATTCACGGAAGCAGAATAACACAATAAGTTGTTCACCGGTTCGGTTCAACAAACCTACATCCGGGGCTACCAAGCCGTGGAGAAAGTTCACTATTAGCAGATCAATTGAAGACCCTACAAACACCACCTATGTTCTTCACTTAATCACTACCCATGACCCTTTTACCTAAGTCCTACTTAGATATGAGTTCCTACTCACTCCCCCTCAATCACAGCAGTGATATCAACCTATTGACTAATTGAATTATGAAGACACACTTCAATAAAATATCTTGATCTTGCTTCAAAGCTTCAATCAAGAGACAAACACTCGTGCTTTAAAGCTTTGAGTGATAAACTACCCTTACAGCAAATCCTAGTCCAATGCACTTATCAATTGATAGTTGCTTGGCTCACAAGAGAAACTAGAATTACACAATTACAATTGTTACAAATCCTAACAGTACACAAACACAAGCTGCTATCACTTCAATACATTCAAAGGGCGCAGCACAGTTGTAAGGGTTCTTTTCCTTTGATAGAAACAGTCCTGAAACTTCAGTTTTGGGCTTCCATAAAGATAGCTAGGGTTCACTTAATTTAATCCTAAAAACATGGTCTTTTCAACAACCAATTTAGATTTAATTAAGTTTAACCTAGCAACCACGTGAGCATGCTTTCTAATACCGGAAAACAATATTTAGCACTCAACAAACTTCAAAAATCTCAGAACAAACAGATTCGCAGCGAATGTTACACCGAATGTCATAACATCTGTTATGACATCACTGTCTAGAATTTCCGATGCCTTTAGCTTCCGCCGAGCTGTTTTTAACATCCTTAGCAGGTAGGATTTATCTTCAATCTCTGAATGTCATGACATTCATCATGACATTGCTAAAGCCTAGTTTTACCAAACATAATGCCAACTTAAAAACACTAACAAACTCCCCCTTTGGCACATTTTGGCTAAAACTACCTAACACATCAGAGAACCTATGCAGCAGAAGACAATAAACTAGTTCTAAGCTTTCCTAAGCTTTAAGTAACTAGAACTTAGAGAAGATAAATTCTACCCATACAAAAATCCCACAATTCCCACAATTGCCCCATATACAAAATTTTAAACAGGAGGCAAACAATTTCCCCAAAGTCCCATAAACAATTTCCCCAAAGTCCAAACAATTTCCCCAAAGTCCCATACTACTGTTATACAGTAGTTCTTCTCCCCCTTTTTAGCCATAAAGGGCCAAAGGAAACAATACAAGTTCCCCAAACTTTTAATCAAACAGTACCAAAAACAAGTATACCAACAAATAATTAAGTACCAGCATTGGTATACAGGGATACACATCTGTCAATGTTTACAATCATCCAAAAAGAAGCACAAAAACAAGAAAAAAATAACAAGAGAATTGACAAAACAGCAGCAACAGGGGCAAGGAGCAATATCTCAAGTGCTTTCTTCTCCAGAAGAAACACTATGGAAGGAAGCATCTTCAGAACCATCTTCAGCACCAGCCATCTGAATATCATCATCTTCAGCATCACCAACAGCATCATTATCAGCTTTCTCTTCATCCTCAACCTCTGTGTCCTGCTCTAGTTGAGAGATTAGCTCTTCCAGACTTTGCTTTCTTGCTTCAAGCTCCTTGCAAGTTGCTCTTAGCACAACAATGACATTTGCCTTCTGAGAATTTTCTTTGACAGCTGAAGTCTCAGCAGATGTCATGACAATGTCTGGGACATGCTTCCCTTGGAACAGTTTGTAGTGGAAGCCAAGGGCAGAAGCTCTTTTACAGACTGTATCTCTTTCAGCTAGAATATCAGGGAATTGGTCAGTGATAATTCCACACAGTAGGGAGGGAAAGGCTATAGGTCCCTTGATTGCATAGCTTTCAGCATGCTTGAGAGTTTGATCAAAGATGTAGGATCCATAGTCAAATGCGAGTACCACGCATATATAATCTGCCCAGTCCAATGGAGATAGTTGACTTGTGATTGGTTGGGACCCAGTTAGCAGCTCCTATCTTATGTAGGATGGCAAATTTAACACTCAGCTTACTTGCTGAGAGTTTTCCCTTTAGAGGCCACTGTCTGACTTGATTTGCAGTGATGGTTTGACAAATCTTGTTGTCGCTTCCTTCACTGGTGAGTATTATCGATCTACCAACTGCTGATCACATTTGGAGAAAACCTGACTTTCCTCCCTCTCACATACACAGTTTGGTAGTCATCAGAATTCCTATCCCCACAGTCATTTGTGAGATTGACAATAAACTCTCTCACCAAAGCTTCATAACAGTTTGAGAGCTTCTTCACTGTTTTCATCAGCCCTGCCTCCTTAATCAGGTTAACAATCTCCTTGCATTCTAAAGCACTCTTGTTCAACTCTCTTCTAGTGCAACCCTCTTTAAGCAAACATACTTCCACCTTCCAGACTTTGGATGATGGAATGAGATGTTATCAATTGCCACTTGTACCTTGGAAAGTTTCCAAGAGTTGGCTTCTTTCTTGAAGGTATGTCGTGACATTCTCCTCAACATCAAACTCGAGTCATGATCGGACTCAGTGTTCAGTTCCTTCCTCTTTTTAACAATAGGTGTTCTCTTTTGTCTAGAGTCACCAGCAAGCTTTTACTCTACATTTCTTTGTAGAGGTTCCGATATGGAATACTTTTCAGTCTTATGCACATCTTCCACACCCTTTCTTTGATGACTCTGTGAGAAACTTGTTTTCCCTTTCTTCTCATCATCCTCTTTGCAATGCTAGGATTAACATGGGCAATGAGGTCATTGTCTGAGAACCCTTCATCCAGGTCTATGACAAGGTTTTTATCCAAATTCTCATAATCTTGAACAGGAGACTTTTCAAGATTATCACAAACTGGTTTCTCTGGAGTCTCTTCTAGGATACTATCAGAGATATAGTCAGCATCAGAAATACTCTTAGTTGAAGATTCCTCAAGAACATCATCAGAAATCACATCTTCATTAGCAGCAGGGGTTTCATTACAAGCATCATTCATGCTTACTTCAGAATTTTTAACAGAAGGATCAACAGCATTCTTGATAGGAGAATCAACATGATCACCAGATGTCTTGACATTCTCTGTGACATCTGGATCAACTGCTAAGCTAGGGCTAGCAGACTTTTCATTTAGAGGGATTGAAACCCCAGGAACAGATTGGTCTTCATTGAGGATCCTGGTTACCAATCTAGCAATGGCTATATGCACAGCCCTAGACTCCTCTGTGTTTACCATTTCTGAGGGAACAGAAGAGGATGGTACAGAAGTCTTACCAGAAGGTGATGCTTGCGTCCTTCTTGCATTCCTTGTACGCAATTTCTTGACCTTTTCTGGGTCTGTGGCCATTGCGCGCAGAGGAGTGATTCTCAGAGCTTCAACATGCATGTCATCAGTGTTTGCCCTAACTTCATCCATGGCAGGAGATGATGAACCAGATTTTTGAGAAGATGAAGATGATGAAGACATATTTTGCTGGAAGATTTTGAGGAAATGAGAGCTAGAATGGCAGAGGTTTTGAAAGTTTCTTTTAGATGAAGGAAATATGATACTTTCAAAAGAAGAAACTATTATATGAAGGGGTCTCTTCCTATTCTTGGACCTTTTAAAAATGAGAGGAAAATACTTAAATAACCTACTTATAAATACTTGAAGGAAAAGATCCTTTCCATTCCTTGTTGTATGCAAGGTTAATTGCTACAATTCCTCATTTGGACAATTACCCAACTTGCCCCTTAACATTTCAAACTGGCTAGTCTCAAGCACTTTAGTAAAAGTGTCACAGTACAATGTCATGACATCACAGATGACATTGTATTCAAGATCCGCTTCATCCGATCATCGAGAACAATTGCTACCATGCTATGTGATAAGTCTCAACATTGTGCAGAATACAGTTTGCTTCTTGACAAGAAAGGATGGTTTCTCAAGATGAACCATCCTTCAAAAGAGCTTTTACACAAGCATTTATCACCACTTTCTCCACTTATTTTCTTGGACAACTTCAAGTGTAGAAGGGAGAGAGTCCTAGTGTAGCTGCCATGATTCAATCCAAGCTTCTTGACATAATTCCTTGCATATTTGCTTTGTGAAGGAATTGTTGAGTCTTTCATCAATGTGTCTGAAATTCCTCCAGATACTATGGTATTAACATAGACGGATGCCACCATGAACTTTTTCCCTCTGACTGGAAGGGTTTCATTCAGGACTCCCCTCATGTATCCTTTGACAGTAAGAGATTGGGTTATCCTCTCATGCCAGATCCTAGTACTTTGCTTTAGTACTTTAAAAATGGTCAGATGTCTAGACATTGAGTGTGACATTCTGATTTCCTGTCCAACTTTATACTTACCAGATTCTCCTTTGACTATGAGAGATCTTGGTATCCTGACTCTCTATGGGCCATCCTTTTCATTCCTCTGAGGTGTGGATGATCAGATTCTTGCTGCCACAACTTTACTTCTTCTTCAGCTTTGTCTATAGGACACACAGAGGACAGAGTGGTGTTCTCAGATTCCCACATGTAACAGTTGTCCTTTGATCTGACTCCTCTCATAATCACTGCTTGTTCATCATTGATTACAAGACATTCAGACTTAGTGAAGTTGACTGTTAGACCCATATCACATAGCTGACTTATGCTAATGAGATTTGCAGTCAAACCTTTTACCAGCAACACTTCATTCAAGTTTGGAACTTCAGACCAGTTTGAGTTTCCAATACCTTTGATTTCTCCTTTAGCCCCATCTCCAAAAGTAACAAAACTGACAGAGTGAGGTTTAACATCTTTAAGAAGATTTCTTTCTCCAGTCATGTGCTTGGAACACCCACTATCAAAGTACCAATATTTCTTGGTAGACACACTAAGAGAAGTGTTAGCTACCAGGGCAACAGTCTTCTTCTTCCACTGTTGAGAGTATGATACCCTGTTGGTTTTAGGCTTCACATAAGACCCTTGATTAGGATATCCATGAAGTCTGTAGCAGAAAGATTTTATGTGACCAAACCTTCCACAATAATGACATCTCCATCTTTGAAACTGTTTGTTCATGTTTCTATGATTTTGATGTTGCACCCAATGTTGTGACATCTGCTTTGACATTGGTCTATTAGGTCTGTTCTTTCTTTTGTTATAGACAAACTTCTTAGTCTTCATATACCCTGAGGTAGACCTGTTCACTGGCTTGTGGTATGACATCTTCTTTGTCATTGACTTCCTGTGTTTGTTCCATTCCATTTGCAAATCTCTTTGCATCACATAGCTGAGCGACACATTTCTGTTTTGGTTGTGACACCGGTTTGACATTGTTTTCCTATGTCTCTTCTTCTTAATGTCACCAACAGTTGCTTTTCACCACATATCCTAGACCATGCTTATTTCCTGCATTCTCCAAGTGAAGAATTTCTTCCAACTTATCAGGATGTCAACATTTTGTGATTTAGACATCCGATCAAGTTTGAATTCAAAGATAACAATATCACTATTGAGGTGATTTATAGTGGTGTGTTTTCCTCTTTCTCACCTTCAACTTCACATTCTCGCTTCCAACTTCTCAATCGACCTTTTTCTGCCCTCATTCTCGACATGCTTCATCATTTTTTATACACAGCTTCCTGTAGTTTTCAGCAAGCTCTTCAAATGTCACTTCCTCATCACTAGAATCCATATCAGAGTTGTACACTCCAGAGAGAGCAGTGACAAGTTTGGCACCTTCTTCCTCAGATTCACTTCCTGAATCCCCATCAGACCAAGTGACAGCCATTCCTTTCTTTTGTTTCTTTAGAAAGGTGGGACATTCAGCTCTAATATGTCCATATCCTTCACATTCATGACATTGGACTTTACTGCCTTGACTTCCTTTTTCCTCTGACTTGGATCTTCTGCTGGAGTCATAAGATCTGCTAATGTCAGATGGAATGTCCTTGACATTTGACCTTGACTTTGGATCAATCCTCCTGATCAGTTTGTTGAATTGTCTCCCAAGCATGGCAATAGCTTCAGATATCTTCTCTTCATCTTCCACCTTGCATCCTTCTTCAGTATTGGATACAAGTCCTATGCTCTTGTTTTTCTTGTCAACAGTTTCACTGATTCCCATCTCAAAAGTCATAAGGGATCCAATAAGTTCTTCAACCTTCAAGGTGCTGATGTCTTGAGCCTCTTCTATTGCAATGACTTTCATTGCAAATCTCTTAGGCAAGGATCTGAGAATCTTTCTCACCAGCTTCTCTTCAGACATCTTTTCACCAAGTGCTCCTGAGGCATTGGTAATTTCCAAAATATTCATGTGAAATTCATGAATATTCTCATCTTCCTTCATCTTCAAATTCTTAAATTTGGTAGTGAGCATCTGAAGTCTTGACATCTTCACCTTGGATGTTCCCTCATGAGTAGTTCTGAGAGTGTCCCAAACATCCTTGGCCACTCACATTGATGAACCGCCTAAAGATATTCTCAATACCATAGAATGTAGCATTCAATGCTTTAGAGTTCCCAAGAGCTAGCTCTTCTTCCTCTTTGCTCCATTCCTCCTCAGGTTTCAAGACAGTAGTGCCATCTTTCTCAAGCTTGGTGGGATGTTTCCATCCTTTATCAGCAACTCTCCAAGCTTTAATGTCCATTGATCTTAAGAAGGCAACCATACGAGGCTTCCAGTAATCATAATTAGACCCATCCAGAATAGGTGGTCTTCCTCCAAATCCTCCTTCTTTATCCATTACGCCAGAAACTATTATCCCTAGATCTCACCCAGAAATAACAAGCAGGGTGCCTGCTCTGATGCCAATTGAAATTCCTGGCAGCAGATACTTGATGTCACAGAGAGTGTTATGACACAGTATCTGACACTATGCTAGCAATTCACAAAGAAACTAGCAAAATAACACAATAAGTTGTTCACCCGTTCGGTTCAACAAACCTACATCCGGGGCTACCAAGCCAGGAGAAAGTTCACTATTAGCGTATCAATTCGAAGACCCTACCCAACACACCGGTGATGCCTTCTCACTTAATCACTACCCATGACCCTTTACCTAAGTCCTACTTAGATATGAGTTCTACTCACTCCCCTCAATCACAGCGGATATCAACCTATTGACTAATTGAATTATGAAGACACACTTCAATAAAATATCTTGATCTTGCTTCAAAGCTTCAATCAAGAGACAAACACTCGTGCTTTAAAGCTTTGAGTGATAAACTACCCTTACAGCAAATCCTAGTCCAATGCACTTATCAATTGATAGTTGCTTGGCTCACAAGAGAAACTAGAATTACACAATTACAATTGTTACAAATCCTAACAGGACACAAACACAAGTGCTATCTCTTCAATACATTCAAAGGCGCAAAGCTTGTAAGGGTTCTTTTCCTTTTATAGAAGCAGTCCCGAAACTTCAGTTTTGGGCTTCCATAAAGATAGCTAGGGTTCACTTAATTTAATCCTAAAAACATGGTCTTTTCAACAACCAATTTAGGTTTAATTAAGTTTAACCTAGCAGCCACGTGAGCATGCTTTCTAATACCAGAAAAACAATATTTAGCAGCTCAACAAACTTCCGAAAAATCTCAGAAAACAGATTCTGCAGCGAATGTCACATCGAATGTCATAACATCTGTTATGACATCGTCTGTTCGCAATTTCCAAAGACTTTAGCTTCCATTCGAAATGTCTTTAACATCCTTAGCGTAGGATTTATCTTCAATCTGAATGTCATGACATCCATCATGACATTGCTAAAGCCTAGTTTTACCAAACATAATGCCAACTTAAAACACTAACAGAAGTAACTAAAACCCGTGTTGAACTGCTTCATAACTTCGGCTTTGATTTTCTCGACATTTCGGGACGATGCGACAACCTTCTGCTTTCACCGAGAAAACCTTCTTTTTCGGCAATCGTGTACCACGATATCAATGTCTAAACCCATGTCTTCGTATGACCAAGCAAAACCTCAATGTAGTCTCGTAGCATCCGAACCAACCTTTCTTTAACACTTCTCAAGACCCGCCCTATCTTGATCTCTTTTCTCCTTCGTCAAGACCCAAATTCACAACTTCAACTTGCTCTTCGTGTGGTCAGTATAACTCGTTCTTCTTGCAGTGCAGATCGACAAGTTCTCCTGGCACTTCACAATCTTCCTCACTTTCGTCTTCGCTTGGTAGATCGGATTATCGAAGTCATATTTAGCAATAGCATAGTCATATTAACTAGATTCGAGTGATTCTGTATCACGTGGTGTGTGTAAGAAACATAGCTTTTGAAGGGTGATAAAGTAAAGAAAGAAAACACAATTGAATGCAAAAGTCCAACGAATTTATTGAATGAAAACGCAAACAATGATAATAACCCTCGCAAACGAGCCATGATGCCCCGGGCAAGGCACTAGGCTTTCAAAGATTATTGTTCAAAACATAAAGAAATACGAAAAGCAAAACAAAACAAGAGCAATTACTCCTGACTAAAGGAGATTGGTATGACGTCTTCGGTCTTCCAAATGCTGAGCCCTTTGTCTGGGGTTGGGAAGATCCACATGTTGATGTCGAAGTCGTTGTCGTCTTCTTCTATAGCATGGATTCCACTCTGGCTGATGCGGAAAGGAAGTTGGCCGGCACGTTCGCGGCGTATCATTTTCTGACCCTTGATGGTGAAGCCTAAACCAGTCTTGTCGGATTTGAAAGGAAAATCGGGGAGTTGACCCCAAACAGCACTACCTCCTTGTTCAACAGTAGCTTGAGCATCTTTCAACGAGGCCATCCTAGGCGGAACTTGTGTAACTTCAGGAGTGACAGGAGAGTCAACAGGCATGACTCTGGGTATTGTTTCAAAAGCTTGACAAGGAGTCTCGAAGAATTCACCCTCCATCTCGAGGTATCGGAACGACTGTAGATGACCGACCATGTACTCTTCTTCACCACACACTGTAACAACCTTCCCTTTCACCGGTACTTCGGCCGATGTAAGGTAGAGGTAACACCGCCCCATGTATCCAAGGGCCCAAGTAGGCAAGAGTCGGACGGATGTCCATGACAAAGAAAGTGGAGTCAAAAGTCTGGGAACCGACTTTAACAGGCAGAGTGAGCTCTCCAAGTATTGTTCGCTTAGAACCATCAAAAGCTCTCACGATTATATCACTGGGTCTCAGAACCAACCCTTTGATATCAAGTCGATCAAAAGCAGTCTTCGGTAGGATATTCAGAGCAGAACCGGTATCAACCAAAACATGAGATAAGGTAGTGCCTTTGCACTCAACAGAGATGTGCAAGGCTTTGTTGTGTTTCTTTCCGGCAGGAGTCAATTCAGCATCAGAGAAGCCTAGGCCGTTGTTGGCATCCAGGCTAGCAATACAATCTTCAAACTGGTCGGTGGTAGTGTCTTGCGGTACGTGAGCATTCTTCAGAAACTTCACCAAGGCGTTAGCATGAGCCTCGGAGCACAAGAGCAGAGCAAGCATGGATATCTTGGACGGAGTCTGTCTCAACTGTTCCACAACATTGTAGTCACTTTTCTTGATAATCTTCAGAATTTCCTCCATTTCTTGTTTGGAGGTGTCTTCAGCAACATCCTTTGGCACTTCTGGTTGAGCAGGATGAGTCACCGTTCTTTCCTCTAGCTTGAGGAATGGATTGAATAGCTGGAATGCGAGCTGGAGTCGCAGTGTCTTTTGGAGGAGAGATTTCTGGAGAGAAAACCCTTCCGGTTCTGGTCACCTTACTTGATCCGGTGATGTTGTCAATGTCCAGAATGGTAGCTTCAACTATAAGATCTTCAATGGTCAGAGGGTCTTGCTTGACGCCATGATAGTAAACATCAGCTCCATAATTCCAAGGGATAGCCTTGTCAGAGGAATATGGAACTGGTCTTGGAGAAGTGATGATGAGAGGCGCCACTCTAGGCACAGAATCAGGAGAGGAAATCCTTATAGTGTTAACATCAGCATAGTCTTCTGGGAAATCGTCACCCCATCCGGTTACCTTAACATCTTCAATAGGAATTTTGTAGCTCTCGGGAACAGTGTACTTCACCATGTAATCATATTTCCCACTTGGCTGCCCCAAGGTATCCCACACAGATGGTACAGTTTCACTCACATCTTCGATCTTCAACTTAGACATATCTTCACACAGCTTCTGCACAGGTGGTTTCAGAAATAGTATCTCACGGTTGTCCATCATGCACTCAACACGTCTTCTCAACCAAGCACAACCGTCAGGTGCAGATGGGCACCAACGGCAATTCTCGGGCATCTGGATTGACACCGCTTGCAGCAAATTCTTCTTAATCCATCGAGGGATGGTCAAGTCATCTACGTTGAAAACATAAGTATCATCACCAACAGATTGGAACTCTTGTCATGATTAGGCATAGGCGTTGATCACATTCGAGTCTCAACGGAGGATCAAACTCAATCGCTTAGCTTCAATCATATCTTGAATCTTGTTCTTGAGCCCAACAATCATCAGATATGTCCCGGCTATTGGAATGGTAAGCACACTTAGCATTAGGATTGTATCTCGGGAGGAAGTGTTGACATTCGAGGAGGATCCTCAAGGTAATCACCTCTGCTTTCAACATGTGTTGCAAGGCTTGCGACAATGGCATGTTGATCTTCGTAACTGTCTTCGTGACGCTCGCTACGCTGTCTCGCCGAGGTTGCTGATGTAGGATTGGAGATCACAACTGCCCCCACCGATTATGCACGGTCGGTCTTGGCTCGGCTTTTCTGACCATACACAGCATTAACTTCTTTCTTACCCCCAAAAGATCTCTTCGCAGCATTCGAAGATGACTCTACCTGAATCTTCCCACTCTTGATACCAACTTCGATACGCTCGCCTGTCAATATCAGCTTGGTGAATCTGGCTGAAGAGTTTCCAATCAGATGATTGAAGAATGGGTCTGTCAGTGTTCCCATAAACATATCAACCAACTCCCTATTGGACAAGGGTGGTTGAACTCGGCCTGCTAGATCTCTCCATTTCTGAGCATACTCCTTGAACTTCTCGTCACGACCCATAGACATGCTTTGTAGCTGCATGCGAGTGGGTGTCAATTCAGCATTGTACTCATCTTCCAGAAAGCATCAGCCAGGTCACTCCAAGTACGGATACGGTCATTCTCTAGCTGATAATACCACTCCAATTGAGTTCCGGACAAACTCTCTTGAAAATAGTGCATCCATAACTTTCTGTCATTAGTGTGGGGATTGATTTTCTGGACATAAGACTTCAAATGCAGCTTAGGGCAAGACATGCCGTCATACTTAGCAAAAGTAGGAACTTTGAACTTGGGAGGAATCACAACACCAGGAACGAGGCTCAGATCATCAAAATTCAGCCCGGACATCTTCAGGTTTTCCACAGCATTCAAACGGTCTTCAAGCTGTTTGTACTTGTCATCTTCATCAGAGTATTGTCCATTATCATAGTTCTTCTCAAGTTCAGGCTGACTGCCTTCACCATCACCCTTGTTACTTTGCTCATCTTCCTTTTTGACACTTCCTTCAGAGAGCTCAATTCGACTAACCACTCTAGGACCTCCTTTGTAGCGTCTGCCCATGTTGAGAAGACCAACAACCTTCTTCTTCTTGATGAGCTTCGGATCTTCTTGGCCTTGGACCAAGTGGTAAACATTTGTGAAACCGAGCATTCGAGCTTGAAGATCTTTGATGATGTTCAAGAGCCATTTCTGCTAAAATAAATAGCGAGCAAATGAGAAAACCAATCTTCAATGTACCTGTGATGCAATGTTATGCTATGATATGCAATGTTTATGCGAATGCAATGCAATGTTTTCAAGGACCTTAGAGATTTAAATTTGTTAAACAAGCAATGAACAAACATTTATTAGTACTCTTTTCATTATTCTTTTTCTTTTTAAGTACAAGAGATAGTTCAAAACAATAAAAGAAAAACATATAAATCCTAAAGCTCTAAGTCTCCCATGGTCGCTTCCTCTTGGTGCCGATGTAGGCGTTGATGTTTCGCTCCTCGTGAAGTAGCTTGGTCAACTCTAACACTTTCTTCTCGCTTGCATAACACTGAGCTTCAAAGGTATCCCTCTCTTCCTTGAGTTGAATCCAGGATCTCTTCAAGTCTTCAAAATCAGTAGGCATGTCGGGATAGAGAACGGTATAGGGTACGTCACCTATAGCAACAGGTTCCATAATTCTTGGTAAAGCAGTGAATGGCATCATGAGGTTTTGAGCTCGAGCTCGCACCCATTTGAGGTAAGGTTCCCAAGGAATGGAGTTCGGTGCCCCAAAGTCTTGGTATCGTCTTTTTACCATGCCCCAAGCGTATGAACCTTCGCGGTAATTCGGAGATCGTGGTTGTAGTCGAACACAATATCTTGGAGAAGCATATCATGAGGACCATCTCTTGAGCAAAACCAAACCGACGAGCTAGAGAAGGGTTGTAAGTAATACCTCCCTTATACCAAGTAGTGGTACATTAGGAATTCTCCACAGCCAATGAATGTGAAGTCCTTTTGAGAGAAAAGACTCCAACGGATATCGGAATGAGAGAGTGACATTAACCTTTGAGACCACTTCAATCTTTGCTCATTCTTCAAAACTGATGGAGGAAGGTGCGAAATAAACCACCTGGAAAGTAACGGTATGCAACACATGAGAGTTCCTTGTCTTTTAGTAGTACGAGTGTGGAGAGAATGTAGGATGTCTCCAAGTAAGGTAGGCACTGGATTATGGGTAAGAAACAACTTGATGGCATTGACATCTATGAATTGATCTGAGTTAGGAAATAGAACCAAACCATAGATTAGCAAGGCCACAATATCTTCGAATGCATGGAAACTCATAACTTTGAGGAATTCTCGGGCTTTCTTAATCAGGAACTTGGAAAGTAAACCCTTAACTCCGCTTCTAGTTTCCCAATTGGCTTCAATGTCTGAGCGCTTAAGATGTAAGGCTGATGCAATGTCTTCGTACATAGGAACCTTTTCTAAACCGGTGAATGGAATTTGATCAAGAATAGGTATCCCAAGTAGTTTAGAGAACTCTTCCAAGGTAGGAACCAACTGATAATCTAGGAATGTAAAGCAATGGTGTTTGGATCAAGAACTGGAATAGGACATGCATCATATCTTCTTCAAAACCGGAGATAACCAAATCAAGTAGATAACCATGTCTCTTGATGAACTGAACATGGTCGGGAATTTCAGAAACCAATTCTTTGAGTTGAGAAGGTATACCCATGAAGTTGATTCGGATAGTCTTTCTAGAAGCCATAATCCCTACAAAACAGAGCAAAGATAAATCCCTAGGTCCTTGAAATAGTTAGAAATGATATGCAATGCAAATGATGTCATGATGTCATGTTTAGCACACACAAACAATTCACACAATGAGCCTAGGTTTAAGGCTTGCATGAGGTATAGGTGATTACCCTACCAAAAGTTTGAGTTGGTTCATCCTGTCCTATAATAGTAACCGGGTTCTAGGAATCTCATATCATCGATCTTTCGTGGCGCTTATTTCAATACGACTACCAAGTGGTCGACGAAAATGTCCCAAAGTCGATCTCAATGAGCGTAGCATCGAGTATCAACCAACCTTAGTCTGCACCAAAGTCGGCCATCTCACTACCTTCTAATGGCCAAGATGGGTCAATTAAGGTTCTAAAAGTTTAGTTAGCGCTTGATGACACCACGCAGAAGCCAAATAATATCCTCAACTTGGAAATGAAGAGTATCAGGACTTCCAAAGTGTCACGCTAACGTAGCCATCATGTTGACCGCTTTGATATCGTCTAACGGTCGCGACGATTATTGCTACTTACCTAAAAGGAAACCGGATCCGGTGTAGGATCCCCCATAAATATAATACCCAAGCAACCCTTAAAGATAAAGCAAGCAAGTCAAACAGAAAACAGTAAAGATGATCTATAAATCCCTAAGGCATTCTCTCTTTAGGGTGTCTCCCCAGTCGCCATTACGTGATACGGTGAACGACTTTTAGTGTTTTGTATCGCAAATGTGCGGATAGCAAGAGTCGCCACCGACTTTTATTTTATCCATTTAAGGGAAGGTAAAAGTACGAAAAAGACCTTCGTTAGATTCTCGAGTAAGGAGAATGATTATGAAAGGGAAGGTATTAGCACCCTTTCCATCCGTAGTTATCTACGGCTCTTAGTTGCTCTTAGATCATCTTTAAAATTGTGCTTTCTGTGTTTGACAAAATGTTTTGAAAAGGCATTTCGCTTTGACTTTGTAATGATTCATGTAGGAATGTATACAAAGTGTTTGGAAATGTTTTGTTTTGAAAAGAGTTTGAACTTTGACAAAAGTGTGAGGTGTGAAAAGCATTTTGATAGAGCAAGCAACTAAAAGTCTTATTACCTACTCAAATTGGTCGTTGTTGTTTTACGTTCCTTTAGAATAGCGCTATCCATACCATTAGTTGGTAGGTAACTCTATTTGTTGGATGTAAGCGGGACATTCGAAGGGACATCGGATGGTCATAGAAAGCAACTTGTAGGAAGTATCCTAGCACATTCGAAGGGACTATCATCATTTTTCGTAGGCGACAATCGAGGGTCAAGATCATGTATTCGGAGGCAACATCGTGGGTCTATGATCTTTGTATCGAAGGGACTATGATGATTTGTTTTGAAGGCAACGGTGCTAGAATACCTCTACGTTCGAGGGACTTGACCATTTGAATTCGTAAGGCAACGAGAGAGAATTACCTTAAGGGGTGCATGTGTGAAAAGAGTGTGTCGATTTCAGATATTTTTATCTTTGAAAATTAGTGGGCTATGTTCATTATTATCTTGCCATACACGCTAGTTAAATATAGTGCGGAAATTAAAATGCGGAATGTAAAGTGCGGAAAGGTAAATACGCTATTACATGGCTTTGGGGCGATACATAATTTAAACTTTCGGAAAATAAAAGCCTAATTTAAACTATTACATCCCATAGAGTTACATTATTGGAAAAAAAAAATGATAAAGAAGAATCGTCTGAATCGATCAACCTGTAAAAGAATGAGAACTCGGAAAATACGAGATGAATCGAATAGGATAAAAAATGTTAGAAAAATGCAAGTTTTAAAATAAGAAAAATATGACATGCTGGAAATAATATAAATATGCTAAAATAAATTTTTGGGATTTTTTGGATGCAATTTAATAATTAAAAATGAATTAAAAGTGATTTAAATGCAAAATTATGAAATAAAATAAATATGCATGCAAAATTGTATTTTTTAATTTATTAAATTAAATAAAGATTTTCTGGAAATAATGTAAAAAGAAAAATAATTTTTGATGATTTTTTAATGCAGAAATAAAAATATGAAAAGAAATTAAATGATATGCAAAATATTAAATAAATAGAAAAAAATAGAAAAATAGTAAAATAGTGCAGAGTTTGAAAAAAGAATGCAAAACCAGGTCCCAGGCTGAATCGAACTCATGACCATGGGGTGAAACCTTGAGATTGCTTGCCTCTACCACTACGCCACTTGACACTTGGTGTTGGAAAAGTGAAAATCAATTGCATTTGAATGATGACGCGTCAGGGTTATGTTTGAAAATCAAAGTCAGCACACGTGGGGCCCAGGTGGAAGGAGAGAGCCAATCGGATTGCCCAGGAACGCCACGCCCGCTCTCGTCGGTCCAGTGGAGTCACGGGAGCCCTAGCTCCTGCCTTCTCCCAAAACGAAAACGAAACATGCAACATACAAAGAATAAATGGGAAAGGGGAACCCTACCCCCCAAAATCGACCCTCCTGAATCCATTGGTGATATTAGTTTTGGCTAAAAGTGTCTGTATAAGGTTGTTCAGTTCAAACAGCTCTGAATGCCCTAAACATGGCGTTTCAATTTTCACACGTCCAAGCTTGCATGAGATGAGTTATTCCTGACCTAACAATCATCCTGAGATCAAATAAACACACGAAAAGCATTAATGATGCATGAAACTTGTAAATCGAAAAATAGGAAAATTCCAAACCGGTGAGAACTGGATATCGTGATCTGGGCTTGATGTAAGGATTGCTTTGGACTCCTGGGATGTCAAGGAACAAGATTGGATAGCTGGAACACCTTGAAACTTGCTGCAATTTGAAATTCGAATTTCTCAAGTTTTGAGAAAATTTTGCAAGAATAAGGGTTTGGCTTGAGCTAGGGTTTCGTGTTGCTTGCTGTCCATGATGTTTGGTATTTATAGAGAGAATTTGGATGGCAAAGAGAGTGAAAAAAGATTGATCATTGAATGTGTAATATTTTCTCTTTAAAATAAATCAAATCTTTGAAAAAAAATTGATTTTCCTTCCATGTAAGAGGCTAGCACGAATTTGGTAATTGCTATGGGCTATCTTGGACTCCAAGCATGATATAAATCCAACCCATTTGAAAAAATATATTATTTTCATATTTTATATAATTTATTTTTGAATTAAATGTTCTAAAATTCAAAGATAAATCATAAAAATAGAAAATCACCATGGCCAAGCATTTATGGGTCAAGAATAATGTCATGAACAAGTTTGGATCAAAAGATTTTAGGCCCATTTGGAAAATTTTGCATTTTGACCAAAATGTCCTTTTGTGCAATTGTCCAAAATTACCCAACTTCTGAATAGTGTATCTTGCTCAATTTTCCACATTTTTGAGTGTTCGTGGACTTTTTGAAAAGCTCTAAGAGTCCTCTAACCAACAATTTTGGTCTCATCTCAATTGGAGTTTCCATTCTCAATATATCATCAAAACAAAAAGTTGACTTTTTGTTGACTTTGAAAATGACCTATAATGTTTTGAGCCATACCTCTCAAATGAAGCATTTTTTGGACATTCTTGTGAGACATGAAGTTGTAGAGAATTGAATTTCCTTCAAAACAAGAGGTGGTGGAAAAATTTATGAGAAAGTATGAAGAAGTTATGATCAGTCAAAGTTCAGTTGACTTTTCACCTAGAAACCCTAATTTAGAAAGTTTGACTTTTGAGCAAATCTTGAGTTTTCTTGATGAATCATGATCAAACCTTGATCAAATGATGAATATAACTTCAAAATGAGGATGTTGACCAAAAATTATGAAGTTTGACTATATGTTGACCACAGTTGACTTTTTGTCCAATACAACTGATTTTCAACCATCTGAGCAATCGTCTGAGGAAACTTGACTTGTAAGGCTTGAAACTTGACATGGAGAATCTTTGAAGCATATGAGGAGGCATGAAGACCATTGGAGATGTTGGAAGCTCATCTTGATCTGAGAATTGCCAAACCCTAGTTTGGGTTGATTGTCTAGGAGAGAGTTTGTCTGATCAACTCTTAAGGAATCCTTGAGTATGGATGTATGAAATATCTGGAGAAGATGGAGGGCAAATTTTGGGGTATGACACCTGGCATGTCCTCGTACGACCAAGCAAAAACCTCAATATAGTCTCGTAGCATCTGAACCAATCTCTCTTTAACACTGTTCTCAAGACCCCCTCCTATCTTTATCTCTTTTCCGTCTTCATCAGTACCCAAATTCACAACCTCAACTGCTCTTGTGTGGTGATAACTCGTTCTTCTTGTAGCAATCGACAAGTTCTCCGGCACTTCACAATCTTCCTCACTTTCTTCTTTGGTAGATCGGATTATCGAAGTCATATTTAGCAATATATTATCAATGAGTTTCGGAGTGATTCCGTGTATCACGTGGTGTGTGTAAGAAACACATAGCTTTTTGAAGGGGTGATAAAGTAAAGAAAGAAAACAACAATTGAATGCAAAAGTCCAACGATTTTATTGAATGAAAATATGCAAATGACGGATAATAACCCTCACAACGAGCCATGATGCCCCGGGCAAGGCACTAGGCTTTAGAGTTTATTGTTCAAAACATAGAAAATACGAAAAGCAAAACAAAAACAAGAGCAATTACTCCTGTCTAAAGGAGATTGGTATGACCTCTTCGGTCTTCCAATTGCTGAGTCCACGTCGGAGTTGGGAAGATCCACTTGATGTCAAGTCGCCGTCTTCTATAGCATGGATTCCACTGACGATGCGAAAGGAAGTTGGCCGGCACGTTCGCGGCGTATCATCTACTGACCTCTGATGGTGAAGCCTAAACCAGTCTTGTCAGATTTGAAAGGAAGATCGGGGAGCTGACCCCAAATAGTACTTCCTCCTTCTTCAACAACAGCTTGAGCATCTTTCGTAGGCCATCCTAGGCGGAACTTGTGTAACCGGAGGAGGGAGAGTCAGCAGCGTGACTCGGGGATTGTTTCAAAAGCTTGACAGGAGTCTCAGAATTAACCTCTACCTCGAGGTATCGGAATGACGTAGATGGTGACCATATATTCTTCTTCACCACATCGTAACAACCTTCCCTTCACTGGTACTTGACCGATGTAAGGTAGAGGTAGCGCCCCATGTATCCAAGGCGTCCAAGTAGGAAAGAGTAGGGACGGGTGTCCATGACAAATAAACGGAATCAAAAGTCCGGGAACCGACTTTAACAGAATGAGCTCTCCAAGTCTTGTCGCTTAGAACCATCAAAAGCTCTCACAATTATGTCACTAGGTCTCGAACCAACCCTTCGATATCAAGTCGATCAAAAGCGGTCTTGGAAGGATATTGAGCGAACGGTATCTACTAAAACATGAGACAATGTAACGCCTTGCATTCGATAGAGATGTGCAAGGCTTTGTTGTGTTTTTGGGGTCAATCGGATCGGAGAAGCCTAGGCCGTTGTTGGCGCCAGCAATACAAACTTGAGGTCGTAGTAGTGTCTTGCGTGCGTGAGCATTCTTGAAACTTCACCAAACATGAGCCTTAGAGCACAAGAGCGAGCAAGCATGGAGATCTTGGATGAGTCTGTCCCAACTGTTCCACAACATTGTAGTCACTCTTCTTGATAATCTTCAGAATTTCCTCTATTTCTCGTTTGGTGGTGTCTTCACAACTTCCTTTGGTATAGGGATGAGTCAGGTTCTTGCCTCTAGCTTGGGAATGGGTTGAATAGAGCAGTGGTGTCGCGATGTCTTTTGGAGGAGAGATATCAGAGAACACTCTTCCGGTTACGGTCACCTTACTTGATCCGGTGATGTTGTCTATGTCAAGAATGGTAGCTTCAACGGTAAGATCTTCAATGGTCAGAGGGTCTTGCTTGACGCCATGATAGTAAACATCAGCTCCATAACTCCAAGGAATAGCTTTGTCAGAGGAATATGGAACTGGTCTAGGAGAAGTAATGATGAGAGGTGCCACTCTAGGCACAGATCGTGAGAGGAAATCCTTATTGTGTTAACGTCGGCATAGTCTTAAAATTGTCACCCCATCCGGTTTAACATCTTCAATAGGAATTTTGTAGCTCTCGGGAGCGGTACTTCACCATGTAGTCGAACTTTCCACTTGGCTGCCCCAAGGTATCCCATGCAGATGGTGCAGCTTCATTCACATCTTCGATCTTTAGTTTCTTAGACATGTCTTCACACAGACTCTCCATAGGTGGTTTCAGGAATAATATTTCACGGTTATCCGTCATGCACTGAACACGTCTTCTCAACCAAGCACAACCATCAGGTGCAAATGGGCACCAACGACAATTCTCTGGGCATCCTAGATTGACACCGGCTTGCAGTAAATTCTTCTTAACAGTCATCAGAGGAATGGTCAAGTCATCTATTTTGAACACGTAAGTATCCTCACCAACAGCATTGGTACTTTTGTCATGATTAGGCATAGGAGCATTGATCACATTCGGAGTCTCAACAGGAGGGTCAAACTCAATCTGCTTCGCTTCAATCATATCTTGAATCTTGTTCTTCAGAGCCCAACATTTTCAGTGTCGTGCCCTGGGCTATTGGAGTGGTAAGCACACTTTGCATTGGGATTGTATCTCGGAGAGGAAGTGTTGACACTCTGAGAAGGCTCCTTCAAAGTAATCAGCTCTGCTTTCAACATGTGTTGTAAGGCTTGCTACAATGGCATGTTGATCTTCGTAAACTGTCTTTGTGGCGCGTTCTGGCTACGCGCGTTGTCTCGCTGAGGTTGTGCTGATGTAGGATTGGAGATCACAACTGCCCCCACAGATTGAGCGCGATCGGTCTTGGCTCGGCTCTTCACAGCATTAGTTTCTTTCTTACCACCGAAAGATCTCTTCGCAGCATTTGAAGATGACTCTACCTGAATCTTGCCACTCTTGATACCGGCTTCAATACGTTCTCCTGTCAATATCAGCTCGGTGAATCCAGCTGAAGAGTTTCCAATCAGATGATTGAAGAATGGGCCTGTTAGTGTTCCCATAAACATGTCAACCAACTCCCTATTGGACAAGGGTGGTTGAACTCTGCCTGCTAGATCCCTCCATTTCTGAGCATACTCCTTGGACTTCTCATCACGACCCATAGACATGCTTTGTAGTTGCATGCGAGTAGGTGTTAATTCAGCATTGTACTCATATTGTCTGTAGAAAGCATCTGCTAAGTCACTCCAAGTACGGATACGGTCATTCTCTAGCTGATAATACCACTCCAATTGAGTTCCGGACAAACTCTCTTGAAAATAATGCATCCACAACTTTTTGTCATCAGTGTGGGGGTTGATCTTCAAAACATAGGACTTCAAATGCAGCTTTGGACAAGAAATGCCATCATACTTGGCAAAAGTAGGAACTTTGAACTTGGGAGGAATCACCACACCAGGGACAAGACTCAAATCATCAAAATTCAGCCCTAACATTTTTCAGATTTTCCACAGCATTCAGGCGGTCTTTAAGTTGCTTGTACTTGTCATCTTCATTAGAGTACTGGTCATTATCATAGTGATCTTCTCTCTCTTTCTCAGACTCACGCTGGCTGCCTTCTTCATTGCCCTTGACACTCCCCTCATTATTTACACTTCCTTCTGAGAGCTCTATCCGGCTGACCACTTTAGGACCACCTTTGTTGCGTCTGCCCATGTTGAGAACACCAACGACCTTCTTCTTTCTGTTGATGAGCTTTTTCAGATCCTCTTGGCCTTGGACCAAACTAGTGAACATCTTGGGCCAGCATTACGAGCACGAAGATCCTTGACGATCTATTCAAGAGCCATTTACGCTAAAATAAATAGCGAGAAAATGAGAAAACCAATCTTCAATGTACCTGTTATGAGATGTTATGCCATGATATGCGATGTTTATGCAGATGCAATGCAATGTTTTCAAGGACCTTAGAGATTTAAATTCGTTAAACAAGCACGAACAAACATTTATTAGTTCTTGTCATACCCCAATTTTTGACCTAATATACGACCTTACATCTGCATCATTGCATCACTAACAGTTCAGAATAGAATTAATCGGGTGTAGCTTCTACAGGTTAAAATTAGGGTTTCATCAATTTTTTCATCTGATTCAAAGGTAATCAATTAGGGTTTGAGTTTTACTCACCTCAATTGATCTATCTTAATCAAATCATCAACTTCTGATCTTCAGATATCATTTTTTTCCTCATGATCTATCGAGGATCGACCAATTAGGGTTTTCATCGAGGATAAGCAATCACTGATTTTCTGATCAATGAATGACTTTTTTGCTTGGAGATTGATATTCATATCTTCAATACAACATGTTGACCTAATTTCTAGATTCAAAACATCACAGAAGTTCACAGAATTCATCAGTCAATTTCTGGATCATTTGATGAAATTTCATCTGACATACTGCCCTGAAAAGTCAAACTTTGACTTTTAGTCAACTTTTTCAAGATAAAACTTTTTCCATCATCAAAATACTTCAAATGATCCATCATGATCATAAAAAATCAAGAAATTTGGAAAAGTCAACAAAAAGTCAAAATTTTCAATACTTAGAAAAATTTTCAAGTGTTAAAATTTCACACTTTTTCCAAACTTCATGGCATTGTTTCACATAGTTCCATTTGGAATTAGAAAAAACTCAAAACATGAAAGTTGTAGCCCTTGAAACAAGCTTTCCAAAATGTCCAAGAACTTGCAAATCCATGGTGTCTAGCTATACTTTTGATTTTGAAACATAGAGCTCCAAAATCCTTGATTTTCAAGTACAACTTTCAAAATTACAAGTCATTTTTTGATTTTCTTTCTTTCTAGAAGCATGCCACCTAGCCAAGAGGGATAGAACTGATAAAAATCAGTTGAGAGGTAATTATGATGAGATAAGATCAAGGTAAGATTTAACCATGATTAAAAGGAAGCTTCCTTTTGCATTTATTGCAAAAATGACTTTCTTGCCCTCTAAGGCAAGTTGTCCAAACCAAAGCCTATCTTTTTCACTTGCCATTCTGATCTTTTGACCTATAAATAGAGGTCATGTTGGCCATTTGAAACTACACCAAAGCTATGCCAAAACAAGCTTTCTCATTTCTTTCTTAAAATTCAAGTAACATAGTTCAATTTGAGAATTCTTGCATTTTTTAAAACTTGTGAAAAAACATGAGAGATTTGGTGTCTAACATGTCATAAACATCATATGTAATTGGTTTGAAACTTAAAATCAACACAAGAAACACTAAAAGCCAGAATTGCATTTCATGTTTCTAAACTTGCCAAAACTGCCTTAACTTTCGAATTTGATCTTTGGCTCGAGCAAGTTGTGTTTTTTTCACTCAAACATCATCAACATACTCCATATGGATGATGCAGACCATTAATCTTGACCTGTAACATCTCTAACCAAGAATTCGAGTTTCATTTTTTAGCAACTGCAGGTGGACTTGGGTAGAATAGTTCAGACCATTCCAAAGCAAGCAGACCATCCTCACACCTTCCATAAGGTCCGCTGGTGCTATAGCCATCATCAAATCACAACTGGAAACACTCCAATACAGTTTTCGATCTCAGCTTCAAAGGGTAAGTAACTCAACTTCGAACTCTTTGATTCTTGAATTACAGTTCAAAAAGCTCTTGGCCGTTTTGTTTTTTCACCCTCACTGAAGCTTAACCCTCAATCAATTGACCAATTCCTTCACCATACACGATTTCAATTAGAATTTTCAGAATTAGGGTTCTTCATGTTTCTGAGAAATTTAATCATGTTAAGCTTAAAATAAATGGAATTAAATGACATCATCATGTTCCTGGGCTTAAAACGATCAAGTTTCATGTTTACATCGAGCAATTTCGTTGAGAAACAAAGAATCCATGGCTGATTGAAGATTGGAGGAAGAAGAAGAAGCTTGCGCGCGTTTTTTTTTCAAATTCAAATATCCAGTTTATAATATTATAACATTGTTTGATTTCAATACACGGATGTATTGCCGCCCCAGCGGTTGCCAGCTCACTCTTAAGTCATTCTTGCCACGCCTTGCCTAATGGTCCCGGGTTCGAGTAGCCTTGGGACCATTTTTGCCAAACTTTGTCATTTTTTCTTCATATTTTTTGCAAACTTTGACTCTTTCAAAATCCAATCAAAAATCCTCATTTTGAGGTGATTTTTTGTACACATGTCAATTAACATATCTATTTTATGATAGTGTCAAAAAATTTCAGAAAAACTTTCATCTGATTATATTTTTATCGAGCCGAAAACGATGCATTTGAGTACCTTTTAAAGCATTTTCAAAGGCGTTTTTTTTCAAACTATCGAAGCCCGATTCTTTTCCAAACTTCTTGTAAGTAAATTTCACTTTTCAAAAACACTTTCAAAATAATTTTTTCAAAACTTTTCATCAAACTTACATCTTTTTCCATGATCAATCCGATTTAAGCGATAAAACTGAATTCGTTTTTCCTCGAATTTCTTAACCGATCATGGGCCTCCCTCGCGGTGTAAGTCCCAAAATTCTTTTATGTACATAATTATTTCCTTGTACATATCCAATTCTTTTATGTACACATCTATTTTACTCGTACATAATACGAACATCTTTGTAAATACTCAAGTACAGACAAACTTCGTCCGTTTGTTTTCATTTTTCTTGTATATACACTGAATACCATTGGTATTAAAAGGAGCATTATTCCCCCGGTGAAACTGCTTTTAAACCAATGGGCCTCCCTTACGGTGTAAGTCCCAACCCTCCTATGTACATCCACATCCTCCTGTACATAAATACTCGTTCGTGTACATATTTACTTCTTTGTACACAATTTAAACTTGTAAATAATCAAGTTACGCTCGTTTTAAACGTCCGTTTTACACACACTTGTTTATATTTCCTTCATAAACTCTTGTAAATAAACTTTACACGCATTGTTTATATTTCCTTCATAAACTCCTGTGAATAAATTTCATACGCTTGTTTATACAAATGTCTAGTTATAACATAACAACTAGTCTAACCACTAGGCTCCCCACAGAGTTAGCCTCCTCTTGGGCTTCGTGCAAGATAACTCATTCATCTGAGTTAGCCTCCTCTTAGGCTTCATATAAGAAAACTCATTCATCTGAGTCAGCCTCCTCTTAGGCTTCATATAAGAAAAACTCATTCATCTGAGTTTAGCCTCCGCTTAGGCTTCATATAAGACAACACTCCCCTGCTGAGTCAGCCTCCTCTTGGGCTTCGTTCAAAAGAACTCCTCATTGAGTTTAGCCTTCTCTTGGGCATCATACAAAGAAAGAGACCAGGAAATCTCTTAACAGCCTCCTATTGGGCTTCCAATACAAAGAATCACCCGCGTTAGGATAGAACCCAGAGAGTATAATTTCCCGGTGAAATTGCTCTTAATCCTAAAAGGATGGTTTCCCGGTGAAATCCCTTTTAAAGCCAAAGCCAGCCATACCCTATAGCTTCCTCTTGAGCTTCATACAAGGACCCTCGATGACCCTCGCAATGCCTCCTCTTGGGCTTACAATACAAGTACCCATGGGCTTCTTAAAAGCGACCCCTTAATCCAATCAATTTCTCCTCGAGATTTAGACGTTTATCATCTCTATGGAAGAAGTATCTCATCTATCACATCACATACAATCAAAACTTTTCAAACTCTTTTCAAACAAAAACATCTCTTAATCTGTAAGTGGTAACGCTTGTACACTCAAGCAAAACACCCAATGCTTACAATTAAAAGATTCAATCATCTTCCGAAACATCTTTCTAAAACTAGTAAGTGGTAACGCTTGTAAACTCAAGCAAAACACCTATAACTTACGACGAAAGATTCAATTAATCAAACTTTTCAAAATGTATGTGATGAAATAGATTAGATACATTTTTCATTAAGATGACATTTGTCTGTGTCTCTTAATAACATCCTGTTGCTTCCACTAGCATAGGTGGGAACTACGATTGCTCTGACTTTCTCAACATTATTTTGAGAATACGTAGGCACAAGGTCTCATCCTTGGCGAGAAAATTTCTTTCTCCCTCAAACCAAACAAACCATAGATCCCTTTAGATCCGAGCTACAAATGCTCTGATTCTCATTAAGGGATATGTATGCAGAAGATCCAATGATCTTTGCGAGCACAATAATAACAAAACCTAGGATCCCACATAATCTACCGTTTCTTAAAATCCAAAGGAGAAACTTTCCCAATCATAGAAATAGCAATTAAAACACACAAACATATCAAACATATTCATATATAAAGCTATAGATAACTATATATATTTAGGTTGCTCCATCTATTCCCTTTATATAACAAACCCCCCTTACCCGGAATCTCCCCAAATGCGTTACGTCTAGTTTACGCCAGTCGTAATGCATATCATAATCAATTGAGGGTATTAACAGCTTTCCCCTTTTTCATAATCATTTTTCTTGTGTTGAAAATAATAAATCTTGATGCTCGCGGCATCTTAATAAACAAATCAAAAGAGTAAATCGTTTCGAGCCAGAGAATTCGAATTCAGATTCAATTCCCTCGCACGTCACTTTTTAACGCGAACGGTTCTCTTTTTATTCTTTTTCTTTTTTAAGTACAAAATATAGCTCAAAACAATAAAAGAAAAGCATAAAAATCCTAAAGCTCTAAGTCTCCCATGAGCGCTTCCTTTTGGTGCCGAGGTAGGCGTTGATGTTTCGCTCCTCGTGAAGTAGCTTGGTCAACTCTAGCACTTTCTTCTCGCTTGCGTAGCACTGAGCTTAGAATGTATCCCTTTCTTCTTTAAGATGAATCTAGGATCTCTTCAAGTCTTCAAAATCAGTAGGCATTTCAGGATGGAGAACAGTATAGGGTACGTCACCTATAGCAACAGGTTCCATAATTACTGGTAGAACAGGCGTGAATGGCATCATGAGGTTTTGAGCTCGAGCTCGCACCCATTTGAGGTAAGGTTCCCAAGGAATGGAATTTTGGTGCCCCAAAGTCTTGGTCATGTGGACCATCTCTTCGAGCATAACCAAACTGACGTAGAGCTAGAGAAGGGTTGTAAGTAATACCTCCCCTTATACCAAGTAGTGGTACATTAGGGAATTCTCCACAACGCTCAATGAATATGAAATCCTTTTGAGAGAGAAGACACCAATGGATATCTGAATGAGAGAGTGACATTAGTCTTTGAGACCACTTCAAACTTTGCTCGTTCTTCAAAACTGATGGAGGAAGGTGCGAAATAAACCACCTAGAAAGTAACGGTATACAACACATGAGAGTTCCTTGTCTCTTGATGGTATGAGTGTGGAGAGAATGTAGAATGTCTCCAAGTAAAGTAGGCACTGGATTACGGGTAAGGAACAACTTGATGGTGTTGACATCTATGAATTGATCTGAGTTAGGAAATAGAACCAAACCATAAATTAGCAAGGCCACAATATCTTCGAATGCATGGAAACTCATAACTTTGAGGAATTCTCGGGCTTTCTTAATTAGGAACTTGGCAAGTAAACCCTTAACTCCGCTTTTAGTTTCCCAATTGGCTTCAATGTCTGAGCGCTTAAGATGTAAGGCTGATGCAATGTCTTCGTACCTAGGAACCTTTTCTAAACCGGTGAATGGCATTTGGTCAAGAATGGGTATCCCAAGTAGCTTAGATAACTCTTCCAAGGTAGGAACCAACTGATAATCTGGGAATGTAAAGCAATGGTGTTTCGGATCGAAGAATTGGAATAGGACGTGCATCATATCTTCTTCAAAACCGGAGATAACCAAATCAAATAAATAACCATGTCTTTTGACAAACTGAGCATGGTCGGGAATTTCTGAGACCAATTCTTTGAGCTGAGAAGGTATACCCATGAAGTTGATTCGGATAGTCTTTCTAGAAGCCATAATCCCTACAAAACAGAGCAAAGATAAATCCATAGGTCCTTGAAATAGTTAGAAATGATATGCAATGCAATGATGTCATGATGTCATGTTTAGCATACACAAACAATTCACACAATGAGCCTAGGTTTAAGGCTTGCAAGAGGTATAGGTGATTACCCCACCAAAAGTTTGAGTTGGTTCATCCTGTCCTATAATAGTAACCGGGTTCTAGGAATCTCATATCGTTGATCTTTCTCGTAGGTGTTTATTTCAATACGACTACCAAGTGGTCGAGAAAATATCCCAAAAGTCGATCTTAATGGCGTAGCATCAGTATCGACCAACCTCGGTCTACACCAAAGTCGGCCATCTCACTACCTTCTAATGGCCAAGATGGGTCAATTAAGGTTCTAAAAGTTTAGTTAGTGCTTGATGACACCACGCAGAAGCCAAATACTATCCTCAAGTTGGGAATGAAGAGTATCAGGACATCCAAAGTGTCACACTAACGTAGCCATCATGTTGACCGTTTCTATATACGTCTAACGGTCGCGACGATTTATTGCTACTTACCTAAAAGGAAACCCGGATCCGGGTGTAGGATCCCCCATAAATATAATACCCAAGCAACCCTTAAAAGTAAAGCATACAAATCAAACAAAAAGCAGTAAAGGTGATCTAGAAATCCCTAAGGTGTAACACGGTGCACTGACTTTGTAGGTTTTTGTATCGCAAATGTGCGGATAGCAAGAGTCGCCACCGAATTTTCTTTTATCCAATTAAGGGAAGGTGAAAAGAACAGGAAAAGACCTTCGTTAGATTCTGAGTAAGGGAGAAGGTTATGAAAAGGGAAGGTATTAACACCCCTTTCCATCCGTAGTTATCTACGGGCTCTTAGTTGCTCTTAGATCACTTTAAAATTGTACTTTCTGTGTGTTTGACAAAAATGTTTTGAAAAGGCATTTCGCTTTGACTTTGTATTGATTCATGTAGGAATGTTTACAAAGTGTTCGGAAATGTTTTGTTTTTGAAAAGAGTTTGAACTTTGACAAAAAGTGTGAGGTGTGAAAAGTATTTTAATAGAGCAAGCAACTAAAAGTCTTATTACCTACTCAAAATTGGTCGTTTTCATGTTGTTTTACTTTCCTTTAGAATAGTTCTATCCATACCATTAGTTGGTAGGTAACCCTATTCGTTGGATGTAAGCGGGACATTCGAAGGGACATCGGATGGTCATAGAAAGCAACTTGTAGGAAGTATCCTAGCACATTCGAAGGACTATCATCATTTTCGTGGCGACAATCGAGGGTCAAGATCATGTATTCGGAGGCGACATCGTGGGTCTTATGATCTTTGTATCGAAGGGACTATGATGATTTGTTTGAAGGCAACGGTGCTAGGATACCTCTACGTTCGAGGGACTTGACCATTTGTATTCGTAAAGGCAACGAGAGAGAATTACCCTAAGGGGTGCATGTGTGAAAAGAGTGTGTTGATTCAGATATTTTATCTTGAATATTAGAGTGAGCTATGTTCAATTTTAGTCTTTCCATACATGCCTAATTAATAGCAGTTTATAGGGTGCGGAAAATAAATTGTGGAAAGTAAAATGCGGAAAGTAAATGACCTACGCTATTACATGGCTTTGGGGCAGATACATAATTTTAAGATGCGGAAAATAAAAGCCCTAATTAAACTATTACATCCCATAGGCAATTACATAATATGAAAGGAAATCGATAAAAAATTGTCTGAAACGAGATAACCTGTGAACAGATGAAAAATCGGAAAATACGAGGAAATCGAATAAGATGAAAATGTTAGTAAAAATAATAATTTTGGAATGAGAAAAAGTTTTCATGCTAGAAATAACATTAATATGCTAAAATAATTTTTTGGGATTTTTTGGAGTTAATTTAATAATTTAAAAACAATTAAAAGTGATTTAAATGATAAAATAGAAATTAAACTAAATATGCATGCAAAAATCATATTTTTAATTTTTAAAATTAAATAAACATTTTTCTGATGTGTATGCAAAAAATAAATATTTTTGGTATTTTTTAAATGCATGATAAAAATTAGGAAAGATAAATTAAATTGAATGAAAATATTAAAAGAAAATAAAATAGAAAAATAGAAAACATAGTTAAGTTTTCAAACTTGTGAAAAACATTTGCCATGGCTGGGATTCGAACTCAGGACATTCCCTTCACAACGCGCTGCCTTTACCAACCGAACCAGCGTGCACACGTGTTATGAAAACGGAGCGAATGGATTGTAAACGGATGTCACCCTCTGATTGCCCCAGATCACGCGCCAACCATCGTCTTCTTCGTTTTGAATTTTTGAACAGATAGTGTCGGCCTCAGTGCGACGCTATGGTCCCTGCAAATCCTAAAATCAAACACAAGCAATATAAATGACATTCAAAGGCATGGTTCGATTGGAAACATCGTTCTGAACACGATGGTGGTGGTCTTTTGGTCCAATTTTTCCGTTTTAAGGAAACCCTAATTCAAAACCGAAAACCCTAACAATGGTGATTTTCGTTCCAGGCCATCAAAACACGATTGGGCTACCCAGATAGCTTGCAAACTTGATGCTAAACACAAATCAATCATCAAAACATGTTAAAAGAGCATGATAAACAGAATTCGATTTTGAAAAATATATGAACAAACCAAATTCGGATTTCGTGATTCTTGATGCTTTTGAATGATGTAAAGGTCTGGAATCGCTCCAGGGGTATCAAGGAAAGTGTTTGAATGCTCAAAACCAATTGAAATCCACTGGAACTAGGGCTGCAAGTACCTTGAAGGACACGGTTTTTTGACTTTTGGAATAGGGTTCTTGAGGCAATTTTTCTGTTCTAATTCATGTGATATGCATTGTATATTTATGATGGATGGAAATTGAGCTGATTTGAGGAACAAATAATGGTTAATCAATGCAAAGATCATTTGATTTTGTACAAAATCAAATCTTATCTTTTTTTATCAATTTCAATCAAATTCTTGCCAAATCAATGATAATTTCGAAATTTGCCAGGCTTTATGGGTTACTTGGATCCCAAGAATGAGAGAAAAAATCAATTTGCAATTAATTTTGATTTTATACCTTATTTTTTAATTTAATTTGTATTTAAATGAATAAAATCCAAATTAAATAGAAAAATAAAGTTAAAATTCGTGGCATTGGGCTTGGATGTTCCAAATTGTATAAGGAACAAGTTTGAATGAAGAAAAACTAGGCCCATTTGCAAAAATTTTGATTTTTACAAGTATCTCTCTTTGGGCACTTCTTCAAAATTGCCCAACTTGCAAAAGGTGTATTTTGCTCAATTTTCCACATTTTTGAGTGTTCTTGACTTTTTAGAAAGCTCTAAGAGTCCAACCTCTTTGGTTTCATCTCAATTGGAGTTTCCATGCTCAATATATCTTCAAAACAAAAAGTTGACTTTTTGTTGACTTTGAAAAGGAACTGTAATGTTTTGATCCATACCTTCCAAATGAAGCATTTTTTGAACATTCTTGTGAGACATGAAGTTGTAGAGAATTGAATTTCCTTCAAAACAAGAGGTGGTGGAAAAATTTCTGAGAAAGTATGAAGAAGTTATGCTCAGTCAAAGTTTGGTTGACTTTTCACTAAAAAACCCTAATTTGGAAAGTTTGACTTTTGAGAAAATCTTGAGTTTTCTTGATGAATCATGATCAACCCTTGATCAAATGATGAATGTAACTTCAAAATGAGGATGTTGACCAAAAATCAGGAAGTTTGACTGTATGTTGACCACAATTGACTTTTTGTCCAATACAACTGATTTTCAACCATCTGAGCAATTGTCTGAGGAAATTTGACTTGTGAGGCTTGAATCTTGACATGGAGAATCTTTGAAGCATATGAGGAGGCATGATGACCATTGGAGATGTAGAAGTCCATCTTGATCTGGGAATTGCCAAACCCTAGTTTGGGTTGATTGACTATGATGGGGTTTGTCTGATCAACCCCTGAGGAATCCTTGAGTATGGATGTATGGAATGTCTTGAGAAGTAAGAGGGAAAATTTTGGGGTATGACATAAGGCACTCTCTCTTTAGGGTGTCTCCTCGGCAGAGTCGCCAGTTCTGTAATACGGTGAACTGACTTTGAGATTTTTGTATCGCAAATGTGCGGATAGCAAGAGTCGCCACCGACTTTTCTTTTATCCAATTAAGGGAAGGTAAAAAGTACAGAAAAAGACCTTCGTTAGATTCTGAGTAAGGGAGAAGGTTATGAAAAGGGAAGGTATTAACACCCCTTTCCATCCGTAGTTATCTACGGGCTCTTAGTTGCTCTTAGATCACTTTAAAATTGTACTTTCTGTGTGTTTGACAAAAATGTTTTGAAAAGGCATTTCGCTTTGACTTTGTATTGATTCATGTAGGAATGTTTACAAAGTGTTCGGAAATGTTTTGTTTTTGAAAAGAGTTTGAACTTTGACAAAAAGTGTGAGGTGTGAAAAGTATTTTAATAGAGCAAGCAACTAAAAGTCTTATTACCTACTCAAAATTGGTCGTTTTCATGTTGTTTTACTTTCCTTTAGAATAGTTCTATCCATACCATTAGTTGGTAGGTAACCCTATTCGTTGGATGTAAGCGGGACATTCGAAGGGACATCGGATGGTCATAGAAAGCAACTTGTAGGAAGTATCCTAGCACATTCGAAGGGACTATCATCATTTTTCGTAGGCGACAATCGAGGGTCAAGATCATGTATTCGGAGGCGACATCGTGGGTCTTATGATCTTTGTATCGAAGGGACTATGATGATTTGTTTGAAGGCAACGGTGCTAGGATACCTCTACGTTCGAGGGACTTGACCATTTGTATTCGTAAAGGCAACGAGAGAGAATTACCCTAAGGGGTGCATGTGTGAAAAGAGTGTGTCGATTTCAGGTATTTTATCTTGGAATTATGAGTGATCTATGTCCAATTTTATCTTGCCATACACGCCTAATTACTAGCAGTTTATAGGTTGCGGAAATTAAATTGCGGAAATGTAAAGTGCGGAAAGATAAATCCTACACTATTACATGGCTTTGGGGCAGATACATAATTGAAAGTACGGAAAATAAAAGTCCTAATTAAACTATTACATCCCATAGGAAATTACATAATTTGGAAAGAAAAGCAATAAAAATTGTCCGAAACGGTATAACCTGTGAGCAGATGAAAAAATCGGGAAACGGAAGAAAATTGCATAAGAGGAAAACGTTAGTAAAAATAAGTATTTTTGAATGAGAAAAAGTTTTTATGCTAATGATGACATTAATATGATAAAATAATTTTTTGGGAATTTTTGGAGTTAATTTGATAATTAAAAAACAATTAAAAGCTATTTAAATGATAAATTAGCAATTAAATTAAATATGCATGCAAAAATAATAATTTTAATATTAAAAATTAAATAAACATTTTTCTGATGAGTATGCAAAAAATAAATATTTTTGGTGTTTTTTAAATGCATGATAAAAATATTAAAAGATAAATTAAATAGTATGAAAATATTAAATGGAAAATATAAAATAGAAAATATGAAAAATATGCAAACTTGTAAAGAGAAAAAATATATTGGTCCCCTCAGGAATCGAACCGGTGACCTTGGCTTCACATCCACGCGCTTTGACCAACTGAGCTGGAGCGTCCACGTGTTAGAAAATACAACGAATTGTTTTTAAACGGTGTCACTTTCTGATTGCCCAGAACGCGCGCGAAGATCTTCATCTTCTTCGTTTGAATTCTGGGAATTTTGCGTCGGTCTTTCTTCGACGCTAAGGCCCCTGCAATTTCTAAAATCTCATACACATAATATAAATGAATTGTGAGTACATGAATCGATTGTAAATGACATTCTAAACACGATGGTGGTGGTCTTTTGGTCCATTTTTTCCGTTTTAAGGAAACCCCAATTTGGTTAAGAAAACCCTAATCATGGTGATTTGTGTTTCAGGCCATGGAAATGCAATTGAACCATCCAAAAAGCTTGCAAACTTCAAACTAAACACAAAACACACAACAAAACATGTTAAAAATGCATGCATGGATAACATGTTAAATTGAACCATCCAGAAAGCTTGCATTTAATTTTGATTTTATACCTTATTTTTTAATTTAATTTGTATTTAAATGAATAAAATCCAAATTAAATAGAAAAATAAAGCTAAAATTCGTGGCATTGGGCTTGGATGTTCCAAATTGTCTAAGGAACAAGTTTGAATGAAGAAAAACTAGGCCCATTTGCAAAAATTTTGATTTTAACAAGTATCTCTCTTTGTGCACTTCTTCAAAAATGCCCAACATCTGAATGGTGTATTTTGCTCAATTTTCCACATTTTTGAGTGTTCTTGGACTTTTTAGAAAGCTCTAAGTTTCCTCTAACCAACCTCTTTGGTTTCATCTCATTTGGAGTTTCCATGCTCAATAAATCTTCAAAACAAAAGTTGACTTTTTGTTGACTTTGAAAAGGACCTGTAATGTTTTGATCCATACCTTCCAAATGAAGCATTTTTTGAACATTCTTGTGAGACATGAAGTTGTAGAGAATTGAATTTCCTTCAAAACAAGAGGTGGTGGAAAAATTTATGAGAAAGTATGAAGAAGTTATGATCAGTCAAAGTTCAGTTGACTTTTCACCTAGAAACCCTAATTTAGAAAGTTTGACTTTTGAGCAAATCTTGAGTTTTCTTGATGAATCATGATCAAACCTTGATCAAATGATGAATATAACTTCAAAATGAGGATGTTGACCAAAAATTATGAAGTTTGACTATATGTTGACCACAGTTGACTTTTTGTCCAATACAACTGATTTTCAACCATCTGAGCAATCGTCTGAGGAAACTTGACTTGTAAGGCTTGAAACTTGACATGGAGAATCTTTGAAGCATATGAGGAGGCATGAAGACCATTGGAGATGTTGGAAGCTCATCTTGATCTGAGAATTGCCAAACCCTAGTTTGGGTTGATTGTCTAGGAGAGGGTTTGTCTAATCAACCCTTGAGGAATCCTTGAGTATGGATGTATGAGATGTCTTGAGAAGTAGGAGGGCAAATTTTGGGGTATGACAACTAGTTGCTTGTTATTCTTGATATCTTCTCCACAAGGAATCATAAATTCAAGTAATAAACTCAATTCTCGTATCTCAATAATAGGGTTGAAGAACATAATATCCTTACTCCATATTTTTTGTTTTTGAAGGTGTTGCTGGTTTGGTTGTAACATATGGCCTTAATCTAAACATTCTACAAACGTGGATTATATGGGACCTTAGCAACTTAGAGACCAAAATTATATCAGTAAAAAGAATACTTTAGTATACTTGTATTTCTTGTGAGCCTCCTCTTGTCGTAGAGGAAAATCGACCACACGCTTCTTGGCCATTATATGGCACAATTGACATTCACAACTTGCAGGTAGTAGGATGTGACTCATTATTATTTTTATCGTTCGCTATCTTTTGTTTTGTGTGATTGATTTTTTATCACTTTTCTATTTAATGAAGGCGCGATATTCTCTGCATATGCCACTTGTTTTATGTGGCCTTACATGTACATTTATTGGAGGACTGAAAACCGCAATAGTTGGGAAAACAGGAAGTGGTAAATCAACTCTGATACAAGCACTTTTTCAAAATTATAGAGCATGGTTGGAAGAATTTTAATTGATGGTATCGACATATCTTCCATTGGACTACATTATATGAGGTCGAGATTGATCATTATTCCTCAAGACTCAACCATGTTTGAAGGTACTGTGAGGAGTAATTTGGATCCACTGGAAGAGTACACAGATGAACAAATTTGGGAGGTATATATACACTATAAGTATATTCATTTTTCAAATTAGAAGTATTGCATGCATGTTGATTAACATTATATTACATAGGCCCTAGATTAATGTCAACTTGGAGATGAAGTTAGACACGACTACTGCATCGGTAGACACGACTACTGATAATTTGATACAACAAACTCTTAAGCAACATTTTTATGATTCCACAGTCATTACAATTGCACATAGAATAACTTATGTTATTGACAGTGATATGGTTCTACTACTTAATCAAGGTGAGAAAGGATATGATTTATTGTATCATATTATTTTTTGAACTCGGAAACTATTGGACACTAATGCACATCAATAATGCAGGACTAATTAAGGAATATGATTCTCTAACAAGATTTATAGAGGACAAGTTATCGTCTTTTACTCAACTTCTTGTTAAGTATACCACAAGGTCCAACTCCAATTTAAACCCACGAAATTAGCAGATAAACCACAAAACAAATTATCGACAATGATACGAGATACTCCATTCTACTTGCAATTCTTATCAATTATTAAATTTGTAGAATATTTTGGATTGTGTCCACTGTACTTCACATTTATGCACATTTTTATTGGCCTAAAGTTTCTCCTTGGGCAAGTATTTGATTAAATAGCTAATAATTTACCTCTTATGTAAAATAATTAGCATTGCCAATAAACATATACAATTCAATGCATTTATGATTTTTTAATGAATATTTTGATGTTATGGTTTAATATTTTCTTGTATAATTAGATTTTAATTTTTTTTAATCAATATTTACAAAAATGAGTATTCTTGTTTGAATACAAGTATACGGCACAAAAAGAAACTGTAGCCTACTTAAATGGTGTAAAACCATGAGCAAGATGTAGCCGCGGTTTTAATTAGTGGCCATAAATTAAAACCTTATACATTAAATAAGAACCGTGGCTAGATTTGGCCAATGTTAATAACCGAGGCACAAGTTAAACCGCGGCCTTAACCTACATACTTAAATCGTGGCCTATTCAAGCCACGGATGTATATAAAACGTGGCCCAAACACGAAAACCGTGGCGTATATTTTAGGCCACAACTGCATATCTCACAGTTGCTTATTCGTGGCCAAACTGTGGCCAAACCTTACAACCACGGTTATTTTGCATATAACCGCGATTTTCTGGCCGTGGTGGATGACCTTTTTTTTTAGTGCATACTTCTATCACAAACTAACTAAGTCCTAAATCCTCTTGCTTCTAACTTAGGACCCACCTTGGAGTTGCTTCACAGCTTCCTCCAAGAACACAACTGCATCCATTGCTTCACAACTTCTAAGTGAGTAAAACAATCCTCTTGCCTACGGGCTTCGACGTACAAATTAGTGACCATCCCACAATCCGGGTGGTTCACTTACAAACCAACTCTCATTGAGAGTTGTTACAGACTCACCCCTAAAAACTACATCATTACTAAATTCGGCTGGTACTAAATCTAGGTTACAAAGCTTCTATTTATAACCTATTACTCAACTAGATTTGAGTCTTCAAATCATAAAAATTCTCCACAATATTTTCCAAAACAGCTTGTTAAAACTACTCCAAGATATTCTCCCAAAATATCTCCATATAGTTATAACATCAAGTAAGCTGCAACAGATTCTCCTATAAAATCTCCCTAATATATCTCCATAATTTGGGCTCTAAGTAACAACAAATAAGTTGTTACAATTCCGCAAAAGATTCTCCTTAAGAATATTCTGCTTCCGTTAAAAACATAACAGAATCCAATTTGTGAACTCAAACACGATGTCGTGACACGTTCTTCGACATGTTGTTCCAGATGTTGAAACATTTCAACACAACATGTTTCTTCATTAAGTATAACTTTAACATGCTTTCTCCTTACAAGTTTCAAATCCTATTTAACCTATTATTGCTGTATTAGTTTTACCAAACATAAAGCCAATCCCAAAATTTAGAGAATCAACAATTATTATTATATTTACTATTGCTATTATATGAGATAAATAGTAATTATAATAATAATAATTAAATAATTAAAATGACAGAATTAGTATTGTTATTATGATTATTATTAGTATTACAATTAAATAATTAAAATAAGGCTAGTAAATAAGGAATGGTAAGACGGGGATTACGATTTAAGGATATAAGGGTTTAAAAGAGAGAATATGAATCATTATTCCTAATTGACCATAGAAGTGAGAAGCTGAAGAGAAAAGAGAGAGTTAGGGCTAAAGGGTCTGACTCCATTGGAGAAGGGAAGAAAACTCAAAAACCTAAGGTAAGGGTGTGGTTCTAATACTATAAGGGATTGTATGATGATTGGTTATGGTAGAGTTGGGGTATCTAATTATATAATTTCTATTTGTGTGAATTTTTGTGTGTTTGTGGTTTGTATGTGTGATGATTAATGATGATGAATTAGTGTGAAAACCTTGATGATTGATGATATAAATTAATCATAATTGATGGTTGTAAATTATGTATGTTTGGTAGAACTATTGCTGGTATTTCATGTGGAAAATTGGTATTTTGGGGTTTTTGAAAAGGGTAAAATTGCAACTTGCAAGTTGCAGAATATTTAAAAAAATAACAGCAATAACCGATTACCACCATAGGGAAACTAGTTACCGCATGCAACAAATTACTTTTGGGGAGAAAATCTGTGAGAGGATGACCAGGTGTCCAGCTTTTTGACAAAATGGAGGAGTTACTGGAAAATGCACTAACTGGTTACCATTAAAGATAATCGGTTACCGCCAGGAAAATTTTGAACACTAGTTATTGTTTCGGCAATAACCGATTACCACTAAGTCAGAATGACATATTTTATTAAAATATTTAAAAACTCAAAACTTTTTACTCGGGTGTACGTTTGACGCGTTGTTCGATCCTTCGGGAAGTAGTATGAAGTGATAAAAATGCTTTGAAAACAGTACGAATTGATTTTATGAATTTCGTTTTATTCCAATGTTTTTTTGTATCGCGTGAAGATGTGAATATGACGATGAAATTGAAGAGGTTTTATGATGTGACGATGTTGTGACGTTGTATAATTTGCAAAGTGTGATCAAGAATGGTGATCGTTTTGTTATATGATGTGTGTTGTGTCATTACATGACTTATAATGACATATTCGCATTCCATTGCATGTTCATAAGTGACGATGTAGCCATAATGGCAAGTGAAGATGTAGCCTAAATGGCAACTGACATTGTAGCCTAAATGGCATAGTGACGTTGTTATGGTACCACATGCATATAGTTAGTGAAGTTGGTCTCATTGCATTCATGACGTTGTCGGTGAACAAGATATGAATTATTGATTGTTGGGTGTGATTGTTGAAATTGTGACGTGTATTGGTATCGATGCATAAAGTGTGATTAATATGATTATGTATGCCATACCTTATCTATTCATTATCATATTTTTGTTTATATTGTTATAATATCTCACTCCTTCTGTTTGAATGTTGCCTCCACGAGAGTAACGCACAGGTGACCAGGAATGGAGTTGTTCGAGGTACGGAGTTGTGCCTCGTATTGAGTAGATTAAGTTGGTTCTTGCTCTAATACGTAACACCGGGGGTGAACACTTGTTTTATTTAATGAATGTTTTATTAGAAGAGTTTTAGGAGTCTTGTAAACTCTCTTTTAATTGATAATTTTTTGTTTATGATTTGATGATGTTGGAATTAATTTTTGAATTCTTTTCCGTTGTGTTAATGAAGTGGAATTTTCGAGAACCATGATGATGTTGTCGGTTCATCCGAAATATGTGTTACGATCCAATTGTTGAGCAACTTGCATGATATTGAATGAATATGACATCCTATTTTATGTAGATTTAAAATTTTCATTTATGCTTATTTCTATTAAATTATTCGTTGGGGAAATAGGGTGTTACACACCGCGCCCTTGATAAGGGCCGAAAGTTCTTCCGAAATAACGATGAACAAATAAGGGATAAGGGATAGGGGATCGCCTTGTCTCAATCCTCTTCCTGGAGTTATAGGTCCAACACTCTTCGAGTTAACTAAAAAAGAATAATAAGCTGACGTAACACACATTAGTAACCACTTTATCCATTTCTCCGCAAAACCCAATTTTCTAACATTGCTTTGAGTAAACCCCAATCAACACGATCATACACCTTACTAATATCGATCTTAAGAGAAATATGAGTTTTCTTTCCCTTCGTTGTTCTCTTAAGAGCACGTATAACTGAGCAATCATAACATTATTCAAAATCAATATCCCCTCCACAAACGCCGCCTGCTCTTCTGACACAATTTTGTCCAACAAAGGCTTTAGTATGTTCACAATTTCTTTAGACATAACCTTATACAAGACATTGTAAAACGAAATAGGATGGAATTACTTCAGATTGTTTGGCTTAGAGCACTGCAGAATCAAGCATATATTCGTCTCGTTGAGTGAAGCTGGAAAATACCCTTGGTCCAACCAAATTGTTGCTGCAGAATATATGTCATCATCACATAACTCCCATAATTCCTGAACAAATTTGGATTAAAGCCGTCTGGGCCAAGTGATTTGTTAGGTTGCATTTCATTCAATGCAGCGTATAATTCTTCCTTCGAAAAAGAGCGCAACAACATGTTGTTATCCTCATTTGTGACAACGGCATGAATGTTTCGCAAGGCCGGTTCATAAGCACCATTACTGACCGTAAACAACTTGGTAAAGTACTGCTTTGCAACATACCCTAAGCCATATTGATCTCTGGCCTCCCTTCCATCCTCATTAATTAACATTTATATCTTTTCAAATTGCTTCCTAACAGTCGCGGATATGTGAAAGAAAACTTTTTTTTTGAAAAGCAACTCTTAATATTGATTGGGAGTACTAGGGGTACTCCAACCCTTACAAGAGACAAACAGAAAACCTATTACTACCTATACATAGAGAGCTGGGTTTTTAAACCACTCATAAAAAGTAAACTTCAATCTATCCTTAGATTCTATTGTCAACCACCACCAAGAATACCACAATATGTTGAAAACAACTCTTCCAAATCTCCTTCTATACTATTAAAAATAATATCATTTATTAGCTTCCAAATGTTCCAAAGAATTGTCATCCATATACTTCCCACCGTAGAGCTTCCCAGCTTTCCGGACAACACATCCACACACATCAGCAAATGGGTGCTGCAATCATATACCTCTATAAAATCCACTTCCAACCATCTTTGTATCCTACACCAGACCTGTTTCAACATCGAAAAGTCAAGCATTAGGTGGTTCAGAGTTTCTGGCTGCTGTTTGCAAAAAACACACCCAATTTCCTCATCTTGAATTATTATACCACGCTTCCCTAGCTGATTCCTTGTTGGTAATCTATCCTGGATTGTCCTCCAACCGAAGATATTCACTTTAGACGGAACCTTCGAGTTCCAAATGAGTTTTAATGCTGATATTTGTGAATCATCCAACAGCCTAGACTCGTAGTTTTCCATCAACAGTTTGTAGCAAGATCTGGTAGTAAACCCCTTCGAAACATCGTAGGGCCATATTACCTTGTCGTTATCAGTATTAATTGGGCTATACCCTCTGAGTACTCCATTCTGTTCTTCCAATTCAATCAGCACCTCTGAATCCGTATCTTCTACATCACAGTCCAACTTCCACAACCATTGACCATCCGACCATTCTCCTATGTTACGCACTAGTTCTTCTTTTGACCTGCATAATTCAAACATAATTGGATATTGTACAGCCAGAACAATATAGTGTTTCCTTTTACCAACTTATGAGAAGCATTCTTCACAAAGCCTCTATCATTATTACAAATAAGCAACAGGTCTCTCCACCACAATGATTCTTTAGATTTGATTCATATTTCTTCCAAACAAGTCATTCTTCTTTTTAAATCTCCGTATCGTGCTTCAAGAATTCTTTTCCAAATTGCCTCCTCCTCATTCATAATTCTCCAACACCATTTTGACAATAAAGCCTCATTGAAGCAAGTAATGTCTTTGACCCCCAAGCCCCCATTTTCTTTGCTCTTGCAGATCTTTCGCCAACTGACCCAGGCCACCCGTCGCTTGTCCTCCAGACCCAGCCACAGAAACTACCTCTGCGTAGAAATGATTTGCTGCACTATCTTTTTCGAAATTTTATAAAAAGAAAATTGGAACATGGGTAAATTTGAGATCACATAATTTATTAGTGTTACTCTGCCTCCGATAGATAACAACCTTCCCTTCCAAGCTTCCAGTTTCCTCTTCAAAGAATTGACAGCCAGACTCCAGAAAATGAGATTTCGATGATTACCTCCAACCGCAATGCCCAGAAATTTAAATGGTATCGCATCAATTTGACATGCCAGAAAATGTGATGCTGCCTCCATAAAACCTTGCTGGGTTTCTATGCCATATAGTTTTCTCTTGTTCATGTTTATTCTAAGACCTGAAGTCAGTTCGAACCCTCTTAGCAGTGCCTTTATCGCCCATAGATTTTTCCACGATGCTTCACTAATCAATATTGTGTCGTATGCGAATTGTAGAAGGTTGTATTATGCCTCCTATGATACCTGGAAACTCTTAAACATCCCTTCATTATTTGCTTTCCTAACCATACCTGCCAAACCTTCCGCCACTATAGTAAACAAAAATGGCGAAAGAGGATCGCCTTGACGTAAACCTCGTTCGGCAGTAAACTCTCGAGTAGGACTTCCATTTACTAGAACAAAAATTGAACTTGTAAATACCACTGATTTCATCCACCTTAACCAACGATCTCCGAATCCCATCCTTTTTAACATAAATTTGAGAAACTCCCAATCCACACAGTCATAAGCTTGAGCAAAATCCACTTTACATAACAAACAACTCTTCTTATTCCTCTCTGCGAAATCTATAATCTCATTTGTTACTAAAACGCCATCCAAAATCTGTCTTCCTGGGATAAATGCTGTTTGATTTCCAGAAATCAGCTTCCCCATCACCCTACGTAACCTTGCCACCAACACTTTCGAAATAATTTTTAGCAATCCAGATATCAAGCTGATAGGTCTATAATCATCTACCATCTGGGGATTTTCCTTCTTAGGGATTAACACAAGGAAAGACGATGTTACCGCTTTTGGCAGTTTTCCACCTTTATGAAAGTGTCGTATACCTTCTGCATCCTCTACTCCTATTATACTCCAGCAATTCTTCATGAAAAGTAAGTTAAATCTGTATGGCTCTGGACTTCGATCCCCATCCCCATCAAAAATAGCGTCCTTAATTTCGTCATCCAAAAAATCTTCCTCCAACATAGCCCTTTCTTGGTCTTGCAGAACTGAGAAATTTACATTTTGCAACACAAGTCGAGGTGTGAGATCTCTATGGAACCTGGAAGAGAAATGCCCAAATATTGCTTCTTTGACTTCATAAACTGATTTCTTCAAGCCATCTTCAGTTTGTAACGCCACTATTCGATTGCTTCTGTTTCTTGCTTTCAGTGATGCATGGAAATATTTTGTATTGTTGTCCCCTTCCCTAATCCATCTCACTCTATATTTTTGTTTGAGTAATCTTTCCTTGTAATGAATATTGTACCAGAATAATTCTTGATGGTGTCGCTTACAAATCAGATCCTCCTCTGAAATATGATTGATCCCTAATTGGAGTTGATCCTCGATCAAGTTAATACCTGCTGCTTCCTCCTCTATTTTTAAATCCACCCAGCCAAAAACATTTGCACTCCACCACCTAATTCTTTCTCGAAGAAACTTGAATTTCTCTTTCAGGATGAAAAGTTTATTTCCTTTAAAGCTCATTGCATTCCATTCCTTATTGACAAAAGGAAGGAAATCTTTATGATCATACCAACAATTGTTAATGTTGAAAGTTTTTGCCCCCAATCAGATCCACGAGATTTTAGCCATACAGGCCTGTGGTGTCATACCCCAAAATTTTCCCTCTTACTTCTCAAGACATTTTATACATCCATACTCAAGGATTCCTCAAGGGTTGATCAGACAAATCCTCTCCTAGACAATCAACCCAAACTAGGGTTTGGCAATTCTCAGATCCAAATGGACTTCCAACATCTCCAATGGTCATCATGCCTCCTCATATGCTTCAAATATTCTCCATGTCAAGTTTCAAGCTTCACAAGTCAAGTTTCCTCAGACAGTTGCTCAGATGGTTGAAAATCAGTTGTATTGGACAAAAAGTCAACTGTGGTCAACATATAGTCAAACTTCATAATTTTTGGTCAACATCCTCATTTTGAAGTTATATTCATCATTTGATCAAGGTTTGATCATGATTCATCAAGAAAACTCAAGATTTGCTCAAAAGTCAAACTTTCTAAATTAGGGTTTCTAGGTGAAAAGTCAACTGAACTTTGACTGATCATAACTTCTTCATACTTTCTCATAAATTTTTCCACCACCTCTTGTTTTGAAGGAAATTCAATTCTCTACAACTTCATGTCTCACAAGAATGTTCAAAAAATGCTTCATTTGGAAGGTATGGATCAAAACATTACAGGTCCTTTTCAAAGTCAACAAAAAGTCAACTTTTTGTTTTGAAGATATATTGAGCATGGAAACTCCAATTGAGATGAAACCAAAGATATTGGTTAGAGGACTCTTATAGCTTTCTAAAAATTACAAGAACACCCAAAAATGTGGAAAATTGAGCAAAATACACCTTGTGCAAGTTGGGCAATTTTGAAGAAGTGCACAAAGAGAGATACTTTTAAAAATAAATTTTTTTGCAAATGGGCCTAGTTTTTCTTCATTCAAACTTATTCCTTGTACAATTTGGAACATCCAAGCCCAATGCCACGAATTTTAACTTTATTTTTCTATTTAATTTGGATTTTATTCATTTAAATACAAATTAAATTAAAAAATAAGGTATAAAATCAAAATTAATTGCAAATTGATTTTTTCTCTCATTCTTGGGATCCAAGTAACCCATAAAGCCTGGCAAATTTCGAAATTATCATTGATATGGCAAGAATTTGATTGAAATTGATCAAAAAAGATAAGATTTGATTTTGTACAAAATCAAATGATCTTTGCATTGATTAACCATTATTTCTTCCTCAAATCAGCTCAATTTCCATCCATTATAAATATACAATGCATATCACATGAATTAGGACAGAAAAATTGCCTCAAGAACCCTATTCCAAAAGTCAAAAAACTGTGTCCTTCAAGGTACTTGCAGCCCTCGTTCCAGTGGATTTCAATTGGTTTTGAGCATTCAAACACATTCCTTGATATCCCTGGAGTGATTCCAAACCTTTACATCATTCAAAAGCATCAAGAATCACGGAATCTGAATTTGGTTTGTTCATATTTTTTCCAAAATCGATTTCCATTATTCATGCATTTTTAACACTTTTTGATTATTTGTTCATGATCAGCATCAAGTTTGCAAGCTATCTGGGTAGCCCAATCGTATTTTAATGGCACGGGCGAAAATCACCATTGTTAGGGTTTTCGGTTTCGAATTAGGGTTTCCTTAAAACGGAAAAATTGGACCAAAAGACCACCACCATCGTGTTCAGAACGATGTTTCCAATTGAACCATGCCTTTGAATGTCATTTATATTGCTTGTGTTTGATTTTAGGATTTGCAGGGACCATAGCGTCGAATTGAGGCCGACGCTATCTTTTTCAAAAATTCAAAACGAAAAACGATGAAGTTCTTGGCGCGTGATTCTGGGCAATCAGGGAGCGACACCCGTTTACAATCCATTCGCTCCGTTTTTTAAACACGTGTGCAAGCCAGCTCAGTTGGTCAAGGCGTGGGGTTGTGAAGGCAAGGTCACCAGTTCGAATCCCAGCCATGGCATTTGATTTTTCACATGTTTGCATTTTTTTTCTATTTTCATATTTTCTTTTAATATTTTCATACAATTTAAGTTACCTTTCATAATTTTTATCATGCATTTAAAAAATACCAAAAATATTTATTTTTTGCATACACATCAGAAAAATGTTTATTTAATTTTTAAAATTAAAAATATTATTTTTGCATGCATATTTAATTTAATTTCTATTTTATCATTTAAATCACTTTTAATTGATTTTTAATTATTAAATTAACTCCAAAAATTCCCAAAAAATTATTTTAGCATATTAATATTATTTCTAGCATGAAAGTTTTTTCTCATTCGAAAATTATTATTTTTACTAACATTTTCCTCTTATTCAATTTTCTCGTATTTCCCGATTTTTCATCTGTTCACAGGTTATCCCGTTTCGGACAATTTTTTATCGCTTTCTTTTCATATTATGTAATTGCCTATGGGATGTAATAGTTTAATTAGGGCTTTTATTTTCCGCACTTTCAATTATGTATCTGCCCCAAAGCCATGTAATAGCGTAGGATTTATCTTTCCACACTTTATATTTCCGCAATTTATTTTCTGCACCCTATAAACTACTATTAATTAGGCGTGTATGGCAAGACTAAAATTGAACATAGCTCACTCTAATTTTCAAGATAAAATATCTAAATCAACACACTCTTTTCACACATGCACCCCTTAGGGTAATTCTCTCTCGTTGCCTTTACGAATACAAATGGTCAAGTCCCTCGAACGTAGAGGTATTCTAGCACCTGATCGGTCACCATGTTGGTTAAGCTTGCAAACTCAGAAGTCCCCCTCGTGTCATGTGGCTTCTTTTTCGACTCGGGCTTACCACCTGACAATTTCGGTCCAATTCCACTAATTTGCGTCCGACCTTTAATCCTTTAGTTGTGTCAACTTCCGGGGTTCCTTAGGAGATCAAGTAAGGGTAGTGTCGTTCGACCACTCGTTGTCGGTTCCATCTTCATTCAATTATCAATTAATCAGAACATCATAGTGACCGTGCAACAAAACAAAACAACGAACAAACCAAGGATGATAAAATGGAAAACATAAAAAGCGCAAAAGCGAAAAGGTAATGCAAACAAAGCAAAAAGAATATATAAACTAAAATTAAAATATATAAACTAAAATTAAAGAGTGAGCCTCCCGACTGAACTAAACATTGACCTCAATGTTTTAAGCCCAAGTAGAGCGACTCACGAACTCAACGAGATGGAGGAGGTGGAGGGTCGTGCGGAAAATGTAACATGAGGCGCATCATAGTGCATGTCATCCATAACAACGCCTTGTCGAAACGCTCCACACCTTGTCTTGTTTGCTCGGTGCGAAGAGCACCGATTTCGATGCACCCACCCCACCGGTCGTGAGACATAGAGGACGATCCACATCGGTCGGGTAAAACTTTGGGGTGGTGGGCTGAACTGCTTTGGAGTGTCATCCTCCATCTCGTCACTGGCCATGATCACGAGGAGGACTCTCCCCAACGAAGGACCGAAGCGCATAGAGCCGCTTAGCAATATTCGTAATACTAATAAAATCGAGCGGGTAAGGCAAGAATATGTTGATCACGGCTAACAAGGGAATAATACCTAGGATGAACCACAATCATACCTTGATTGACCAAGTTTTGCATGTCAATCTTCTTACCGCCATAGCGGTTCTTCCATCAATAACCGACCATAATTAAGATGATCCGCGATCGAGTGATCATCCCGCCTCTTGAAATGTCACCGGTCTTGGCATGTCCAACTTGCTTGGTGATTAGCGGCAAAGGCGTGACATTCACCCATTCTCGTCATGCAATATAAGAAGAAGAGTTCTCTTTTGGCGGAACCGGTACTATCTCCGCGTCCAAAAGTGTAAGCGAGTCCCTTCCGGCATACCTAAAACAAGGATTGTGAATACCCGATGCTTTAGCGATGCTCGGGTTATAACCCGTTCTACCGATGTCGCCCGTAATCGGCGGATGCAAAAGTTTTGGTGCGCCATGACCAGAAGGAAGTTTGAGAGCAGCTCCCGTCCCCGCAAAGACATGGTGTGCTCCTCACCAAAGAGTGAAAAATCAAATCACCATAAAACTCCGTTTGAGCCATTCCACCGTCTCGGTTTAAATTCAACGGTGCTCAAAAATTCCGAGTAATTTTCTCAAAAGTGGGTGCTTCGAATTGCATAAACTCTAACATACCTAATTTATCAAACATGCGATGGATTTCTTCTCTTAATCCTAATTTATCCAAAGTTTCATTGCAAATGTACCTTGTTGGAAGTAACTTACGCTTAGCAAGTGCTTCGTACCGCACGATGTTCGGTTTGTCAAACACCGATCGTGTGCATTAGGAGCGCGTGCTCATTGTTGTGGTCGGAAGGTTCACCAACTTCCTTTCCGTGTGGCTCTTTTGGAGGCATGCTTGAAACCTACAAGAGAAAAACTCCAAAAATAATAACACAAAATTAGGGAAAAACAAAACCGTGACTGAGTAGAGGATGAAAATTGGAGTCACTTTGGTGAAGAGGAAAAAGTGTTTGGAGCAGTCTTTGATGGTGATAGTGAAGCTTTTTCTTCTTGAGTGGTTATGGAGGCTAGGGTTCTAATGGAGGAAAAAGGTTGAAGAAATTAAAAAAACAATAAAAGTGAGAGGAAAGTTGGGGAAAGAAGTTATAAACTAAGTGGGGTCCACAAAAATAAAAAAAAACAAATTTCAAATTTCAAACCCGTATAAAACAACACGGGCCGTGTTCCGTAACACGGGCGCCCGTGTGGATGGTCTGAGATGTTTCAAACAAGACTTCTGCTCCAGGGAAAACAACACGGGCCGTGTTTCTGAACACGGGCACCCGTGTTGATGCTCTGTTTCTTCCAAAATCACATGTTCCACGCTGAAAACAACACGGGCCGTGTTCCGTAACACGGGCACCCGTGTTGATGCTCTTTTTCCGTCAAAACTTGAAATTTCCATATTTTTCTCGGGTGCACTCGGTCGATTTTCGATATCCGCAACAGATGCTATGTATTCCAGCTCAGCCAAACTCACGTTCCCTAATAACAACAAAGAAAACAAATCAAAACGAACAAAAATAAAATGCGTGAAAGGGAAAATCCGTGGGTTGCCTCCCACGAAAGCGCTTCGTTTATCGTCGCATGGCTCGACGGCTGGGCCCCTCATTTGGTGAGACGCACATGATCAATCAATCCCGGTTCTAGTCCTATATAATAAGGCTTCAATCTTTGTCCATTTACTTTGAAAACATCTCCATTCTGGGGATTCTGAATTTCAATAGCCCCATGGGAAAAAACTTTATGCACTACAAACGGACCGGACCAACGGGACTTCAATTTCCCAGGAAATAACTTCAATCTGGAGTTGAACAACAGCACTTGCTGACCCTCCCAAAACTCTTTCTCTAGTATTCTTTGATCATGCCACTTTTTTGTTTGTTCCTTATAAACTTTGGCATTCTCGTAAGCCTGATTGAAATTCCTCTAACTCATGCAGTTGGAGAATTCTGGATTCACCGGCTTTTGCAAGGTCACAATTTAATAATTTGGAAGCCCAAAACGCCTTGTGCTCAAGTTCAAGGGGCAGGTGACAAGCTTTACCATAAATCAGTTGATAAGGAGACATACCGATGGGTGTTTTGAAAGCAGTGCTGTATGCCCACAGGGCATCATCCAACTTTACAGACCAATCCTTCCTTGACGCACTCACAGTCTTTTCCAAGATTTGCTTGATTTGTCTATTCGACACTTCAACTTGCCCACTCGTTTGAGGATGATATGGAGTTGCAATCCTGTGTTTCACATTATATTTCTTCAACAAGTTTTCCAAGAGCTTGTTTAAGAAGTGTGTCCCTTCATCACTGATAAGTGCTCTAGGCACTCCAAACCTCGAGAAGATGTTATTCTTGAGAAAACTCACCACTACTCGCGCATCATTTGTAGGTAGTGCTACAGCTTCTACCCATTTCGACACATAATCCACAATGACTAGGATGTAGTTTTTCCGAATGATGGCGGAAACGGTCCCATGAAATCAATGCCCCATACGTCAAACAATTCCACCTCCAGCATACCCTTCTGTGGCATTTGGTTTCTTTTAGAAATATTTCCAGTCCTCTGGCATCTATCACATTCTTTCACCATTACTTGGGCGTCTTTGAACAACGAGGGCCAATACAATCCCGATTGGAGGACTTTTGCAGCTGTTCGGTCTCCACTAAAGTGCCCCCCATAGTCTGAATCATGACAGGCTTTCAAGACTTCTCTCTGCTCTTCCTCTGGAACACACTGCGGATTAATCCATCCACCCTCTCTTATCTGAGAATGGCTCGTCCCACAAATAAAACCTGCAATCATGAACAAACTTTTCTTTTATTAAAATCAAAATCTTAGGTATAACACCTCACGGGTAATTTGCGTGTCGCAAACCATGGCACTCCGTGGCGGCTAGGATTAGATCGTCAACAAACTCATCACGAATGGGATGTGACTTTTCCTCCATTATTGGCGACATCCGTGATAAGTGATCGGCTACGGTGTTTTCACACCCCTTTTATCCGGATCTCTAAGTCAAATTCTTGCACAAGATCCATCTCAACAATCTTGGTTTTGATTCTGTTTAGAGAACAAATATTTCAAAGCGGCATGGTCGGTAAACGATTACCTTTGTTCCTAATAAATAGGATCTGAATTTGTCAAAGCGCACACCACGCCAACAATTCCTTCTACGTGGTAGCATAATTCATCCGGGTAGGGTTCACACATGGTGGCATAGTAAATAACATGCAGACTTCTCTCTTCTTTGCCCAAGCGCTCCCTGCTATGTCACTCGCATCACATTATCTCGAAGGTAGTGACCAATCGGGAGAAATAACTATTGGTGCGGTCACCAACTTATTCTTCAATGTTTCAAAGGCTTCCCACATTTTTATCGAACACGAAAGGAGTGTCTTTCACCGAAGCTAGTCAAAGGCTTTGCGATTTTGAAAAATCTCTTATGAACCGTGGTAGAATCCCATGTCCTAAGAAACTTCTTATACCCTTCTCATTTGGGAGGAGGTAAATGTGCTATCACTTCTACTTTCGCTGGTCCACTTGATCCTCTATGTGAAATTTTGTGGCCCAACACGATTCCCTCTCTCACCATGAAGTGACATTTTTCCTTGAGGATCGGGTTGGTGCATTGACATCTTTCCGGACCGGGATAAATTTTCCAAACACTCGTCAAGCGAAGGCCGAACGAAAAGTCATCCATAAATACTTCCATGTTCCTCTCGAGCATGTCAGCGAATATTGATGTCATGCACCTTTGAAAAGTAGCTGGAGCGTTACATAAACCAAATGGCATCCGTCTGTAGGCAAAAATACCGTAAGGACATGTGAAGGCGGTCTTTTCTTGGTCTTGCACCGCAATTTGATTGTATCCGAATACCCATCTAAGAAGCAATAGTAATCGTGTCCATTAATCTTTCTAACATCGATCAATGAAAGGAAGAGGAAAATGATCTTTCCTTGTAGCAATGTTCAACCTACGTAATCAATGCACACTCTCCATCCGGTGACTGTTCTGGTTGGGATCAACTCGTTCTTCTCGTTCATCATAACCGTTGTTCCTCCCTTTTTTGGTACAACATGAACCGGACTCACCCATGAGCTATCAGATATCGGGTAAATGAGTCCGCATCCAACAACTTCACGACTTCCTTACGCACTTCCTTCATTGGATTAAGTCTTCTTTGAGGTTGCACGACTGGCTTATGATCATCCTCCATTAGAATGTTGTGCATACATACTGTAGGGCTAATGCCCTTCAAGTCTTCAATTGCCCATCCTATAGCACTTTTGTATCTCTTGAGTACTGTATAGTTTTCCTCTGCACAACTTTTAGGCGAGTTGATAATTGCCGGACATTTCTCTTCTGAATCAAGAAAAACATATTTCAATGTTTTAGGTAGCTGTTTCAAATCCATCCCTTTCTTCTCTTCCTTCTTCTCTAAACCAGGTTGTGTATGCCTTAAATCTTCCCACCTATTTGGTGTATGTTTCGCCCATTTGGGTTGAGTTTCCATCATATCTAAAACCTCCAACTCCTTGTCATCAATCTCTCCATCTCTTTCAAAAATAGTCAGACTCAACACTCGCTCTAGGGGTAATTCCGGTACATGGCTACCTTCCGATTTTTTGAATAATGTATCTAGGACTTCTATATTCTTGCTTGTGCCAACATCTTCTTTGAACTTCATTGACTCTCTAACATTGATTTTGAGCTCTTCATCGTAGACCTTGAGGGTCATAGTTCCTTCTTCCATGTCTATCATCACTCTTCCTGTTTCAAGAAACGGTCTTCCCAATATTATTGGAATTTCTTCGTCTTCCGGCATATCCAGAACCACAAAATCAACCGGAAACACAAACTTGTCTATCTTCACAAGAACATCCGTTGCTACTCCATGTGGTCTTCTCATTGAATTGTCAGCAAACTGCAACGTCATCCTTGTATCTTTGACTTCACCAATGCCAAGCTTGTATAAGAGAGAGGCATAAGACTTACACCGCCAAGGTCAATCAGTGCCTTTTTGAATGTCCTATCCCCTATAGCACAGGGAATAGTCACTGCCCCTTTGTCTTTCTTCTTTAGTGGAACCTTCGGACCCTGCAAAATAGCACTACACCTTTCAGTTAGTACAACCGGTTCGATCTCCATGGCGTTTTTGAAATGATGTCCTTCATGAACTTTGCATAAATTGGCATCTGCTCTAAAGCTTCAGAAAAAGGAATGTTAATCTCAAGCTTCTTGAATAACTCCAAAAATTTCTCGAAGTTTTTCTCATTCAGATCTTTCTTCTTAGATCTTGCAGGGTATGGGAGGACAACTTTAAGTTTCTCTTTAGGCTTTTCTTTTCTCCCATAGGTCTCCCTATCTTTTCTCTTTTTGATTCTCCACGATTTCGAGATCTACCTCAATCAAACTCTCCTCCTCAATTTCTTTGTTCTCAACATCTCCCACAGTTTTTCCACCTCTTGTCACCACAGTTTTCATCCCCTAATTATCTCTTGGATTTGGTACCGTTGAACTCGGAAGAGAGCCCGGTGCTTGCGATTCGCCAATTGTTGGGCTATTTGCCCCATCCGAACCTCAAGATTTTTGATTGGGAGGTGTTCTTGTGATTGTTTCTTGTTTCCTCCGAAATTGAATATTATGAGTGCCATTTTTCAATAGCTAATTCCCAATCTGCTTTCTTAGGAGTCTGTTGTTGTTGTTGTTGATACTGGTTTTGGTACTGTCCCTGACCTGGTTGTTGAGTGTTAGCTTTTTGATCCCTCCACCCAAAGTTTGGATGGTTCTTCCAACCCGGATTGTAAGTGTTGGAATAAGGATTATTCTTTGAGGAACTTGATTTCCTCAAGTCAAAGCGGTGTGTCGGATGGGGTCCACCACAAATATCACATATAGTACTTTGACCTTGTTGGACTTGAGCCACCTGTTGTGTAGTGATATTCATAGCTTTCAACTTCTTTTCAACTTCGGCAGCTATTGCTTCTTCAATTTTTAACTGCTTATTGGCTTCCAGCTTCAAATCTATAACTCCATCTGGCTTACTTGTGACCCTGACGTATAACTCCAGATGCTCATTTGCAGCTATCGCTTCAATAATCTTCGATGCGGTGGGTGTGAAGTTAGAGGAGCCACCAGCAGCTGTGTCAATGAGTTGCTTCGTTTTGATTCTCAGACCATTCACAAACATCTGCATCTGCTCGGTTTGATCCAAGTTATGAGTAGGGCAAGCAACCAAAAGTCTCTTAAACCTCTTGAAAGAGTCTCCCAATGATTCACCCTCCTTTTGTTTGAAATTGAGGATTTCATATCTCTTTCTCATGAACACCGATGCTGGAAAATATTCATTTAGAAAAGTTGTCTCCATCTCTTCCCAAGATGTAATGCTGCCTGCGGGAAGGGAATAAAACCACTCCTCGGCTTCATCAGCCAAAGTGAACGGAAACATTCGCAACTTCTTCTGCTCTTCGGTATGCCCATCTATTTTAAGAGTTGTGCTCATGGTCAGGAATCGTTGCAAATGCTTGTTAGCATCCTCATTCACCCTCGAAAAGATCTCTTCTCCAATGGTGATAGTGCTCGGATGGAGCTGAAAATTAGGAACATTAACGGGTTGGTTGACAATGGTCATTCTTCCCCCTGGTGCATTTGTCCCTCCATAATCCCCTAGCAATCTCTCTTGAGGTGGATTCATGGCCTCGTCCTCTGGCTCTGAGTCGGAGTGTGTCAGATCCCTATCTTCTGCCTCGGCCAGTCTTGCTTGCTTTGCTTCTCTTCGCCGAGCACGGAGGGTTCTTTCTATTTCTGCGTCAAAAAGATAGTCTGCTGAGGCCTGACCTCGCATAAAAATATTAGACACAAAGTTAGTTCTAATACAATGCAATATAAAATAAATAAACAAATGAATAGAAAAATTTTAATTGCAGAGCAACAAAATTTCAATCAAACTAAGCTTAAATCAGTATTTTGGCAGTCCCCGGCAACGGCGCCAAAAACTTGATCGGAGAAATAGCAAGTGTACTATTTTTGCCGATGCAGTTATAATGAGTTTCCCCAAGTATCGATCTCGAGGACTGCGTAGGAAATACCTATTTGTGCTTCTTAGTTTAATTGAACAAAAACAATGGTTGGGTTGATTTTAACACCTTCAATTTTACTTGTAACAAGTTGCGACTGATGAAATATAATGCGAATGAAGCTAGGGTAAGTGGTTGATTGAACAAAACTATGATTAGCATACTGATTTCCTCATTGCGAAAGTGAACTATCAATTACCTATCTCTAGATTGTTCTTCCTTAAGTCCTTAATGAAGACAACTATTAAAAACCCTAATCTTTATTCAAATGTCCATTCAAACAAACCTAGGTTTTAATCATGAAAATATCGAGAATTCAAGTGATTAAAAGAGATATCCTAGTCCTAGGTTAGCCTCTTGATAACCTAATTGTGCGAAACCCTAACAATCACGATCCGCCAATTGTTAGTCATAGGTCTACATGTACTTGTCCCATACATGATCATAAGAACGCCGCACAATTAAATTGAATAAAACTTGCATTTAAGGAAATCAAGAATCCAAATTCATACAATGATCAACTCAGGACCACCCCCAGCCTTGGGGGTTTAGCCTCATAATATTAAAGAAAACATTAAAATAGAGTTTAACATTACAGAGAAGAGTGATGACTTGATATTCAATGGTGGCCCTTGAATCTCGCCTTTGTCCCTCTCTAGCTCTTCTTCTTTTGTGCTTTCAAAAGTAGGTTTTCTTCATCTCAAATCCTTCTAATAGTCTCTATTCTCCTCTCCTCTAGGCAAAAGTCGGAGTACCCTTAATGACAACACAAGCTCCAAAATAAGAAAAATTCGAGTTTCCACGGCATTCAACACGGGCGTGTTCTTTGAACACGGCGCCCGTGTTGATCTCTAAGTCAATTTTCACGCTCCGGCCCATTCAACACGGGCGTGTTGATGAACAGTGCCGTGTTGATCCAATGTTGTATCAATTTTGGCTTTCCTTTGCTTTTCAACACGGGCGTGTTGATGAACACGGTGCCGTGTTGATCCCTGTTTGTGTTCATTTTGCGCTTTCCATCAGCCTTTCAACACGGGCCGTGTTGACTTCTGAATTCTTCAAAATCTTCAACTTTCAGCCTTCCGAGGTGCTTATCGTCCTGCCACAAGTTCCTTCTATCACATGCATTAACCTGAAACACTGAGACTACCCAAAAGAAGCATAAAAGACATACTTTTAAAGACACTTAAACTCAAAATTGCACAATAAGATTAAAATAACCAAAGACACATTGACTTCATTAAAAGCAACTAAAAACAACCACAGATGTTACCAGATTGAATGAATTTACGTCAAATAGAACACAGAAACTTACTAGAAATGGTGACCGATCAGCACCGTTGCCTCCAAAACAAATCATCATAGGCCCTTCGATACAAAGATCATAGACCCACGATGTCGCCTACGAATACATGATCTTGACCCTCGATTGTCGCCTACAAAAAATGATGATAGTCCCTTCAAATGTGCTAGGATACTTCCTACAAGTTGCCTTCTATGACCATCCGATGTCCCTTCGAATGTCCCGCTTACATCCAACAAATAGGGTTACCTACCAACTAATGGTATGGATAGCACTATTCTAAAGGAACGTAAAATAACACGAAAACGACCAATTCTGAGTAGGTAATAAGACTTTTAGTTGCTTGCTCAAACAAAATACTTTTCACACCACACACTTTTGTCAAAGTTCAAACTCTTTTCAAAACGAAACATTTCCGAACACTTTTGTATACATTCCTACATGAATCATTACAAAGTCAAAGCGAAATTCCTTTTTCAAAACATTTTTCAAACACACAGTAAGCACAATTTTAAAGTGATCTAAGAGCAACTAAGAGCCCGTAGATAACTACGGATGGAAAGGGGTGTTAATACCTTCCCTTTTCATAACCTTCTCCCTTACTCAGAATCTAACGAAGGTCTTTTCCTGTTCTTTTCACCTTCCCTTAATTGGATAAAAGAAAATTCGGTGGCGACTCTTGCTATCCGCACATTTGCGATACAAAAACCTACAAAGTCAGTTCACTGTATTACATGTGGTCAGAAATATCCCTGCACCCAACCTCTTGAGCCACCACTCCCCAAGATGAAATGATTTCCTCAGTTAGCAATATTCAATCCAATCTACTACAAGCTTTCCCATCTAGTTTTACCCAAGTGAAAAAATTCCCTACAACTGAGTGTCTACCAGCTCCATCTCTTCAATAAAACTTGTAAACTCTGCCATTTCACATCTTCTATAGTTTCCATTCAATCCCTTCCTTTCTGATCCATTATTGACAGCATTGAAATCTCCCCTAACAATCCAATCTCCTTTCTCTAATTTATGTTTCCAATTTAGTATTGTTGCCCATAAGTCTCTTTTTCTGATAGACTACATGGAGAATAAATATTGATGAAGTATAGCACCTTTCCTTTACATTCAGCCTTTAATCCCATAAATCCTTTGCCTGTAAAACTGAACACGGGATAGAACGGATTTTTCTTCCACATTGTAATTATTCCACCTAATCTTCCCTCCGCAGCTCTATACGACCAATCACAGTCTCCAGAAACCCAATAAGATGATGCCAGCTTCTCATCCATCTTGACAGCTTTTGTCTCTTGGAAAAACATTACGTCAGCTTTGATTTTCCTCACTAGATGACTTATTCTTCTTCGTTTCGTCATATTTCCACCTCCTCGAACATTGTAGGTTCCTATAATCATCGTAATTTTGTATAAAACTCCTTCTGACCTTCCCTGCTGTTTCTCTCCCTGCTTTCCAAATCCCTAATTATACTTTCAAAGACCTCGTCATCTTCTTCCCCTTCAACACCCATTTGTTTCATTGTTTTCCAAATTGACTTTGGCACGCTCTCCACAGCCTGAACAATTCTCTTATTAACTTTAATTACGTCTGAGTCCCCAATAGATTCCGAAGGAGACTGATTTTGAAAATCTCCTATAACTTCGTCATTCCTTTTCTAGCCACCTTCAGAACATCCCTGATCCCTTTCTGTCGATGATGAGTGATTCCCCTCTCTGCGTGCTTTGGATTTGAAGTTTATCTGAGAGTGAAGTAGCGCCGTGAAGTACGATGGAGAAAACGAAATCTTCAATGCTTCGTAAATGTCCACCAAGGGTTTTTTATTTTTATATTATAACGGGTCTTGAAAGATCCGGGACTGGGCCGCACAACAAATGAGGGGAAAAAGAAATTGGATCAGAAGGCCCAGTGTCCAACTCTGCTCCCTTACCCTCAATATTTGTCCCCATTTCAAGTGTTGGACCCACACTAGAAATCTGTATCTCAGGACTAGTGAAGTGATTGTTTGCCCTATCTGCTTCGACATTAAATGTTAACTTATTACGCACATTCAAGGCATATGATTTCTCTGCTCCACATTTATTGGAGCTACTAGTTTCTACAATATCCTCTGATTCTTCTGCCGTCTCTACTACCAAACTCTCTTCATTATCAATTGCTTTGGTTTCGTTCGTACTATCGCCGCCTATCAATGACTGATGCGATTGATTCCTTGTATTATCCTCCAAACAATTAGCTTCACCTTCATCTTTATCCAGTTCAATGCTTTTGTGCCATTCACCATCTTCCTCATCTGAGAATTCTTCATCTGTGACTTCTTTCTCAGACATTGAAGAAGAGGTATCGCCCACCTCCCTTGGTCCTTCTAGAACTAATATACGTTTGGGCCCATGCATATCTTCGACCAACTTTATGCCATAAACACGATTATTGATTTCCAGATTGAAAGACTCATTTAGCACCATTGAACAATTGGTTCTAATAAGAAATCTAGCCACATCCATCCTTTTTTGTTCTCGAGTTTCATCATCCGCACATACATAAACCCCTACTGGTTTTGATAAAAACTCAAATAATTTAATGTTCCACGCATGCCAGGGCAGACCATAGCATCTGATCCATGTTAATCGTTCATTGTCTATATCGTTAGTGGACCAAGGATGGATTTCAGCAAACCATTGTCCAACCCAGTGCGACGTTTCCTCTACAAGAGCCTTGATTTCACCTTCTTCTTGCTCTTCTAGAAGGCATGAGTTAGCTCCAAGAGGAGTAACTTTAATTCTGAAATATCCTTCAATATGGAAAGCTTCCTGGATATTATATGTCATGCTTGGAGTTTCGACTGCTCCCACGTACGCTTTCTCGAATCTTGTCATATCCTCCTCAACAACCTTAAACTGCATATGAGCAAATTTTGGTTTTTGTTCTCTTCTTCCCCAACCACCTCCATGCCTCCTATCCCAGACACCACCATCGAATCTCTACTTGCCAGCTCCATAGCTTACTTCGTTCTTAGGGGCTTTGCTTTTCTCCGGCTCCCCATCTTTTACTGCCTGTACATAGGATCTATTCTCCTTTACATTAGATAAGCCTCTTATGTCAGCCCTAGGCTTAGGATCATACTTCCTGTTATACAAGTGTTGCTCCTCATTTTTTCTTTCTTGCATCTCTTGCTCTCTTCTTTGAAACCTTGGGATGTTAGCATATAGTTTTCTTCCCTTGATGAAGATATTATCCAGCTTTGTCGCTAGGACACAATCATCAGACACCTTTCTGAATCTTGCGAATCCATACCTCCTTCCTCGATTATCTCTTTTCGCTGGGATTACCACTTCTATTACCAGGCCATACTCTCTGAAGATTTCATACAACTCCTTTGCCCCAAGATCTTCAGGAAATTCTGTGAAAAAGAAGCTTGATACCTTTTCCTTCAGTTGATCTCCCTTCTCCCTTCTGTCAGCCCAATAAGATCTTTCAATATTGTTGCTTCGATTCCTTTTTATGATTGACTTTGGTCCATTCCATTTTGGTCGCAGTTTTCTAGAGAGAAGTTGGAGTTTCTCTCTCTACTATTTTGTTATGTACCTGGTCTAATAGAAAAAAGAAGTTTGTTATGAAAGAAAACATTATTAAGGTCTCCATTTTTTAACTAGTGCATTTTAGCATGTTGCCTCCAATAAGTTTCCTCTCGAACAAGATCATTATTATAACTCCGCTAATCCCTTCCTTTCTATCCATCTCCTCTGTCTCCTTCCTCCATTTCCCTTTCCTCCACTCCCCCAATTTCACCGCACAGTGGGAAATGTGGTTTTCCACCTCAATGTCTTGCCCGCAACATCACACCTCCTGCACCATATCCTTAATATCCGCGTATGCGAGCCACTTATTTTCGAACTTGAACGAGAACTTTCTAAAAATCTGATGATGCGGTTCAGAATCAAGAAGAATCGGGCTATGGTCAAAGTGTGTTGCAATAAAATTAGATAGCTTAGCATTAAGATAATTATTCAGCCAATTCTGAGTAGCTACAGCTCTGTCCAACCTTTCCACAATAGCGTGATATGTATCTCTACTTTTAACCCAAGTGAATTGATGCCCTTCAAGTGGTATATCAACAAGATTATAGTCTATGATCTACCGACGAAAACCATTGCACAATTAGGATGCAGATGAATTCCATGCTTATCTTGTCGGGACAAGAGGTCATTGAAGTCCCCTATAACACATCATGGTAATCTTGATATGTTATGGATTTCACGAATTAAATCCCACGCTTGTTGTCTTGTACGTAACGTAGTAACACGTAAGCCTCCACCCCATTATATCCATCTCTGATGCTAACATTAATGTAGTTTCGAGTATAATTTATAATGCTACAGCTGTTAGTATGTTTCCACAGCACAGCTAAACCTCCACTACTTCCTTCGACATCAACTGTAGGTAGGCCTCAAACTTAAGTAACACACGAATAACTTCAAGCTTACTGGCTCTAGCTAATGTATATGATAGGAATATAATGTCTGGCTTATGCTACTGAGCAAGTTACTTTAGGTTCGGAATTGCGCTCGAGATGATCAAACCCCGACAATTGCAACTCAAAATTTTCATGTCCCAACAGTCCTGGCTGACAGGACTTGCCGTTAAAAAAATACTTCTCAGCTTCCGTATTTTCCGCATCCTTTTCGTGCTCATTCTCTATCCTACATTTCTTCTTCTTTTAGTCATCCCTTTTATTCTGGTCCTTATTCTCCTCCACAAGGATTTCCATGCTAGCATCATGGCTCATCTATAAGACTGGATAAACTACACGAGGTTGGCTTGATTTTGTTTATAGTTTTTATGACTCTGTATGGATGGTTTATCTTTGGCTGGTAATTCTTTGGTGGATTGGGAATAGCTTGGCTAGAACTGGAACTGGAGAACGTGACATTTGTGTGTTGGTTTTTCTAAAAATTCAGCATTTTAGTAGTTGATTTAGGATTATTATAAATGTTGGTTGGAAATACAATCTTACGCTCATGCATAACCTACGGATTTTGATTGGCTGAAAGCTTCTGAGTTGGTATGAATACATTTGGCTTTTGGTCTTTTAGTGGTCTTTTGGTCTTCTGATTCACTCTCCCTTTCCTCCTGTCTCTCATTCGCCAGACCACCATATTTAGTGTTCAACCACCACGACTGTGATCCCCCTCCATAACGTCTACTTTCCTCTTTAATATCGTTGGACCATTCACGTGAGCCATCATCAACCTTTACTGCAAAGCGTACTTCACACCGATTTTCAGTATGCCCTAAGATTCCACAAGCAAAACAAAACAAGCTCAGCTTCTCATACTTGAATTTGATTGTGCACCATTCACCCCATTTGTTCTTCAGTCTTGTTTTCTGCTTCAAAGTTTGCCTCACATCCACCTTAACGCTCAGCCTCATTTACTCTCTCCAGAAACTATTGTTGTTATTTTTATCATACTCCACAAAAACTCCAATACAGTTGACCAACGCCTTACCTACTTTCTCCATCATCAAACCGGTAGGCAGATTATGGATTTGAACCCAAAACTCCACGTAGAATAATGGTATGTTTTATATTTGAACTCCATACTTTCACATAACTTATTTTGTCAGCCTATTTTCATTTCTTGATATTAATTGAAATAAGAGATTTGAGTATTTGACATTTACATATTTTTGTATAATTATTTGTTTAAGAGCCAATCCATTATTTATTTGTAAATTATTATTATTGTATATTATTATTATTATTATTATTATTATTATTATTATTATTATTATTATTATTATTATTATTATTATTATTATTATTATTATTATTATTATTATTATTATTATTTATTATTATTATTATTATTATTATTATTATTATTATTATTATTATTATTATTATTATTATTATTATTATTATTATTATTATTATTATTATTATTATTATTATTATTATTATTATTATTATTATTATTATTATTATTATTATTATTATTATTATTATTATTATTATTATTATTATTATTATTATTATTATTATTATTATTATTATTATTATTATTATTATTATTATTATTATTATTATTATTATTATTATTGTTATTATTATTATTATTATTATTATTATTATTATTATTATTATTATTATTATTATTATTATTATTATTATTATTATTATTATTATTATTATTATTATTATTATTATTATTATTATTATTATTATTATTATTATTATTATTATTATTATTATTATTATTATTATTATTATTATTATTATTATTATTATTATTATTATTATTATTATTATTATTATTATTATTATTATTATTATTATTATTATTATTATTATTATTATTATTATTATTATTATTATTATTATTATTATTATTATTATTATTATTATTATTATTATTATTATTATTATTATTATTATTATTATTATTATTATTATTATTATTATTATTATTATTATTATTATTATTATTATTATTATTATTATTATTATTATTATTATTATTATTATTATTATTATTATTATTATTATTATTATTATTATTATTATTATTATTATTATTATTATTATTATTATTATTATTATTATTATTATTATTATTATTATTATTATTATTATTATTATTATTATTATTATTATTATTATTATTATTATTATTATTATTATTATTATTATTATTATTATTATTATTATTATTATTATTATTATTATTATTATTATTATTATTATTATTATTATTATTATTATTATTATTATTATTATTATTATTATTATTATTATTATTATTATTATTATTATTATTATTATTATTATTATTATTATTTTATCATACTAAATTATCATATCGTATTGTAGCAAAGTTTCCCGCCAAAGTTCTTCTCTTTCTATTTTATCTCTTATTAATTAATTAATTATTACATTGAATAAACTCATTATATTAATTTACCTATTAATTAATAATTAAATTAAATTAAATTCTCTTCCTATTTAACCTCTTATTAATTAATTAATAAATAATTAAATTAAGTAAATTTATTATATTAATTTACCTGTTAATTAATTAATTAATTGATAATTAAATTAAAAGATGTCCACTTCTTAGACATAACTACCCCAACCCACTAAAAAATAAAAACTAATAAAAACCATGGTGCATCCCACTAATAAATACACCCCACTAACAAAAAGCATCATTCCATATTAAACTATCTAACTGCTCTCATCCAATTCTCTGTTAAATTGTACTAATAATTCTTTTTCCATAAAAAATATATAGTTCATACTTGATTAATTAATATGCTTATTATTAATTATTTTTCATAGAAATAGTTTTATCTAATTTATATGTAATTGATTGTTTTGTACAACATCTATCAATGTGAGATCAACATGATGCATGATGAGTAGATAATTCAACTTGAATTGTACTAATAATTATCTTTTTTATAGAAATAGTTTTTTCTTTTGTTCCATTTACATTCATTTTATATATTTAGATGTTTGATGTAGACAATTTTTACCTATGAAAAGTTGAAGTTTTGGGGAAAATCTTCAAGAGGACACTGAACAAAGACTCAAGGTTATAGATTACCACAACTTATTTTTAAACAATAGTTCTACATCCATATTTTAAAAATGTGTTACAAATGCATATCAGTGCATTACTTATTGATATGCTATTTTTTCATTATGCATTTTTTTCATACCTTGTGAGACTAATATTTCTCATAATGGCTTACATATACAAATGCTCTATAGCTACTGTTCTTTCTCATTTTTTATCTTTCTTTTCTTTGTTCTTATATACTCATATTGATATGCTATTTTGTTTTATTATGCAAATTTTTTCTCATACTTTATGACACTGAAGTTTAAATAAAATAATATATATTAATACTAATATATATTTAACAAATTATATTTTATACATATATATATATATATATATATATATATATATATATATATATATATATATATATATATATATATATATATATATTAAAATTTAAGATAAAGAAGAAGTAGGCAAACTATGACAAATAAATAAAAAAGAAAGAATAATAAAAATGAAAAAGAAAATGTAATTAGAAATACAAACGCATCATAAAAATTGAATAACATAATAAATTAATAAAATTGAAAATTAAGTAATATAACTAAAAAATAAGTTAACTATATGACAATTAATTATACTTTGTGAGATAAATTAATAGTAAGTAAATAAAGATGCACCAGTAGACAACTAGTTAACAAACGAAAATAATGGGTGAATAACGAAACTATTAAATCCATTAATAACTTCCACTAAGTATCATTTACATTAACACTAATGTGTATACACGTGCAAGACACATGAGAAAAATATATTTGTAAATCACATCACCTAATTTAAACTAATGAACCTAAACGTTATAAATTGGAGAATTAATGAAATGAATTAAAATTTTCCAACAAATAACATTACATAATTTTACTATTGTCCACATGTTTATAAACGGTTAAAAATTTCGTAATAGACAACATTTATAGTGTATGTACACAGATTTCCTTCATTATCTAAAATAAGAACCTTCAATCCTTTTCTACACGTTACTCTTGAAATAACAATGTATAATTGACCATGAGGGAATATAAGGCATTGTAAATAAAAATCTACATGAGAAAGAGATGACCTTGCTCATATTTATGGTCGTTACAAAAACACGACGAATTTGAAATTGTCTTCTCTGAAACTGTTGGTCGGGATTACAACAAAGTGAAAATTCAACCAGTAGAAGAAAATAATACAAAGGGTTCTTGTATTTATTGCTAGATTTGGGTCGACCAAGTTACTTTGGTCGAATAAGGTACATGTTATTTGTTGAGTCAACCAGAGAGTCAAATGGACTTAGAAATATTAAAGACCTGTAACGTTAAGAGTGACCCAATTTATTTAAATAAAGGATTCTTGGAGGAAAAGAGAGCAAAGAATAGAGAATGTGGGTTCGTGGAGAGAAGTTGCAGGAAACACGTGGCGTGTAAAGGATCAAAGCCCGCCATGGAGCAGTTATTATATGTAGTATAAATAAAGCACTTAGTGAATTATGTAAAGAGTTCAAACTCTTACATTCCTAACGCTAATCACTCAGAGTAAACAAGAGATCGAGTGAAATGAGTCATACTAGGGCAATGTATGTTTGAATTAACTTGTTTATTTTCTCAACTATTTTGAATGTTATGTCATTTACTTTTATCTTTTTAAAAGTTTTCATTTTTCGTTTTACAAGTTTACTTTGTTTACTTTTGCAATCACACAAACACGTTGGACGTCAAGTCGAACACACTCATTTTCCAAAACACTTTGTATAGATAACACGTGAAAACTAACATTGTACTGAGATTCCCTGGTCGATCTCGCTAGTAAACTTTTGGCAAGAGACCACCGTTGTTTAGTAAAACCCGAGGTAAACAAATTGACACACCTGGTGGGATAATGTTAATTGATTTTGTTTTTGTGTTAGGTTTTAAAAAATTAAATAGTTTATTTGTGGGGTATGAAATTAAGGAGTGGTAAGAATATGTCAAAGTCCAAAATGACACGTTCTGACACAAACACTTCAGCGCATGCACATACATAAGTTTCTACACAAAATGTGGATGATATACTAGTGAATTCCACAAATCAAAGTGTGACAGTTTTATCTCCCATGATATCAAGTGTTGCTCAAGGTTCAATGACTGCAGTCACAATAGTTGAACCTAGACAAGGGGTATCATCATTTGATCCAAGTAGATCACCCTTTGTAGGGGGTCCAGGGTCAGTGTTTAATCTTATAAATATGGTATTCCTTACTCTATGATGGTTTTGGGTTGCAGTCGACCCCATCTACATATACTCAAAATATAGTAACTACTGGACATCAAGGCAATTATGTTCCAGGTTGTCGACCAAGTGGTGCCAGATACATCCCTCAATTGACATTGTTGTTAAACACTACTTCTGTTATGGATTTAAGGAAACAAATTGATGAGAGTAATTTATAATTAGTGAATGTCTTAACTCAATAGATGTGAGTTGTATTTAACCCTATAGTTGACCGATTAGACAGAGTTATTGGGTTGATATAACCTAATCAAGTGTGTAATAGACCACTAAGGGTTATTGAGGCACCAGAGAAAGGTCACAATGGGCGTCCTTTTAGACCTCCAAGGGTAGAAACACCCACTTATGAGGAGGAAGAGTTTGTTCTACAATATGAGTCTGTTTACTGTGATTTCTAGCAAACAACCGCTAGTCTTTCAATTATTGGTTACTTACAGGATCGACTAGATTGATCCTAGGACATGTGTCATAATTCAACTTCATATTCACACCCATTGTTTTGCAGATTTGCATCTTTTAATATGGAACATAGAAATCTTAAAATTTTTCTCTAAATTTATCTAAGGAGATGTACTAACTGAATAATTTGTAGGCTAATAATTGGTTTCGATTTAAACTAAAAATTTGACAATTAAATGTAAAATTGTGTAGCGCGAAACAGATAAAATATAAAGGACTTTGATAATAAAAGTAGAGACTTCCGAAAATCTAAAGTGTTTGAATGAAAGAGATGAACAATAAAAATAAAGCTTATGGGAAAGTAAAGTGTTTGGACGAAATGTAAAGGAAAACAAAAAAGATTCAGAAACAAGGAAACTGTAAAGGCGAAGTAAATGTGAAATAACTTGAATTTAAATCATGAAAAGGCATTGTGATGATGCTCAATACGTACATGTTATCTGCAACTTTTTTCCCTAGATCACGATAATTTGAGTATATGAGATTTTCTAGTACACAAGTGAACACACCCAATTCTAACATTAGAACACCCATTTATAGTATTTCGACCCTAACGGCCCTACTCTAAAATTACGCCACGTTCGAAGCATGCACGCCTCTTTTGTTTACTAGCCTCCACGCGTCTTTTGCAAATGGCGCCTCTTATTTGAATTTCAAATCTTACGCGAGCGAGGTGGATTTTTGTGTCTTTCGATTCAAATCACAAATAACTCTCCTTTGGACCGCTTCAGCCCTTGAACTCAAGCTCTTATAATTAAAACATGGTATGCAAAAATTCGAAACCCGTGCCTTGCTCGAAATCGAAAGGCTTTAGAGTAACAACTCTAATTTTCTAATTAATCAATGTTGATGCCAAATTGTTTCAACTTTTGGACTCTGTTTGGAATAAGTATTACTTTGACATCAAACATCCCTTTATCGAAATTACCAGCTAACAAATTTCCCCTCAAAAACGTGTATTTCGATATATATATATATATATATATATATATATATATATATAAAGAAATACTCGTTTTTGAATCACTCATGTAATTTCGATGATACCAACGTCATGATGACTACACTGTACATGATATCATAGCCATTAGCTAACTTTCTGCAAAACGTCCACTCACCATGTTTTTTTAAACGTGCAAGCATAGCAGTTATAGCTAATAATTAGCAAAAACGTCATTTCCTTAGGAATTTCAAAAACCACCTATCTTTCCCTCCAATAAGGAGGCTACATGTATCCTACTTTTTCCAAAGGTCAACAAATTTCATGAACCGCCAAAGACCTCTATAAAAGCGTTTCAGCTTCTAAAATCTGAACTTACTCTCTTCAAATCTCTTAAATCTCCAAGCAAACTCATTTTTCCCCCTCTCAGCAAAACTTTCAAAATCTTTCCCACAATGTCTTCTCCTTCTCCAGTACCATCGTCCCCATCTAAGAAAACTGGGAAACTAAAAAACACTTCTTGTTCTGGTCACAAACCCGTGAGTAAAATCATCAACATTGATAATCAAGAATTCATAACCACTCCAAAGCTTACTCAGGAACAGAAAGCCATTTATGTTTCTCAGGTAATCATCCCTACATCTATTCTTGATAAAACCCTAGGTGTTATGGGCCCTTTAATTTCTACTGAGCGTTTGGAAAAAAACCAAAGGATTTTTTCCTGTTTATTTTGAAACCAAACCCATCATTAATAACTCTGCTCCTTTAAAAAAATAAAGAAAATGAATCGGCAGTTAAAACCTTAAAAACCACAAAAGACAAATCTTGTGAGGGAGAAACTTCTAGACCCAGGAGAGAAGCTTTTAACATGGATTACGTCACTGGAAATTTTAAACCATTTCGTTCATGCCCCTCATCAGACCAATTGTACCAGGATTGGCTAGCAAAGGTAGAAAATAAGAAATCTCAGGAATGGGAGAACTTAGGTATTTTGAATCTTATTTGAATGTCCAAATTAGGATTTAGCTATAGCCAACCTTTCCTATTAGCATCTTTATATTTTTGGGATAGCACCTACAATACCTTTCATCTTCCCTGTGGAATGATAACACCTACTTTCTTCGATAATTCTGCCATAACTGGACTTTCTCCCATTGGGGAAGCGTTTGATCCAAATGAAGATGCAGACAATCTTATAGATTTCGATGTCAAGCACGTTAACTTTTCAAAATATATCAACTTATATCATTCTGCTGAAGAAGAAGTTTCTGATATCGAACACATAGCATTTTTGGCATTGTGGTTATCGAAGTATGTTTTCTGCAGCAAATCCTTACAGTTGCTAGCAGATTTATCACTCTTGTAAATCAGTTTCATCATGGTCGAAGGGTATGCATAAGTGAATTGTTGCTAGCAAGTCTATATGAAAGTATATGCGCTGCAGTATCAAAGTTGAAAACTTACGAAGCTGGTACCAATTTACTTATTGCTGGTCTCTTTTGGCTACTTCAACTCTGGCTGAATGCTACGTTCGAATCGTCTCTCTCAACTTTTGGGGTAATTAACGAAGAGCATCATGATGTTTTTAATCGAAGTATTGAGGGTACCAGGCTGCTAAAATTGACCCCAAATGATGACAGAGAAAATTTCAAAACGTGCTTCACCAACTATATGATGATTTTTTCGAAAAGACATAGGTTTGACTCTTTGATGGCTCCTTTTGTTACTCGACGTTGTGGTCCAAACTGGTTCATCATTCCCCTTGAAGAAGCTATCAAAGAATAAATAATCAGAGACATCTGGTGTGCCTTCTTGAATCCTAGACTTATAGTCTCTAGAATTACGCCTATGAAGAGTCAAGTTTGTATCGTTGCTTACCAACTCAACTTCGTAGCCCGTCAATTCAGACTATGTCAGATTCTGCCTGAGCCTCTTTTTAATAAGAAAAGGGAAATATGCATTGCAGGAGTACCTTATACTTTTAAAGAAGTTGCCATTTTCCAGGAGCGTTATGCTGGCTTTGCTGAATTTTCACTAATCTCCTTCGAACCTTCCTTTTACATTACCAAAGATTTTTACAATTGGTGGATGGCTCATTATTCAAAAAATATGTTTAGCACCCTCCAAATTCAACAACATATGACGGCAGCTTTTTCTCTTGTGCAGGAACACGTTAAGAAAGGTAGATTTACTCATATCAAAGAAATTTGAGCGTTCCAGAAATATTTCGAAACTGTCTATAATCCCATAAACCTGCATCGAACTGTCTTCGAAGCAACACAAACTTTGGAGGAAAAATTTAAAAAACATCTTTTGAAAATTAAATTTCCCTCTTATGTAAAACCTGAAAATAGGTATAGGTGGGCTTTTAAAAATCAACCACCAAGGTTTCCCAACTTACCTACTTCAGCACTGGGTTTAGCCTTTTTTCCTCCATATCCATTGTGGTTTGTTTGTGGAAACACCTTTCATAGATATGAAAATGATGCAGAAAAACTTGCCCATAGGGTAGTGTGGGCCAAGTGTGATTTAGACAGTTTCAAGGGGCACCTTCGCTATGACTTGTTAGCAATGTCTATTATATCTCAACACCGCGAAGGTGTGGAACTAAAGAAATTTGAAATTCCTTTATCCCCTCTTATTTTACGTTGTCTTGATTACTTCATAATTTTTTCAGCTGTTGATATAAAAACTTTGAAGAAAGACAAAGTTGTCCCAAAGACAAGCTCAACTACCACGTCGAAAAAACCAATTGCAACCACTGAAAACTCTCCTTTTGACCAAGATGATACTCCAAAAAAGAAGAAAACGAAAAAGGTAATACTTTATTTTATTATTTTTTTTCTTTTTCAAAGACTGTTTCAATTTGACTAACTATCTCTTTTTGCCTGTTCAGACAAGTGGGTTACCTCCTAAGTCTCCCAAAAAACGAAGATGCGAAGGTGACAATTCTGATGATGAATCAGAGAAGAGTGGAGACATTTCTCCCCTCAAATTAACAAAGAAAAAGAAAAAAGCCAAGAAATCCGGCGAAAGTTCCCAGCCTATCAGTCTACCTTGTAGCGAAATAAAAACAGATGCTCTCAAACTTAAATCCAAAGTAACTCAAAAACCACAAACTTCAAGAAATGTGATTTCAGAGCATATTGGCAGCAATGTATCCTCTAACAATCAAAAGGTAAATTTACTCAATAATGTCAAAATTATGCCTATATGAATCCTCCTTATGCTAACCATTCATTTCATATGAAGAGTTTCCGTTTTATTCCCTCTGATCCTCCTGCCCCTCAGAGCCAAATCTCAAATCCCACCACTTCTTCCCCACAAGGAGGCTTTAGCGGGACTGCCCTAAATAAAGGTTCATCTACTGCCGCAACTCGTGTTGAGACTGTGGAAGTTCCAGATCAACAAGAAACTTCCCCACCTTTGAAAGAAATTCCCACAATTGGCGAACGAAATGTGGAACTCGAAACTCCTGTTATCGAGATTCTTAGTGACTCTTCTCCCAGAAGAGTTTGCTTTGCTAATCAATCAGAAGAAGAAAGCGAGGCACATATTGTGAGCCAATATTTCGCAGAAGGCGATGAGGACAAAGTGATGCAGGAAAAAACAGAGAGATTAGTAGAGATTCATGTACCTGTTGGAGCCTTCTCAGCAAGAAATCAAGATCCCTCATTTTTAACTGAGGAACAGAAAGAAGAATTAAAAAGAAGCAATCCTTTGAAGTATGTCAAGTTAATGCTAGCACAAAGGGATTCTTCTTCTGGAAGAAACCAATTTGAGGGCTCAAGTCAGATGAAAGATAATGCTTCTCTCAATTCTGTCGATCAACTTCTTCAACAAGTTAACAGGACTATATTTGAGGCTGAAATTTTTACCCTTCTGAAAGAAGACGTCACATCCTATTACTCCATGAAGAATTTGCTTACTCAAATTGATCTCAACATCTGTCCTTCTAAAGTGAGTGAGACTATCTATGATCTACAAATTCTTCTCAACAAAGTCAGCAACGAATATAACAGGGCAAGTGATGTTGCTACCAAGATTCGAGCCAAGCAAGAAGCTTTATTTGTTGCTTATGATCGAACTTCAAAGTTTTCTGAAGAATCTGAAGCGTTGGAGCGCACACAGATTCAAGCTAAATATAAACACGATGTTCTTGCTCGATCAATCTTGCTATGGGAGTCCCAAATTGAGGAGCTTCAGAAGAAAATTGAAGGCGCTCGAAACGAGCAAGCAGCCCTGAGGATTGTTGATGAGAAAGAGCGTTAAACTCTTGTTTCAAAAAGTCTTCAGCAAATGGAAGTGGTTGAGAGAATTAATGAGGAGATTAGAGCGCTCGAAGGTGTTAGGAATGCTAATCAATGCAAGATCAATTTGTGGAAGAGCAAATTTGCTAAATTGAAGCAAAATTCTCCTTTTTAATTTCTTGAGTGTATTCCCTTAATGGTCTCTATTGTAAGGGATTTTTTGCTACATATTTTTGTGATTCGAACAAAGCCATCTTGGCATTTACTTATTATGGTAACATATTGGCTTTACTATTTGTCTTACTTCTATCATTCTGTAGCGATTATAACTTCTTGCAAGCATGGTTTATACCTTTTTAAGTATTTTCCATTTACTTTCAAAATCCTTCTATCTTCAGCTAATTCCTCTATCTCATAAGCATTATTTGAAAAGGTTTTCAAAACACGAAAGGGTCCCTCCCAGTGGGGTGACCATTTCCCTAACAATTTATTCTTTTTATCCATGGGTAATATAACTTTCCAAACCAAGTCATTTGTTGAGAACAACTTACTTTTAACTCTTTTATTGTGTGCTCTGGCTAATCTTTCTTTTTGTCTTCTCAAAACATCCAAAGCGTGTAGCCTGGCTTCATCTATGTCTACCAATTCATTCATCATCATCTCCCAATACTGGTCAGAAGGGATCTCGTTTTGTCTTTGGATTCTTACCGACTGCAAATGTATTTCGACTGGCAACACTACATCATGTCCAAATGTGAGTTGAAATGGGGTGGTATTTGTTGCTTCTTTAGGAGACGTTCGACACGCCCATAAAGCTTGGTCCAGAGTTTTCTGCCAATTCTTTAGTTTTCGTCCCACATGTTTCTTTATCAAACCTATTATTACTTTATTGGCTGCTTCTACCTAACCATTTGCTTGAGCATAGTAGGGTGTAGATGTGAGCAACTAAAACCCATTTCTTGCGCAAATTCTTGCATCTTTTGTCCTGTAAAAACTAAGCCTTGGTCTGTTGTAATACTTTATGGTATTCCAAATCTGTAAATTATTTTTTTTGGATGAATTCTATGATAGTTTCTTGATCGACATTCATTAGAGGTATTGCTTCAACCCATTTTGTAAAATAATCTATACCTACAAGGATATACTTATGTCCTTCGGACGAAGTGGGTCGAGTTTCACCAATTAAATATAATGCCCACCCCAAAAAGGCCAAGGCTTAACAATTGAATGTAACTCATTTGCAGGAGCATGTTGGATGCATGCATGAACTTGACATTCCTCACAACCCTTAGCAAATTCTATGCAATCTTTGAGCATAGTGGGCCAATACATGCCATATCGAAACAGTAACCATTTCATCTTATGACCTACTTGATGTGCCCCACATGCCCCACTATGTACGCTGGATAATGCTAAGTATGCTTCATTCTCTCCTAAACATTTAAGTAAGATTCCTTCTGGGGTTTTCTTGAACAGTTCGTTTCCCATTAGTACATAAGACAACGCTCTATATTTAATCTTTTTCTCTGTATTTATTGAAGGTTCCTTCAAATAACTTATTATTGGACTTCGCCAATCTGTATTAGCCAAAGCGTCTATGCTCAATACTTCGAATTCTTTTTTATTGGCATAGCCAAATTTTGAATTTTCTAGGTCTGATGGTGACAACCTAGTAGCCATTATTCTCCCTTTTGCTTCAATGAGGTATTGAAGTTTTTCCTTGGATATTTTATATCCTAAGGCTATTTGAGCCAAGTCATTTGTCTCTTGATTACTAATTTTGGGAATATGTTTAATATCTACATACTCAAATCTCTTGAGTAATCTATTAGCAATAACAAAGTACATGATCAGGTTTTCTTTTATGCACTTGTATTCCTTTGTTATTTGTTTGATTACCAACTCTGAATCCCCTCTAATTTCGACTCTATTTGCCCCAATTCCAACAAAGCTTCAAGTTCAGCAATTAATGCTTCATACTCAGCTTCATTATTTGAGCAAGGAGGGCCTTCTAGTTTATACTTGAATTTTGTTAGAATTCCTTCAGGAGAAATTATAAGAATCCCAACCCCACTTCCTTCTTTGTGTGTTGAACCATCGAAGAATAACTTCCATGGTTGTACTTCAACATAATTTAATGTGAAGTCTGAAACTATTTGACCTTTCATGGCCTTCAAAGGCTTGAAGGCTAAATTGTATTAAGTGAGCGCTAAGGCCCATTTTCCAATTCTGCTATGCATAATCGGCTTTGAAAGCATATGTTTAATTACATCAAAATGAGATGAAACATAAACTGGTTTTATATAATACTTAAGTTTTGTACATGAAAAATATAAGCAAAGACATAGTTTTTCTATAGTACTATATCTTGTTTCTGCTTTATTTAAAACCCTACTAAGATAATAAATGGCTCTTTCGATGCCATCATCGTCTTCTTGGGCTAACATACGACCTATAGTTACATTAGAAGCAGATATATACAGTCTCATAGGCTTCTCCCTAGAGGGTGGCGCAAGTATGGGAGGATGCATCAAGTAAGCTTTGATCTTTTCGAACGCCTCTTGATGTTCTTCCTTCCATTCGAAATTTCCTTGTTTGAGACAAAGGAGTGGAGAGAATGCTTGAGTTCGCCCACTCAGGTTAGATATAAATCTTCTTAGGAAGTTGATTTTACCTAAGAGGGATTGCAACTCCTTCTTCGTTGTTGGAGGTTTTGTCTCCACAATCGCCTTCGTCTTATTTAGGTTTATTTTAATCCCCTTCTTATGGACCACAAAGCCCATGAAATCACCAGCCTGCACAAAGAAGGTGTAACACCCGTGATTAATTAAGTAATTTAATTTAATATTAGAGTATTTTCCGATTAATTTGGTGATTAAGTCAAATTGTAGGTGGAATTGTTAAATTGGTAATCGGGTAAAATTAGTCGAAATGAAAATAATATTAGAATTTATTTTATCAAGTAGAATTTTTAAATTAAATATAATAGATTAATTATGAGGGTAAAATAGCATTTTAGGAGTGTTATTTAGTAGACCAAATTATATTAGGAGCTCATTATATAATTGAGTGACCTAGTAAAATAAGGAGTTAACATTGCTTGCAAAACAAAAACCAAGCCATAGTCACGTAGCAGCAGTAAACCAGAAGAGGAAAAGGAAGAAAATTTGGGAACAAGGGTTGCTAGGAGGGATCAATTGATGTCCGAGAAGTCGCTAATTTCGATCGATTTTCCGAGTTCCCTTCAATCCAAAGGTAAGGGGTGGGGTTCGGATTATATAATCGATTGTAGGATGATTTTTATGTGGGGTTTAGGGCTGCATAATTACACTGCTAATCTTGTTTCGTCGATAAAATTTACGTTGCTGGAATGAATTATATAGCTTCTTGTGTTGAATTTGTCTGCTATGTTTATACCTGTAATTGTTGTCATATATAATTGTTGCAATTTTATGTTGGATCGTTACTATGGCTGGGAAAGAGGAAGAAATTCCATGATCATCAACAGAAGAGGGAGGTGACCGTCCCCTTGGAGGAAGAAGGAGACTAATTATTAATGTTGCAGGAAACTAAAAACAGAGCAGAAAATTAGGCTGTCAGTCGATTTAAGCGGAAAAATTAGTTTCTCGGAATTGGACGAAAATTTGCAGAATGGTTCGGGTATACGGGTAGTTAAATAAAACAGTGTCATTTCGTCAAAATTCGCGTTAGTTTCTGGATTGCAGGTACTGTCGGAACGATGCGGTTTATGTCTGAATTGGATGATCTAAGAATCGTAGGCTTAAGTGGCCAAAATCGAAAGAAAATGAAGTTGAATGAATTAAAATATAATTGCATTGTGTTGACGTTGTTAATTGTTGTAGAGGTCGATGTTGTTGATTAAGTTGATGTCGTCCGTGCATGATTTTAAGTTGTTGTTGTTTAAATTTTTGTTGGATGTTGAATTCGTTGCATCGTACATAGCATGTGCATTTTCAAGTTGTCCTGGATTGGCACCACGTTGTAAGTTGAAGGCTTATGCCTTGTTGAATGCCTCGATAACCTGGCATGTTTTTAAGTTGGGAGTTTACTCCAATGGATCCACATGCATTTGCATTTTTCGAGTCGCATCTGAGTTGCATTTTAAGTTGTTGTTGAGTATTATGTTGTTTTGTGGATATCGAACGTTGTTGATTAACGTAGTAATTATTGTATGATTCTTTACCTAGCATATGAATTATCGTACTTTTGCCTATATATTTCGATATCTCACCCTTTCTATTTTGTTGGTCGTTACCTTTATATTGGTAACATGCAGGTAACGAGGAGTAGGAGGTTTATTAGCTTATGGCGTCGTCGCTCTGATACGTAGCACTCGGGGGGGGGGGGGAACGAACGCTTGTTTTACTTTATGTTATGCATTTTCTTTCGTTGAACTAAGTTGTGGTTTTTGAGAAATACTTTGTGGTTTTTCCGTTGTTTAAAGATGTTATGCTATTTTGAAATTATCATGTTGAGAATCTGATGTGGTGTATTATTTAAAGTTGAATTGTTAAAGACTAATTATGTTTCAATTACTCGTATTCATTATGTGCTATGTATCCGTCAAGAACTAAGTTGTTTTAATGATGTTTTCAAGTTGTGAAAAATGTAATGCCTCAAGTTTTAATTCGAAACTTGTCACTCTGATTTTCTAAAACGTTGGATAGATTTGGGGTGTTATAGAAGGCACACTTAAGAGGGTTCATCTTTAAGCCATGCTTTCTCATTCTTTCGAATTATTGGTAAAGATGATTTAAATGACTCTCATCAGATACAGACTTTACTACTACATCATCTATATAGATTTGCATGAATGATTCAATGAAGTCATGGTAGATTTGGGGTGTTACATTAGTGGTATCAGAGAAGGTCGGTCCGTCCGGCCAAGTGTTGTATCATTAACAATCGAGTATTGGTAATTACTTTATCTAACTGCTGATTATGTTGCAGAGCTTAGTTGAAATGGCTGGAAGAAATGATGCTGCGATTGCTGCTGCTCTGGAAGCAATGGATCATGCTCTGGAAAATCAACATAATGCTGGTGGGGATGCTGGATCCCGAAGTTTGGCGACCTTCTAGAGAGAGAATCCACCGGTGTTCAAAGGCAAACATGATCCTGATGGTGCTCTGGAGTGGTTGAAAGAGATTGAGCGGATCTTTCGCGTGATGAATTGTACTACTGCACAGAAGGTCTGGTATGGAACTCACATGTTGGCTAGTGAGGCTGATGACTGGTGGTTGGATACGCTTGCAAGGTTGGAAGCTGTAGGTGAAGAAGTCACTTGGGCTGTGTTTCGTAGAGAATTTCTGAGGAAATATTATCCTGAAGATGTTCGAGGTAAGAAAGAGATTGAATTCCTTGAACTGAAGCATGGTAATATGTCTGTTACTGAGTATGCTGCGAAGTTTGTGGAGTTGGCCAAGTTTTATCCGCATTATAGAGCGGAAACTGTTGAATTCTCTAAGTGCATTAAGTTTGAAAACGGGTTGCGCTCAGAGATCAAGAAAGCAATTGGGTATCAGAAGATCTGTGTTTTCCCTGATTTGGTGGATAACTGTCGTATTTTTGAGGAAGACAACAATCCTCATTACAAGATTGTCACTGATAGAAGAGGCAAGAATCAGCAAAACCGTGGTAAACCGTATGATGCTCCAGCTGGTAGAGGTAAACAGAGAGCTTCTCCGGGTCAGAGAACTAGTGGGGGAGGTGCTCTTGCTGGTATTGTTTGTTACAAGTGTGGGCAGACTGGTCACAAGAGCAATGCCTGTACTACTGAGGTGAAGAGGTGTTTCCGTTGTGGACAGACTGGGCATGCAATATCTAATTTCAAGCATAAAGAGATTATATGCTTTAATTGTGGTGAAGAGGGACACATTGGAAGTCAGTGTAAGAAATCGAAGAAGGCACAATCTAGTGGAAAGGTGTTTGCTTTGGCGGGTGATTCGTCGGGTAATGAGGACAAACTTACCAGAGGTACATGTTTCATAAATAGTACTCCTTTAATTACTATTATTGATACTGGTGCTACTCATTGTTATATTGCTGCTGATTGTGTCAAAAGATTGGGTCTGGTGTTGTTTTCTATGAATGGTACAATGGTAGTTGAGGTCCCAGCCAAGGGATCTGTGACTACTTCTCTTGTGTGCTCGAAGTGTCCTTTGACAATCTTTGATAGGAACTTCTCTGTTGATTTAATTTGTTTGTCGTTAAGTGGGTTGGATGTAATTCTGGGTATGAACTGGTTAGAGCATAACTATGTTCATATTAACTGTTATAATAAGTCTGTGAGGTTTTCAACTGCTGAAGAAGAAGAAGCTGTTTTGGTGTTGCCTAAGCAATTGCGATAGTTGTTGAAGGAAGAAGCTGAGATGTTTTCATTGATCGCAACAATGTCGATGGAGAATCAAGCTTTAATTGATGAATTGTAGGTGATGCGTGAATTTCCTGAAGTTTTTCCTGATGAGATTCCAGATGTACCACCGGAACGGGAAGTTAAATTCAGTATTGATCTTGTATCTGGTACCAGACCTGTTTCTATGGCACCGTATAGGATGTCTACATCTGAGTTGGCAGAATTGAAGAAGTCGTTGGAAGAACTACTTGAGAAAAAGTTTGTCAGACCAAGTGTATCGTCGTAGGGAGCTCCAATGTTGTTAGTAAAGAAGAAGGATGGAAGCATGAGACTTTGTGTTGATTACAGAAAATTGAATAAAGTGACGATCAGGAACAAGTATCCGCTTCCAAGAATTGATGACTTGATGGATCAATTAGTGGGTGCTAGTGTGTTTAGCAAGATTGATTTACGATCAGGTTATCACCAGATTAAATGAAAGATGAAGATATTCAGAAGACGACTTTCAGAACACGTTATGGACACTACGAATATTCTATGATGCCTTTCGGTGTTACCAATGCGTCGGGAGTATTTATGGAATATATGAACCGCATCTTTCATAATTATTTAGATCGGTTTGTGGTAGTGTTTATTGACGATATTTTGATTTATTCTAAGTCAGATGAAGAGCATGCAGAGCATTTGAAGACAGTGTTGCAGGTTTTGAAAGAAAGAAAGTTGTATGCGAAACTGCCCAAATGCGAAAGTTGTTGCAGGTTTTCTCGGCCATGTTATTTCAAGTAGTGGCATTGCTGTAGACCCGTCTAAAGTAGATGCAGTGCTGCAATGGGAAACTCCGAAGTCAGCAACTGAGATTAGAAGCTTTTGGGATTGGCTGGTTATTACAGGAGGTTTATTGAAGGATTTTCCAAGTTGGCACTTCCACTAACAAAGTTGACTTGTAAAGGTAAAGCTTTTGTGTGGGTTGTAGAATGTGAAGTGAGTTTTACCGAGTTGAAGAAGAGATTGACGTCGGCTCCAATTTTGTGATGCTTCTAAAATGGGTTTAGGTGGAGTGTTGATGCAAGATGATAAGGTTGTTGCTTATGCATCAAGGCAGTTGAGAATTCATGAGAAGAATTATCCTACACATGATTTGGAACTTGATGCAGTTGTTTTTGTATTGAAAATTTGGAGACATTATCTGTATGGCTCTAGATTTGAAGTGTTTAGCGACCACAAAAGTTTGAAGTATTTGTTCGATCAGAAAGAATTGAATATGAGGCAGCGAAGATGGTTGGAGTTATTGAAGGATTATGATTTTGGTTTGAATTATCATCCAGGTAAAGCTAATGTGGTAGCTGATGCGTTGAGTCGGATGACTTTACACATGTCAACAATGATGGTTAAAGAGTTGGAATTAATTGAGCAGTTTAGAGATATGAGTCTTGTTTGTGAGACGATACCGCAGAGTGTTAAGCTAGGAATGTTGAAGATTAATAATGATTTCCTGGATATGATCAAAGGAGCACAGAAGTTGGATGTGAAACTGGTAGATTCGATGGTTGGAATTGATCAATCTGGAACTAGTGAATTTAATACAGATGCGCAGGGCGTGTTGAGATTTCGTGATCGGATTTGTATTCCTGATGATGTAGAGCTAAAAAAATTAATTCTGGAAGAAGGGCATAGAAGTAAATTTAGCATTCATCCGGGAGCTACTAAAATGTATCAAGATTTGAAGAAATTATTTTGGTGGCCCGGAATGAAGCGTGATATTGCACAATTTGTATATGCATGTTTGACTTGTCAGAAGTCGAAGGTTGAGCATCAGAAGCCTGCAGGGTTGCTGCAACCGTTAGAAATCCCAGAGTGGAAGTGGGATAGTATTTCGATGGATTTCATAACCGGATTACCTAATACTGTGCGAGGACACAATTCTATTTGGGTGATTGTTGATAGGCTTACCAAGTCGGCTCATTTTATACCTATCGACATCAGTTTTCCTGTACCGAAGTTGGCAGAGATTTATATCAGGGTGATTGTTAAGTTACACGGTGTTCCGTTGAGTATTGTGTCGGATAGAGATCCGAGGTTCACATCTGATTTTTGGCAGAGTTTACAGAATGCGTTGGGTTCTAAGTTAAGGTTGAGTTCAGCGTATCATCCTCAAACTGATGGTCAGACAGAAAGGACAAATCAATCATTGGAAGATTTACTACGAGCATGTGTTCTTGAAGAGAGAGGTTCGTGGGACACTTGCCTTCCATTGATAGAATTCACATATAATAATAGTTATCATTCTAGCATCGGAATGGCACCTTTTGAAGCGTTGTATGGTCGGAGGTGTAGGACTATGTTGTGTTGGCATGAGACAGGAGAAAGTGTAGTGATTGGACCGGAACTGGTTCGAGAAACCATCGAGAAGGTGAAGCTTATCCGTGAAAAGATGAAGGCTTCCCAAAGTAGACAGAAAAGTTATCACGACAAGCGGAGGAAAAGCTTGGAATTTCAGAAGCACCGTTATCTTCATCTCCTCAGTTTTCCCATCTTCATTTTCTTGTTCTCTATTGCATCTGTTGCAGCTCAGTGATGTTGTTGGTTGGAAATATGGATGATTGAATAATGATGTAATTTCATCTCTTGTTCCTCATTTTCTATATATATTTTTTATATTTTCCTTTGGTTACTATAAGAGAAATAAACAAGAAGAAATGAGATGTATAATACATTCTGGAAAATTCTTTTTGCTATTTGATGTAATATGTAGAAGTTTTTTTAATAAAAAACGTCAATGAAAAAATGGATAAAAAATTTAAATGGTTTATTAATTATAAAGCGTATAAACCGATTCGAAATCCGCTAAACCGTGAAACCGATAACCGACAAAATCGATGATATATATGGTTGAAATTGGATATGTGTTATGAATCTATGATTTTGAATGAATTGAATATTTGAACCCGAAACCAAACCAATTTGACCGCTATTGAGCCCTATTTCAAACCAAACAAATATATTTACTTTATTCACGCATAATTTTCAAGCTAGTTAAAGTTATTATATTACAACCTAACATTAACTTCATTCTTAAGATTCATCTTTAGTTCTTTCATAAAACTTAACCGGCAATCCACCTCTAAACGTGGCAGTCAGACCCGGTTCGAACCGTGGCTCCTGATTTGGCCCAACAACTCGAACATCAAACCGTTTTACTAAAGCAGCAACAACTGCCTTCATTTCAACAATAGCCAGTTCCTTTCCCAAACAAACCCTTAATCCTGCTTGAAAAACTGGATACTTAAAAGGGCATTTTGGTACAAACACACCTTCTCTCAACCATCTCTCCGGTTTAAATTCCAAAAAATCGGATCCCCAAATATTCTCCATCCGACCCATCGCATATGGATGATAAGTAACCCGACTTCCCTTTTTTACAAAAGTTCCATCAGGTAAGACATCATCCTCCAAAGCAAACTTTGAATCGAACTGAACCGGTGGAAAAAGCCTCATACTCTCATGAATTGCTGCATTAATATAATGCATCTCTCGCGTCTGTTCAAAAGTAGCAACTTCCTGAACCGGGTTCATTATCCGGTCTAACTCAACCCGAATCTTTTTCTCAACTTCCGGGTTCTTAGACAATAATATAAAAAACCCGGTTAACCCAGAAGCAACCGTATCACGACCCGCCAAAAGAAAACTAACTACAATATCTCTCAAATATTCATCTTCGTTTGAATTCAAAGAAGCCATAAAACGTGAGAGAAGATCTTTTCGTGAGTCAACTCCAATTTCTCGTTTTTGTTTTATCATCTCTTTGGCCATGTCGTTCACCACTTTTATCGCTTCTTTCAGCTTCTTCTCTGACCCAACGTTGAAGAAACGCTTCATCTTCCATATTAACGGTGACGCGTTCATTGCTCTTTCAGCTGAAAGCTTTGATGAAACATCAAAAGCATTAGCGAGCTTTGAAACTGGAAGTGATGGAACAAGACAGCACGGGTCTAAACCAAATGAGAATTTACAAATATTGTCGAACGAGAATCTTCTAAGAATATCTTGCATGTCAAGAAAAGCATCCTTATTTTGACCCGTTTTGGAAGCTATGAGAGGAATAAGCCTTGTTTTGATTTCTTCTGTCACAAGTTCCATAGCGTATGAACGGATGGCAACACTACCGAGTTCAAGAGACGCCATTTTGCGTTGAAACTTCCAGGAATCACCGTCGACATTGAAGATGCCACGGCCGAGAAGATCTCCGAGAATGGTGGAAAACTGTTTCCCTTTAGGGTAGTTGTTGAAATTTGCTTTGAGGATGTATTCCACATTTTCTGGATTTGCGGTTATGATGTTATCTAAGACGTGGACATCGATTGTTCCTGTGAGTGAGGTTTGAAGAAGATGAGTGTAGTAGTCACATAGGTTTGTGAAATTCTCTGACCAAGTCATAGATAAGTAAGTTTTGCAAGTGTTACAGATACACCATGGTTTAATTCTAGAGATATAGATGAGGAGAGAAAAGATTGAGAATAGAAAGGTGAAAGAGAAGAAGAGGAAAGTGAAGGTAGATTGAAAAGAAAGAGAATGTTGAGAACTCATTTTGTTGTTTGAGAATATGATAAGAGTAGTAGAACAATTGGTATGATATATATAATATGTTTGGTTTGTTGGAGAATTGCCAAGTACTATTAATAAATAGAGTGGGCCAAGTAAAATAAAATATCGTTTTCATTGAGTACAGTTGTTTCTTTTTTTGTTTTAGAGAGTTCTATAAAGAGATAATTATTACTATAAACAAATCAGAAAAGAAAGAATGAGCTAGTAGCCAAGTAGAAATAGGAGAGTTGATGTTAGGACACGCAAAAGCCATAGATAGTAGTCGACAGAGACATGGGATGACACGAGTAAAACAAGGTTGGGATCATGGGAGTATTTGGTTTTAATACACCCACGTGAAGCTATTATTATTTCTAGTTTGTTTTTGGAGCATATGCAGTGGACCTACACATTTTGAGTGTTTCTTTTTGCTGCTTTGTCTTTAGTGTGTCACAAGTGGATTGATTTCTTTTCCTCCGTGTCACGATTTGGAATTTAAAATTCCAAAATATCACTATTTAAAAAATATTAAGGACCTTTAATTTGACCATTGTCCATAGTTTGTTACATGTCGTCAATAGATAAGTCATGAAATTCAAACAGTTGTCGTCGATTAGTTTATAGTTGGAGACTAATTGTGATGTCGGTATGAATGTTCTAGTATATTTGATTTAATAGGTGGACGATAGACATTTTCAGTGGATTGAAAGAGTGAACGGGTAAATGATTGATGTCGTGGTTGAGAGAATGATGAGTTGAAGATTTGTTGTTGAGATTGAGAGTATAAAAAGTCACAGTTAGACTGAGAGGGTGATGGGATGATGGTCTATTGTTGAGAGTGAGAGTACGAGTACTCAAAGTTTAATTGAGGAATTGGAGGGTATTGCAAGGGTGGCCGAAATGTGATTTGTTCTTGATGGTAGTAGTAGTTTGGGGGACGACTAGTTGGTTGTTGGGATGATGTGGCATAGAAAATGTGTCATAATGTGGTTTAGGTGTCATGGTATGTTTGTTGGCAGACGAGGATGTTTGGGATTAAAAATGTGATGGGTTCGTATGGGGAATGTCTTGATGTATGGGCGATGTGCATGTTTGTAGTGTTGAATAAGAGGCATATTGACGGGGGTCATTTAAAAACTATGGTTGAGAGGGAAAGATTAATGAAATATTTCTAAACTAATTAATATATTCCTCGCTGTGATTGAAATCTCCATTTAAACAGTTCACATGGAAAACCAAATTTCTTCTATTATTCCACTCCTCGTTCTTTTGTTGGTTGACAGTTCTCCAATGGACACCCCATGTAGATTGTATTTTTGTGTCATGTTGTTCTCTCAGACATCTTGGTTGAGAAGAGATTTATTGTTCAAACCCAAACATAAATTTTACCTGATCCGATTGATGCATCTCAACAATATGAAAACATATAATTGATGTCGCCACACTCCACAATAACTGAATATTGATGGTATGGCCTCCATTGAAATTGTTACACGAAATAAAATACTTAGAGTGCAAATGCACATCCATTTAATTAAATAGTTATAGTATTGTTATATTACTTACATCGCCTGGAACCATGTGATCAAATGCATGTCGATATCCACATAGATAACCACGGGGGTTGATTTCGTACTTCATACCTCTTTGAGCAAACCCTGCATTTTCAAAATAAACAAATGTCATAGATTAAATGTACATGCGTATAAAATAGTGCAATTATAAATTAATTTACCTGACGACATATGGATAAGTCGGTACTTAGTGACTAATACGAGCAATTAACAGTATATGCCCAAATGCCCAAATGTTCAAAAGGAGTATGCATCCACCAATACTTTTTACTTCTCTAGTTGACACTTTGCACATACCTCTAAACATGATAGCCAAACAAGCGGAACTCCAACTATAATTATTGCATGTTACTAAATTCCCAACTAAAGGTATCTAACAAGAATGCACTAAGTTTTAACTCTTGTTAGGAAAGAAAAATGAAGAAATGAAAAGTAAAACATATATTTTTGCATGAAGGATGTTTTCCTCTTAGGGTGGTGCATCTCGATTTTTTAGATAGTCTAAAATCCCTTGTAACCATGTTATTTTTACAACATTCTTATTTCTATCTTTACTAGATGGACCCATACCCAAATGTTCCATATATACATTTATGCCTACTTGAGTAGGACTATTAAAAACTTGACCATATATACGGAGACTAGATAACATACGTACATCTTCCAAAGTGATGGTACATACACCATTTAGAAAATGAAATCCGTGTGTTTCTTGTCTCCACCGTTCTAAATGAGAAATTACAAGCTTAGAATCAAATTTTTTTATGAATTAATGAAACTTTTCCAAATTCAGCTCGATTCAAATATGAAATGATTACCGCACTTGGTGCCTCAAGACAATGTGAATGAAGTCTAAACCTAGTGTTGGTTTGGTCCTGTGGAAAAAATTGTTAAGATAAGTGTATAAAAATTTGAAGAAAACAAACTATCACGTATTATTTTAAAAACTTATGTATTTGGCGATGTTTTTTGGTGTTCCCCGATGATTTTCTCCCATCCACATTAATGATTCCATTGAGATTGTTAAAAAATACTTACTACTTGAACAATTTCACATATAAGAATTATAAGAAAGAAGGTTTAGTGTGTGATGAAAACTACATTCCATGGAATATATTTAGAGACAACAAAAACTACTTGCATGAAATTACCCTTTGTGTAAAGCCAAACCATGCAACTATTTACACATTGTCATATACGCAGAACGTAGTGTGATTAGACCTCACACTACTCCAATACATGTTCGACCTTGCCTTGGACAATCGTATGAAGTACACATTAGAGTTTATCCATGCATTGGACAATCGTGTTCTGAACGCAGCAGAGAATCTTCCTTCCCTTGGACCAGCGTGTTTTGCACGCAGCAGGAAAACATCCTTTGATTGGATGAACCATTGTTTTTGTTTTTTGACTGCACAATTATATATTCACTTGTTCCCTTCCGTATATTCATCCATACATTGAAAACATTAGTAATTGTCTACACAAAAAAACCCAAACTATATCACTAAAATGGATCAGATAAATATCATTGTAACCATGCACTACAATGTTTCATTTTCAATGATCTTACTATCGGCTTCTCATTTGTCAATACATAAACAATGCGCTTCAAAATTCATTGTAGTTCTGATTTATTTAATTTGAAAGAATGCATGAAAAAATTACAATGGCCTGTGTCACACCCTAAATTTCACCCTGACCTTTTTCATTTATATTTTGCATCGACTCATCGGCATCATTCGCACCCAAATAAATTTCGAATTTTCATGTCGCATTTCTCATTAGTTTTGAATTCACATTTGGCTTTGCACCTGTAATCGACAATTAGTTTGATTTGTGCATCAAAACCATTTTTAATTATATTTGCATTTTTTTAGAGTTAACATTCATTTTTGATTAAATTGATTATTAATAGGGTTCACATTCTTTCAATAATTAATTTAATTGTCATGTGCATAAATCACATTTTATTGTTTTACTACATATGGAATAATAGTTTTTTTTAGTTTAGAAAAAATTTTATTCAAAATTCCAAATTGTCCATAATGATTCATTTTTAGTATGAATATATAAAAAAATAAATATATAGGGAATAGACATTTGTCTATTCTCTCGAGATTAATCAAGCTTTCTTGGTTAATCATAGCCCAAATTAAATCTCCTCCCATTGTCTATTCACCACTTTCATAATAGAATTCTCAAACCTCGATCCAACGTCAAGTGAGTTTTCAAAAACCTTTTCATAATATAACTTCGAGTATTTAAATCATTGTTCGCTAGACGAATTGTTTAACAATTTGTGTCAAATGAACTCTGAGTCTTTAAATCGTCGGACGCTAGACCAATTGTTTAAAGACTCTTAATAACGTGAACTTTGTTTCACTTCACTTTTTCATAAGAAAACCTTTTGGGATGATAGACGACTCGTTGTGCATTGAGCTCCTCTAGTTTCTAGTATTTGAATTGTAGGATGCTAGTCCTATTGTTCGGTACTTTTCCCACAATTAAAATCAATTCAACTCATCAAACCTTGCCCACGTGCAAGTCCTTTTTCAAACATTGGTCACACGCGATCATCTTCGCTAACATGTGAATTGCACTAGTGATGTCTTATCATCCACGTACGATTAAGCTCTTATTTTCATAAATAAAATCAACCAACCAACAAATGTTCTCTCAACCGAGAACTACGTAATCTCTGACTTTTCCATTGCACTTGGGGAATACGTAGGCACGAGATTCTAACATCTTGGCGAACACACTTTCAAAAAATTAAAACATGTCTCCTTTCCTTTCTCTTTTCGCACGTAGTAATTATAAGATAACAAATTAACACACTAAACACACAAACACTTAGAACTAAATGGGTCTCATCGAGTACGATGGATGTGAGGGGTGTTAATACCTTCCCTTTGCATAACCGACTCCCAAATCCATCTCTTGGTTATGGTGACCATTTCACATTTTTATTTCTTGGGTTTTATCTATATTTTTCCCTTTTCTATTTAGGAATAAATAAAGTTAGATGGCGACTTCATTATTTTAAATCGAATTAATAAAAAAATTTTGATTAGCGTCAACAGTCTGTATTAGAAATTATCTATTGACTTTCATTATTTAACGAAGACAATGGTAGTGTATTTTACGTAATGAAACAACTAGAAAACTACGATGGCATCAAAGTGATGTTCCAGTGTCACACTATATTTCTCAACTAGACTCAATTGAGCTTTGTGTCTGTCTTGTTGATGTCGAAGCATATCCAGTTCAAGAGTCGCGGTCCCACCAGTACGGATTGAGTCAAACTACTGATGATGAACTAACACAAATAATGAACCTTTCATACCAAATGAAGAGGTTGGTGAATACAATGAAAATGAACTCCATGACGTCTGTAACACCCTAAAAATAATTAGATTATTTATTTAATTATTTAATTGATTCATGAAGAGTATTTATGATGTATTTGCGATTATGTGTGGTGTTTTGATGAATATGATGTGTGATGTGATGCTATGTGTGGTTTAGTGGAAATTAGGTGATATTGGGTAATATAGGAAGACCATAGAAAGGGTTAAACAAGGAAATGTGAGTGTGATTGTTTCATTTTAGGCAATTGTGAGAGAGAGCAGAACACTGTGAAGAACTAGGGTACGAAGAGGAAAAGAGAGAGAGAACCATTTGTAGAGCTTGCAACAAGAATCGATTGTTAGGAGAATCTAAGGTAATGAGGGTTATCTTTATTATTAAGATTAATATAGGGTTTAGATGTATGTAGGTTATTGGGGTCTTCTGATGATTTGATTATATGATGAATCTTTGATAAAATTGTGAGTAATTGATGTTATCAATGTCATGATTCTATGTATGTAATGTGTACAATGAGATGTTGTTGATGTATGATGGAAACATGTGTTTTGTATGAGTTTTGAGTCTGTTTGAATGTGAAATCGCAATAGAAATTTGGACTGTGTAGTGCAGAAAATGCACAACAGAGTTGTTGTTCGCGTTGCGTCGCCAGGCAAGCATATAGCTTCGCTAGGCGAAGTTATTTCGCTTTTGACGCACCGGGAGAGAAGGAAGCGAAGGACCTACGGAAAAAACAGAGCCCCAAAAAAATGTATGGGGGAAGCAGAGGCGAACGTAGCTCCCCGAGCGAGTAAAGAGGCGAGCAAAGGGTGAAGAATGAGATGATCCTAGAATTTTGTATGGGGGAGGCTTTTAGCCCAAACTTCTTCGGGCGAGCCTCGCGCGAGCAAACCGCTTCACTGGGCGAGCGTCAAGCGATGGGCATTAGACAAATTTAAAAAATATCATAACTTGAGTTTCTAGACTCCGTTTGACAAGCTGTTCGGAGCGTTAGAAAGCTGACACGATGAACTATATCTTGGTGAATTAAAATGAGTCATATTATGTATTTTCTAGTAATTGGGTTATGATAAATTGATGTAATTATGATGACGACGTATGTATTATGAAGCATGTGATGATTATTATGGTGACTACATGAATGGTGATGCATTTGGACTAGATGTGGTCATGTTTTATTGTGTTGTTGCAAGTTTTGCCGACATAAAAAGGGGAGTATGTGAGTACAACTTCGTCATCAAATATTTTGCATGATGTCAAAATTTACGACGATGCATTTCATGTAGTTAACGAAGGCTCCCCTAAATTTGTGCTTCCCAACTTCGTCTCGCATATGTTTCTCCCCCTTTGATAACATAAAAAAAAAGATAGGAAATCGTGAGAAGTAGTATAGTCCAATAGAAATATTAATATATCATTCAGAGGCGTTTTTGCATAAAAGAGCAACAATTACATATCTCCATGTATCTGTAATGATTTTTTTTCAAATTTTGATATTATTGAAAAAAAATATGATAAATAAATTTTACTTAACAAAAATAATAAAGTAAATTTAATTAATTAGGACGGGGTAAGGTGGGTGCTGAGCATATACCATCACCCCGTCTCAACCCCGTCCTCGCAATTAAAAATCGAGTTATTCTCGCAATCACTCAGTTAAATCAATTTTTCTCCATTAGATTTGAAACAGATAGGTCAGATCCGGCCGAGTTTAATTTTTTTGTCATGCTTATTCATGCACAAGGAGTCTTGTCTAAAATTCATTAATGAATATGAAAGTGACATCAATAAATTTTCTATAGAGCATACGACATAGTCAAATCTTAAATTATCAAAATATTTTTAGTAACTAAGATTTCAGACACCTTCCCCCTTGAGCAGTCATCTTATTGCTAATTACAATTTTTCAATTAGTAACAAATTTACCCTCTTTCATGCAAAGAATCTCATACTCTTTTAGTATGTTTTCCACCTCTGGAAAGCCTTGATATACTTCTTGCGCATAAAATCCCAAATATCGTTTGTCATAATACATACCAAGATTATCTCGATGATACAAGAATCAATGGATTCAAAAGTATAAGCAAATAAAATCATCCAATGGCTAGAAACAATATTTATCAGATTTTTTCATATAAAGTACAATATATATTATATAAAATATTACTGATACTATATCAATTACAAAGAATATTTTGTGCATAAAGATAAATAAATACGTATGACATGACGAAATCGATTAGGTTCAGTGTACTTTCAATTTGAAGCACGAGGAGAATATCTTCTGGATGTTGCAGAGTTACATATCATATTTAAGGTTTTCATACATCGCTGTCGACAACAATTTATTTTCTTATCTCGTTTAATTCTCTCTCTCTTTTAATTTTTATCCAGCCTGAAATTTGTATAGGAGGCTTGACTATTATGGCTGGAGATCATAATTTCTATTAGTGGATGCAGGCGTGCTGGAAAATTTGACAAACTGAGCCCAAGTCTAGAGCAATAATATAAAAATGATGGTGCAGCCGCTAGGAGCACATTAACAATTATATATTACACACAAAATTTATATCACTGGAATCATTATCAATTTCAGTGCGTTTGAAAACTATTATATTTTTCGGACACATTTATAAATAACAAAAATCTTTATAGATTTATTGAATAATTGATGTATCTAATATAAAATAATGATTAAATATATAATTTTTTCAAAAAAATCTTAAAAAAAATTGGTTGCCTTGTACCAGGAGAATGTATAAAGTTCTACATAAAAAGTTTTTACAATCTTGTTCTTTTTTGGAAAAACCAATTTCTTTCTACTTAAAAAATATCAAAGTTCTACATATGTGCCGCCTAACAAATTCATATTTTCATCGTCGTAAATAAAATAGTAGAAAAGATAAATGTTTTTCATGTGCAGACGAAGTTCACGTGTGCACTTGTCCAAATTAGAAACCCTTCTTACAAGAGAAATTCTCCACGCACAAAAAAGAAACTACTGTATAAGTTAATCCCATGTGAAATTGAGATAATGAATGTTAAACATATTAGAAAAAGATAGCCAAACACGGCTAGAAAAATAATTACAATTGAAAATCACTTATCACGTCGGTTTTGAAATCAATGTAGATATTGGGAAAGTAATATGTGACCACCTTTTACAATATTGACTACACAATTGATGTTAAATTATAATTATTTATCTATTATAATATATAATCAAATTTTAGAATTTAAAAAATCTTTCAATATATCTTATGTGATTGAGAAACACATTTAAATATATTAAATATGTGTGATTTATATATAGAGAATTTGACGGATTGAAAAATATTTTATTAAAAAATAAGATTTATTTTGGAAAATTTGGAAGATTATTTTTTGTAAATTTTATTGAGAGAAGAAAGATGAAGGTAGTTACAGATTTGTAACAGAAAAATAACAGAATCTGAAATGAAAAAGATCACAAAAGGAATGGCTATACTTCATTCATATTTGGTTAACGTACAAAGAGAATATCCAATAGTATTTCTACAAGTGTTAAAAGTTAAGATCAATCATGACCATTGGATTAGAAGTAATCTCAATCGTTTATCTCAATAGCCTCCCTCAAGTTGAGCATGGTAGATATCTATCATGCCAAGCTTGGAAATAAAGCTATTAAACTTGGGAGCTGCCAATGCCTTGGTCAAAAAATCAGCTAACTGTTCCTGAGAAGGAATATGCAACAATCTCAGTGTTCCTTGTTGAAGCTTTTCCCTCACTAAGTGGCAGTCTATGTCCAAGTGTTTAGTACGTTCATGAAATACGGGATTAAAGGCTATGTGAATAGCACTCTGGCTGTCACAGTAGAGAACAAGTTGTCGAATGGAGGTAACCTGCAAATCATGAAACAAATACAGTAGCCATTGTAACTCACACGTAGTTGTGGATAATGCTTTATATTCCGCCTCAGACGATGATCTGGAGATAGCTTGTTGCTTCTTGGCACGCCATGAAATCAATGAAGAGCCAAGGAAAAAACAATAGCCAGAAATGGATTTGCGAGAATCGATACAGCCTGCCCAGTCAGAGTTTGAATATCCCAAAATCTGTATCTCAGACGTTCTAGGAAAAAGAAGACCTCTGCCAGGATTATGTTTGAGATACCTGACCACTCTACAGGCAGCATTGTAATGAGACATGGTAGGAGCATGGAGAAATTGGCTGAGCTGCTGAGTAGCGAAGGTGATGTCTGGTCGAGTGGTGTTGAGGTATAGCAAGCGTCCAATCAACCTTCTGTAGGCAGCTATGTCTTCATAAGGTTTACCGTTATCTTTATGAAGTTTGATGGAGGGATCAAGTGGAGTAGCAGTTGGTTTGGAGCTTAACAAACCAGAGTCATGGAGAAGATCAAGGCAGTATTTTCTCTAAGAGATAGTGATGCCCAGTTTTGAGTGAGCAACCTCAAAGCCTAAAAAATACTTTAGAACGCCTAAATCTTTGATCTTGAAATGGTGATCAAGAATGGACTTTATCCTCTGAAATTCAGCAAGTGATGTACCTGCTAGGATGACATCATCCACATAGACTAACAATGCAGTGAATTCATTATCATTCTTCAAATTAAAAAGAGAATAATCACAGGTGGACTGAGTATACCCTTCTTGTAGCAGCAAAGATGTTAGCTTCTCATACCATTTTCTGCTCGATTGTTTTAGACCATAGATGCTTTTCAATAATTTGCAAACCTGATTGGGTTTACTGCAAGTGACTCCATCAGGAATCGCCATGTAAACATCCTTCTGCAAATCTCCATGAAGAAACACATTGTTGACATCCAATTGGTGTAAGTGCGAATTGTGTATGGAAGCTAAGGCAAGCAACATTCTAATTGTAGTGAGTTTAGATACATGACTGAAACTGTCAAAGAAATCTAGACCCTCAATTTGATTGTAGCCTTTAGCTACTAATCGTGCCTTGTAACGCTCAATAGAACCATCAGCTTTGTGTTCCACTTTGAAAACCCGCCTATTACCTATAGGTTTGACATTTGGAGGGAGCTCAACTATAGACCAAGTTCCAAGTTTCTCTAATGCTTCCAATTCAGATTTGATGGTTGTAAGCCAATGCTCAGATTTGCTAGCCTCTTTGAATGACTTCGGTTCAGAATTGTGAGTAATAGCAGCAGAAAAGGCAAATTGAGCAGGGGATAGATTAGAAAATGAATGGAATATAGTAATAGGATATGGAGTACCTGGAGATGTTGATTCTTTTGAGTCATGTAAGGCATTGCACACATAATCTGCTAAATAAGAAGGTGGATTTTTCTGTCTGGCAGATTTATGAGTTTGCAATGTTTGTGAATTTTGTATGATTTTAGAAGGTGATATTGGTAGTGTGACTATATGAGGAGAACTAAGCACAGGGGTGGATGGTGGTTGATTGATAGATGTAGAATCTGAGGTGAGAGGAATTTTATGAGACTCTATGATGTTGTGTTGTAGAGGGCAGTGGTATGACCAAGTTGGAATTTTTGAGGCAGATGTGTTTGGTAGGATATTATCATGGTGTTTAGTGTTTCTAGATACAAAAATTTCTTTTGTGGTGAGATCATAAAGTATAGAGCCTTCCATTCCAGGTTTAAAACCAAGAAAAACACACTTTCGACCTCTTTGATCAAGTTTTGTTCTATGACATTGTAGAGTAGAAGCATAAACAAGAGAGCCAAAAACTTTCAAGGCATGTAAATCTGGAAATGTTTTGTGTAACAAAAAATAAGGAGCAGTATTATTAATAAGAGGGCTGGTGACTCTGTTCATTTTGAAAACAACATGGGAAACTGCATAACACCAAAACTGCTTAGGCAAGTTTGAATGAAACAAAAGAGCTCTCCCTATGTTTAAAATTTGTTGATGTTTCCTCTCAACCCTACCATTTTGTTGGGGAGATTCCACACAACTTGTTTGATGAATTATACCCTTACATTGATAGAACTGTGGCATTAAAAATTCATGTCCATTATCAGTTCTCATTATTTTAACTAGAGTATTGTGTTGTGTGTGTATCAACTGAACAAAAGATAGTATGTGTTGCCTAACTTCTGATTTAGATTTCATAAGAGTCAACCAAGTATATCTACTATGATCATCTGCAGCAGTAAGAAAATAAGAATAGCCATGAATAGACTTAATAGCAAGAGGCCCCCATTTGTCAAAATGTAACAAATCAAAAGGTTGTTGTGATACGGTGGGAGAATTGACTTGTTTGTTTTTTGTTTTATCGCAAATGTTGCAGATAGCAAGAGTCACCACCGACTTTTCTTTTATCCAATTAAGGGAATGCTAAAAGAACAGGAAAAGACCTTCGTTAGATTCTGAGTACAGGAGGAAGTTATGAAAAGGGAAGGTATTAGAACCCTTTCCATCTGTAGTTATCTACGGGCTCTGAATTGCTTAGCTCATTTTATAAATTGCTTTTTGTGTGTGTTTGAAAATATATTTTGAAAAGGCATTTCTCTTTGACTTTGTTATGATTCTCGCTGGAATGTATATGAAGTGTTTCGAAATGTTTTGTTTTGGAAAGTGTTTAACTTTGTAATGATTCACGCTGGAATGTATACAAAGTGTTTGAAAAGTTTTTGAAAATAGTGTGAGGTGTAAAAAGTATTTTTGATAGAGAAAGCAATTAAGAGTCTATTACCTACTCAGAATAGTTGTTTCCATGTTATTTTGCTTTCTTTTAGGGTAGTGCTATCCATACCATTAGTTGGTAGGTAACTCTATCCGTTGGATGTAAAGGGACATTCGAAGGGTCATCGTATGGTCATAGAAGGCAACATGTATGGGTACCTTAGCATATTCGTAGGGATGATCTTCACTTTTTGTAGGCAACAATCGGGGGACGAGATCATATATTCGTAGGCAACATCGACGGTCATCGAGGGACTATGATCTTTATATCGAAGGGACTATAATGATGTTATTCGTAGGCAACTGTGCTAAGATATCTCTACGTTCGAGGGACATGACCATGTTTCGAAAGGCAACAAGAGATGATACCCTAAGGGGTGTACAAGTGTGAAGAGTGTATTGTATTCAGATATGTTATCTTGAAATTAGAAGTGATCTAGGGTTGATTTTCGTCTTAACATGCAAACCTAATTACTAGCAGTTAGATATAAAAAATAAAGTGCGGAAATGTAAATCCTACGCTATTACATGGCTTTGGAGCAGATACATAATAGGAGTGCGGAAAGTAAAGTGCGGAAATGTAAAGGTGCGGAAAGTAAATCCTACGCTATTACATAATAAAACTTTGCGACCTATACATCTTTTCTAGAATTTGTAAATGCGGAATAATCATAAATAATCAGAATACAGTTAGTAAAAATGTTTTGGAAATTAGTAGGAAAATGTTTTTAGGTTAGTAACCCTAATTAAAATAAAGAAAATATTTTTGGAGTTTTTTATGATTGATTTTAATGAGGAAAAACCTAATTTTAAGTTAATTATTAATTAATTATAAAAAATAATTTATATTGTGAGAAAAATAAATTATTTTTCTGTCAAAAATTAATTAAACTTTTAATTAACCTAAATCTGAAATTAAAATATTTTTGTGATTTTTTAAAAGGTTTTAATTAATTTTGAAAGAAAACTAAATAAAAAAAGAAAAATAAAGAAATTGAAAAAGGTTAGAAAAAATAGGAAAAGAATGCAAGTTGTAAAAAATGGTCCCTGGGAGGATCGAACCCATGACCTTTGAATTACCAAAGCCAAGCCTTGCCAGCTGAGCTACGCGCGTTTGTTGTTTATGGAATGCATCCATTTGTTTATAACTGTTGGAAAAAGTCAAAAATCAGAGCAAAAAAAACACGCGCGCGCATGTGGGCCCTGGATATTTGAATAGATGAACCAAATCGTGCCACGCCTAGGTCAAAGAGTCTTTGTCGGTCAAAGACAGTCAGAGACGCCGGAGCCACACTCCGGTCGTCTTCTCCGACCACCTCAAAACCTAAACCTGCAAAATAACAAGAACTAGAGTACGAGGTTAAGCCTACCCCCCCTAAATCGGGGTCTCCGAATTCAGTGGTGCCGCCCGTTTGGCCTGAAACAACCTGTAAAAAGAGTTTTGAAGAAAACAAGTCCGATTTCCCTAACAATGGCGTTTTACGATCTACACGTTAAAGCTTGCTTCTAATGATTCAAACTTGTTCTAATGGACACCCTGAGATCATACAAGCAAACAAAACTCATTAGTAATGCATGAATTAAAAGAAACAAATTTGAGAATTATACCAAATCGGAGAGACTTGGATGACACATTCTGGGGACTCTTAGGCTTGAGTAAGGATTGATATGAACTCATGGGACCTTCAGGAGCAAGAATCGATGCTTGGAAGTGCTTGAAACTGGCTGGAATTTGAAACACGAATTTGCAAGTTTGTATGAAAATTTTGGAGAATTAGGGTTCTATGTGGAGGAAAGGATTCGTTCTCTTGTAGTCTGAATGTATCATGTATATATAGAGCATGAGATTAGGTAAAAATAATGAGGAAATATATTGCCTTGAATGCAAAGAATATCTCATTTGAAATTCCATCAAATCTTTCCCAAAATGGCTCAATATTGCCTTAAACTCTTGTGCACGAAATGGGCAGCTTGTGATGGGCTTCCTTGGTCCTCAAGACAAGTAGAAACCAAGCTCAACTTGTATTATCAATTATCTTTGTATTGTATTTAATTAATTTTGAATTTTGATCATTTAATTCAAAAATAAATTAAATAAAAAGATAAGAGGCGTGGAAAGGAGTATAGGGATCATGGATAATCTCAAGAATAAGTTTGGATCATGAAAACTTAAGCCCATTTGAAAAATATTTGCATTTTCTAGGTTTTTTTCTTTGTGCACCTCCTCAAAAATGTCAAACTTGCACAATTTGTATTTTGCCCAATTTTCAACATTTTTGAGTGTTCTTGGACTTTTTAGAAATATCAAGATGTCCTCTAAACACTCCTTTTGGTTTCATCTTCATTAAAGTTTCCACGTTCATGTACACTTCTTTGCAAAAAGATGACTTTTTGTTGACTTTTTGAAGGACCTGTAATGTTTTGATCCATAACTTTCAAATGAAGCATTTTTGGCCAAAGCTTGTGAGACATGTAGAAACTTTGACTTTTGATTAAATCTTGACTTTCCTTGAGGAATCATGGTCAACCCTTGATCAAATGATGAATATTACTTCAAAATATTGATTTTGACCAAAAATTATGAAGTTTGACTGTATGTTGACCACAATAGACTTTCTGTCCAATACAATTAATTTTCAACCATCTAAGCAATTGGATGAGCAAATTTGACTTGTAAGGCTTGAAACTTGACATGGTGATCCCTTGAAGCATATGATGAGGTATTATTACCACTTGGAGCCTTGGAAATTCATTTTGACTTGAGAGAATCAAAACCCTAGTTTGGATTGATTGCTTAGAAGAGGGTTTGTCTGGTCAACCCTTGTGAAATCCTTAAGTATAGAGATGTGATTTGTCTTGAGAAGTAGGAGGGAAAATTTTGGGGTATAACATTTGTGCAACTTTATTAATACTTGTATATGGTAAATTTCTATGTTTGGCTAGATGGCATATATCACAAATTCCTTTAGGATCTACAACAATGAAAGGAAAAGAAGAATACAACAGAGCCATTCTAGAACTTGAAAGGTGACCTAATCTAAAATACCACAAGGCTTGATCAGGAATGGTGATTGCATTAGATGCAGAAATACCAGCAGTAATTTGAAACTTCTTATTATGCAAATTCAAGTGATACAAGCCTTCAATGAAATTAGCAGAACCAATCATCTTCAGTGAGTGAGGCTCCTGAATTAAACATTGAAATTTTGTGAAATTAACAATGTAGGGTATGTCAAGGCATAACTTAGAAACAGAGATTAGATTTAATGAAAAATTTGGTACATACAGGACATTATGAATAGAAAAAGTAGGAGTGGAACTGATGTTGCCTATATGTTTGGCTATAGCAAAATTACGATTAGGTAAACGAATATTGACAAGATTTGTGTTTTTAAGGGATGTAAACCAATAAAGGTATCCACATATGTGATCATTTGCACCAGAATCTATGATCCAAGAGATGACAGTGGAATTGTGCAAGCATAAAGAAGTGGATATGTTACCTGTATTTGCTGCAAGTTGAACTGTCCTCACCTGATTTGAGGTGCTTGATTGGCTACTTGTATTGGCAGTTTGTAGCAGAGTCATTAGGGTTTGGTATTGCTCAACTGTGAGTTATGGTGAAGATTGAGGATCAGCAACACTGAATACATCAGAGCTAGATTGTTCGGTATTGTCTGCATTAGCATTGTGAGCATTAGAGTTGGAAGCACGCTGAAGATGAGGAGGAACTCCATGTTTCCGATAACATGTGTCAATTGTGTGACCTGATTTTCCACAGAAAGTGCACAATTTATGTTCAAACTTTTTGGAAAGTGGTCTTCTATTATCAACAGCATTAACTAAGACCTTATAATCATCATCACCATGATTAGAAATAGGTGTAATCTGGCGTTCATGTTGAATCACCATGGATTTTTTTTGTTTAGGCTAGGTAATGGATCAAGAAGCAAGATTTGAGATTTTACAACATTGAAATCTTTGTTCAAACCAGTTAAGAAACGAATGACACATAGAAAATTGTGATTAGACCTAGCACTACGCATAGCATCACATGAACATCGAATTCGACAAGTACAGTGAGGAATATGCATATACATTTCCAATTCTTCCCAAAGAATTTTGAGCTGAGAAAAGAATTCAGTTACCGTGCGAGTATCTTGCTTCAAAGAATATATTTCTTGTTGTAGTTCAGAGATGCGCACTAAGTCTCCTTGTGCAAAACGCTCCTTCAAGTCATTCCAGACATCAATGACATTCTCCATGAACACAATTGATTGGCCTATCGATTCTAAAACGGAACACATGATCCACGAGCGTACCAGCATGTTGCATTGTGTCCACGCTCGAAAATATGGTTCAAACGTATCAACAGGGACATAATCGTGCCATCAACAAAGTCGAATTTCATCTTTCCACCAAGTGCTTTGCGCATTGATCGCGCCCAGCTGTGGTAGTTTGAACCGTGTTAAGGACAAGTGTGATGGAAACAGAGGCTGGTCCGTCGCTAGGATGGACATAGTAGGGACTTGTGGGATCGGAAGATCCAGAGCTACCGGAATTGGAGGTGTTTCGTTGAGGAGCCATGGATTTAAAGGCTCGATGATACCATATTGAGAGAAGAAAGATGAAGGTAGTTACAGATTTGTAACAGAAAAATAACGGAATCTGAAATGAAAAAAATCACAAAAGGAATGGCTATACTTCATTCATATTTGGATAACATACAAAGAGAATATCCAATAATATTTATACAAGTGTTAAAAGCTAAGATCAATCATGACCATTGAATTAGAAGTAATCTCAGTCGTTTATCTCAATAATTCTTTTATAGTTTTGTTTTTGTAAATTTTTTGAATGTATGGTGAGTCGTAAAAGAGCTCTATCCCCGTAATAATCAATTTGATTGAAGTGGATAAACAAATATATTTGTGTTATTGTCTTTTATTTTCTTTTTGTTTGTTGTGGATTTATCATCACTCTTGACAAATTACTACATAGTTGTGTGTGTTTCTTATGGTTATTTATTGGGAATTTTTTTTCTCATTTATGTACTCTCTCCTATACTTCTGGCGAAAACTCAAAATATCCTCAGAATCACAAGTGTACTTGCAAAGTTATCTCTTTGTTTTTTTTTTTAAAGAATTTAAGGTTAATTCGCAAGTACACTTGCAAATTTTACAGAAACAAAAATAGGTTCATTATTTACACTATTAATTGTAGATTTTTAGATTTTGGGACATGATAAAAAAAGTAATTATAAAACTAGATATAGATAATATGTATATATGTATATATGTATTGAAACATATAGATTTTACAATATGTTCGATAATACATTCAAAAAATAATTGGATTACATTCTAAAATGCACCCAAAAAACTGTCCACTACTAAAAAAAATCGCTAGTGACTCATTTAGTAACAAAACAATTCGGCCACTCTAGCCACCGAAAATTTGATATTCATGAATAAATTAGTAGATGTCACTAAATCGATCACAAATTAAATTTAACCACCGATTTAGTGACTCGAACTTTGTGACTGTATATTCTGTCTCAATTTCGGTCACTAATAATTTTTTTTTTCTATTTTTTTATTATTTTTACTTTTGTCTAAATTTTTTCAAGATTTTAATTTTCTTTTTGAATTTTCAATAAAATTTTACTTTTTTATTGTAAAATTTCCTTTATTATTTTTAACAAATAAATAATATTCTTAAATAAAAAATTATATAATTTAATTTTTTTATAGGGACAATAAAGAAATTTTATAGTAAAAATATATTTTATTTTATTATATCAAGGTTAAGTTGCTTTAGTGGTAATTATATGTAAATGATATATAGATAATTATAAACGTATAAAATTGTCAAATGGAATTAGATGCTTCAGTGGTAAAGATAAGTATTAAGCAAATTAGGGACTTGTGTTTGATACTTGTTTTAGCAAAATTTTATTTTGTTATTACACATATAATCTGCTCGTAATATCTATATAGTGTTAAACGTGTAATTAATAAAATGTTGAGAGGCATCCTAGCAGTAAAGTTGTACAAGCATGAAAATAAGGATGTGAGTTCAATACTTGTTGTGGACAATTCGGTCGCCACATTTTTGTCACAAATGGTTAGCAATTAGTATTTTTTCGATCGAAATGGAATTGTCACTAAATCGGTTGCAAACCAAGCTTTTTTTGTCTCTAAACCGGTCACTAAAAGCTAATTTTATAGTAATGATCGCCGCTAATTTCCATACATTTCTATACATATAGACAGATTATCTATATCGGAATTCGCAAGTGCAATTGTGAAATAAATTTAAAAATCACGTTGGTGGTGCGTTCACAAGTGCACTTACAAATTTTGGAGGTATTTTTAGTTTTTCGTCATAGGTGTAGGAGAAGACCACTAGGTGGGAAAAGAAATCCCCCATTTATTTTAGATGTCATTGTTCTTTGTGTCACACATTAAAAAAATTGGTGTGTTTGAAGTTATCAACAAATTCACTAGATTTATTAGATACTCCCTTAGTCCCAAATTATAAGTGCGTGTTTGGTTTGACGTTTACATTTGCAAACATGTGATTTTTTGCTCTTCCATCGTGATTTGAAGAAGTAACAAAAGATAACTTTTGGTCTACCGTGAATTTCCGCCGCAATTTTGAGATTCTTACCGTCAAAACCAATCGGGCCCTAAGTCACTTTGGCAAAAATATTTATCTCAAATTATAAGTCACTTTAGAATCTCAATACACCATTAATTATTTTTTATCTAATATATCATCTACTATTTATTTTTCTTCGTCTTTATATTCTTTTAATTTTGTTTTTCAATATAATTATTGAAGAACATTTTTATAAAATCTTACATTTCATAATAGATGATGCACACCATAGAAAAAAGGATTTTGTTTACCGATGAAAATCATGGATTCTAAAAGACATATCAAAATATTTAGATAACGATTTTGAAGGGGAAGGTTTAACATGTTTGAACCAAATTTATTAATCTATTATGATAAACTAAAAATAATTTTCTATTACAAATTAAACATATTTTTTCAATTTAAATAAAACTCCAATATGCTACTATAATTATTTTATCATTTTTACATAAACACCCTGTTTGCCGTGGAAAATGGTAAATAACCGCTGGTCCTCCCAAAGTCCTAAAATTAAGGGTTACTCGCAAGATCGACCAGTTAATCTTAAGACATGTGCTAAGGTTTTCTGTGATTATACTAGTTATGTCGAAATCCTTATCCAAGAAATAGTTTTCTAAGACTAAGGGAACAAGTATAATGGTTTTCCACACTATGGTTGGACTCGACTAAATGGTGACTTGTGACCGACAGTGAGAGCCTAAAAGAAACAATTAACAATCAGATGGCTCACAATATGATTTTACCAACTATGGTGACTTGTGACCGACAGAAGGTTGTGAACTTCACACTTGTTCTAAACAAAGTAAGTGTCGACTGACTCTTTTGTTAACTCGAAACTTGTAACGAAGAGAGAATCAACAAAAACAATAATGCAGAGAGATTGTTGAAAAGCAAATAAAATGCAAGTAAAAGTTTCAGAAGAAATGAATGAAATAGAAAGGTTTTGCATTGAAATAAAACTGGTGATTCACGTACATCAAGCACTCTTCAACTCTTTGCTTCCTGACGCTGCTAAGAATGAACAGAGTTTTTGCAAGTGATTTGAGTATACAAGTGAACACACAAAAATTACATTGAAACAACTTATTTATAGTGTTTACAACGTAACTTGAAATTCTGGTATCAGATGTGAGATGTCGAAGGTGATGTCACGAAACTTATATCTTCTTTGAACACAGCTAACCAAATAGAATTTAACAGTGTAGAAAACAATAAAACACAGAGAGTTGTTAACCCAATTCGGTTTTAACCAACCTACGTCTGGGGCCTTCAAAGCCATGGATGAATTTCACTATTAGTAGTATTAATTCGGAGCTAAACCTTCCCTTTTTACACCTCCTCACTTAATAAAACTACCCAATGACCCTTCTACCTAAGATACCACACTTAGATATGAGAACCTCCGCTCACTCCATCAGTATCACAAACAACCCGTGACACTAAAAACAACTAAAAATGAAGACACTCTTCAAAGACACACAATCACAATTGCTTCAAATCTTATGGTGATTGAAAACTTACAACTCAAAAGTCGTCCTTCTCAAGTAGAATTACTTGAGAGGCTCATAATAAACAATTAACAGCCAACACAATGAACAACCAATAATTAAAAACTAAACTCTCTAAAACTGGAACGGCCAAACTGCAAAACAAGGTTTGCGACCTTTAAATAGAGTAACAACAACTAGGGTTGCTTTACTTACAAGTCTTCAGTGCCTCCTGTCTTTTCTCCATGAAAACAGGACATTAAATCTCCAAGTATATTGCTGAAGGCGTTTCTCAAGCTTCCTTAGTCGAAGCATACAAATAACAACCAAACTGACTTCCTAAAATTCTGCACTTCTATCAGTTTCACATGTCAGGACATCTGCTGTGACATCTGTAACACCCCGATTCTACCCCACGTATTTCTTTAATTTAATATCAGGGTTTTCCAAAAATTAGTCATTAATAATAATCAACACAATCGGAATGCCACAATTCAACTTAAACAATTCATAAACATGTCATTATCTCTTCAACAGATACATAGCATTACTCAACAGTTATCAACATAAACAAATCATTAACCAAGCAGCGGAATTCAATTTGTCTTACAACGCAAAACATAGCATCTCATTATTATTCAACAACATCAGTTCAACATAAAAATAACATAATAGAAACAACGCGCATTTCCCCCGAGTGCTACGTATCAGAGCAAATGACACTAAAGCGTAAATACACTGGTAACGACTACTCCTCCTGATAACCTGCACGTTACCAATATAAAGGCAACGAGCAAAACAATTTTCCAGAATTACTTTTCTGTTTCTGTTCAGTATGCATCGATACAAAACTCCATGCATCAATACATACATAGCTTGTATCAACACAAGCTTCGTATGAGTCGACTTATACGTAATGAAATTTTCTATTTTACTGGTTTAACACAGTATGAGTCGATACATGCTTCCTTTGTATCGATACAAAACTTACTTGTATCGATACATACCTCGTATGAGTCGATACAAGTCTTCCAGAATAGCCCCACGAGTCGACACAAGCCCTTTTGTATCAATGCAAGCAGTTTTCATGCTTCTGGTTTTTAAACTCATAAGAGCTTGTATTGATACATAACTTTATGAATCGACTCATGCTGCAAAAGTTTACCCAAAAACCAGTTTTCTCCAAATTACACGATTCAATTATGACTATTTTCAATCAACAACAGCAACCCATCATCTAACAGCAAAATTATGCATTCTTTTCAATCAACAACAACAACACAACATATAACGGCATAATTGCATAATAATTTCAATCAACAACAACAATATACACAGAATATCAAGATCATATATTCCAATTTGGGATTTTCTACGGATAACCACATCGACATAACACAATCTAGCGAATCATACATCCCAAACTACCTTTTGCCCATCATATCCCCAATTATAGAGCAAGAACCTCACCCTTACCTTGGATTGAAGGTTGCTCTAAGGATTCTTGATCGCTCCAACTTTTCCCAGTTCTACGCGTCGCTCTGTTCTTCCGTTCCCAAAATCACGTTTGCTTCTACTGACATCAAAAGTCCCAATTTCTTCTTCTTCTTATTATTTTAATAATAATAATCCTCATAATTAATTTTGGGCTTAAGTTCTTACCCCTATTTCTACTATTTGTTATCCTTTCAATCTAAGCCCATTAACTCTGACTTATAATTATAATATTAGTTAATAATATGCAAACAATTAATTAAATATTTAATTAAAGAATTATAACTAAATATTTGGGCGTTACAACTCTCCCCTACTAGAATATTTTCGACCTCGAAAATAGAAGTTTACCTACTTCAAACAGCTCGGGATAGGAGTCTCGCATCTTGCTCTCCAATTCCTAGGTCAAGCTTTCACCAGCAGCTCCTAACCAAACAACTTTCACTAATGCAATCTCTTTACCTCTAAGAATTTTCATCTCGCAATCCAGAATTCGCACAGGCATCGTCTCCACTATGAGATTATCACGCACTTGCACATCGTCCATCTGAATCACATGAGACGGATTGGGAACATACTTTCGGAATTGCGATACATGAAACACATCGTGCAAATTAGCAAGATTTGGCGGTAACGCCACACGGTAAACAACTTTTCCTACACGTTTCAATATCTGATACGGACCAATAAAACAAGGAGTGAGCTTCTTAGACTTCAGAGCTCGTCAACACCAGTCACAGGCGTGACTCAAAAACACATGCTTGCCAGCCTGAAATTCTAAATCTTTTCTTCTCTTATCATGGTAACTTTTCTGCCTACTATGGAAAGCCTTCATCTGCTCCCGAATAAACTTTACTTTCTATGAAGTTTCTCGAACAATTTTTGGTCCAACTACCACACTCTCACCAGATTCATGCCAACACAACAGAGTCCTACATCTCCATCCATACAATGCCTCAAAAGGTGCCATCTCAATACTAGAATGGTAACTGTTATAATAAGTGTACTCGATCAACGAAAGGTAAGTATCCCATGAGCCTCTTTGCTCCAGAATACAAGCTCTCAACAAATCCTCTAATGACTGAATAGTTCTCTCGGTCTGACCATTCGTCTGTGGATGATACGCCGAACTCAACTTTAACTTAGATCCCAACGCTTCCTGCAAACTCTTCCAAAAGTCCCAATTTCTTCTTCTTCTTCTTCTTCTTCTTCTTCTTCTTATTATTATTATTATTATTATTATTATTATTATTATTATTATTATTATTATTATTATTATTATTATTATTATTATTATTATTATTATTATTATTATTATTATTATTATTATTATTATAATACTAATTAATTTTGGGCTTAAGTTTTATTACCCCCACTTCTACTATTTGTTATCCTTTCAATCTAAGTCCATTAACTCTGACTTATAATTATAATATCAGTTAATAATTCGCTAACAATTAATTAAATATTTAATTAAAGAATTATAACTAAATATTCAGGCGTTACAACATCTGCAACTTCAGTAAACTTCAAGGTATTTCCGAGCAGAATGTTTTACCAAAATTGTTGCCAATCAATAGAACCAACAAACTCTCCGTTTGGCAAATTTTAGCTAAAACATTATTTGGGGTGCATGCCATACAATTAACATCACTATAATAAACATAGGCATTCAAGCATATACATCAGAGCAACACAGTAAAAGCAGCATCACAATCAAAATAGAGATAACAATGGACAAAATAACACATATGTTCAAACATCAGTTAGAAAATTCAAAGACGCAACATTTTACTCCCCCTGCACACAACACACACAAATGCACAATTAACAAATAAAAACTTTGCTCCCACTGTACAACAACTTCTCTTCTTGTGGAAACACATAGTATCTTCATAGATACACAAACAACAATTAACATATCTGAACATATAAACCTCTTCTCAGCATAAGAAGCACACACAAACAATGAACACAACAACAACTCTTCCTTAGCATAGTCATCCCATCAATTGCTTGTAACACCCTTTTAAACCCCACAAAATAATATAGAAATAATCAGAGCAAATTATCATGCATATCACATAAGGGTGTCACACATATTCCATACATCACAAAACACCTATCATGCTCAATGACACTAAATTAAATTCATATTTTTCATACACTTCACATAAGCATGTCACGACAGAATCACTTTTAAAATAAACTTTATTCATTTAATCAACTTAGACATAAAAGTCAATTCTCCACATAATCAAAAGAAATAACAAAATAAAGTAGAGTATACAAAGTATCTCTCAAAACATAAATCAAACGGTTCCCATCCCGATGTTACATGATCAGAGCATAAACCTTCTAAAATAAATGACACTAAATGAAAGACACTTCAAGAGCTATCATTCCACTTACTTCGGCAACACTACTCCTGAGAATCTACACGTTACCCACGTAGAGGCAACATCACAACAGAAGGGGTGAGAATTCACATAATTATCAAGAATCATATAATAATATATAACATTTAGCACACATGCCTACAATAATATTATCACACTTCATATGCTTTATAAACATAACGTCACACAACTAATCATACTATTCTCAAGTATATACCAACAATTCACAATATTATTAATTTGAAAAATTTCACAATTTCACACAATTCACATAATATCAAATTATGACATAAAACATGATTTGACTTAATGCAAGACTCAAATGCATCTCATGCATGTGGTACCAAACTCTTGTAATAATTTTTTGGTGTTTACTTTAAACCGGGTCCGTTCTCTAAACCGATAACACACCAAAAGCCCGTTCTCTAAGCTTTCAAACCCCTCTCTGGTTTGGAACAAGTCACTAGCTCCCACAGAACTAACAAGCCACTACGCCAGGCAAGCACATAGACAACGCTTTTCTTTGGCTTTAGGCAGCGCTTTAAAGCGCTGCTGAATCCTGCGCTACTATAGGTTTAAGCAGCGCTTTTTTCCAATGTAAAAGCGCTGCCTAAGGTGGCCTTTTAGCAGCGTTTTTGTAAGTCAAAAGTGCTGCCTAAGGTGGGCCTTAGGCAACGCTTTTTTAGGCAACAAAGTTTACTTTAGGCAGTGCTTTTGAAAAAAAGTGCTGCCTAAGGGCCACCTTAGACAGCGCTTTTTTAGTCCAAACAACTCTGAAGGTCAACTTTAATTCTACAGCTCATTAGATTTGACTCTAAACAACTCGAAACCAACACTGACAACTCTAAACATGTCAGAATTACGCAAAACAAATAAACTATGACTTTTAATAATTTAAAACAACTCTGACAACTTTATTGATAACTCTAACAACTCCATTGATAACTCTAACCAAATTGAAATTAATTTAACTTAATCAATTAACTTAATTATTTATATCTAACTCAAAATTTCTTAAATATTATCCTAATAACATCAAATTATATTATTATTATTATTATTATTATTATTATTATTATTATTTTTATTTTTATTATAATTATAATAAATGAATGAAACATTATATCTTATATACTTAAAATTTGAAACGTAAGTGCCTGTATCACATTGCTACTAAATTGATTTTTAGCATGATACAATATAAATGGAACATTGGATTTTTCACATGATGCTATCAAATTGGTAAATTTGAAACATGTTTCTCCTTTATCTCATAAAAGAATGCTATATTATATATATTATCTTAATGAATGCTTTCTACATATCAATATACATATCCTATCATTAAAAGAAAACAATCTACGTGGCCGTATATATATCATTGCATAATATCATAACTGGGTGACTCGATGTTGTTTTAATATCTTTATCAATTATTTATCAATTTCTCCAATATATTAATTCCAAACACAATTAATTATCACATGTTAAAAATTTCTCATTAAAATCTAACATTTTTCAATCCACATAAATTTTGGAGATTTCAACCTAAACATGTTTCTACTCATTAATACATTATCATATAATTCTCATAATCATGTAAAAACCCACCCTTACCTTGATTGTTGATCCTCTTCAAATTTCATACTTCGAGTTTCTCTTCTTTCTACTATTCTCTTTTCTGCACTTTGGCCTCTTTTTCTTTTTTTCTCTTACTAACTCTATTTTCTCAATATATAAAACCCTTATAACAAACTAATTCTAGTAATTAATGAGCTTACTCATTATACTCCCGCTTTACTCTTCATATTCTTACTATTAGGCCCAACTACCTTATTTCAATTTATTTTCTACAATTTTCACTAAATAAAATAATTATTTACTACCCAACATAAAAAATAACTATAATTCTACAGTTCTCCATTTCAACCCAACTAACTCGTCACATAACACACATTAATTAATTTAAATAAAATCAATTATTCACAAAATCAAATAATTAATTAATTAATATAATATATATTACTAATTAATAAACTATACCACTAACTAATAAAATTGGGGTGTTACACTGCTCACAAGTAAATCACACAAAAAAAGGAATCTTCAATATTGTTTTGGTCTACCCCAGTCATCTAGAGTACCAGGATATTTACTCCCCCTTTTTAGCCATAATATGCCAAAGGTAAGGAGAGCAATCAGTAATTACTATGCATCTTCATGTATGCAGATGCCAAGCTTTCCTATTAAGACCTCAAACTGGTTTGCATCTAGTGCCTTGGTGAAGATATCTACTAGTTGTCTTTCTGTAGTTATGTGTTCTAGTGTAACAGTTTTGTCTTCAACTAGGTCTCTAATAAAGTGGTGGCGAATATCAATGTGTTTGGTTCTCCTGTGCTGAATAGGATTTTTGGATATGTTGATAGCACTTAAGTTGTCACAATATAATGTCATGACATCTTGTTTGACATTGTATTCTGTCAACATTTGTTTCATCTAGACTAGTTGAGAGCAGCTACTTCCAGCAGCTATGTATTCAGCTTCAGCTGTTGAGAGAGAAACACAATTTTGTTTCTTACTAAACCATGAGATAATATTATTTCCCAAGAAGAAGCATTCTCCAAATGTGCTTTTTCTGTCATCAACACTTCATGCCCAGTCAACATCACAATATCCACTTAGAACACAACTTGATCCATGAGAGTATAGCATGCCATAGTTAGATGTTCCATTGACATATTTCAATATTCTCTTTACTTGATTGATATGGCTCACTTTGGGTTCAGTTTGATATCTGGCACAGACTCCAACAACGAAGACAATGTCTGGCCATCTATATGTGAGGTATAGTAGACTACCTATCATACTTCTATAGGAACTTTGATCAACACTGACACATGTCTCATCTTTAGACAACTTTAAGTGAGTAGGAGCAGGTGTTCTCTTATGACTTGCATTCTCCATGCCGAATTTCTTGACAATATTTTTGGCATACTTTCTTTGAGATATGAATACGGAGTCTTCCATTTGTTTAACTTGTAGACCAAGGAAGTAAGTTAATTCCCCACCAAGACTCATGTCAAATTCTGACTGCATTTATTTGACAAACTGTTGAACCATTATATCAAACATTCCACCAAAAACAATGTCATCAACATAGATTTGAGAAATCATGAGACTTTCTTCTTCGTCTTTGACAAACAGGTTTTTGTCTATGCCACCTTTCCTGTATCTATTTTGAACTAGAAACTCAGTCAACCTTTCATACCAAGCTCTGGGAGCTTGCTTTAAACCATATAGTGCTTTCCTCAATCTGTATACATGGTTGGGAGTTGTGGGATCAATAAATCCTTTAGGCTGTTCCACATATACTTCCTCATTTAAGTAGCCATTTAAGAATGCACTCTTCACATCCATTTGAAACGGTTTGAACTTCAGGATGCAGGAAACTCCTAGTAGTAGTCTGATTGACTCAAGACGAGCTACTGGGGAAAAGGTCTCATCAAAGCCTATGCCTTCTATTTGAGTGTATCCTTGAGCAACCAGTCTTGCTTTGTTTATGGTAATTACTCCTTTCTCATCAAATTTGTTCTTATAAACCCACTTGGTGCCAATAATATTGATGCCTTCTGGTCTTGGGACTAGATCCCAGACTTCATTCCTCTTGAATTGTTCTAGTTCTTCTTGAATGGCATTGATCCAGAATTCATCTTTCAGGGCTTCATTGACATTTTTGGGCTCAATTTTTATACAAAACATGAGTTGGTGATGACTTCTTTTGATCTGGTGGTGACTCCTTTATTTGGATCTCCTATGATGAGCTCTTTGGGATGGTCTTTCTGAATTCTGGTTGAGGGTCCTTTTTGACTTGATTTTCTGGAGGTTCTTCATTATTTTGAGGAGGATCCTCGTGTTCGTTGGTGGCAGAAATTGGAGTGTCTTCTAGGGATGTTTTGACATTGTCTAAGACATCAGCTTCTCCATTCCATCCTTTATCATCAATGACAACATTTATGGATTCCATCATGACTTTTGTTCTGTTGTTGAAGACTCTATATGATCTACTGTTAGTGGAGTATCCTAGGAATATTCTTTCATCACTCTTGGGGTCCAATTTTCTCCTTTGTTCTCGATCAACCAGTATGTAGCATTTACTTCCAAAGATGTGAAAGTATTTGACAGTAGGTTTTCTACCCTTCCACATTTCATAAATGGTATTTGATGTACCCTTTCTTAAAGTTACCCTGTTATGAATGTAGCATGCGGTGTTCATGGCCTCAGCCCAAAAGTGGTAAGGTAGTTTCTTTGCATGAATAATTGCTCTGGAAGATTCTTGTAACGTTCGATTTTTGCACTCTACAATCCCATTTTGTTGAGGAGTGATGGGTTATGAGAATTCATGACTGATTCCTTCAGAGGAACATAACTCAACGAATTTGCTGTTTTCAAATTCCTTTCCACGATCACTTTTGATTCTGATCACATAGTTGTCCTTTTCTCTTTGAATTCTTTGGCAAAGGTCCTTGAACACATCAAATACTTTGTTTTAACCCTGATGAAATTCACCCAAGTGTATCTGGAGTAACCGTCCACCACTACATATGCATATTTCTTCCCACCAAGACTTTCTACTTGCATTGGTCCCATTAGGTCCATGTGAAGTAGTTCTGGGACTTTTGTAGTAGTGAGATGTTTGACCTTATGATGTGACATTTTGGTTTTCTTTCCAATTCGGCATTCGCCACAAACTCTGCCTTCTTTGATATGCAGTTTAGGTATTCCTCTCACTGCATCCATAAAGATGATTCTCTTCATTCCTTTTAAGTGTAAGTGTCCCAACTTCTAATGCCATATTTTAACTTCGTCTTCCTTGGCTAGGGATCAATTTGAGGAGATGCTTAAGTCTCCAGGTATCCATAAGTAGAAGTTGTCTTTGGATCTCCCACCTTTCATCACTACTTCACCTTTCTCATTTGTAACTATGCATTCGGATTTAGTGAAGTTTACCTGAAAGCCTTGATCACAGAGTTGGCTGATGTTGATCATATTTGTTGTTAACCCTTTGATTAGAAATAAATTTTCAAGATTTGGGATCCCCGGGCAATCCAGTTTTCCAAAACCTTTGATTTCTCCTTTAGCTCCGTCTCCAAATGTCACAAAACTAGTAAAGTGGGATCTGATATCCACTAATAGGTTCTTAACTCCAATCATATGTCTTAAACATCCACTGTCAAAATACCAGTCTTATTTAGCTGAGGCTCTAAGAGATGTATGAGCTATGAGACTATTAATAGCAGCCTTGGGCACCCACTGTTTCTTGCTTCTTTTAGTGTGTGTGATTAGATTGATCTTGAGTTGAGAATCAGACTTTGGATATCCATGTAGCTTGTAGCAGAATAACTTTATATGACCAAATCGCCCACTGTGGTAACATCTCCAATGCCGATGTCTATTTTTGGAGTGTTCAATATTCCTTCTTCCATAATGTTGAGACATTTGTTTCAACATTTGAGGTCTAGACTGAAAATTATTCATATTCATGTGGTGTCTCTTTTAGGTTATTTCATTATATCCAAGACCACTCATATCTTTTGCATCTCTTCCAGTCATAATTATATTATCCAATACATCTGATTCGTTATTCAACATTCTGACAAATTTGGTTAAATTTGTTAAATCAGACTTGAGTCGACCTACTTCATGTTCAAGCTTTGAGATGGTATTTAAGTCCTTCTTCTTTTCTGCCTTCAATTGAGCTATCATTTTATTTTGATTCTCCAGTTCTTTATGAATTTCATCACTTCCTCCATATGATTTGCAAATCCCAGTTAAAGATGTAACTTCCTTGAATGTATCTTCTTTTACTTCACTTTTAGAGTCTTCATCAAACCATGTTACTGCTAGTCCTCTTGTTCTTCTCTTGAGATATGTAGGACATTCAACTAAGATATGACGAAATCCTTCACAACATTGACACTTTGATTCTCTATCTTGGTTGATTTTGTCATCTGATCTGGTTTTTCTGCCATAATCTTCTGACCTCCTGATGTCAAGTGAGATGTTCTTGACATTTGGTCTTGAGTTATCTTCCATTCTCTTCAGCACCTTGTTGAGTTTTCTTCCAAGAAAGACAATGGTATTAGAGAGTCCTTCTTCAGTGTCCATGTCAAATTCCTCGACTTCTCCAGTATTGGTCTTGAAGGCTATAATCTTAGGTTTTTTTTAAGTCCTTCTTCATGTTGTTGATTTCTTGAGCCTCTTCAATCACTATAACCTTAATGTCGAATCTCTTAGGAAGAGATATGAGAATCTTTCTTACCAGCTTCTCTTCTGGTATCTTCTCTCCCAAGGCACTAAAAACATTAACAATCTTAAGGACATTCATATGAAATTCTTGAGTGCTTTCTTCTACCTTCATTCTTAGATTTTCAAACTTCGTGGTGAGTAGTTGAAGTCTTGACATCTTAACTTTGGAGGTTCCTTCATGAGTAGTTTTGAGAAATTCCTAAGCATCTTTAGATACTTCACATGTATTGATCAGTCTGAAGATGTTTTTGTCTACTCCATTAAATATAGCATTTAATCCCTTTGAATTTGCAAGAGCTAGTTCATCATCATCCTTTAACCGGTCTTCTTCAGGCTTTAGTTCACCAGTAGGTTGATTATCAGCTCCAATAATGACAGGATGAGTCCATCCTTTCAGAATAGCTTTCCAAGACTTGTTGTCCAAGGACTTTATGTATGCTTCCATGCGAGGCTTCCATAAGTCATAGTTAGAACCATCTAGAATGGGTGGTATATTCATAAAAATTGCCTCCTTGTCCATGTGACTAGAAAATATCTTCCCTAGATCTTACCTAGAGACAAAGCAGGATGTCTACACTGATACCAATTGAAATTCTGGTATCAAATATGAGATGTCGAAGGTGATGTCACGATACTTATATTTGCTTCGAACACAACTAACCAAAAAAGAATTTAATAGTGCAAAAAGCAATAAAAACACAAAGAGTCGTTAACCCAGTTCGGTTCTAACCAACCTACGTCTGGGGGCTTCCTTGTTTACACCTCCTCTCTTAATCAAACTATCCAATGACCCTTCTACCTAGGATACCACACTTAGATATGAGAACCTCCACTCACTCGCTCAGTATCACAACCCTTGACACAAAAAATAACTAAAATTGAAGACACTCTTCAAAGACACACAATCACACTTGCTTCAAAGGTTATCGTGATTGAAAACTTACAACTCAAACGTCCTCCTACTCAAGTAGAAATACTCGATAGGCTCACAATAAACAATAAAAAACCAACAATTAAAAACTAAACTCTCTTAAATTGGAACGACCAAACTGCAAAACCGGGTTTGTAGCCTTTAAATAGAGTAACGGCAACTAGGGTTGTCTTACTCACAAGTCTTCAGCGCCTCCTGTCTTTTCTCCATGAAAGCAGGACATTAAATCTCCAAGTATATTGCTGAAGGTGTTTCTCAAGCTTCCTTAGTCGAAGCATACAAATAACAACCAAACTGACTTCCTAAAATTTTTGCACTTCTCTCAGTTTCACATGTCAGTACATCTACTGTCACATCTGCAACTTCAGTAAACTTCAAGGTATTTTTGAGCAGAATGTTTTACCAAAATTGCTGCCAATCAATAGAACCAACATAACTTCCCTAAATCAATCGACAGGTGACATTTGAACTCTAAGGTAACCGCTTCACCAGATGTTGCCACCTATTTGGCACTTAAACGAGTTATAAACTGCTGGAAACTGCTTAGAGACTTTGAATTTTGAATCTTCCCACTTCTGTCTTGCTTCGACATGTACCCTTTTTGACAAGAAAACAACAAAATCCTTCTAAGTTCATAATCCTTTTTGGTCGACACGACCAAATTCGACCACTTCCTTCGCTTTGCACGCCTTGGGCGATTCGACCAATTTCCTCATATTTTAACATATTCTCCTCATGGTCGATTCCATTGTAACTTGATATTCTCGTTAATCATTGATTTCTTTAATTTCCAAAACTAACTTTCAAACACTTTGTTCTCAATTTCTAAAAGATCCTTATTTCAGGAAACTACCCTTAACTTATGAGAACACCATCATTTAATACACATGATTGAATATCTTGAGATTTTTCAAGGTAACAAAATTCCCCCCAAAGATGCCACTTTCAAATTTCGACATATATGAGATAATGGCATCTTTGAAGTTTCGGTCTCAGCATTCGACTGAATCGTTCCCACTACCTCCAAAAGTGGACGTTACTATTCGGCTTTTTCTGTGACGTCATGTAATCATGGAAACATATCATGCTTTTAGTTTTGATATGTGCGATCATTAATTGTCCATCATCATTATGCTTTTCGTGGCAAACATGGCCCACCACTCCCGCTTTAATCGCGTAGCACGTGTCCTTCGACTTGACACAATTTTGACTTAGGAAATCACAAAGATTTTCTCATTATTTTCTCCTTTCTTCAACGAGGCTATAAATACCCCACTCTCTCATTTTCTTTCTTTTCTCCTCACTTTCGTCAACCTTTTGCTTCATAGAAAAAAAACTCAGAAATCCGAATTCACCATCCCTGTTCATCTTCTTCAAACTTCTTCAATGGAAAATATTGACAACATAACTACTTCTCGAGCCATGAAGCTTCAGCTACGCCTCGTCGATGGTAAAACCTACGTACCAGAACCTCTGTTTGTTGAGGAGAAAACAAAAATCTGGAAATCTTAGGTACTTATTCCTTTCACTCTTGAAGGAGAACCCTTAGCTTTTCTGGGTCCTCTCCCTACGGATATGCCTTCTGAAATATACGTAGATGACAAAGGGTATTTTTCCCCACTAGCACCACAACTAGACCTATAATCTCTTCTCCATACCCTATTTCTTTGCAATACATTGATAGGAACTTCAGAACTGCTTCTCCGCTTAATTTCCCTAGGTTTAGTGCTTGAATGACACGTTTAGAAACCGAAAAGATAGAGCAATGGAAGAAAATGGGCATTTACACGTTGTTGGAACTTTCTCATTGTGGCCATCCCTATTCTAGTAGCACGATATTGGCTTCTTTACATTTTTGGGAGGGGTTGACAAACACATTCCACACTAAGTGTGGTATGATCGCTCCCACCTTGATCGATGTCACCACCATTACAGGGCTAAACCCAAATGGCATAGTTTTTAAGCACATGGATGTCGAACCTCTGCCAATAAGGTTCGATGTTGGTGAAAGTAAGATCCCAACATCAAACAATTTCATCGACCACCACCAACAAGAATTTGGCCCCATCACCGACGAGGAACACATAACATTTTTTAATCTTTGGCTCTCACACTTTATTTTTTTCTCTAGGTCGATGCAGGTGGCCAAGGAATTTTCTTATCTTACCACCCAATTGTAAAATGGTGAGAATGTTGCTCTGGGCCAACTTATTTTGGCCTCCTTATATGCATCTTTAACTGATGTTTCCAACCAAATCAAGAATTTCGACCCCACTAATCCAAAGAGAAAAAAAAATTGGTACATGGTCATTTCTGGCTTATGTAGTTGTGGCTGAATGCTACCTTTTCTAAAGACATTAAACCTTTTAGAAGTAGAAAGATAGCATGTACCCAAAACCAAATGCTTATTATTTGGCAGGGCCTTCTTCCACTAACCCCAATCGACAAAACTTCTCCTAATCCTGAGGTCTTCAAACTGTTGTTCAACATTATGTTGACAAGGGTCGAATTTACATCCTCCATGGCTCCATTCTCTGATGTAAAAAGTGGCCCAAAGTGGCTTACTAAACTGTTTCCACATGTGGAAGATGAAGACAAGAAGAGATCCTTAATCTGCTTGAGACGTTTCCTAACTCCCTAATTTTTATCTTGTGTAAAAGAAGACAACGACAATATTTAGGCACAAAGGCCTATGCTTACTTTCACAACTTTTCAGCCATGATTCTACTACACCAAGGAATTTGAGACTTGGTGAAATTCATATTATGTTGCTTTCGTGGAGATTCCAATAAGAAAATAGCTGAACTAACTGCAACTTTTGATAATTTTCAGGGCAAAACGACTAGATGTAAGGCCACTAACATCAAGCAAATTCAAGCTTTTCAGAAGTATTTTAGGGTGGCGTATCTACCAACTAACCTTTGTCGGACCATATCTGACGCGGCCCGAGAGTTAAAGGAGAAGGTAACCGAGAGGATTCCACAACTCAAAATTCCTGGTTACGCAAAAGACAAATATCTTTAAGCAATTCATTTTGGAAACATTAAATTTCCTCCTTTACCGACTAGCCCATTGGCCTTGGCTTTTCGCCCACCTATCCCAGATTGGTGGTTTAGATCTTGCTTGAATGTGGAGAATGCTTATAAGAAAAAGGCCGACAAAGTGGTACCGACGAAGCTTTGGTTTCACGACTATCCAGGTTTTCTGCATATTGCCCCTCAATATGTAAGAGAACTTGTTGTTGTGCCAAATGGTAACAACTTCTGGAAAGTTTGCTTTCTTTGTTATTTTGACTTTTCCATTTATTTGACTTTGCCATTTTTGGTTTTAGCTATCCCTCTTCAGGTAGCACCACCAAAGGCTCTTATCAACAAGGTTGACCCTTCGACAACAAAGGTTCGAATCCACCTCTTTACCAATTATCTTTTGTAACTTAGCATTTCTAAGTCAGAAATGTTTTTGCAGATCATAACTGATCACACACCTTCTGATGACGAATTGATTTTACCCTTACTCAATAAAATTGGTTCCTCTGTAGGTGTATTTGCACATTTCTAATCATCTCGACTTTATGACTTAAACGTAGTAATATTTTTTTTATCTGCCAGAGTAAAAAACGCTCAGCGGATTTGGCTTCTCCCTTTGATACATCCAAAAGGTCAAAGAAGGACATACAACACGTCTCTGAGAGAACTAAGGTATCTATTTTTGTAGACTCAGGTTCTTCATATTCAAATTTACATAATTACTTCCACTTATCTCTTTTTCTAGTATGCAGTGTTAGAACATAGTTTGGTTCTACACCTATCTTAGAAGTTTTGATGATAACAAGTACTGTTGATGATAATTATGTTCTGACCTTGATAAATAAATATTTTGTATGAAACATTGTTGTCTTCTAATTTTTTTAAATAAAGTATGCAGATGAAGTTCTGACCTTGAAAGGAAAAGAAGAACAAGTTATGATTTTGATAGTAGAAAAAGATTCTGATCTGAATAAATACAGAAGTTGTGATATAATGGATATATGTAAGAAGATTCAGGCATGATCTGAAGTTTAATTTCACGTTCTAAGAGAAGTTTTGATGAACTTCTAAAAGCACCATAGGCTGCACGAAACCCTGATTAAAACCTTGTGCGCTGATCTAAAAACCTTAAAGCTTTGCTACATCATCTTCTGATCAAGACATCAAGGATTCAAGTCAAACTTCTGAAAGCCCCATGCTGCTCTACAAACACTTATACCTATGTTCTGGCTGCTTTGTTCTGATGCGATACTATTTATTAAATAAAGATTTGAAGTAACGAATGATTTCCAACAGGATCTTGTTTTTATGGAAAGAACAATTAAGTCCAAATATCATCATTCCATATATAGATTATATGTCTCCAACAAATGATTTTTCTTGACGCCTATATAAAGATCTATCCATGAAGAGGACAACAAGAACTACAACACATACAACAAAACGGGAAATCTGTAAAGAAATCATTCATGTTCTCTAGTTCCTAAGTGCTTGAAAAATTGTGTAAAAATCACATTTGTGATATAGCTTTTTAGAAGCATCGTGAAACACATAGTTTTGTAATTGATTGTAAAGTTGAAATTCCTTGAGAAACCGAGTTGTGGTTGATCTCGAGAAGACTAAGAAATTTGTCTTGGTGAGTTGTAATAAAGTTCTGATTAGTGAATTAAGACCTCGTTGAGAGAGGCAAATCACCTTGACGGGTGGACTGGAGTTGTTTGAGTTCAAATGAACCAGGATAAAAATAACTTTGTCAGAATATTTTTATTTTAAAAAGCCCAATTCAAACCCCCCTTTCTTGTGTTTTTCAACCTTCAATTGGTATTAGAGCGCCTGGTCCTGGGTGATAACACTTAACCGTGTCAGATAAAAGATCCAGCTTGAAAAACACTATGGCAGAACATGTTCAGAACAACTATGATCACTATGATGACAAAGACAGAATCAATGTCAGACCCCCAATGTTTGATGGAGAAAACTTTGATTACTAGAAGGACATAATTGAAAGTTTCTTTTTGGCTCATGACACTGGTCTCTGGGACATGGTAACAGATGGCTATACTCATCCTGTTGACGCAAGTGGTTAGAAGATTGAAAGGAAGAAAATGTCAGATTAGTAGAAGAAGGAATACAAAAATCACCACAAAGCCAGAACCATCCTTCTAAGTGCTATCTCATACACAGAGTATGAGAAAATCAGAAACAGAGACTCAACTAAGAACATCTTCGACTCCTTAAGAATGACACAAGAAGGCAACACACAGGTCAAAGAAACAAAAACCCTTACTCTCAAGGTTTCAAATCCTGGTAGCTGGTTTAAAAGTTCTAGATAAAGGATATTCTATTGATGATCATGTAAAGAAAGTCATCAAAAGTCTTCTCAAGAAATGGAGACCTATGGTGACAACTCTCATCTTGCAAAAGATCTAAACAAAATCTCTCTGGAAGAACTCATCAGCTCATTAAGAAGTCACAAGATATAATTAGAAGAAGATGAGCCCCAGAAGAAAGGTAAGTCTATTGCTCTTAAATCTAACAAAAAATATGATTCTAAAGCTTTTCAGGAAGAAGAAGAAAACTCTGGTGGATCATCATCAGAAGAAGATGAGCTATCTCAACTCTCTAGAAGAGTTTAACAATTCTGGAAGAATAGACAGAGGAAGTTCAAAAACCCCAGAAGATCTAGAAACTTCTCTGATCCATCATTTGGACACAAAAAGTCAAGAAGCAAAGAAGTTATCCGCTATGGATGTAAGGAACCTGGTTACTATGAAAGTGATTTTCCTAGACTTTCGAAAGAGAAGACAAAGAAGAGGTTTGACAAAGAAAAGAAGAAAAGTCTTATGGCAACATGGGATGATTCAGATTCTTCTGAAGCTTCGTCAGACTCAGAAGATGAAAAAGCCAACATAGATTTAATGGCCAACATAATTGACATCTCAGATTCCTGTGAATCTAATTCTGATACTGAAAAGGTATTTCCAAATTTTGCTGTTAATTTTTCTAAAGCTGAATTAGCAGAAAGCTTATTTGAAATACTTGAAACTATCAGAAGCTTCAAATCAAATACAAGAATCTGAAACAGAATCATGTATATGATTATGAAGATACTAAGAAACTTGAAACAAAAAATTCTGAGCTTAAGGAAATCATTTCAGAACTAAAAATTGAAAACTCTATTTTTAAAGAAAATCTACAAAAAGCTCAAGAAAAATCTGTTTCAGAAGTTCTAAGTAATACTGATAATATTATGAAAGAATATGATATTGGATTTCAAGATTTTCTTGCTAAAAGCATAGGAAGAAAAATGGCTTCAATGATCTATAAAGTCAGTAGAAACAAAAGAAAAGGTTTAGGATATGTGCCTCCTAAAGATGAGAAACCATATTTTGAAGTAGATGATATGGTCATTAAATACACACCTCTGAAATCTCACTTCACTTATGGTCACCCACATGACATAAAATATAATAGTGAATCATATTATGCAAAATCTTATGGTAAACCTAAGTTCAAACAGAGCTTTAGAAAATCTAACAAAAAAGGACCCAAAAAGATATGAGTACCTAAGGACAAAATAATATATGTTGCAGATGTCTTTGACAACAAAGTTGAAATACCAGTCTTGGTACCTGGACTCTGGATGCTATCGACACATGACAGGAAGAAAGCATATGTTCCAAATTCTGGAACTTAAAGATGGAGGTTACGTAGGTTTTAGATGCAACCAAAAGGGTAAAATCATTGGCTCTAGAACTATCGGTAATGGTTCTTTACCCTCTATTACAAATGTTATGTTAGTAGATGGATTAATGCATAATCTGTTATCCATAAGTCAACTATGTGATAACGGTTATGATATTATCTTTAATCAAAAGTCTTGTAAAGCTGTTATTCAGAAAGATGGAACAACCCTCTTTAATGGTAAAAGGAAAAACAACATTTATAAAATCAAACTTTCTGAACTTAAAAACTCAGAATGTTAAATGTCTTATGTCAGTGGACAATGAGCAATGGGCCTGGCACAGACGATTGGGACATGTTAGTATGAGTAGAATATCACAAATTAACAAACTCAATCTAGTCAAAGGACTTCCTAATTTGAAGTTCAACTCAGATGCTCTGTGTGAAGCATGTCAAAAAGGCAAATTTTCAAAACCTCCTTTTAAATCAAAAAATGTTGTTTCTACCTCTAGGCCATTAGAACTTATGCATATTGATCTATTTGGACCAGTGAAAACTGTATCCATCAGTGGCAAGAAGTAGGGTTTGGTGATCGTAGATGACTATAGCAGATGGATATGGGAAAAGTTCTTAAGACAAAAGGATGAGTCACATTTTGTGTTTGCTAACTTATTTAATGTAGTCCATAATGAAAAAGAGTTTAGAATAGTAAAAGTCATAAGTGATCATGGTGGTGAAATTTGAAAACAAAGACTTTGAAATTTTTTTCAATAAAAATGGTATTTCTCATGATTTTTCTTGTCCTAGAACTCCACAACAAAATGGATTTGTAGAACGTAAAAACAGAACTTTACAAGAAATGGCTCAAACCCTGATCAATGAGACTAACATTGCTAAACATTTATGGGAAGAAGTAGTGTGTCATACCCCAAAATTTTCCCTCCTACTTCTCAAGACATTTCATACATCCATACTCAAGGATTCCTCAAGGGTTGATCAGACAAACCCTCTCCTAGACAATCAACCCAAACTAGGGTTTGGCAATTCTCAGATCAAGATGGACTTCCAACATCTCCAATGGTCATCATGCCTCCTCATATGCTTAAAATATTCTCCATGACAAATTTCAAGCCTCACAAGTCAAGTTTCGCATAATTGCTCGATGGTTGAAAATCACAGATTGGACAAAAGTCAATGTGGTCAACATACATCAAACTTCATGATTTTTGGTCAACATCCTCATTTTGAAGTCACATTCATCATTTGATCAAGGGTTGATCATGATTCATCAAGAAAACTCAAGATTTGCTTAAAAGTCAAACTTTCCAAATTAGGGTTTTTCAGTGAAAAGTCAACTGAACTTTGACTGAGCATAACTTCTTCATACTTTCTCAGAAATTTTTCCACCACCTCTCATTTTGAAGTAAATTCAATTCACTACAACTTCATGTCTCACAAGAATGTTCAAAAAATGCTTCATTTGGAGGGTATGGGTCAAAATATTACAGGTCCTTTTCAAAGTCAACAAAAAGTCAACTTTTTGTTTTGAAGATTTATTGAGCATGGAAACTCCAATTGAGATGAAACCAAAGAGGTTGGTTAGAGGACACTTAGTGATTTCTAAAAATTCCAAGAACACTCAATAATGTGGAAAATTGAGCAAAATACACCTTGCACAAGTTGGGTATTTTTGAAGAAGTGCACAAAGAGAGATACTTGTTAAAATCCATAATTTTGCAAATGGGCCTAGTTTTTCTTCATTCAAACTTGTTCCTTAGACAATTTGGAACATCCAAGCCCAATGCCACGAATTTTAGCTTTATTTTTCTGTTTAATTTGGATTTTATTCATTTAAATACCAATTAAATTAAAAAATAAGGTATAAAATCAAAATTAAATGCAAAATTGATTTTTCTCTCATGCTTGAGATCCAAGTAACTCACACAAGCTGGCAAATTTCGAAATTTGCATACATTTGGCAAGAATTTGATTGAAATTTGATAAAAAAAAGGAAGATTTGATTTGATACAAAATCAAATATTTTTCACATTGATTGATCATTATTTGCTCTTGAAGTCAGACCTAAATCCATCCACTATAAATATACAATGCATACAACATGAGAAAGAACAGAAAAATTGCCTCAAAGAACCCTAACCTAAAGTCAAAAAACCGTGCACTTCAAGCCACTTGCAGCCCTGGTTCTAGCTTGCTTCAATCGATTTTGAGCATTCCATCACATTCCTTGGAGTCTTTAGAGTCAATCCAGACCTTTACATCTCTCAAAAACATCAAGAATTGAGAAAACACGATTTGGTTTGTTCTTACTTTTTCAAAAATCGAGTTCTGATTATCATGCATTATTAACGTGTTTTGATGTTTGTTTTGTGTTTAGAACAAAGTTTGCAAGCTTTCTGGATGATTTAATTGCATTTCCATGGCCTGAATCGAAATATACCATTGCTAGGGTTTTCTGAACCGATTTAGGGTTTCCTTAAAACGGAAAAATTGGACAAAACTAGCACCACCATCGTGTTTAGAATTCAATTTGCAATCGATTCATGTACTCACAATTCATTTATATTGCTTGTATGGAGTTTTTGAGATTTGCAGGGGCCTTAGCGTCGAGTTTGGCCGACGAAAATTCCGTAAATTCAAACGAAGAAGATGATGTTCTTTCGCGTGAATTTGAATTCTGGAGGCGATTTCGCTTAAAAACAATTGCATTCTCTAAACACGTGGACGCCTAGCTCTTGGTCGTGGCGCAGAAGGGAGGACCCCGGTTCGACTCCCACTATGGCAATTGTTTTTTACAAGTTAGAAAACTAACATTATATTTTTCTATTTTCTTATTTTCTTTAATATTTTCATGTTAGTTTATTTTATCTTCAAATATTTTTATCATGCATCTAAAAAACACCAAAAATATTTTTATCAAATCAATTCCAAAAATTCCCAAAAAAATTATTTTATCATATTAATGTCATTACTAACACAAAAAATTTTCTCATTCAAAAATACTTGTTTTTACTAACATTTTCCTCTTATGCAATTTACTTCCGTTTTCCGATTATGTATCTGTTCGCAGGTTATACCGTTTTGAACGATTTTTCTTGCTTTTTCTTTTCAATTATGTAATTGCCTATGGGATGTAATAGTTTAATTAGGACTTTTATTTTCCGCACTTCTATTATGTAACTGCCCCAAAGCCATGTAATAGCGTAAGACTTTATTTTTCCGCACTTTACTTTCCGCAATTTACTTTTCGCACCCTATAAACTGCTAGTAATTAGGCGTGTATGGCAAGCTAAAAATCAACATAGATAATCTCTAATTCCAAGATAACATATCTGAATTTGACACACTCTTTTCACACATGCACCCCCTAGAGTATTCTCTCTCGTTGCCTTTCGAATAAATGGTCAAGTCCCTCGAACGTAGAGGTATTCTAGCACTGTTGCCTTCAAACAAATCATCATAGTCCCTTCGATACAAAGATCATAGACCCACGATATCGCCTACGAATACATGATCTTGACCCTCGATTGTTGCCTACGAAAAATGATGATAGTCCCTTCGAATGTGCTACAAGTTGCTTTCTATGACCATTCAATGTCCCTTCGAATGTCCCGTTTACATCCAACGAATAGGGTTACCTACCAACTAATGGTACGGATAGCGCTATTCTAAAGGAAAGTAAAATAACACAAAAACGACCAATTCTGAGTAGGTAATAAGACTTTTAGTTGCTTGCTCTATCAAAATATTTTTCACACCACACACTTTTGTCAAAGTTCAAACTCTTTTCAAAACGAAACATTTCCGACCACTTTGTATACATTCCTACATGAATCATTACAAAGTCAAAGCGAAATGCCTTTTCAAAACATTTTTGTCAAACACACAGAAAACAATTTTTTTAAAGTGATCTAAGAGCAACTAAAAGCCCGTAGATAACTACGGATGAAAAGCGGTGCTAATACCTCCCCTTTTCATAACCTTCTCCCTTACTCAGAATCTAACGAAGGTCTTTTTCTGTACTTTTTACCTTCCCTTAATTGGATAAAAAAAAGTCGGTGGCGACTCTTACTATCCGCACATTTGCGATACAAAAATCTCAAAGTCAGTTCACTGTACCCAAAATTTGCCCTCCTACTTCTTAAGACATTTCATACATCTATACTCAAGGATTCCTCAAAGGTTGATCAAACAAACCCTCTCCTAGACAATCAACCCAAACTAGGGTTTGGCAATTCTCAGATCAAGATGGACTTCCAACATCTCTAATGGTCATCATGCCTCCTCATATGCTTCAAATATTCTCCATGACAAATTTCAAGCCTTACAAGTCAAGTTTCCACAGACAATTGCTCAGATGGTTGAAAATCAGTTGTATTGGACAAAAAGTCAAATGTGGTCAACATACAGTCAAACTTCATGATTTTTGGTCAACATCCTCATTTTGAAGTCACATTCATCATTTTATCAAGGGTTGATCATGATTCATCAAGAAAACTCAAGATTTGCTTAAAAGTCAAACTTTCCAAATTAGGGTTTTTCAGTGAAAAGTCAACTGAACTTTGACTGAGCATAACTTCTTCATACTTTCTCAAAATTTTTTCCACCACCTCTCATTTTGAAGGAAATTCAATTCTCTACAACTTCATGTCTCACAAGAATGTTCAAAAAATGCTTCATTTGGAGGGTATGGGTCAAAACATTACAGGTCCTTTTCAAAGTCAACAAAAAGTCAACTTTTTGTTTTGAAGATTTATTGAGCATGGAAACTCCAATTGAGATGAAAGCAAAGTGGTTGGTTAGAGGAAACTTAGAGCTTTCCAAAAAGTCCAAGAACACTCAAAAATGTGGAAAATTGAGCAAAATACACCTTACAGAAGTTGGGCATTTTTGAACAATTGCACAAAAGGAGATATTTGTCAAAATCCAATTTTTTCCAAATGGGCCTATAATTTTATGATCCAAACTTGATCATAATATTATTTGTGACCTATTGATGCCTTGCCATGACCACATTCTATTTTATTGATTTATTTTTGAATTAAAAACCATTTAATTGAAATTTAAATTATATAAAATATGAAAACAAGATATATTTTCAAATGGATTGGATTTTTATCAAACTTGAGGTCCAAGATAGCCCACACAACTTGCCAAATTCGTGCTAGCTTGCATATGGAAGAGAAAATCAAATTTTCTCAAAATTTGATTTTATTTGAAAGGAATTAATTTTACATTGAATACCATATCTTTTTTCCTTCTTTTTGCTCCAACATTACACTCTATAAATACTCAGCCTATTGCACATCACAAAGGACGAAACCCTAGCCCCTACAACAACCCTTACTTTGCTCAAAGTTTTAACAAAGTTGTGAAAATCGAATTTCAAATTCCAGCAGGTTTCAACGTATTCCAGCCATACAAACGTGTTCCTGAGGTTCCCAGGGTTCAAAACCAATCCTTACTTGAAGCCAAGACTGCCCAGATCGTGCCATACATCTTGCTCCGATTTGGTATATTCTTGAATTTCAATTTTCATTATTCATGCGTTATTAATCGTTCTTGTTTGCATATTTGGAATCAGGATACTCTTTAGACCGTGAATGATGCATTACATGTAAGCTTGCACGCATAGAACTCAAATCACCATGGCTAGGGCTTTTTGAACTGTTTGAATCGAACCGGTTGATACAGGTGTTTTCAGGGCAAACGAACACCACCATCGTGTTCGCATTTCGATTTAGGGGTAGGGTGCTCTTTCCCTTTTGTTCTACGATTTTGCGGGTTCCGAAGTTGCTCGCCGGAAGACGACCGAGCTAGGGCCCGGCCGTGGACTTGACCGGCTTTGGCGTGGCGCGATGGATCTCTCTGATTCATCCATTCGTAAATAACCGGGGCCCGCGCGTTGACTGTGCTTTGAATTCAAAAGTCCATGACACGCATCCCTTTAAAAACAATCGTTTGTATTTTCATGACACGAAGTGCACTGTGGCTCAGTGGTTAAGGCGTGTGGATGTGAAGATTCTCTCCATGGTCACAGGTTCGAACCTAGTCAGGACCAATATATTTTTACTCTTTTACAAAACTAACTTACTTTTTCATATTTTTTCTATTTTTCTTTAATATTTTCATGCATTTTAATTTATCTTCAAATAATTTTATCATGCATCTAAAAAACACCAAAAATATTTATTTTTTGCATAATCATTAGAAAAATACTTATTTAATTTTTAAAATTAAAATTATTATTTTTGCATGCATATTTAATTTAATTTCTAATTAATCATTTAAATGACTTTTAATTGTTTTTAAATTATCAAATCAATTCCAAAAATTACCAAAAATTTATTTTATCATATTAATGTTATTACTAACATAAAACATTTTTCCTCATTCAAAAATATTTATTTTTACTAACATTTTCTTCTTATGCACCGATTTCCATTTTGCATCCGCATTTTCCTTTTCCTTTCAATTATGTAATTTCATGGATGCAATAGTTTACCCCACTTCCGCACTCTCATTGCATCCCCCAAAGCAAGTGACACATTTCCAAGACTTCACGCAATCTCACTTTCATCCTATAACGCTAGCTGGGGCGATAAAACACATAGATCACCATCCCCAAGATAAAACATCCCATCACCTTCACACAACCTTGGTGCCCTGCTTTACATAATAATCGGTCCGTCCCGGGGACCATACGTTGCTCAAACAAATCATCATAGTCCTTCGATAAAAGATCATAGATTCACCATTCACGAACATTAAACGAATGTCTTCGAAATGATTTCAGTCACACGTAAAGCACTTTTAAAAATGATCTAAGAGCAACAGAGCCAGATAACCACGGATGGAAAGGGAATACCTTTCATAACATTCTCCTCAGACAACGGTATTTTTACACCTTCCTCACTGACAGATTTGCATCCGCATTTGCGACAAAATCTCAAAGCCGCCCACCGTTGCATGCACCGGGAGACACCCTTGAGTGATTTTTTAGATCATCTTTATCGTTGATTGCTGCTTTATCTTTGGTTGCCGCATCAGGGGATCCTATACCGATCCGGCCTTTAGCAATCGTCGCTGAGGCCGATATGATGGATGATGTCACGAGCATTCTGTCGAGATATTTGCGGCGTCATCACACTAACAACTTTAGAACCCAATTGACACATCTTGGCCATTGGCAGTGAGATGGCTCAAGACCAAAGCCGCCATCTCACTCACCTTCTAATGGCCAAGATGTGTCAATTAAGGTTCTAAAAGTTTAGTTAGTGCTTGATGACACCACGCAGAAGCCAAATACTATCCTCAACTTGGGAATGAAGAGTATCAGGACATCCAAAGTGCCACACTAACGTAGCCATCATGTTGACCGTTTCGATATACGTCTAAAGGTCACGACGATTTATTGCTACTTACCTAAAAGGAAACCCGAATCCAGGTATAGGATCCCCCACAATTATATAATACCCAAGCAACCCTTAAAGATAAAGCAAGCAAGTCAAACAAAAAACAGTAAAGATGATCTAAAAATCCCTAAGGCATTCTTTCTTTTAGGGTGTCTCCGCAGAGTCGCGCTTCAGAACACGTGAACTCGACTTTGAGATTTTTGTATCGCAAATGTGCGGATAGCAAGAGTCGCCACCGACTTTTCTTTTATCCAATTAATGGAAGGTAAAAGTACGTAAAAGACCTTCGTTAGATTCTCGAGTAAGGAAGAAGGTTATGAAAAGGAAGGTATTAGCACCGCTTCATCCGTAGTTATCTACGGGCTCTTAGTTGCTCTTAGATCACTTTAAAAATTGTTTTCTCGTGTGTTTGACAAAATGTTTTGAAAAGGCATTTCTTGACTTTGTAATGATTCATGTAGGAATGTATACAAAGTGTTCAAAATGTTTCGCTTTGAAAAGAGTTTGAACTTTGACAAAAGTGTGTGGTGTGAAAATATTTTGATAGAGCAAGCAACTAAAAGCCTTATTACCTACTCGAATTGGTCGTTGTGTTATTTTATCGCCTTTAGAATAGCGCTATCCGCATCATTAGTTGGTAGGTAACCCTATTCGTTGGATGTAAGCGGTCATTCAAGGGACATCGATGGTCATAGAAGGCAACTTGAGGAAGTATCCTAGCACATTTGAAGGACTATAATCATTTTTCGAGGCGACAATCGAAGGTCAAGATCATGTATTCGTAGGCTACATCGTGGGTCTATGATCTTGTATCGAAGGGACTATGATGATTTGTTTTGAAGGCAACAAGGTTAGGATACCTCTACGTTCGAGGACTTGACCATTTATTCGAAAGGCAACGAGAGAGAATACTCTAAGGGGTGCATGTGTGAAAAGAGTGTGTCAATTCAAATATTTTTATCTTGGCATTATGAGTGATCTATGTCCAATTTTATCTTGCCATACACGCCTAATTACTAGCAGTTTATAGGGTGCGGAAAGTAAATTGCGGAAAGTAAAGTGCGGAAAAATAAAGTCCTACGCTATTACATGGCTTTGGGGCAGTTACATAATAGGAGTGCGGAAAATAAAAGTCCTAATTAAACTATTACATCCCATAGGCAATTACATAATTGAAAAGAAAAAGCAAGAAAAATCGTCCGAAACGGTATAACATGCGAACAGATACATAATCGGAAAACGAAAGTAAATTGCATAAGAGGAAAATGTTAGTAAAAACAAGTATTTTTGAATGAGAAAAAGTTTTTGTGTTAGTAATGACATTAATATGATAAAATAATTTTTTTCGGAATTTTTGGAATTGATTTGATAATTTAAAAACAATTAAAAGTCATTTAAACGATTAATTAACAATTAAATTAAATATGCATGCAAAAATAATAATTTTAATTTTAAAAATTAAATAAACATTTTTCTGATGATTATGCAAAAAATAAATATTTTTGGTGTTTTTTAGATGCATGAAAAAAATAATTGAAGATAAAATAAATTAACGTGAAAATATTAAAGAAAATAAGAAAATAGAAAAATATAATGTTAGTTTTCTAACTTGTAAAAAACAATTGCCATGGCTGGGAATCGAACCGGGGTCCTCTGCTTCACAACGCGCTGCCACGCCTAACTGAGCTAGAGCGTCCACGTGTTTAGAGAATGCAACGAATTGTTTTTAAACGAAATAGCCTCCTGGGAATTCAAATTCACGCGCGAAGAACATTTTCTTCTTCGTTTGAATTTATGGGAATTTTGCGTCGGCCAAACTCGACTCTAAGGCCCCTGCAAATCTCAAAAACTCCATACAAGCAATATAAATGAATTATGAGTACATGAATCGATTGCAAATTGAATTCTAAACACGATGGTGGTGCTAGTTTTGTCCAATTTTTCCGTTTTAAGGAAACCATAAATCGGTTCAGAAAACCCTAGCAATGGTATATTTTGATTCAGGCCATGGAAATGCAATTAAATCATCCAGAAAGCTTGCAAACTTTGTTCTAAACACAAAACAAACATCAAAACACGTTAATAATGCATGACAATCAGAATTCGATTTTTGAAAAAGTAAGAACAAACCAAATCGTGTTTTCTCAATTCTTGATGTTTTTGAGAGATGTAAAGGTCTGGATAGACTCTAAAGACTCCAAGGAATGTGATGGAATGCTCAAAATCGATTGAAGCAAGCTAGAACCAGGGCTGCAAGTGGCTTGAAGTGCACGGTTTTTTGACTTTAGGTTAGGGTTCTTTGAGGCAATTTTTCTGTTCTTTCTCATGTTGTATGCATTGTATATTTATAGTGGATGGATTTAGGTCTGACTTCAAGAGCAAATAATGATCAATCAATGTGAAAAATATTTGATTTTGTATCAAATCAAATCTTCCTTTTTTTTATCAAATTTCAATCAAATTCTTGCCAAATGTATGCAAATTTCGAAATTTGCCAGCTTGTGTGAGTTACTTGGATCTCAAGCATGAGAGAAAAATCAATTTTGCATTTAATTTTGATTTTATACCTTATTTTTTAATTTAATTGGTATTTAAATGAATAAAATCCAAATTAAACAGAAAAATAAAGCTAAAATTCGTGGCATTGGGCTTGGATGTTCCAAATTGTCTAAGGAACAAGTTTGAATGAAGAAAAACTAGGCCCATTTGCAAAATTATGGATTTTAACAAGTATCTCTCTTTGTGCACTTCTTCAAAAATACCCAACTTGTGCAAGGTGTATTCTGCTCAATTTTCCACATTATTGAGTGTTCTTGGAATTTTTAGAAATCACTAAGTGTCCTCTAACCAACCTCTTTGGTTTCATCTCAATTGGAGTTTCCATGCTCAATAAATCTTCAAAACAAAAAGTTGACTTTTTGTTGACTTTGAAAAGGACCTGTAATGTTTTGACCCATACCCTCCAAATGAAGCATTTTTTGAACATTCTTGTGAGACATGAAGTTGTAGAGAATTGAATTTCCTTCAAAATGAGAGGTGGTGGAAATTTTTTTGAGAAAGTATGAAGAAGTTATGCTCAGTCAAACAATTGATTTTTCACTAAAAAACCCTAATTTGGAAAGTTTGACTTTTAAGCAAATCTTGAGTTTTCTTGATGAATCATGATCAACCCTTGATCAAATGATGAATGTGACTTCAAAATGAGGATGTTGACCAAAAATCATGAAGTTTGACTGTATGTTGACCACAGTTGACTTTTTGTCTAATACAACTGATTTTCAACCATCTGAGCAATTGTCTGAGGAAACTTGACTTGTGAGGCTTGAAATTTGTCATGGAGAATATTTGAAGCATATGAGGAGGCATGATGACCATTAGAGATGTTGGAAGTCCATCTTGATCTGAGAATTGCCAAACCCTAGTTTGGGTTGATTGTTTAGGAGAGGGTTTGTCTGATCAACCCTTGAGGAATCCTTGAGTATGGATGTATGAAATGTCTTGAGAAGTAGGAGGGAAAATTTTGGGGTATGAACACAACGTGTTATATCCAGAATAGAATCTCTATAAGACCTATTCTGGAAAAGATTTCTTATGAATTGTGGAAGAACAGAAAACCCAACATTTCTTATTTCCATCCTTTTGGATGTACTTGTTTTATTCTGAATACCAAATATTATCTGAATAAAGTTGATTCTAAGGCACAAAAGTGTTTAATGTTAGGATATTCTGAACGCTCAAAAGGCTACAGAGTATATAACACTGAAACACGTATTGTAGAAGAATCTATTAATATCAGATTTGATGATAAGCTTGGCCCTCAAAATTCAAAGCAAAAAGATTCTCTTGCAGATATAGAAGTTCAATTTATAGAATCACAAGATAGTCCTGACAAAGATAGAAGTTCTGAAGAAGCCACCAAAGAAACTTCTGAAGAACCCATCCAGAAGCAGCTTAGCTCATCCTGAAGAAATGATTCTGGGAAAGAAAAAAGATCAAATCAGAACTAGATCTACATTCAGAAATTATGAAGAATCTCTCATGGGTCTTGTGTCCTTGATTGAACCAACTTCTATAGATGAATCTCTTCAAGATAATGATTGGATCATGGCAATGCAAGAAGAACTAAATCAATTCACCAGAAATGACGTATGGGATCTTGTGCCCAAACCAAAAAGTTTCAACATTATTGGAACTAAGTGGGTCTTCAGACACAAGCTTAATGAACAAGGAGAAGTAGTCAGAAATAAAGCTCGACTGGTAGCACAAGGTTATAGTCAGCAAGAAGTGATAGACTATATATAAACCTTTGCTCCAGTCTCCAGGTTAGAATCCATCAGACATTTAATTTCATATGTTGTTAATCACAATATCACACTTTATCAGATGGATGTAAAAAGTGCATTTCTAAATGGTTACATTGATGAAGAAGTATATGTCCATCAACCCCCTGGCTTTGAAAACTCAAAACATCCCAAATTTGTTTATATGCTCAAAAAATATTTATATGGTCTTAAACAAGCTCCTAGAGCTTGGTATGAAAGACTAAGTAATTTTCTATTAGAAAAAGTTTTTACCATAGGGAAAGTGGACACAACCTTATTCTGTAAGACATTTAAAATGATATTTTGATATGTCAAATTTATGTTGATGATATAATTTTTGGTTCTACTAATTCCTCCCTTGGGAGAGAATTTGCTAAGTCTATGCAGGCAGAGTTTGAAATGAGTCTCATGGGCGAACTCAAATTCTTTCTGGGATTTCAAATAAATCAGACCTCAGAAGCAACTTACATACATCAGAGTAAGTATGTTAAAGAACTTCTGAAGAAATTTGACATGTCAGATAGCAAACCTGCTAAAACCCATATGCATCCCGCGTGTATCTTGGAGAAGGAAGAGGTAAGTAAGAAAGTAGATTAGAAGATCTACAGAGAAAATCCAGAGAATACAAACTTTTAGGATACTGAGACGCTGACTTTTCTAGAGACATAATAGAAAGGAAAAGCAGTTCTGGAAGCTGGCAGTTTTTGGGAGAAAATCTGATATCTTGGTCCAGTAAAAGACAATCCACTATTGCACTATCAGCTGCAGAAGCAGAATATATAGCTGCAGCTGGATGCAGTACTCAGATGCTCTAGATGAATAGTCAGCTTGAGGACTTTCAAATATTCGAAAGTAACATTCCTATCCTCTGTGATAACACTTATGCTATTTGCTTATCTAAAAATCCTATTTTACATTCTAGAGCTAAGCACATAGAAATTAAACATCATTTCATTATGGACTATATTCAGAAGGGGATTCTTTCCTTAAAATTTATTGACACAGACCATCAATGGGCTGATATATTTACAAAACCCTTGATGAAAATAGGTTCAATTTCATTCTGAAACATCTCAGTATGGAATTATGCCCATATTGAAAAGCTTAATTTTATATGTTCAACTCTTAGAATATTATTTTCTGTGAGATTCTGATCAATTGTCCTTCAGAGGTGAGAAGGGTAAATGAATCAGAATCTATTAGAAGATCTGAAAGATGACTCAACTCGAGATAGAAGCACGCAGTTCACCATAACAACACCTGTCAATCTTAATCGTTAAAGTCACTCTCAGAAAATGAACACATGTTCAAATTCTGATAGACTGAAACGCTTGAGTTTCTACATTGAGGCGCTGGTCACATTGGTAATTGTTCACTATATTTTCACGCCATCTCTCTTGTTAGAAATCATTATGTCTCTTAATCATCATTGTTTTTGCACTAAAACGAATTAATTGCATGTTTTCAAGAAATTTTTTATATACACATCCTTTAACATTTTCTTTCAAAACCATAGTTTTCAAATAATTGGCACTCCTCTCTCTATTTTGAAAACCCTTATTTTCAAATTTTCTCTTCTCCTGTTCTCATTTAGCAAATTTTCATTTTTTGCACATTTCCTTCTGTAATCTGTTTTGCTTCCTTCATACAATTATCTTAATACAATTATCTTCTGTTTTTCCCTACTATTTTTATATTATTTTCTTTTTTGATTTATGACAAAAAGGGGGAGAACGTAAGATATTTTGAACATCATAGTTACTGATGGACTAAGTCTTGAACATTCTGATATCATCTTTGATTTCATTTCTGTCTAAAGCTTAGAGCACGAAATATCAATTCTGGAAATCAACTTGGAACCTTCATCATACTCTGGACGAAACTCTTCAGGGAAGTATAATGTCTCTAAACTTGTATGAATATTAAATTCAGGGGGAGACCTCTCTTTGTCAAAATATTTATGTTTTGTCATCATCAAAAAGGGTGAGATTGTAAGAACATAGTTTGGTTCTACACCTATCTTAGAAGTTTTGATGATAACAAGAACTGTTGATGACAATTATGTTCTGACCCTGATAAATAAATATTTTGTATGAAACATGGTTGTCTCCTAATTTTGTTTAATAAAGTATGAAGATGAAGTTCTGACCTTGAAAGGAAAAGAAGAACAAGTTATGGTTCTGATAGTAGAAGAAGATTCTGATCTGAATAAATACAAAAGTTCTGATACAATGGATATATGTTAGAAGATTCATCCATGATCTAAAGTTTAATTTCACGTTCTAAGAGAAGTTCTGATGAACTTCTAAAAGCACCATAGGCTGCTGATCTAAAAACCTTAAAGCTCTACTACATCATCTTCTAATCAAGACATCAAGGATTCAAGTCAAACTTATGAAAGCACCATGCTTCTCTACAAACTCTAATACCTATGTTTTGATTGCTTTGTTCTGATGCGTTATTATTTATTAAATAAAGATTTGAAGTAATGGCTGATTTCCAACAGGATCTCGTTTTTATGGAAAGAACAATTAAGTCCAAATATCATCATTCCATATATAGATTATATGTCTCCAACGAATGAATTTTCTTGACGCCTATATAAATATCTATCCATGAATAGGATAACAAGAACTACTACATGTACAACAAAAAGAGAAATCTGCAAAGAAATCATTCATATTCTCTAGTTCCTAAGTGCTTGAAAAATTGTGTAAAAACCATAATTGTGATATAGCTTTTTAGAAGCATCGTGAAACACGTAGTTTTGTAATTGATTGAAAAGTTGAAATTCCTTGAGAAACCGAGTTGTGGTTGACCTCGAGAAGACTAAGACAGTTGTCTTGGTGAGTTGTAATCAAGTTCTAATTAGTTAATTAAGCCCTCGTTGAGAGAGGCAAATCACGTTGACGGGTGGACTGAAGTAGTTTAAGTTCAAACAAAACAGGATAAAAATAAATTTGTCAGATTATTTTTATTTCAAAAAACCCAATTCAAACCCCCCTTTCTTGTGTTTTTCCACCTTCATGTAGCCATCACCTAAGGTTCAGTCCCCTCAACATTCCCATAAATCCAAAGGCCACAAGAGGAAGAAAGAATCCTCCATTAGAGATGAAGTGGTCAAGAAAAAAGAAGAAGAAAGTGCCTGTGGCTCAAAATCTTGAGACAAAGGTTGACTCAAATCCTGCTGATCAAGTAGAAGCAATGGGCGATGTCGACGATCGACCCCTTGTTACAAGAAGGATAGGTAAAGTGATCTTGCTTAAAAATATTGAAGCTAACCTATATTTAGGCGCTGATATTATAATGATAAATATAGCCATAATCACTCCGACCCGTACTCCAGAAATGATGAAGTTCAAAATCCACTGGCGGATACTATTGTTGATTATGTCGAAAAGGATGAGCCTGTAAAATCTCAGTCCATCGCCACAGGTATTTGCTAACTTTTTCCACTCATTTTCTTCTTTTTTTGCCAAATTTATATGGCCAACACCTGTCTTGTCTCTATTATACTCCATTGTCAGAGGTTTCTTCACCTCATCATCACCACACTCTTGACATAGCCACTAGTGAGTTCATTGACCTAACTGTTCTGACTACTCTTAGTGGCTCTGATTTAGTCACTAGTCCTGCCAAACTTAAGGGTTATGGCTCGACTAGCTCTGACTTTAATCTTTTGATTCCCTGCAGGGTTTAGAGGCAGATAAAAATGCCACCACTTCAAATAAAACTGCTACAACTTGTCAAAATTCTCCTCCACCTGAAGGAAATCCTCAAGTTTCTACTGAAGAAAAGAAGGTCGAATCACCCTCACATTCAAAACAAAAGAAAACTTATTCGTCTAAGCCTTTAGAGGAAAAAAAACTCGATTCCCCAAACGCCTTCATCAAAGTTGGGGATAAATGCTGCTACTCTGGAAGAATTAGCAAGGCTACGTAGCTTTGTGAGCACTCGATCTTTTTCCTCTTATTCTGACCAATCTCAAATGCACAATGACAAGCTAGAACCTGAGGCAACAAAGGTCAAGAAATTGATAGATAAAATTCGAACCTACGCTCTGAGCCCTGAGTAGCCTACAATGCTTCATGATGATCTAACTATTGGCTAAGAAATCTCAGACACACTCACTCAAGTGAAGGCCCTTGATATTTCTGATTTGATTAAGACCATGATGGCAGCATTTGAAAAATTCTTTACTCCTATGCTTACAAATGTTGAACTTATGAAAGAGAATGAGCAATTGGTCGAGGCGAAGCAAGCTTTTATTAAGGAGAATTTGGAAGTGGAGGTACAAGCTCATAAGGAGACCAACGGGATAATGGCAATGATTGAGTAAAAACAACAAGAGTTATGTCCTAAAAGGAAAAGAGTTGTTGAAATACACAGTCGTCTTGCTGATTTGAACAAAGAAATGTCTTCGTTAAATGAAGAACTGGAAACCATTTCTACACAAGAGGGAAAAGATCAACGAAGTTATAACTCCTGCTCAAACGCAAGGGAATAGGATGACCATGGATGCTGTAGTTGTAAGCAGTGTAATCTCGACTGTTGAAACAGAGATTATATCTCTTAAAGCTAAAGTAGAAAGCTTCGAAGACCATGCTTCGCACCGCCAAGGAGAAATGCTATCCTTCCAGAACAAATTTAAGCATTTCTAATTATTGCAACCATTATCCTGTAACCTCTTTAGTTTCTTTTGTAATATTCGAACAATGGATTCTTAGCCACTTTTATTATAATGTCTTTCTTTTTTCCTTACATAATATGTTATGCATGCTCAATTTGATGGTTTTGACATAACTCTCTCCAGCTTATTTATTCGACACCTATCTATTTTTGTGAAAATTTTAATTTCTTGAAGAATAGGCTTATACTTCTTTAAGTACTTACCATTTACCCTTAGAATTCGTTGATCTGGGGCTAATTCATCAAGCTCATAGGCATTGTTGGAAAAAACTTGTATCACCTTAAAAGGTCCTTCCCAATTTGGAGACCATTTTCCCAAGATTCTATCATTTCTATCCATAAGCAATATTAATTTCCAAACCAAATCGTCAAGAGCTAACATCCTCTATTCGTCTAAGTCGACAAGCTCGTCTGCCATCATGTTCCAGTAATCTTTAGATGCTATTTCATGCTGCCTTTGCATTCTTACTGATTGCATATGTATCTCCACAGGCAACACATCATCATGTCCACATACAAGTGGTAATGGAGTAGTTCATGTTGCTTCCTTAGGAGAAGTTCTCCATGCCCATAACGCTTGATCTACTGTTTTATGCCAATTTCTTGGCTTCTTTCCTACATGCTTCTTGAATAGGCTAATGATTACTTTGTTAGCAACCTCAACTTGGCCATTTGCTTGAGCATAATAGAGAGTAGAAGTTAATAATTTAATTCCAACTTCTTGCGTAAATTCTTGCATTTTTTGCCCAGTAAACACTGATCCTTGATTGGTTCTAATTGTTTCTAGAATTCCAAACCGACATATGATGTGATTTTGTATAAAATCAATAACAACTTCTTGGTCGACATTCGTCAAGGCCACAACCTCAACCCATTTTGTGAAATAATCAATGCCGACTAAAATGTACCTTTGTTGTTTTGTTGAAGCTGGTTTTATTTCTCCAATCACATCTAAGGCCCATCCTCTAAATGGCCAATATTTTACAATTGCATGTAATTCACTTGCAGGAACATGTTGTATGCCCCCATGCATTTGGCATTCTTGGCAACCTTTAGGAAACTCAATGCAAAATTTCAACATTGAGGGCCAATATACACCTGAACGCATCAAAAGCCATTTTGTACTGTGTCCATCTTGATGTGCACCACATGCTCCACTATGCACACTCGACACCGCTACATATGCCTCACTTTCTCTAAGGCATTTGAGCAATATTCCTTCAGCAGTTTTCTCAAATAATTCATTTTCTATCAAAACATAACTGAAGGCACGGTATTTGATCTTACATTTTGTTGAACTCGTGGGGGAACGCAAATAGTCGACCAACGGCTTTTGCCAATCATCCTCTTGCCCATTGCCAATTGTTAAAATTTGAAAATTTTTAGCGCCTACAGCCCCTAATTTTATGATTGACAAATTTGAAGGAGATAACAAAGTTGCTCAAAATTTCTTTCTTACCTGAATAAACTCTTCGTTTTGATCTTTCTTGTACCATGAAGCTTCTTGCGCTAAGTCATTAACTTCATGATTTTCTCATTGAGGTATATGTCGAATATTCACTTGTTTGAAATGTTTGAGTAACCTAATGGTGATCACAAACTACATGATTAAATTTTCTTTGACACATACATATTCTCTTGATACTTGTTTAATCACAAATTCAGAATCACCCATAATTTCGACATTACTTGCCCTCAATTCTAGCAGCAGTTCAAGTCCTGCTATTAAAGACTCATATTCTACTTCATTGGTAGTACATATGTTGTCAATTGCATACTTGAACTCTGCTGGAATTCCATTGGGAAAAATTATAATGCCCCATATTACAACTCCATTTTTATAGCTAGAATCGTCGAAGTATAACTTCCATGGAACTAAGTCAACATAATTTTGGGGCATACCAACCATTGAATGGTCGACAAGGAAATCTGCCACTACTTGCCCTTCCATTACTTTCAAGGGCACATACGTCAAAGAATATTTTGTTAATGCTAAAGCCCATTTACCAATTTGACTATGTTAAATTGGTTTAGAAAACACGTGCTTACTAATATCGAAATGAGAAGACACATACACATCAACAGGCTTTATATATTGCTTCAGTTTAATACAAGAGAAATACAGACATAGGCGTAGCTTTTCTATATCATTATACATAGTTTTAGGATCATTTAGTATTCGACTAAGGTAATACACTAGTATTTCGACACCTTTTCCATCCTCTTGAACTAACATACTTCCTATAGTCGAATATGAAGCTGCAATTTATAGTCTCATAGGCCTATCTCTAACAGGAGGTGCCAATACTGGAGGCTTCACTAAACATTCTTTGATTTTGTCGAAAGCCATTTGATGCTCCTTTTCCCAGATGAAGTCCTCATTCTTCAGTCGAGGTAGTGGTGAAAATACTTTAGTTTTTCCACTTAAGTTAGATATGAACCTCCTTAGGAAATTTATTTTTCCCAACAAAGACTGAAGTTCCTTTTTGGTCGACAGAGGTTTGATGTCCATTATGGTTTTGTTCTTGCTTTGATTCACTTTTATGCCCTGTTTATGCACCACAAAGCCAAGAAAGTCACCTGCCTGCACACAAAAAGCACATTTTAATGGATTCATTTTTAATCCATATTTCCTCATTCTCTCAAAAGATTTTCGAAGATGTTGCAATTGAGTCGATTTGCTATTCGACTTTATTACAATATCATCAATATAAACCTACACGAAGTCTTCAATAAAGTCATGAAACATAGAATTCATTACCCTTTGATATGTTGCACCGTAATTTTTCAAGCCGAATGACATGACAACCCACTCATAGGTTCTCAACGCTCCTGGGAAACGAAATGCCGTCTTTGACACATCTTCATCTGTAATAAAAATTTGGTTGTAGCCAGAGTAACCATCAAGCATACTTAAACATACAAAACTAGCAGCAGAGTCGACCAACATTTCTGCCACAAGCGTAGCATATTCATCCTAAGGAGTGGCAACATTTAAATCTCTAAAATTAATGTACACTCTTAATTTTCTATTTTTCTTAATCATTGGCACTATATTTGCCAACCAATCGACATACCTTGCAGTTTTTATAAATCTACTTTTGAGGAATCTTTCTATCTCCTCTTTAATTTTTGACATTATTGCCAGAGAAAATAGTCTGGGTGTCTCCTTTACTGGCTTCTTTCCAACTTTTAATGGCAGACTTAACTCGACCAAATCCCCGCTTAAACTTGGCATTTCATTATAGTCTCAAGCAAAAAAATCTTTAAATTCTTCCAATTAAGATATTACCTCAAATTTGAACTTTTAGTCGATATTGGCGCTGATATAAGTTGATCTTTTCTCCCCATCTTCTCCAGGATTTACTCCTTCTAAAGGGTCTTGTGGCTGCATCTTTTCAGAGCCATTGGATCCTTTTCAAATCCCAAAGGCTCATCGTCATATATTCAACCGAGACGCTTCCTATCAATGTTTTCTTTGATCTCTTCATTTTTATCTGGTGGCTTTAGCTCAATAGCCAAAGTGATGTCTTCCTCCGGAATTTGTATTTTATTGGCTTCGACAGCCATATTTTCTTCAGCCTCTAACGCCAAATTTATTTTGTTTTCAGCAATATACATCGAAATCCTTCTTAGAGCTTCAAGCTCAGACATCATTATCACTGATGTCTCCCCAGCCTGTCGACCGATTTTTAGCATATGGATGCTTTAAAGGTGTTCCACATTCCACATGAAACCATGAGTTTCATGCAGTTTTAAAGAAATGAATGCCTCATCTAAGTTGGCATACACTTCTTCAGCAGGTGAGCATGGGGAAATGTTAGCAAGTTTCCTATCGAACTACTTTTTCCCAATATTGTTCACATTGGCCATAAAATATCCTTGGTAGGGCTTGATGTTTTCCACAATGCCATCCTCCCTCCAGATTACCAAGCGTTGGTGCATGGAAGGAGGCATTGCTCCAATTCCATGAAGTCATTCTCTTCCCACCAAAAGATTATAGCTTGGCTTCCCTTGAATCACCATAAAGATAGTCGGCCTAGTCACTGAACCGACAATAATGTATACATGGACCACTCACATAGTGTTCCTGGTTCTTCCTTCGTATTTTGATAGGGCCACGTTAAGGGATAGGATATTGGTGTCGAATCTACCGATTTTCTTCAAAATATGATGTGGCATGATGTTAACAATCGTACCATAATCTACCAACACCTTGTTGATAGCGGTTCCTTTGACTTTAGCCCTGATCAATAGGGGCTTCAGATGGCTTCTCATAGCCATATCTGGAATTTCAAAAAAGGCATCTTGGTTCTCAATTGAACCATTATTAATGACAAAATAACACGTTGGCTTGTTCAAAGCCATCTCTTCAGTAGACTCTTCCACCTCAGTCGGACAGTCATACTCTATAGGCACAATTGACACTAAATTGACTAGAATGTCTAGAATCTCTTCAGAATCCGACTTAAAGTCATCAGTAGCTTCCTTAGAGCATTTATCTATAGGTCAATTTTTGAAATCCCTGATTCGTTCCTTAGCGGCAGTGTCGAATTTCACCTTGTACTACTTTTGATTGCCTGCCTTATTTGCGGCAACCCGCCTAGTAGTAGCAGTAGCTAATCTTGTAGCCTGCTTTCGATGCTAAAAGTGTCTTCATTGAGTTTGAGACATGGGATTATTTCCTATGTAGTTTTCAGAAACATGATTGTTTCTTTCAGATTTGAACTCGTGTCGGTAGTTTACAGCCGATTTTCCTTTTATATCCCTAGCAACAACATCAGTATTTGATGTCCCCATTCTTCCTTGAGACTTAATCTATGTGCCTATGGGAGAAGCAGCAGAAGGAATGAAGCTCCTTGGCTTGGGACTGGGAGCTTCCCACAATTCTTCTAGGATCCCTTGGATTAGAGAACCTTCGGTTGTACAGCTTGGGGATGCCTTTCTCTAGCTGCAACTTCTGAAAGTTTTAAGCAGCAATCTTATCAGTCACAACACCACACCTAGGTCACAAAAAAACTTGTGAGCCCTTGTTTTTACAACGATAGAGGAAATCCAGCAAATCCTCATCATATTTTGGGTAAACATCAGCTAGGTCGACATTTGGACTTTCTCCGGTACTTTCCTTAACCATATTGTCCTCTAGAAATTCTGTCAGCTCCACCATGTTTATTTAGACAGGTTCAGCAAACAAAGCTTCCTCTTTCCTGAGAGGATCAACATCGATTTTCATCTTCCTGGCAGCGAACTTCAGTCGGCCCTCTTGTAATGATTTTTGAACAAGATCCCTGAAAAGAAAACATTGAGAGGTTGTGTGACCAAGATAGTTATGAAATTCGCAAAAATCTCTTTTTTGTGGTTGTTCTAATGGGGGTAATTTAGTATTTGGAGGTTCTAATATTTTACCATATTTAACTAACAAATCAAAGATTTCTTCACATTTAGTTACATCAAAAGTATAAGTTTTTGTAGGAAACTTTGAATTGTTTTTGACAGGATTTTTTCCTTTGGTAGGAAATAGTTATCTACACTCATATGTCGGTGTTACCTTGAAAAATCTCAAGGTATTCAAGCATGTATATTAAAATACAGATGTTCTCACAAGTTAAGGGTGACTTTCTGAAATAAAGGCCCTTTAGGAATTGAGAACAAAGTGTTTGAAAGTTTGGTTTTGGAATATGAAAGAAAACAATGATCAACGAGGATATAAAGTTACAATGGAGTTGACCATGAGGAAAATATGCTAAAATATGAGGAAATTGGTCGAATCGACCAAAGCGTGCAAAGCGAAGGAAATGGTCGAATTTGGTTTTGTCGACCATAAGGGATTTTGAATTTAGAAGAATGTTGTTGTTTTCTTTTGTCAAAGAGAGAGCACGTCGAAGCAGTTAGAAGCGGTTGGTGTCTAGTTAGAAGTGGGAAGATTCGAAATTCAAAATCCCTAAGCAGTTACCCAGTAGTGTATAACTCGTTAAAGCGCCAAACAGGTGGCAACATCTGATGAAGCGGATACCTTAGAGTTCAAATGTCACCCGTCGATTGCTTTAGGAAAGTTACTTTGTAAATACTATAAATATATAGTTTCAATGTAAGTTTTGGGTGTTCACTTGTATAATAAAATCACTTGCAAAAACTCTGTTCATTCCAAGCGTTAGGAAGCAAAGAGCTGAAGAATGCTTGATGTACGTGAATCACCACTTTTATTTCAATGCAAAACTTTTACATTTCATTTATTTCTTCTGAAACTTTTACTTGCATTTTATTTACTTTTCAGCAATCTCTTTGCATTATCGTTTATGTTGATTCTCTTTTTGTTACAAGTTTCGAGTTAACAAAAGAGTCAGTCGACACCTACTTCATTTAGAACAAGTCTGAAGTTCACAGCCTTCTATCGATCATGAGTCACCATAGTTGGTACAAATCATATTGTGAGCAATCAAATTATTAATTGTTTTATTTAGGATCCTTTTGTCGGTCATGAGTCACCAGTCAGTCGAGTTTAACCATAGTGTGGAAAGCCATTATACTTGTTCCCTTAGTCTTAGAAAACCGTTTCTTAGATGAGGATTTCGACAGAACTAGTATAATCTCAAAAAACCTTAGCACATGTCTTAAGATCAGCTAGTTGATCTTGCGAGTAACCCTTAGTTTTAGAAATTTGGGAGGACCAGCGGTTGTTTACCATTTTCTACAATAAACAAATTAGCACACCTTATGGGACAAGTGCTAAGTTTATGTTGTTAAATGTCATAAGTGTATGAGACTTAGAAGTGGGAGTTTAACCAAAGAGTATAATAAACCACCAACTAGGAGACGTACACCCAAGATGACTAACCTTAATGTTGACGAAGTTTCATCATGACCATTAAGTTCGACAAATTCAGTAGTTTCTTAGATTGCACCATTACCTCCATAGCCTGACTCAGTGTCGACCATAATCACTGTGCCTATTCCTCAGACTCAACCGGTGAGTCCAGGGGCCATGATGACTACGTTTGAAATCCCACAAGTGCCCTATTTCAAATGCAGCTGTGGTGTTAGATAATGTTCAAAATCTGAATTCCCCTTTACAAGGATCTACACCAGGGGGAAATAATAGAGGCAACCAAAATAGAGGAGCGTCTTCTCAGCCTATAATACCGCCTCTTACTAACACTTTAGTAGCGATATTATGGCAACAAATGGATGATAGTAACCATGAGTTGGTTAATATGTTAACTAACCAAATGGGTAATGTATTTAACCTTATAATACAAGAATCGACTGAGACTAATAGACAGTCCGCTGAAACGAATCGACAGGTGATTGCCCAATTAACACGTTTGTGTAATTTTTTGGGTGCTCCCCCAGCGCCTGTTCGACTAGCTGCCCCTAGTAAAATAGACATGGGGTAAATATAAGATGAAAATGTCCATCAAGGACATGTTGCAGTGCCACAAAGGAATTTGGTTGTCGACCCACCTAGGGTATTAGTACATTGACAACAAGAGGCTGATCAAATTGTTGATCAAATTCGACAAGAGGAATTAGCTATAGAAAATAATCTAACTATGATTGTTGAAAGAATTATGGCTAGGAATGGCATGAATGCCATACTTCAGAGGCCAACGTATTCTTCCCCTTTGTTGGAATATATTTTACAAACTGAAAATCCTAGAGGATGGAAAATTCCTAAATACACAAAGTTTGGGGGAGAATATGGGGAATCGATAGTCGAGCATATTGCTTGGTACTTGAAAGAATATGGTGATATGGAGAATAATGAAAATCTAAGGGTAAAGCATTTCCCTTCATCCATCACTAAGGCAGCCTTTACACGGTTCACTACGTAGCCTCCAAATTCTATTGATTCATGGACTAAGTTGAAAAAGCTTTTTCATGAACAATTTTATGAGGGACATTCGCAAATTAGTTTGGTCGAATTGTCAAACTTTAAGAGAAGGTTTTATGAAACTATTGATGATTATATCAATAGATTTAGGTCATTAAAAGCAAGATGCTTTACCCAAGTGCCAGAACATGAACTTGTTCAAATGGCTGTTGGTGGTTTAGATTACTCTATTAGAAAGAAAAAAGATATGACCTTTGTTAAAAGTATATCACAGTTAGCTAATAGAGTTTGATATCTTGAGCGGTTAAGATTAGAAAAGGTCAGACATACTAAGGCTAAAGCCAAGAAAGAAAAAGTAGTCTATATAGACTATGATGATACTGATCCCATATATGAGGCCGACTATATATCGCCGATTGAGGTAGAGGTCGACGTGACTGAAGTGAAGCTAGGGCCGACATATGAGGTAAATCACTATTTCCTGCCAAAGGAAAAAATCCTGTCGAAAATAGTTCAAAGTTTCCTACAAAAACTTATACTTTTGATGTAACTAAATGTGAAGAAATCTTTGATCTGTTAGTTAAAGATGGTCAAACATTAGTACCTCCAAATGCTAAATTACTACCATTAGAACAATGATAGAAAAGAGGTTTTTTCAAATTTCATAACTATCATGGTCACACAACCGCTCAATGTTTCCTTTTTAGGGATCTTGTTCAAATATCATTGCAAAAGGGCCGCCTGAAGTTCACTTCCAGGAAAATGAAAATTGATGCTGCTCCTCTCAGGCAGGAGGAAGCTTTGTTTGCTGAACCTATCGAAATAAACATGGTGGAGCTGACGAAATTTCGAGAGGACATCATGGTAGAGAAAAGCACCGGCGAAATTCCAAATGTCGACCTAGCTGATGTTTACCCAAAAGATGATGAGGATTTGTTGGATTTCCTCTATCGTTGCAAAAACAAGGGCTCGCAAGTCTGTTTGTGCCCTAGTTGTGGTGCTATGACGGATAAGATTGCTACTGAAAACTTTCAGAAGTTGTAGCTAGAGAAAGGCAAGCCCAAGCTGTACAACCAAAGGTTCCATAATCCAAGGGATACTAGAAGAACTGTGGGAAGCTCCCAAGCCAAGCCAAGGAGTTTCATTCTTTCTGTTGCTTCTCCCAGAGGCGCCTGGATTAAGCCTCAAGGAAGAATGGGGGCATCAAATGATGCTGCTGTTGCTAGGGACATAAAAGGAATGTCGGTTGTGAACTACCGGCATGAGTTCAAATCTGAAAGAACAACCATGTTACTGAAAACTACATGGGAAATAATCCCATTCTCGAACTCAATGGAGACGCTTTCAGCATCGAAAGCAAGCTGCAATATTAGCTACTGCTACTGTTGGAAAGGTTGCCGCAAACAAGGCAGGCAATCAAAAGTAGTACAAAGTCAAAGTTGACACTTCCGCTAAGGAACGAATCAGGGAATTCGTAAATTGACCTGTAGCTAAATGCTCTAAGGAAGCTACTGATGACTTTATGTCAGATTCTAAAGAGCGTCTAGACATTCTAGTCAATATAGTGTCAATTCTGCCTGTAGAGTATGACTGTCCGACTGAGATGGAAGATTCAGCTGATGTTGATGCTGAAGAGATGGCTTTGCACAAGCCAACGTGTTATTTTGTCATGAATAATGGTTCAATTGAGAACAAAGATGTCTTTTTTGAAAGTCCAGATATGGATATAAGAATCCATTTAAAGCTCATGTTGATCAGGGCTAAATTTGAAGGAACCGCTGTCAACAAGGTGTTGGTAGATTGTGGCGCGATTGTTAACATCATGCCACATCGTATTTTGAAGAAAATCGGTAAATTCGACACCGATATCAGATCCCATAATATGGTCCTACTAGACTACGCAAGAAGAACCATGAACACTATATGAGTGATCCAGGTTGACATTACTGTGGGCTTAGTGACTAGGTCGACTATCTTTATGGTGATTCAAGGGAAGCCAAGCTATAATCTTTTGGTGGGAAGAGAATGGCTTCATGGAATTAATGTAGTTCCTTCTTCCATGCACCAACGCTTGGTAATTTGGAGGGAGGATGACATTATGGAAAACATTGAGGCCGACCAAGGATATTTTATGGCCGATGTGAACAATATTGGGAAAAAGTAGTTCAACAGGAAACTTGGTAACATTTCCCCATGCTCACCTGGTGAAGAAGTGTATGTCAACTTAGATGAGGCATTCATTTCTTTAAAACTGCATGAAACTCATGGTTTTATGTGGGACGTGGAGCCTTTGGAGGATCCATATGCTAAAAACCGACCGACAGGCTAGGGAGACATAAGTGATAATGATGTCTGAGCTTGAAGCTCTAAAAAGGATTTCAGCGTATATTACCGAAAACAAAATAAATTCGATGCTAGATGCTGAAGAAAATATGGCTGTCGAAGCCAATAACATACAGATTCTGGAGGAAGACATCACTTTGGCTATTGAGCCAAAGCCACCAGATAAAAATGAAGAGATAAAAGAAAACATAGATAGGCAGCGTTGAAGCAACTCGATTTTCAAAAATTATTTAAATGAATTTTCAAAACAATGAAATCGCCACCTAATTTTATTTGTTCTAAAAGAAGAACGGGGAAATATAGATAAAACCCACGGAAATCGGATAAGACGGTCTACAAAATTAAGAGACATAGGTTCGGGAGTTTGTTATGCAAGGGGAAGGTATTAGCACCCCTCACATCCATCGTACTCGATGGTACCCATTTAGTTCAAAGTGTGTTTGTGTGTTAGTGTGAAAATTTTACGATCTTCTAAGTTTTGAAATGAGAAAGAAAGAGAGGAGAAATGTTTTTATTATTTTTGCTCGCCTTTGGTCGTAAGACTTAGTGCCTACGTACTCCCTCGTGCAATGGGAAAGTCAGAGCGTCGTAGTTCGACTAGAAAATGATTGTTTGTTGATTGATTTTAAATGAAAAGACAAGTCATCATTTTTAAAGGAGAAGACTCGTCTAACGTCCACAAGGTGTGATAAAGAATAAAGGACTACGCACCAACGTGAGGGAGGGTTTGAGAACACCTCTATTACTCAAGTGGAGAAGTCGAAAACCTTGGGAATAGAGGAAGAAGCATCTCAATTATAAATGAATCATGTCTAATCTTGAAAAGGGTTTAAAGGTAAATGGTGCTTGGAGCACACAAAAGATATTGAATGTGTTGGAACTGATTTTAATTGTAGATGACAAGTACCAAAACGTTGGGCTATCCTCTAACGATTCAATACTCGAGATTGGTGATTGAGGTCAACCGATCATCTCTCATCCAAAATCTTTATTATGAAAAGAGTGAGGTGAAACAAAGTTCACTTTTATTAAGTGTATGGAATAAAGTATTTAAGTCATTGGGTTACCCTCTAATGGCCCAAATACTTTACATTTTAATTAAATCGTCGGGCTATCCTCTAACGATTTACTTAAATACCATAGCACCATGTTTTTTTTTGTTTTGTAGAAAAATTGATTTTTTGAAAAAAATAACTCGACGTTGGATCGAGGTTTGAGAAGAAGACTCGACGTTGGGTCGATTTTTATTGAAAGTGTTTTAAATGCTTGGTGAATGGAGAAAGAATAGGATCAAGATAATTGTAAATCACAAGTAAAATCGACAAAGCCCATACAAGGTGGCCAACCTAAGTATAAAATAATTAAATTACATGTGTACTAGCAAAGTGGGCTAGTCTACTAAGACGACCAATCGGGACAATTGATCGAAATAGGCTCACTGTAAGAAGGCCCAGGATCAAGCGTACATGTGTGCATGTGTGGTCATCGCGACGCTTCGTAGCTTTGTCGACTTACGGGTTTAAAAATGATTTACAATTATTAGTTTAAAAATGATATTTTTTGGTTTTGTGTAAGTGATAGTTAAATTAAATAAAATAAATGTGCACTAGATAATTATTACAAGATTTGTTTTTTGGGAGAGGGATACATAAATTATAAATGGGAATTAAACGGAAAAATAAAATAGAAAATGGTAAATCAATTACAACGCATCAAGGGGATTGGGATACAATTTTCCAAATGGGGATAAATTAAAATTAAAGAAAAAGCAATAAATTAATTAGAATAGAATGCGGAGAAATTTAAATATCGATGATTGTATTGTAGGAACTAATTCTAAGAAATCGATATACGAAGAAGGTTAGTATAATATAATTCGAACTTAACTTCAAATGAATATGTAAAGTATAATAATAATAATAATAATAATAATAATAATAATAATAATAAAAAAAAAAAAAATAATATGTATATAGTATATATTTACAATACTAAATATAATAAATAATATGTATAATTATATTTACAGTATAAAGTATAAAAAATAAAAATGCTAAGTATATTGTATGTACAATACTAAATATTAAATATAAATAAAAACAGTAATATGGATATGCTAATGAACAAGAATAAATGCTAATTGAAAGTGATTGTTTCGAACAATCCTCGAATGTCTACACAAACAATAAATTCGTTAGTAGCATGAGTGGGATAAAATAAAAATGAAATTGCAATAAATCGGAAAATGGGCAGTAAACAAAGTATGAAATCGAAATGCAATTAAATGAGTGTTCATGGATAAGCAACCAATTGTAATCGAAACCAAAGAAAACATGAACAAGATATTATTTACAAAGTAATAGCATGGAGAATTGATCTCTAAACAAGCGATTATAATCCGGGCAGCCACTACATATATTCAATTATGCTTGAAATAAAATGACTTTCTTACACAAATTAGCTCAAAATAAACAATATATTGCCCTCAAAGTTCCTCGGTTAGATGTACACGCGAAATAACGCGGTATTATCGTTAAACCGTCATTGAAACAAAACAAATAAATGCCAAATGGTTTCTCGGTTAGTTTCTACGCGAATAAACGCGGAAACAACATCACCTTCATCGAAATCATACAATTTTCAAATCGTAAACTTCAATTAAAATGAGAATAATGCAATATTGTGATATCCCTAATGGTTTCTCGGTTTGTATTAAACGCGGATAAACGCATCATCGATACTAAACCATCATCGAAACCAAAAACATGGATATCAACACTAATTAAAAGAGAAAAACACGAAAACAGCCACGTTGATATTTCAACCAAACTCATTAGACCAACTCGAAATTATTCGCAAAATGCAAACAGTTCAAAGGAAAAACTTCATCGTTTTCAACAATCAGCTCAACTAACATAGTATCTAAATTGAAAATATCCAAAACCAAAATCCTACTCGTTCAACAACAAGCAAACCAAAATCCTGCTAACATTTTAAACCAATTCTTAAAGATAGATTTTATATGCCAAGACAACAATTACAACACCAAATCAAGTTGATAAATCAAATACTAGCTGTCAAACAGAATGTAATACGATGCCCACATACTAACAGCTTTCTTTTATTTAGAAAACGATACCCATGTTGTTGCAATTAAATCACATGAGAATCAGAACAGCATGTTGTTAAAAGAAATCAGAACAGTATGATGTTAAAAGAAATTAGAACAGTATGATGTTAAAAGAAATCAGAACAGTATGATGTTAAAAGAGATGGAATCGACAAGTTACCAATGATGTTGCTGTTTGTTGACCGTGTCGAAGCTGCCGGAGCAATCGAAATACAAAAGTTGTTGTTGTGCGAGCGTTGAGGTGATGAGAACAGTGGCTGAAGTGACTGGGTTTGGAGCCTGTGAGAGCGAAACAGAGGGAATTATGAGGTTACGGTGAATGGTTTGAAAGGAGGTTGAAGCAGGGAGATAAGGGTGTGAGTTGAGGACGAAGAGGGTGACGAATTGAGGGCGAAAACGGAAGTAGCAGTGAGATGGTTTACTGTGAGAGCAGAAGGGTAGCGGCGAGTGTGAGAATCAGAGAAGGGATTTAACTGTGAACGGAAGGGTGTATGTGTGTCGCCGGTGAGGGTTTGTTCCGGCGGGAACAGGGTGTTACAGATGGAGTGTGGAGGAAACAGTGGGTGGTTTGGCACGGTGACAGAAGGAGCTGCGAGTGAAAGATGATGGAAAGCAGAAAATGGAGGAAACAACAAGGGTTGCTGTGAAGGAGATGGTGGACAGAAGGGAGTATTGTGAACGGAAGTTACGGCGGCTGGGAGTAGTGGATGAAGATGGTCCGATGAGGAACAAAGGGTCACGGATGGAGTTACAGCGAAATGAAGGTGCGATTGAGACGAGGGAATGATGGGTTGTGGTGGTTAACGGCGATAGCGGTGGTGGATGGAAGGTTACGGCGAGGGTTGGAAGTGACGGCACTGTGTATGATACGGTGGTTAGGAAGTGATGGAAAAGGCAACCGGAGTGATGATGGAGGTGTACAGTTGGTGGTGACTGTGAGAAACACCGGTGGTTATGAAACAAAGAGGAAATGGAGTGGCTGGAACTGTGGCTGGGGTTGATTCGGCGAAGGAGAAGAGGAAGCAGGGAGGAATCGAAGAAGAGGATGGTTTTTTGTTGTTTATAATTTTGCTGTTCTTTTTCAATCCCTCGCCTCCGTTGTTACCCTTTTTTTTTGGCCCCCAAATTATAACACATATATATATATATATTACAAAAACTAGGTTTAGTTATTTTTTAAAATGCCTAAAACGCCCTTTATATCAAATGGGCCTAAAAAATGGAACTGGTAAAAATTAACAAGCCCAAAAGTATTTTTATTTGATTTTTTGGAGATAAAAATTAGACACCTAAAATTGTCAAAAATGATAAAAGTTCGGACAATAAATTATCCGAAAAAATAAAATGAGCACATTAACATAAACTACGGGTCTCATAAATTAAAGAAAAATTATCTAAATGCTTAAAATTGAAATAAAATGATAATAAAGAATACCCGATTTTAAAAAAACTTATAGTTAAAACGAGTCTTCAAACTTTATCGAAAAATTGCGGAGAGCACATTTTTATGATCTACGCGACACGTAGATTCATAAAGCAGTGAGTAAAAGATGAAAACTTGAAATATTTTCCCGCTAATTTTCGCACAGTATTGAATTGCTTTTAACAATCTGTTTATAAAATCGAAATATCGATATCATCGACATATAAATAATTTAAAATGAATGCAATAAGTAGGCAGAGAGGTAAAAATAAATGAACTAAAATAACGGGTATTTTACAATTAAAAACGATACAAATATCGATTTAGACTGACTTTTGATCAGTTTAAATACGACGAAATGATGCATATGCAATGACTGAATGACTGTTTTTTTTTATTTTATTTTAAATATAATGCAAGTAGAAAAATAGCAGGGTAAAATTTGGGGTGCAACAAGCGTCTCGACTGTATATATGACGATGAGCCTCTGGGATTTGAAAAGGATCCAATGGCTCCTAAAAAGATGCAGCCATAAGAACCTTTAGAAGAAGTAAATATTGGCGAAGAAGTAAATATATCAGCGCCAATATCGACCAAAAGCTCAAATCTGAGGTAATATCTTTCTTGAAAGAATTTACAGATTGTTTTGCTTGGGACTATAATGAAATGCCAGGTTTAAGAAGGGATTTAGTCGAGTTAAGACCGCCAATAAAAGATGGAAAGAGGCCAATAAAGTAGATACCCAGACGTTTTGCTCAGACAATAATGTCGAAAATCAAAGAGCAGATAGAAAGACTCCTCAAAAGCATATTTATAAGAACTGCAAGGTACGTCGATTGGTTGGCAAATTTAGTGCCAGTGATTAAGAAAAATGGAAAATTAAGAGTGTGCATTAATTTTAGAGATCTAAATGCTAAGCTTGTGGCAAAAATGTTGGTCGACTCTGCCGCTGGTTTTGAATATTTAAGTATGCTTGATGGTTACTCTGGCTATAACCAAATTTTTATTGCAGATAAAGATGTGTCGAAGACGATATTTTGTTGCCCATGAGCGTTGGGAACCTATGAGTGGGTTTTCATGCCATTTGGTTTGAAAAATGTCGGAGCAACATATCAAAGGGTAATGAATTCTATGTTTCATGACTTTATCGAAGATTTTATACAGGTTTCTATTGATGATATTGTAATAAAGTTGAACAACAAATCGACTCATATGCAACATCTTCGAAATTTTTTCAAGAGAATGAGGAAATATGGATTAAAAATGAATCCATTAAAATATGATTTTTGTGTGCAGGCAGGTGACTTTCTTGGCTTTGTGGTGCATAAAAAGGGAATAGAAGTGAATCAAAGCAAAACCAAAGCCATAATGGAAGTCAAACCTCCGTCGTCCAAAAAGAAACTTCAAATTTTGTTGGGCTAAATTAATTTCCTAAGGAGGTTCATATCCAACTTAAGTGGAAAAACTAAAGTATTTTCACCACTGCTTCGATTGAAGAATGAGGACTTCATTTGGAGAAAGGAGCATCAAGAGACTTTCGACAAAATCAAAGAATATTTAGTGAATCCTCTAATATTGGCACCTCCTGTTAGAGATAGGCCTATGAGACTGTATATTGCAGCTTCAGATTTGACTATTTGAAGTATGTTAGTTCAAGAGGATAGAAAAGGTGTCGAAAGACCCGTTTATTACCTTAGTCGAATACTAAATGATCCTGAAACTAGGTATAGTGATATAGAAAAACTATGCCTATGTCTGTATTTCTCTTGTATTAAACTGAAGCAATATATAAAGCATGTTGATGTGTATATGTCTTCTCATTTTGATAGTATTAAGCACATGTTGTCCAAGCCAATTTTACATAGTCGAATTGGTAAATGGGCTGTAGCATTAACGTAATATTCTTTGACGTATATGCCCTTGAAAGAGATGAAAGGGAAAGTAGTGGCAGACTTCCTTGTCGACCATTCAATGATTGGTATGCCCCAAAATTATGTTAACTTAGTTCTATGGAAGTTATACTTCGATGGTTCTAGCCATAAAAATAGAAGTAGAATATGGGGCATTATAATTTCTCCCAATGGAATTCCATCAGAGTTCAAGTATGCAATTGACGGCATATGTACTAACAATGAAGCGGAATATGAGTCTTTAATAACAGGACTTGAACTACTACTACAATTGGGGACAAGGAATGTCGAAATTATGGGTGATTCTGAATTGGTGATTAAACAAGTATCAAGAGAATATCGATTTGTCAAAGAGAATTTAATCATGTATTTTGTGATCAACATTAGGTTACTCAAACGGTTCGAACAAGTGAATATTTGACATTTACCTCGACGAGAAAATCAAGAAGCTAATGACTTAGCGCAAGAAGCTTCAGGATACATGAAAGATCAAAACAAAGAGCTTATTCAGGTAAGAAAGAAAGTACGAGCAACTTTGTTATCTCCTTCAGATTTGTCAATCATAAAGTTAGGGGATGTAGATGTTGAAAATTTTAAAATTTTAACAATTGACAATAAGCAAGAGGATGATTGGTGAAAGTCGTTGGTCGACTATCTGTGTTCTCCCACGGGTTCGGCATAATGTAAGGTCAAATACCGTGCCATCAGTTATGTTTTGATAGATAACAAATTATTTAAGAAAATTGTTGAAGGAGTATTGCTAAAATTCCTTGGAGAAGTGAGGCATATGTAGCGGTGTCGAGTGTGCATTATGGAGCATGTGGCACATATCAGGCTGGACACAAGATGAAATGGGTTTTGATGTGTTCAAGTGTCTATTGGCCCTCAATGTTGAAAGATTGCATTAGGTTTGCTAAGGGTTGCCAAGAATGTCAAATGCATGGGGGCATACAACATGTTCCTGCAAGTGAATTACATGCAATTGTAAAACCTTTTCCATTTAGAGGATGGGCATTAAATGTGGTTGGAGAAATAAAACCAGCTTCTTCAAAACAACAAAGGTACATTTTAGTCGACATTGACTATTTCACAAAATGGGTCGAGGTTGTGGCCTTGACGAATGTCTACCAAGAAGCTATTATTGATTTAATACAAAATCACATCATATGTCGGTTTGGAATTCTAGAAACAATTACAATCGATCAAGGATCAGTGTTTACTCGGCAAAAAATGTAAGAATTTACGCAAGAAGTTGGAATTAAATTGTTAACTTCTACTCCCTATTATGCTCAGGAAAATGGCCAAGTTGAGGCTGCTAACAAAGTAATCATTAGCTTAATTAAGAAGCATGTAGGAAAGAAGCCATGAAATTGGCATAAAACACTAGATCAAGCCTTATGGGCATGTAGAACTTCTCCTAAGGAAGCAACATGAACTACTCCATTTTGACTTGTATATGGACATGATGTTGTTTTTCTTGTGGAGATACATATGCAATTAGTTAGAATCCAAAGACAACATGAAATACCATCTCAAGATTACTGGAACATGATGGCAGACGAGCTTGTCGACTTAGACGAAGAGAGGATGTTAGCTCTTGATTTGTTGAGAAGACAGAAAGAAAGAGTTGCTAGAGCCTATTACAAGAAATTAAAGGATAAGGTATTCACTGTGAACCATTTGGTTTAGAAAGTAATATTGCTTATGGACAAAAATGATAGAATCTGGGGAAAATAGTCTCCTAATTTGGAAAGGACCTTTTAAGGTGATACAAGTTTTTCCAACAATGCCTGTGAGCTTGAAGAATTAGCCCCAGATCGACGAATTCTAAGGTTAAATGGTAAGTACTTAAAGAAGTATAAGCCTATTCTTCAAGAAATTGAAATTTTGACAGAATAGATAGGTGTCGAATAAATAAGTTGGAGAGAGTTATGTCGAAACCATCAAATTGAGCATTCATAACATATTATGTAAGGAAAAAGGAAAGACATTATATTAAAAGTGTCTAAGAAGCCATTGTTTGAATATTGCAAAATAAACTAAAGAGATTACAGGATAATGATTGCAATAATTATAAATGCTTAAATTTGTTCCGGAAAGATAGTATTTCTCCTTGGAGACGCGAAGCATGATCTTCAAAGTTTTCTGCTTTAGCTTTAAGAGATATAATCTTTGTTTCAATATTCGAGATTACACTACTTAAAGCTATAACATCCATGGTCATCATATTCACTTGCGTCTGACAGAAGTTATAACTTCCTTAATCTTCTCCTCTTGCTTAGAAGTCATTTCCAGTTCCTCATTTAATGAAGACATTTCTTTATTCAAATCAGTAATTCGGCTGCATATTTCAATAGCTCTTTTCCTTTTAGGACTCAGCTCTTGCTATTTTTTCTCAATCATTATCATTATCTCGTTGATCTCCTTATGAGATTGTACCACCACTTCCAAATTCTCCTTCACAAGATCTTGCTTCGCCTCGACCAATTGCTCATTATCTTTCATAAGTTCAACATTTGCAATCATAGGAGTAAAGAATTTTTCAAATGCTTTCATCATGAGCTTAGCTGAATCATAAATATTAAGAATATTTAGTTGAGTGAGTGCGTCTGAAATTTCTGAGCCAATAGCTGGATCATCATGAAGCATTGTAGGCATCTCAGGGCTCATAACATAGGTTCGAATATTGTCTGTCAATTTCATGAACTTTGTTTCCTCAGGTCCTAGCTTGTCATTGTGCGTTTGAGATTGGTCGGAATCAGAGGAAAAAGTGCGAGAACTCACAAAGCTACATAGCCTTGCTAGTGTTTCCAAATTAGCAACATTTATCCCTAACTTCGATATAGGCTTTGGAGAGTCGAGTTTCTTTTCCCTTGAAGGCTTAGGGGAATCAGTTTTCTTTTGTTTTGAAGGTGAGGGTGATTCGAACTTCTTATCTTTAGTAGGAACTTGAGGATTTCCATCAGGTGGAGGAGGATTTTGAGAAGTTGTAGCAGTTTTGTTTGAAGTGGTGACATTTTTATCTTCCTCCAAATCCTACATGGAATCTGAAAGACAAGATTCAGAGCTAGTCGAGCTATAACCCTTATGTTTGGAAGGACTAGTGACTGAATCAGAGTCACTAAGAGTAGCCAGAACAGTCAGGTCAATGAAATCACCAGTGGCTACATCAAGAGTGTGGTGATGATGAGGTGAATAAAACCTCCGACAATGGAGTATTATCTGCCACACTTTGTTGTGGGCCAGAAGCTTCAACCTAAAAAGAACAAGACATGTGTTAACCAGATAAATTTGGTAAACAAAGAAGAAAAGAAATGGAAAAACTTTAGCAACTACCTATGGCGATGGATTGAGATTTACAGGCTCATCTTTTTCGACAGAAGAAACAACAGTATCCCCCACTAAATTTTGAACTTCATCAGTTATGGGGGTGTGTCTTGGAGCGACGATGGCTGTATTTATCATTATAATATCAATGGCTAAATTTACGTTAGCTTCAAGATTTTTAGCAAAGATCATTTTACCTCTCCTTTTTGTAATAAGGGGGTGAACGTTGACATCGTTTGTTGTTTCAACTTGATCAATGAGATTTGAGCCGACCCTTGTTCCAAGGTTCTGGGCCAGAGGGGCTTTCTTTTTCTTGTTCTTCGCCACTTTTTCTTCAGTAGAGGAAGTTTTCTTCCTCTTGTGGCTTTTGGATTTATGGGAATGTTGAGGGGACTGAACCTCAAGTGATGGCTGCATGCCAAAAAAGAGACAAGTCGAAGTGATTGTGTAAGTTGAATATAAAGAACTTGAGTCGACAAAAATAGATACATCAGTATTCTCAGTGATGCGTTGTTTATACTTCTTGGAGTTTTTGGATGTATCAGAGGGAGCAGTCAAATCCGCTGAGCGTTTTTTACTCTGGCAGGTAAAGAAAATATTAGTACGTTTTAAGTCATAAAGTCGATATGATTAGAAATATGTAAATACACCTACAGAGGAACTAGTTTTCTTGAGTGAGAGTAAAATCAATTTGTCATCAGAGGGTGTATGATCAGGTACGATCTGCAAAAATATTGTTAAATTAGAAATTCCAAGTCACAAAAGATAATTGGTAAAGAAGTAGCGTCAAACCTTTGTTTTTGAAGGGTCAGCCTTGTTGACAGGAGCCTTTGGGGGTGCTACCTAAAGAGGGATAGCTAAAAAACAAAAAAGGCGAAGTCAAATAAATGGAAAAGTTGAAATAACAAAGAAATCAAACTTTCCAGAAGTTTTTACCATTTGGCACAACAACAAGTTCTCTTACATATTGAGGGGCAATATGCAGAAAACATGGGTAGTCGTGCAACCAGTGCATCGTCGATACCATTTTGTCGGCCTTTTTCTTATAAGCATTCTCCACATTCGACCAAGAGCTATACCACCAATCTGGGATATGTGGGCGAAAAGCCAAGGCCAACGGGCTAGTCGATAAAGGAGGAAATTTAATGTTTCAAAAATGAAGTGCGTAAAGATATTTCTCTTTCGCGTAACCAGGAATTTTGAGTTGTGGAATCCTGTCGGTTACCTTCTCGTTTAACTCTCGAGCCACGTCAGAGATGGTCCGACGAAGGTTAGTTGGAAGATATACCACCCTAAAATACTTCTGAAAAGCTTGAATTTGCTTGATGTTAGTGGCCTTACTTGTGGTTGTCTTTCCCGGTAAATTATCAAAAGCTGCAATTAGTTCAGCTATCTTCCTGGCGGAATCACCAACGAAAGTAACATAATATGACTTCTGAAGGCTTAGAAAACACTTAGAAGGGGAGGGTTGAATAAGTTTTTCCCTTTTAAATTTTATTTTACTTAACAACAATCTAAACACACAATGATTTTTATCTTGGACCGTTTGAAACTCAAACTACTCAAGTCCACCCACCAAGGTGATTCTGCATTTCTCAAACAAGAACTTAATCCACTATAATCAAAAGATTACAATTGCACAACCAACTGTTGTTACTAACAATAATGCACAAGCCAACTGCAAGTGACTAACACATCTAAGAATCTCTAGTCCTAGCCCTCTTGAGAAATCTGACCCAACTGGTCTCTCAAGGAATAATTACACAAGAACTTCTAACAAAGTGTATAAGGTTGCTTCTAAAAAGCTGTATCTCAAAAGTGAATTTTACACAAGAAAGTTTAAGCTCAAAATTGAAAATAAACTTAACACAATAAGGTTTGATTTTGGCAGTGTAAGTTTTCTTTCTACCAATTATTATTTTCTTCTTTGAATTGTTTCTCTTTATATAGCTTCTAGAAAATTAATATGTTTCTTTCTGTTGCGTGTCTTGGATGATGAGAAACATAATTAATGTTGCTTGTCTGCATGTGCTTTGTTTTCTCAATGAGCCTCGAAGGTTGATCCACTCAAGTATTTAAGTCGTGATAACTTTAATTAGTAACGGTACTATAGTAGACTTTGTCTTAGAAGATGATGTATGATAAATCATGATCTTCTGCAAGCCTTGTTCAAAGTATCTTCTAACAGAGGTTTCCTTGGTTCTTCTATCATAGGTTGTGTTAGCATGCTTCCTTCAGAAGTTTCTTTTAGTGTGCGTGTTCAGAAGTTCTTTTTATATTCTAGAACTTCTAACTCTTTTTCTGCTCAACATAATTTGATATTTCACTTTCCTTGTGTGCTTGAGTCAAAACATCATATGCTTCTTTCAGAAGTTGCTTTCAGCGTGCGTTTTCAGAAGTTCTTTTTATCTTCTATAACTTCTAACTCTTGTTTACTCAGCATAATTTGATATTTCTTTATTCTAGAATGCTTGAGTCAAAACATTATCTGAAATGAGAATAATACACATCAGAGTATCATATTTATTATACAAAATTTATTTCACTTGTTATCATCAAAACTCTAAGATATGATTAGAACCAAACTATGTTCTGACAATCTCCCCTTTTTGATGATGACAAAAATATTAGATTTTGATTAATCTTTTTTTGTATATATGAAGAACATATCTCCCCCTGAGATAAATAATTAAGGAAAACTAAGTATATATTAGAACTTCCCTGAGATTGTTCTTTCAGAGCTTTCAGAGATCCTTTTTTAAGAGTTTTCTTTTTCATTTTAGAGCTTGAATCATTTCAGAGCTTGAATCATTTCAGAGTTTGAGGCTTTAGAATTTGGGTTTGTCTTTTCAAAGTCTTCTTTCAGAGCTTATGTAATCATGTATACTTCAGAAGCAAATACACTTGTATATTTGTTGTTAGAAATGTTTGACACTGTTGTCCCAACAACATGTTATAATGAATCCTATCAAAATCTTAATTCTCTCCCCCTTTTTGTCATAATCAAAAAGTCATTGTTTTTAAAAAAATAACAGTGTAAAGTGAAACAAATTACTGATAACATTAATTATAAGGATACAGTTACAAAAGGTTTGTAAAAAAAACATTTAAAACAATGATGCACAGAAGGTTGAAAATGGAAGGACTAAGTGGGGCGAGAAATTAGAGAAAGCAGAAGGTTCTTGATTTCATTGGAATACGTATTTAAAGAGAAACACATGCATATGAAAAGCTTAAAGTTAATTTAAAAATAATTAAAACAAATTAATCATCAGACTGTCATACCCCAAAATTTTCCCTCCATATTCTCAAGACATTCCATGCATCCATACTCAAGGATTCCTCAAGAGTTGATCAGACAAACTCTCTCCTAGACAATCAACCCAAACTAGGGTTTGGTGATTCTCAGATCAAGATGGACTTCCAACATCTCCAATGGTCTTCATGCCTCCTCATATGCTTCAAATATTCTCCATGTCAAGTTTCAAGCCTTATAAGTCAAGATTGCTCAGACAATTGCTCAGATGGTTGAAAATCAGTTGTATTGGACAAAAAGTCAACTGTGGTCAACATACAGTCAAACTTCATGATTTTTGGTCAACATCCTAATTTTGAATTTACATTCATCATTTGATCAAGGTTTGATCATGATTCATCAAGAAAACTCAAGATTTGCTCAAAAGTCAAACTTTCTAAATTAGGGTTCCTAGGTGAAAAGTCAACTGAACTTTGACTGATCATAACTTTCTCATACTTTCTCAGAAATTTTTCCACCACCTCTTGTTTTGAAGGAAATTCAATTCTCTACAACTTCATGTCTCACAAGAATGTTCAAAAAATGCTTCATTTGGAAGGTATGGATCAAAACATTACAGGTCCTTTTCAAAGTCAACAAAAAGTCAACATTTTGTTTTGAAGATATATTGAGCATGGAAACTCCAATTGAGATGAGACCAAAAAGGTTGGTTAGAGGACTCTTAGAGCTTTCCAAAAAGTCCAAGAACACTCAAAAATGTAGAAAATTGAGCAAGATACACCATTCAGAAGTTGGGCAATTTTGGACAATTGCACAAAAGGACATTTTGGTCAAAATGCAAAATTTTCCAAATGGGCCTAAAATCTTTTGATCCAAACTTGTTCATGACATTATTCTTGACCCATAAATGCTTGGCCATGGCAATTTTCTATTTTATTAATTTATTTTTGAATTTTAGAACATTTAATTCAAAATTAAATCATATAAAATATGAAAATAAGATATTTTTTCAAATGGGCTGATTTTATATCATGCTTGGGGTCCAAGGAAGCCCATGACTCTTACCAAATTCGTGCTAGCCTTCACATTGATGAGAAAATCATTTTTTTCCAAAATTTGATTTGTTTTAAAGAGAAAATATTGCACAATCAATAACCAATCTTTTTTCACTCTTTTTCCTCTTTCAAACTCCTCTATAAATGCTCAGCAAGTTGTACCACAAGCCACACGAAACCCTAGCCCAAGAGAGAACCCTTATTTTGCCAAAAAATTTCACAAACTTTTGAAATTCGAATTCTAAGTTGCAGCCACTCTCAGCCAAAACCATCCACCCAAACGTGCTCTAGAGGTTCCCAGGAGTCAGAAACATCTCTTGCTCGAAGCCCAAACTGCCCAGATCGTGATATCCAGCTCACACCGGTTTGGAATTTTCTTAAATTCGATTTTCATGTTTCATGCATTGTTAATGTTTTTGGCATGTTTATTTGATCTCAGGATGATTGTTAGGTCGCATTAGAACCATTACATGCAAGCTTTAACGTCCAGAATGCCAATTGCCATGGTTAGGGCTTTAAGAACGGTTTGAATCGAACTGATCGATGCAGGCATTTTTAGAGAAAAACGATGCCACCAATGGATTCAGAAGGTCCTATTTAGGTGGATAAGGTCTTCCTTTCCCTTTTATTCGCGTTATTTTGCAGGTTTGAGCATCCTCCTCGCCGGAGAAGACGACCGGAGCTAGGGCTCCGGCGTCGTTGACGTTCGTTTGACCGGCGTGGGCTGGCGTGGCGCAATGGTGCTTCCCGATTCGTTCCCTCGTTCCAGATGGGGCCCGCGCGCTGACTGTGTTAAATTTTCAAATATCCAGGACGCATCATCACATATAATGCTTTGTTTTTGGTTTTCAAAACACTAGATGTCACATGGTCTAGTGGCTAAAGCGCTTCCTGTTGCCAGATACTCTCAAAGGTCCCCTGTTCGAACCTCACTGGCACCGGTTTTGCTTTTCTTTTACAAACTTTGCACTATTTTCTTATTTCCTATATTTTCTTATTTATTCAATATTTTCATGTTATTTTAATTCTTTTCATATTTTTATTTATGCATTAAAAAATTACCAAAAATTATTTTTCTTTTTACATTATTTCCAGAAAACCTTTATTTAATTTATAAAATTAAAAAATATTATTTTGCATGCATATTTATTTTTATTCATAATTTTGCATTTAAATCACATTTAATTAGTTTTTAATTATTAAATTGCATTCAAAAAATCCCAAAAAATTATTTTAGCATATTTATATTATTTCCAGCATGTCATATTTTTCTCATTCAAATAATTGCATTTTTCTAACATTTTTTCTCTTGTTCGATTCATCTCGTATTTTCCGATTTCTCATTCTCTTGCAGGTTATCTCGTTTCGGACGATTTTTCTTCTATCATTTTATTTTTCCAATAATGTAATTGCTCATGGGATGTAATAGTTTAAATTAGGTTTTTAATTTTCCGCAAGTTTAAATTATGTATCTGCCCCAAAGCCATGTAATAGCGTAGGACATTTACCTTTCCGCACTTTACATTCCGCATTTTAATTTCCGCACCCTATAAATTGTTAGTAACTAGGCGTGTATGGCAAGATAACAATCAACATAGCTCACTAATTTTCAAAGATAAAAATATCTGAATCGACACACTCTCTTCACACATGCACCCCTTAGGGTAATTCTCTCTCGATGCCTTACGAATTCACATGGTCATGTCCCTCGAACGTAGAGGTATTCTAGCACCGTTGCCTTCAAAAAAATCATCATAGTCCCTTCGATACAAAGATCATAAGACCCACGATGTCGCCTCCGAATACATGATCTTGACCCTCGATTGTCGCCTACGAAAAATGATGATAGTCCCTTCGAATGTGCTAGGATACTTCCTACAAGTTGCTTTCTATGACCATACGATGTCCCTTCGAATGTCCCGCTTACATCCAACGAATGGAGTTACCTACCAACCAATGGTATGGATAGCGCTATTCTAAAGGAACGTAAAACAATACGAAAACGACCAATTCTGAGTAGGTAATAAGACTTTTAGTTGCTTGCTCTATCAAAATACTTTTCACACCTCACACTTTTTTCAAAGTTCAAACTCTTTTCAAAACGAAACATTTCCGAACACTTTGTATACATTCCTACATGAATCATTACAATGTCAAAGCGAAATGCCTTTTCAAAACATTTTTTGTCAAACACACAGAAAGAAATTTTTAAAGTGATCTAAGAGCAACTAAGAGCCCGTAGATAACTACGGATGAAAAGGGGTGCTAATACCTTCCCTTTTCATAACCTTCTCCCTTACTCAGAATCTAACGAAGGTCTTTTTCTGTACTTTTACCTTCCCTTAATTGGATAAAAATAAAAGTCGGTGGCGACTCTTGCTATCCGCACATTTGCGATACAAAAAACTAAAAAGTCAGTTCACCGTATCACACAGACACAATTAATAGCGTCTGACATTAGAGGGATTTCTTGAGATTTGAAGAGATTTCAATAGTTACCTATGGACTATGTGTCAATATCTAGCACACGTGGGTGACCTATCAGAAGTTTTGAACACGTGTTCAACTTCTAGGTTAAAAACGTTACAAATGTTTGATATAATGAACTTCTGAACCATATTTGTAATGAAACATTAGAGAATATTTCAGAACTTCTAGATATGGTTTCTATCTGAACTTATCTTCTAACTTCTGAAGAGATGTTAATTAGAACGTTCATTTAAAAATAGAACTCCTGACTATATTGAAAACAAACAGAAATTTCATTCAGGGCAAAATTATATACTTATATTTTTCAAAATATATTTAAATCTATCTTCAGAAAGATGTTTAGTGAAAATATCAGCCCATTGATGATATGTATCTACAAAGTTTAGACTCATGTTACTAGAAATTTCCTAAATACGTTTAAGGACACGTGTCAAAGGCAAACATCCCTACAAGTTAGGGGTTGATCCTGAACGAATATAGTTTCCTTAGGAGAATTTTTGAAACCAAGTCAAAAATGTCGGAATGAAGTGTGTCTACCAAGAGAGTGAACCAAGAAATTGGTCGATTCGACCAAAGTGTCAAATGAACCTGGAAAAAGTCGAGATTGACGGCCAAAAGGAGAAAGGGATCAAGGCGAAGGTGTCGAAGATGAACCACATCATTTGAACGGATAAAGAAAGGTTGTTGGTTGATTCGACATATTATGGGCTGAGTGGAAGAATTGATCGAAGTTCAGGTGTTGTCGAAGACGTAGCCTAAGGGACTTAGGGAAATTTTATTCTTCCTGAGATGTATGAGCTAGGAGCAGTTAACTCTTTTGAAGTCACGAGCGGGAAAGAGTCAAATTCTGAAGATCGTGGGCAGTTACCTCAAGAAATTGTGGCTGTTAGGCGCCATGTGGATGGCGAAATCTTATGTAGCAGTTACGTTTTAGTTTCATTTTTGTCTGTTGATTGCTTTCAGCGGTTATCTTGTAAATTACTATAAATAAGCCACTTCGCTGTAATTTTTAGAGGTGTTCACTTGTATTTTCAAATTCGTTACCAACACTCTACCCAATTTCGCGCTTAAGGAAGAAAGAGTCACTAAGCTTTTGATGTGCGTGAATCACCACCTTTATTTTCAATGCAATCAGTTTATCTTTTCAATTTTATCTCTTTAATATCTTTGCTTTTCGTATTCGTTTCGAACAACTTTGCATGAACGTTTCAACACTGCTTATCGGTCATGAGTCACCAACTAGATAGTTCATTGAGTCTTGTTTTGGCCAGAATATACTGTCGGTCACGAGTCACTAGTCAGTCGATCGAAACTTCTGTGTGGAAAGCCGTTGTAATGTTTTCCTTGGTCTTAGGAAATCATTTCTTGGCTAGGGCATATTTTCGACAAAATCACTGCAATATACAAAATCTTAGCACGCGTCTTAAGATCAACTGGTCGATCTTGCGAGTAACCCTCAGTTTTAGGACATAGGGAGGACCAGCGCTTGTTTACCATTTTCCACAATAAATAAATTGGCACACCCAGTGGGACCAAGTTCTAAGCTTTAGAGTTTGTTGTATGTCATAGGTGTATGAGACTTAGAAGTGGAAATTTAACAAACAACAAACCACCTTTTAGAAAGCGCATACTTAGGATGACAAACACTACTTCTGCGTCAAACATGGATGAAATTCCATCGCGAACCCTGGGAACGTCCGACTCAGTTGTTACACAACTTACACCATTTCCCCCACTACACGACACTACTATTTCAGGGTTAACTGCGTCAGTATCAGTCCCTCTTCCCTAGACCACACTAGTGAGTCCAGGGCCTGTGGTGGCCACGAGTGTCATTCCGAACACAGCGATACCTCAATTTAGTACTGCTACAAATCCCCTATATGGAATGTTGTATTCCTTAATGGCGGGATATCAGTTGACCTCAAGTGCAGCGGTGAAGTCCGATAATGCACATAATACGAATGTTCCCTTGCAAGGATCTACAGTAGGGGAGAAATAGAACAATGCCTACGCAACAGTTAATGCCACCCTTAAATATTACCTTTGTGGCAGTGTTAAGGAAACAAATGGATGACAATAACCATGAGTTAGTTAATATGCTAACTCACCAAATAGGCGATGTGTTTAATCATATAGTACAAGATTCGGTTGAGACTAATAGGCAATCCGCTGAAACTAACCTCAAAGTGATTGCATAGTTAACACGTTTGTGTAATTTCTTAGGCTCCCCCAAGAACCTGCCCGACAGGGGCCACTGGTTCGACAGGTGGCACCTGTTCATGGGAACATGGGGTCAATAGAGGAAGAGACTGTGTATCAAGGTCAAGCTGTGACGCCTCAGAGAGATGTTGTTGTCGACCCACTTAGGGTATTGGTTCATAGACAACAAGAGGTTGACCAAGTCCTTGACCAAATTCGACAAGAGGAATTAGTTGTCGAAAACAACTTGACCAATATTGTCGAGAGAATTATGGCCAGAAATGGTATGAATACCACACTACAAAGGCCAATGTATTCTTCCCAATAATTTGAGTTGTTGCACCCCAAAATTTACCCTCTTGATTTAGGCTTATGTTTCATCATAAACATCATATTACATTCATACCTTGTGATAGGATCAAAGTTCTTCGGGATCTCAAGTCTTCCACAAGCTAAGGAAGTTGATTGTGTTAGCATTCTCTTCTGAGGGTATCTCAAGCTCTCCAATTTGTGTCACTAATGCCTCAAGAGTTGAAGTTTTGCAAAGAATTGATGCGAAATTCATTTGTGTCACTCATCTGATGAAATTAGGGTTTTGGCCCATTGTGAAATTTGAGGTTTGGACAAGTCAATTTCTTGAAGTATTACCTTCCTATTATCATTTGAGTTATCATGGTTCAGAGAATTACTCAATACATTCAAAAGATTTGAGGTTTTGAAGCATGATTGACTATCTCCAAACACAAGGTGCAAAATTAGGGTTTTGGGTATAATCAGGATTTCTCTAGATTTTTCACTCAAATTTGATTCCACTTGTTTCTATATGTTGTTGTATATCCTTGGTTGAAATGTTGAGGCTCAATTTTGAGTAGAAGCAAGCCAATTGATCACAAGGGGCAAAATGGTCATTTTGGTCAAAATCAGTCAAAGTCAGGAGTTGACCAAGTGGACTTTTGGTCAACCATCAATTCAAATATCACATTTTCATGTTTCATGATCAAATTCACCATTGAACTAGGAAAGTTGAAGAAATTAGGGTTAACTTATTCTTGAAGTTATTTGAAGTTAAACTTTTTTCTAAGTGTCCACCCTATGAATCTTTGACACGTCATAACTTTCTCAATATTTATCCAATGGTTGCATACCATACTTTTTTGGAAAGCTTGGAAAAAATCCTACAAGTTTGTCAATTTGTAAAATTTCTCAAAAATGCACAATTTGAGAGATATTTGAGTTAGAAGTTTCATGCACATGTTTTGACATAGGCTGGGCAAGCTTGCAAAGTTCTTGGTTTCCCTGCGCGTACTTTCCACAAACAGTTGGTGGGCAGAATCTTGGAGCTTATATCTTTTGATTTAGATGGAATTTGAGAGTTTTACTTCGTGCATCTTGAAGCATGCCATGAGATCTTTAACATGAACTTTGAATCACATAATTTGGTTTAGTATTAAGGAAGCTACAAAGATCAACAGTAGAGGCCTCAAAACTGATTTCATGCACGACCATGCAAGCCCAGATGCGCGCGCGTGTGCCTGACCAAGTTCCATGTTTATGCACAACTTCTGGCAATCATAGCTCACTCATTTCAGCTCCATTTTTAATGAATCAAAGCCCATTGTAATCTTTATTCCAATAGCTCTTGATAGGCCTCTGAAAGCCAATATTTGCACAAGCCATTAGCGAGAAATTGGAGCTTGAACAAGGTGATCCAAAGGCTGTGTGCACAGAATGTATTTTCATGCTTTTGTGTTGTTTTTACAAGTTGTTTCTGGGCAAGCATAAGCTGGGAATCAAAGCATACTTGCCACCTCATTCTTTGCCATAAAAAGCCCAAGCAAAATGAGCATTCCTCACACCCTTGCCATGCACGATTTTTTCATTCTTTGCCATATCTAGTAAGTTTAAGGAACAAACCACGTGCTGCATCTTCACACACTCTCCACAGCTCATCAAAACGCAGCAAGAGAGAGTTGACATGAAGGCAAAACGCAAAGCTGACTCACCATGCCATTTCTTATAATATTTGCTCCAACGGATTTATGGGAGGAAAGACTGATGTACACTTGCTCACACTCCCTCTGTATAAGCAAGAAGCTTCTCATTGTGCAGGGGAGCTGCTCTCTCTCGTTTTCCAGATCTGAAATACACTCTGCATCTCAAGTTTTTCTAAGTTTGGAGCTTCTGCAAATCGTGTTTCTGAAGGACTCTCCTCATTATTATCACTTCATTGAAGTCTCAAGAGCAAGCTCAGGAGGATTTCTCTTCAATTTCAGAGGCCCATTTGGATTTATTTTCTAAATCAAGAGGTAACTGTTGAACTTTGAATCTGATTTCTCAGCTTGCCATTGATGAATAAAAGCTTATACATGCGTGGTTAGCTGGCCAAACAATATGTTTGATGTATATTTGCCTCTATTTTTGAAGTGTGTTGCATAGCATGATGTTCTGTAAATCCGGATTTGGATGATTTTTATGGTTTTCTCGCTCAGATTTCTTGATGCACGGTTAATCATTTTGATTTCTATAAGTTGTGTGTGGTAGCTTGCCATGTGATTTTTAATTAGAGCCTTGAATTGTTTGATTTGGTTAAAAATTGAGAAAGTTGTAGGGATCAGAAGTAGGGTGCATGGCACTGATATTGCACGCGTTTTAGGGCTAGGCATGAGGTTGAAGATGACTGCGTGTCACTATCTGCGTCTTTAACCATTTTATTTTGCATCCAAAATTTATGCAAAAATTATTAAAAAAATATCATAGACTCATATTGACCTCTAATATGTTATGAAATTTTTTCTGAAATTTTACAAATGTTTTGACAAATTAAATAAATTTTAAGATTGATTAGTTTTGTTTTAATTGGAAAATTCATGAAAAAATACTTTCCAATGATGAAAAATTCCACAAAAAATATTCTGGATCCTCCAAGAGATTCATTTTGAGTTTCTGATGTTTATTTCATAATTTTGTCATTTCGGCATAATTAAATAAATTTTTGCATTATATTGCATTTCATGCATGATTATAATTATTTAAAGTATTTTTATCCATACAAAAAATACATAAAAAATATTTTAGATCATCCTAACCATGCATCATGCATTTCTGATTTTTATTTCATAATTTTGTCATTTTGGCATAATTAAACAAATTTTTGCATTATATTGCATTTCATGCATGATTATAATTATTTAAAATATTTTTATCCATACAAAAAATACATAAAAAATATTTTAGATCATCCTAACCATGCATCATGCATTTCAAATTTTTATTTTATAATTTTGTCATTTTTGCATAATTAATTGAATTTTTGCATTAAATATTTGATTTGGATTCCACATTTTGCATTTTTCTTATTTTTATCATTTCTCCTTGGAAATAAAATATAACAAAAATAGTTTTAATCATACCTGGGATGCTAGGATACTGTTTCTAATTTTTGTAGATTTTTATTTCTGATTTTTGTATGTTATACAAATTTTTCTTGTTTATTGGTCATATAAGTTTAATTTTGAATTAGTGTTGACTTTTTGAATTTTATTTTGATCCTTCCATGGAATTTTGAATTGAGCAAGGATATACCCCTGACTTGTAAGGGATTTGAGCTCATTAGTTCATTCTTGCTTGGATTCTATGTCCCTCGTTTCTATTTTTGTGGAATTTCCAAGGTGAACATACCCTTTGGCCTAGTGTAATTGAGTCAAGCTTCAATTTGAAGCTTATGGACATAATTTAAGGTCAATCTTTGGATATGTGATGATCTTTTGAAGATCTATTGATATGTAAACATGTTTTAATTTATTGGAAATGACATGTTGATCATTTGGTTTCCACCTTGAGCATAAAGTTTGTATGGTTTCCAAAACCCTAATTTGTTGATGCTTTGATTTTTAAACCATGTTCTTGTACAATTTGTGTTTCTAATTGATGCTTAGGGGTATGATAACCTCAAGGATGGTCATCTAAAGACTTGAGAGACATTTGACCTCATTGGATCATCTTGATCCTTTAAATTGAAGATGTTTCATTTTGAGTTCTTTTGCATGAGTTGTGAGATATGAGCAATGCATTCATGCAAACCCTTGGGAATTTAATTCTCATCTCTTTATCTTATACTCATGGCATGTTTAGGGATTTGATTCCAGTTTTATTGATTTATTTAAGATCCCTAACTTGCACAACTCATGTTTTGTTTAATTGCTAAGATGTCATATCACCTTGTGGCCATTGTTGTAACATTCGTATCATGTGTATCTCTCATGACATTAGTGATCCAATTTTAATTGAATTCTTGATCTTTACATCTGACCTTGTGAATTATGTGATAATTAATTCCATGCTCTTTGATTCATTGACTTGCATGCAATTGTAAGATCATTATGATGACCTAAAAGAGCTAAATCTTCTTTTTCTTCTAATTTTCGGTTGGATAATACCTTGAGGGATTATAGGTTCATGATGTTTGAGGTATGTTGCTTAAATTGTTACCTTGAGCTCATAAAAAGCATCTTGTGAGGTTTCTATCATCACCCTATGACATACAAGACATCATTCCCTTCCTACATAATCTTAATCAATGTCGTTTGATCTAAGATAGGTGGTATTTACTTTAGATGATTTTGTTCATCAAATAGGTGATTTGTTTGTGTATTGAAGTTTCATCTTCTACATTTGGTTGCTCATGAATCATATCTTGAGTTAAACTTATGACACAATTCACACATGGTTTTAATGTTCTAATTAAAATTATTTTGTTTAACCTTTATCAAGTGCCATATTTGACTAATTTTGGTGCCTTCAAACCCTAACTCTATGTCCTTTTGTATGCAAGATCTTTATCTTGTTTGAAATGATTTTGTTTATGGTTTACTTAGGTCTTAAGATACTGACCTTGTGTGTCACATTACTTTCTCACCTTGCCTCTTCATCATTTTTGGTTTACTAACTTGTGTGCTTACTTAAATTTAACTCTAGGGTGTTGAATTGACCTTTTCCATTGCTAACCTTTGTATCATGAACGGTTGTGATGTATGATAATTGTTTTGTGTTTGTGTGAGCATCATATTTATGTTCTCATTATTGATCTCACTTGTGTATGACACTTGACACAAGGATGTTTGAATACACACACCAACACTTTCTATTACACAATTCTAAGATATGCATTCATGTTTTCTTATTGAAAGTTGGTTATGAAAAGGTTATGATGATTGTGTATATGACATGAGTGCATATCTACCATGATAACTACTGACTTTTATCTTTTTCCATCTTCTTAATGTTCATGCCTCTTCACCTTTGCCATGACATGCGTCATTTGACTCCTAGGTGCTTGTTTAGGACAATTTCTTGACTAGATTTTCTTGTACTAAGTCTTGTGTAGGTTTTCTTTTGAGGTGATTGTAATTTTCTTGTGTCTAATATGAATGTAATCTCCATGTGTCCATCATTGAATTCACTCAAGTATGACACCACTAAGCATGTTCACAATCGCATGTCCACGCACACTTCACCACACACTTCTAGATGCATGCTTGGGCTTTCTTAGTTTCCTTTGTGTGTGAATCTTCATGATGATTATGTGTATGATGATGATGAATTCATAATATTCTAGCTACTTCCTTCCATGTCTTTTTATGCTATGAGGTTCATTCCTTTTCCTTCATGCATTAACCATGCTCCATTCGATCCCTAGTTGCATTCTAGGTCAAGTTCTTAACTAGTTTCTTGTATTAACATTGTATATGCGCAATTTGGAATACCTTGTAACTTCATAGTGTATAGCATGAGTAGTTCTTCATTATGTGTTTCTTCTGATCCCACCATCATGTGTCATTTAGCACAAGTATGCACAAGCACACACACATGCATACACATATTTGTCCGCACTTGTATGAATCAAATGCATTTTTCTTAAGTGTTTTGTTTGTGAATCCTTTGAATGCATTCTTGAATGATCTTATTGATGAAGTAATATGTTTGCTACTGTAATTTGTGCATCTTGGTATTTCTTGGTGCATCTCTTTTCATCTTTGCCTTTTCATGGCTTCTCTTAACTTGTGAACGCTTCCTAAGTTAAGCATTTCGACTAGTTTTCGCACTAATGTTGTAATTGCATTTTTTGTGACATTTTCTTTATGATTTGGTTATTAATTATTTCATATGATGTTGGTACTGTAATCACTTCATCTTGACACCTTCTTTGCATATCATAAGTCTGACACACTTAAATTCACCTCACTACACGTGGTTGTTGCATGTTTATGCACTTTCTTGGTATATTTGTGTTCATGAATCTTTATAGTTTATTTTTGTGATGTAAATGAGAAATTAACATGTTTAGCTATTGACTTTTGTGTCATTTTATTCTTTAATTGTCCATTAACTTCCTCTAAGCCTAACGTTTGGCACAATTAGCGCTTCGTATGTTTTTCTGGACTAGTTTTGATCTAGTTTGTGAATTAACTTTGTGTGTGTATGTTTATGGTGATGTTTGAAATTTATTAAAGGTTTGTATAAATTTGTAAATATATGTTGTTCCTACTAACCTCACTTCACATAACACTTTGTATGAACATCGTTCACTTGATTCCACCACATTTTCTTCTTCTTCTTTTCTTTTAGCACTCGTTAGTGCTTAGTGTGTGTGCTTTTGCCAAAGCACTTTACATGATCCTACCCCTATTCTCACTTGGTTTTATAACCAAGATGATTGATTTTATAGATTCCCCTTAGGTTTACTCGATTAGGTTAATTATAGAGTTTAGACATTGAGTTAGGCATCCATGTATGATAACCTTAGGAAGATTTTTTCCCCTTGTTTATACCCCTAACTTAGGATCAATTTTGTATGATAATATTAGGATTTGAAATAGGTTAGTTTCCCTTAGCCATTTTACCTTTATCCTTTTGCATCCTTAAAATTAAAATCTTGTTTTGTCAAGTGCATTAAAACACTCTAATAATATGAAACTTTTTCTAAAGTAAAAGATACAAACCAATTAGTTTTAGGATGTTTCGTCGTCCTGCTGCTGATGTTTCGTCATCTCATCTTCTGACGCTTCATCGTCCTGCTGCTGATGTTTCGTCATCTCATCTTCTGATGTTTCGTAATCCCGTTGCTGATGCTTCGTCATCCTGTTGCTGATGTTTCGTCATCATGGAGGTGTTTCGTCATCGTTTGTTGTTTTGTCTGCTAATCTAAAAAACACAAACCAACCAAAACAAGTGAGCCGAACTATAGCGCTCTGACTTTCCTATTGCACGAGGGAATACGTAGGCATCTTGTCGCGGGGCTAGATCTAGCAACCTTTGTAAATATTTCCTTCTTTTCCCCGTGTTTTCTTTTTCTTTTATTTTTTCTTTATTTCTTTATTCTTCTTTTCTTTTTGCATGCATTATACCATATACAGATATAGTTAGACCTTTACACCCATTAGATAGAAAGTAAAAGCGGATATCGTAGAGTACTACGGACGTGTGGGGTGCTAATCCCTTCCCCTCGCGTAACAGACTTCCTTACCCGATCTCTCGGTCGCAAGATCGTGATTTCTCCGTTTCAGGTTTACTCGATGTTTACCTTTCCCTCTTGGCGGGATAAAAAATATTCGATGGCGACTTCATTGATATATAGTTATAACCTTTGATTTTTCGGCCGGGTGTTTTAGCTGGCGACTTCACTGGGGACAGTTGACCTATTGCTGGTCCGTTCAGAAGTCGATCCTAACTTTTGTTTTGTTTTCTTTTGGGTGTTTATTTGTTTTGTTTATTGCCTTATAGCTTGTTTTCTGTTATTTGTATATATATACTTGTACATGTTTGCATGCACCTGCATCTGGATCTTGATATATATTGTCTGCTATTGTGCTATTGTTTTTTGGTGGGTGGGAGTTACAGGAGGTAAAAGGCCCACTACCCAGGCCAGTGACATATAGGATAGACGGATGTTCAGGTCGAATCCCGCATCCCGTGGTGCGTGTGAGGAGGAATGAAGTACCAAACTCAGACGAGGTTCGATTGACGGTACTTTCGCCTTACACCCTTTGTGTAGCAAGCGAAGTGCTCAATAATGAATCATCGACTCTGTTTATCATTAGATACCCAGTTGTGTCTAGAATTACCCGTGAGGTTGGGTTGGGACAGGTAAAGATGCTAACTTATGTTACTTGAGTTCTTTGGTTATTTGTTCTGTCACATATGGTCTCCTTCATCAACGAAACAGTGTTCAGAAATGGAGCTTGGATCCTATTGCATTCATGAAACATTTTACAAACTGCATTTATTTTTTTAACATACATGTTTTATCATTTCCAGGATTACTAGTCTCCGAGTCAGGTTGTTGGGCCACCACCAAAAGATGGAAACTGAAAAGAAGACTAATTACAGACGTCACCCAGTGTACAAGTTCCCCACGCTAGCTCTTGAGAGCTTGATTTTGTTGGCCAAGAGGTCCCCTCCTGAGGCTGTTGTTGAGTTTACCAAGGACTATGGAAGGATTCTGTCATATTTAAAGTACCCTCTCAGTGAATACCAAGAAGATGGTCTCAAGGCTTTGTTCCAGTTCTACGATTGTGAGTTAAGATGCTTCGTGTTTCCTGATTATCTATTGCTACCTACCTTGGAAGAATATTCTGATCTTTTAGACATTCTAGTGCTTCAGCAAGTTCCTTTTCACATTGCTATGAGAAAACCTACTGATGATCAGGTTGCTGATGCCTTGTTCTTAGAGAAGTCAGTGATTTTAGCTAATGCCGCGAAAAAAAGGGCAGTGAAAGGTTTTCATTTAGGATTTTTGCTGAAAGAAGCTAATGCTAAAGCTGCATAGTTTGATTGGAGAGGTTTCAATGCCATCTTGTCTTGTTGTATTTATGGCATGGTCTTATTCCCGAATGAGCCCAAATTCGTTCATGAGAATGCTATTACTTTGTTCATTTAGAAGAATCTTGTTCCCACCCTTTTGGGAGATCTGTATCATTCCATTCATTCGAAGAGTTATAAGGGAAAAGGTGGATTGGTCCATTGTTGCGCTCCACTATTGTATCAATGGTTCCAAAGTTTCCTCCCTCATGCCGGTGTTTTTGTGGATACTCAACATACTATGAGGTGGGTGCCTCACCTGATGGCTCTCACATCTCAGGATATCAGTTGGTACAGACATGTTGTGACTAAGACGAGTAGAGAAAATATAATTGTCCATTGTGGAGAGTTCCCTAATGTACCTCTCATAGGTATACGAGGTGGCATCAACTATAACCCATCCCTTGCATTGAGACATTTGGGGTATGCTCTGATAGGTCCTCCTAGTGAAGAGTACGTACGAGAGACCTTGTATTTTGACATACCAGATGTTACCAGATCCTTGGATAGATCCGTTCAAGCTTGGAAGAGAATTCACTTTGAAGGATGACAATTCTTCGGCAAGAAAGATCCCAGAGCTTATGCGTCCTTTGTCCAGAAGATTGAAGGAAGAAACAAAGATCGCTTGTGGCCTTCTATTATCGGAGTTGCACCTTTTTATCCTCAAGTTACTAATGTTCCAAATGTTGTACCCAAAGGAGATTATGAGCGAGTGCATGCTCAAAACCTCCTTTTGCTCGAATAACAAGAGACTCTAATAGTGAGATGTTAGGTTGCTACCCAAGAGAAGAATCAGTTGGCTCACAAGCTCAAGAAGTTTGAGGGAGAAACGTCTGACACTGCAAGAAAGAGGTCTAGGTTTGAAGGAGAAATGATGTCATGGGAAGATCACTTGAGAGCTATAGTAGAGATTGAGAAGAAAAGTAAAGATTCCAAGGTTGAATTGGAGAAGAAGCATAAAGCAAAGATCAGAAGCCTAGAGAAGAAGATTCTAAAGGAAACCACTCAAAGAGCAGCATTCGAGGATCAACTCAGAGAGAAGGATGTTCAGCTATCTTTGGCAATAGAAGAAATTGGGCAGCTCAAGATCCAATTGGGAATTCAGGAGTCCGCAGGCTTTCCTATGTCAGTTTTTTAGGCTTATTATCTTATGTTTAAAAAGAGAATCACCATCAGGCTGGTTGATGGGGTTTCCACTTCTTTACATTTTATTGTCAGAATCTTTAAGCATTTCTGCTTGTATTATGGTCGAATTACTTTGTGGAACGATTTGTATCTTTGTTTCTTTTGTTTTAATGAGATTTGGTTCAATCGGTGTTCGCTACTCTATCTTGTGCTATTGCCTAAAAACTTGGCTACGAGTATTAGAAATCCTGGAAATATATAAACATGTCATTGCATGCATTGCATATATATTCATGCATGTACATACCTCATGCATAACAGGTTTGCTGGTTGGTGTTCTTATTCTGACTTTACCTTTATTATCAGAAGGTTCAAGACGACAATTCACCGTTACTCTACCCGAAGATATTTTCTGAGACAAATGGAGCAAGTACAAGCAGAGCTTGCTGAGCTGAGGATCCAGATGGCTACACAAATGACTCAATTCGTGGAAGCAATCACGAATTCAAACCACAGGCAGGATGAGTTGGCTGCTCTAGTCAACAATCAAGTTCGTAACCAGGTTGATGCTGAGAATCAGGGGTTGTTTGCTGATGTTTCTGTTGGGCAGGATAATGTGCAAAACCAGGCTTTCGTGAATCTTCACGGACCTCCAGGAAATCCTTTTGATCTTCGTTGTGCTAATCAAGGGCAGTTTCCCCCGCCTCCAGGCTCCCATCTTGTGGGGAATCGCTGGGGTAATCCAGTATTGTGAGGGGTCATCAAGATCATGATTATGAGCAGGGTGAAGATGGTTTTTATGTGCATTCTAACCCAGATTTCCCTATTGAAGACAGGAGATATCGTCAGTTGGAGGAACGTTTGAAGGCTGTTGAAGGAGATGGTATCTTTGGCATGGATGCTAATGACCTTGGGTTGGTATCTGGGGTGAAGGTTCCCCCAAAGTTCAAGCCTCCAGTGTTTGAGAAATACAATGGTTCGTCCTGTCCAGTGACTCATGCCACTGCCTACTTCAGGAAGATGTCAGTTCATACTCACGATCAGAGGTTGTTGATTCACTATTTCAAGAATAGCTTGACTGGTGCATCCTTGGAATGGTATATGAAGCTAGAGAGGACCCACATTCGTTGCTGGAATGACTTGGTTCGTGCTTTTGTTAAACACTATCATTACAACAAGGATTTGGCGCCCAATCATACTCAATTTCAAAGTCTGTCACAAGGCCCAAATGAATCTTCCAAGAATACGCGCAAAAGTGGCGCGAATTGGCTGCAAGAGTTCAACCTCCTTTATTGGAGAGAGAGCTAATTGACATGTTTATGAATACTCTACAAGGCCTTTCTACGATCGTATGATCGGGGCTACACCTGCAGAGTTTGCTGAATTAGTGATGGCAGGAGAGGGAATAGAGGCCATAATGAAAATAGGAAGGATTCATGTTAGTGGTTCGGGAACTTCTTCGAGTGGAAGTAAGAATCCGTTTGTTTCTCACCCCAAGAAGAGAGGGGGAAACCAGTTTCGTTCATGCTTATGAGAGAAGAAATAGAAGTCAATATCCACAACAGATCAATGTTGCATCTATCCCTGCAAATGCTCCTCAACAGCAACAACCACAACAAGCCAGACAACAGAACGCCCTGAGGCAAAACAATAAGTATCAACAAAGGAAGCCAAGGAAGTTTGATCTGTTGCCAATGAGCTATGCCCAAGCCCTACAACATCTGCTTGATCTGAAATTGGTTAATTTGAGACAAATGCCTGTTAATCCTGATCGTCGTCCAACCAATTATGATGCCAATGTAAGATGTGAATTTCATTCTGGCAGTGTAGGTCATTCAATTGAGAACTGTTATGCGTTGAAGTGTAAGATTCAGGACTTGCTTGATTCCAAGGCTATTCAGTTCGAAGCTGCGGTTGGACCAAATGTTATTCAACATCATATGCCACTACATGATGGCACAGCTGTGAATGCCATTGTTGAGGATGGAGAATGGTTAAATTTGGTTATGGACGTCAATCATGTGACTACTTCTCTTCCTTATGTCAAGAGATACTTGAGTGATAATGGTAATTTTCCGGGTTGTGACCCAGCTTGCTGTAAGTGTGTAGAGCGGCCAAAAGGTTGTGATGACTTGAAGGCGCGTATTCAAGAGCTGATAAATGATGGTTTTCTTCAGTTTCGTAGGGCTAAGAAGTACAGAAGGGTGACTCAAGAAGATGTTTCAGTGATTTCTATTCCGTTTACTCCAAGGCGTATTCCTGTTGCTGCCAAACCAGTACCATTAATGATTACTCTGCCTGGTCCTATGCCATACGATAGTGAGAAGGCTGTCCCATGGCATTATGGCGCTAATGTGTATTATCACGGGGTGAAACAAGAATCTGGCCCGTCTGAAAATAGCTTTGTGAAAGATAATGATGTGGATGTCAACAATTTTTCTGGTGAAGGTCGTGTGATGAGAAGTGGAAGGGTGTTAAGTCCTCCAAACATTCAAAATAATGCAGATGCTTTAGCTAAATAAAAAGGTAACCAAGTGACGGTCGAGGGTCAAAGATCTAAGCAGATTAATGTGTCTAAGCCTCTTGTTGCACCTGATGTGTCTTCGACTCCAGAAGCTGAGGTTTAAGATTTGATGAGACTGATAAGAAAGAGTGACTATAATATTGTTGAGCAGTTGCATCACACCCCGTCTAAGATGTCTATGTTGTCTTTGTTGATTTATTCTGAGGCTCATAGGAATGCTCTGATGAAACTGTTGAAGAATGCTTTTGTTCCCCAAGAGATTACAGTGGGTCAATTTGAAACAATATGTGCCAGTATATCAGCCGAAAATGGGTTGGGCTTCACAGATTCTGATCTCCCACCCGAGGGCCGTAATCATAAAAAAGCTTTACACATCTCCATGGAGTGTAAGGGTACAACCTTGTCAAGGGTTTTGGTGGATACCGGATCGTCGTTGAACGTATTGCCCAAGAATGCACTCATGAAGATTGATTATTCTGGTTTGGAGCTGCGTCCTAGTGACCTTGTGGTGAAGGCGTTTGATGGCTCAAAGAGGTCTGTGTTCGGAGAGATTGACTTACCAATCAAGGTGGGCCCAAAGACATTTGCTTCAACTTTCTTTGTGATGGATATTAATCCGGCTTATTATTGTCTTTTGGGATGTCTTTCGATTCATAAGGTTGGTGCGGTCACCTCCACCCTTCATCAGAAACTTAAGTATCCTCTTGATGGGAATACCATCACTGTTTGTGGCAAGGAAGAGTACATTGTAAGCCACTTGGCATCTTTCTGCTATGTGGAAATTGAGGGCGAAATACACGAGACTCTATTTCAAGCTTTTGAGACCGTTCAGATGATCAAGACTTCGCCTATTGAGGATAAGAAGAAAGTTGAAACCTCTTTGGCTTCGTTGAAAGATGCTCGAGCCCTGGTTGAGGCTGGTCGCCCTGAAGGTTGGGGCAGTGCTGTGGAGGTTACCCCGAAGTTTAACAAGTTTGGTCTGGGTTTTGACCCTATCTTGCGAAGGCAGATTCTCAAGGCTCCTTATTCGTCTACCCCTGTCAAGTTTGCAAGTGCTGGCATTGGAAAGGAGGATCAAGTCAATGCAATTGATGATGAAGATGATGTTTTTAACATAGAGGATTGGATTCGCCCATGCATCCTTGGCAGCGAATTGAAGAATTGGACATCTGTGGACACCATTCAAGTTACAACTGCTGAGGAGTAATTTTCTTGTTTTTCTTTATCATTTCATAATTCCTGCGCTCTGCCCAAGGCGTAGTGAATCATTGTGTAGGGCCACCATGTTTCACTTTGCAAGTTTTTATCATAAAATAAAGGACGTTTTTCATTCAAATTTTGTGTTATTTTATTTCCACTTTCATTTTTACTATTTATTTGTTTTCCCATTTAAAAGAAAATGTGGCAACGCTTTATTCTTCACACATCGTCATTAAAACCAAAATAATTAATCATGCAGATACATGCCCACACCAGATACCAACAATCACAATTCTGCTATCGCTCATTATGACTTCGACAATCCAATTCACCAAGCGGAAGAAGAGAGTGAGGAAGATTGCAAACTCCCTGCAGAAATAGCCAGATTGCTAGAACAAGAGAAGAAGGTTATTCAGCCGCATGAAGAGACTATATAATTGGTTAATTTGGGTACAAATGAAGGAAAGAAAGAGATCAGAATAGGGGTCGATTTGGAAGAGAGTGTGAAGACAAGGCTGGTAGATATGCTCCGTGAGTATGTTGATGTGCTTGCATGGTCTTATGAGGATATGCCAGGTTTGGATACAGATGTTGTGGTACACAAGCTGCCCTTCCGGGAAGACTGTCCTCCAGTTAAGTAGAAAGTTCGAAGAACTCATCCAGAGATGTCCAAGAAGATCAAAGAGGAGGTACAAAAACAGTTAGATGCCGGTTTTCTGAAGGTTGTCTCATATCCGTCGTGGGTTGCAAACATTGTGCCGGTACCTAAGAAAGATGGTAGGGTCAGAATGTGTGTCGACTATAGGGATCTGAATAGAGTAAGCCCTAAAGATGATTTTCCGCTCCCTCATATTGACATTTTGGTTGATAATACTGCTCAAGCTAAAGTTTTCTCTTTCATGGATGGATTTTCTGGCTATAATCAAATTAAGATGGCGCCTGATGATATAGAAAAGACTACTTTCATTACGCCTTGGGGAACCTTTTGTTACAAAGTCATGTCTTTCGGTCTGAAGAATGCAGGTGCAATGTATCAGCGTGTGATGGTCACTCTCTTTCATGACATGATGCATAGAGAGATTAAAGTTTATGTTGATGATATGATCGCTATGTCTCAGACAGAGGAAGAGCATCTAGTTGATTTGCAGAAATTGTTTGAAAGGTTAAGGAAGTTCTGGCTAAGGTTGAATTCGAACAAGTACACCTTTGCGGTGAGGTCAGGAAAGTTGTTGGGTTTTATTGTGAGCGAGAAAGGTATTGAAGTTGATCCTGTCAAAGTAAAGGCGATACAAGAAATGCCCGGGCCGAAGACAGAGAAAGAAGTTTGTGGTTTCTTGGGGAGATTGAATTTTATCTCCAGGTTCATATCTCATCTTACTTCCACCTGTGAGCCTTTATTCAAGTTACTAAAGAAGAATCAAGCGGTTGTTTAGAATGATAACTGTTAGATGGCATTTGATAGAATCAAGGAATATTTGCAAGAGCCTATGATACTTGTACCGCCAGTCGAGGGAAAGCCTTTGATCATGTATCTAACAGTTCTGGAGAATTCCATGGGTTGTATGCTAGGTCAGCATGATGAGACCGGAAAGAAAGAACAAGCCATCTACTACTTGAGCAAGAAGTTCACTGAGTGCGAATCGAGGTATTCTTTGCTTGAGAAGACGTGTTGTGCACTAGCATGGGCTGCTAAACGTTTAAGGCAGTACATGCTGACGCATACCACTTATCTGATTTCTAAAATGGATCCCATCAAGTTCATATTTGAGAAGCCAGCTCTTACCAGCCGAGATGCCCGTTGGCAGATGATTTTGACAGAATATCATATCCAGTATACCACCTAGAAAGCCATCAAGGGTAGTGTCCTGGCAGATTATGTTGCTCACCAACCTGTGGACGACTATCAACCGATGAAATTTGAATTCCCAGATGAAGACATCATGTACATTAGAGACTGCAACATTCCCAGCCCAGAGGAAGGGCCTAAGCCAGGGTCATAGTGGACGATGGTGTTTGATGGAGCGTCGAATGCAATGGGTAATGGTGTGGGGGTTGTTATCACTTCCCCCGAGGGTTTCCATATTCCTTTTATAACCCGAATTTATTTTGACTGCACTAACAACATGGCAGATAATGAAGCATATATTTATGGGATCGAAGCGGCAATTGACTTGCCTATCAAGTTCTTGAAGATTTTCGGGGATTCTAATCTCGTTATCAGTCAAATTAACAGTGATTGGGAAACTCGTCTTCAAAACTTGATTCCTTATCGCGAGCATGTGATGAAGTTAATTCCTTATTTTGAAGAGATAACGTTTGAGCATATCTCTAGGGAGGAGAATCACCTTGCAGATGCATTGGCCACTTTATCGTCTATGTTCAAGGTGAATTGGGCTAATGAGGCGCCTTCGATCACCATTAGAAGGTTGGATGAGCCAGCTTTCTGTTTCGAGGCAGAGGTGGAATTGGATGGTAATCCTTGGTTTTATGATGTTAAGAGGTATTTAGAGACTCAAGAGTACCCAGAAGAAGTGTCCATCACAGACAAGAAGTTTTTAAGGAGGTTCGCTGCAAAGTTCTTCCTCAACAATGGTATTTTGTACAAGAGAAATCATGATGGTATGCTGCTCAGATGTGTGGATAAGAATGAAGCGTCGAAGATCATCAAAGAGATGCGTGAGGGTGCTTTTGGGACACATTCTAGTGGTCATACCATGGCCAAGAAGATTTTGAGAGTCGGCTACTATTGGTCGACTATGGAGACAGACTGTTATAATCATGCCAGGGTTTGCTATAAGTGTCAAGTGTATGCTGATAAAGTGCATGTTCCTCCTGTTCCTTTAAATGTTCTGACATCTCCATGGCCCTTCGTAATGTGGGGCATTGATATGATTGGGTAAATCGAGTCGACCGCTTCTAACGGCCATCATTTCATCTTGGACGCTATAGATTATTTCACCAAATGGGTAGAAGCTGCTTCTTTTGCTAATGTCATCAAGCAGGTCGTCGCTGTAACACCCCAATATTACCCAAGGTTTCATATGCAAAAATCAGAGTAAATTAAAATTTCATAAATTCAATACTGAGGCGTCACACCTTGAAAACCAAATAACTTTAAACAGTTTGCTTTAAGGTATAAATCTCGAATACATAGCATCGTCAGAAATCATAATTTGATCCATAAAAATCAAAACATCTTCTTTAATAAACTTCCTCCTCAAATCATGTTTTCATAAAATATGATTCTTATTTACAAAAGGAAAAAAACAACAAAAGAACAACAACAATGACAACATAAATATTCCCCCCGAGTGCTACGTATCATAGCGACACCGACTCGACTAACAGAAGCTATAAACTCCGTCTTCATAACCTGCACGTTACCAATATAAAGGTAATGGCGAAACAAGTAAAGGGTGAGATACTCCAAAACATATAAGTAAAGGTATGATAAAATATATACATAGTTTCAAAATTATAAAGGGTATAGATTAATGAGTGCATTTCAACACATATCCAAAACTCACTTACTCTTATCTTCGTTCTAATGTGTATAATCTACACTTTATCGCCATAAACGCATCAGCATAAATAATCACAACAACACATAAAATTTCATCAACACAAAATAATCACAAGTCAATATGTCATTAGTCAACATGGCAACCATAAACAACAACATCAAACAATGCTAATAACATAAGCAACATAAACAAAATCATCACGAAACTCATCATTTATATTCATCGCCTAGTTATCATGAAATCATCAAGTTATATTCATTTCATGTTCATCATAAATATCATCACCAAACAAAACATTATATATCATTGCAATTCAACATCATCCATCAATTAAAACCCAACGCCAAACAAATCAAACATAAACATAACCGACTCCATGAGACACGACTATGTTATGCATGTGGTACCCGTCGCTTTGTCCATAATTAGGAACACTTGGCATAAAGCCCATCGTCGCTTGGCATAAAAGCCTCTTCGCTTGGCATAAAAGCCCTCGTCGCCAATGTAATGTATGTGACTCAATAATGAAGACAACACAACAACACATCATCATCGCTCATCAAAATTGACATAAAGTCCACGTCGCCATATTTATTCACATCAAATAAACATATCATCGCATCATATTTGCATTAATCAAAACATCTCTAATAATTCATCATCATCAAAATCATGCATTCACAAATCGGAAGTATTTATTAACAACATCAATATAATCATCACATCTTCATGTACAAAGACATATATCATCGCATCGCATATCATCAAGTATTCATTAATAAATACATCGTCGCAAACATCGTGTTTAATCACACCACATCATTATTGATTTATTCACTAAATTCCAAATACGGAAAAATAGTCAAACGCATATAATCGTCGCGAAAGCCATTCCTAATAACCGACATTAATCATAACCGTTAACATCGAAATCGGATTGTCCATACATGTCTTAAATCTACTAAATCGCAATCCGATTCGACTTAACCATAAATTGGCCTAATTCGGTTCATCTCGTAAAAACTCATAATTTCGAAAAACTAACCTCACCACTACGCTCTACACGTCGAACTTAGCTAGCACGCCAATTTTGTTAAATTCGGAGCAACTTGCTCCGTCGCCGAAATTACCAAAATCGGAACATAATCAGGTTCCAAATTTAATCGGCTAACTTATGTCCTAGTTATATTTTATTAATACTAACTAGTAGTATGTGGATTTAGAGGATTAAACAGAAACAGAAGCTAGCAATGGAAAATTATGCAGGAACAATTCTGCAGAAAACACAGAAAACCAAAACACAGTAAACAGAAAATGGGAATTTTCGTTGCACCCCCTTACCTACAAGAGGAGGACACCCTTAGGGCCATAAGGAAGTGAGGAGGGTTCCTCAAGGAGGGGGACGGTCGCCCCACACTTGGATTTGGACGCCTCCCCCTTGCCACCACCTTCCATCCATTTCATTCCTTCTTCCCTGCGTTTTGGAAACAGTTTTCTTCTGGTTTTTCATAGTTACAATTTATTTCTTTTTCATTTCCATTTCCTACAACTAACAATGAAACACCCAATAATATATAATCATAACTCAACCTACCTATATTATTCAACAATCACTCAACCAAACTCATAAATCAACCTATCAATTTTTCCCCCAAATCCAAAATATAACTACCAAAACCTAGCAATATGAGATGGAGAATCAAACCCCTTACCTCTAGCTTGGTTGATTGCAAGATTCTCCAACAAAACCCCAACCTCATGCTTGTTCTTGCTCTTCTTCTTCTTCTTCTTCTTCTTCTCAAAACCCTCTTTTTCTCTCCAAGTTTCTAAGCTTCTATTTTGGCTTATGGTGTTGGAATGGAAGAAAATGAGAAAAAGTGACTTATAATGTGATTTCCTTACTAGCAAGCTAAGGGTGTAAACCCAATTCTACACCATTTGTCCTCACACCCCTAACTTAAATTATTAATTAACACTTTAATAATATCCAATAATATTATTAATTCAATTAATTAAAATAATTTCGGGGAATTAAATATCGGTCCGCATAATATTTTACCGAACCGAACGGAATAAAAACCGGACCGAATCGAAACGTCGCCAAATATATTAATTGATATAACGATTAATATAAGTATTCTCGTCGCCAAAACAATTGTCAAACGGTAACTCAAAAATATTAATATAATATAATATTAAATAAAACGGGCGTTACAGTAGCCTGTTTCATCAGGCACAATATCATTTGCCGTTATGGGGTCCCTGAGAAAATCATCACTAACAATGGGTCCAGCCTCAACAACAAAATGATGAAGGAGATTTGTGAGACTTTCAAAATCAAACACCATAACTCCTCTCCATATTGCCCGAAGATGAATGGTGTTGTCGAGGCTGCAAATAAGAACATTAAGAAGATTGTGCAGAAGATGGTGGTAACCTACAAGGATTGGCATGAGATGTTGCCCTTCGCTTTGCATGGTTATCGTACCTTAGCGCGCACATCGACCGGGGCAACCCCTTTCTCCCTTGTGTATGGGATGGAAGCAGTTTTACCTGTGGAGGTTGAAATTCCTTCTTTGAGAATTATGAAAGATGCTGAACTCAATGAAGCTGAGTGGATGCAGAATTGGTTAGATTAGTTAAATCTCATTGATGAGAAGCGTTTGGCAGCTGTGTGTCATGGACAAGTGTATCAGAAGAGGATGATAAACGCTTATGACAAGAGGGTGCGTCCTCAGTTTTATCAAGCGGGCGATCTGGTTCTTAAAAGGATAATCCTGCCTCAAGGTGACCCTAGGGTCAAGTGGACTCCGACTTATGAAGGACCTTTTATGGTCAAGAAGGTTTTCTCTGGTGGGGCAATGATGCTTACAACTATGGACGGTGAAGACTTCCCACAACCAGTGAATGCCGACGTGTTGAAGAAGTTCTTCGCATAACTGAACTCGTTGGTTGTATGAGTAATAGCGGAATTGTAGGTTGTTGGTCATCTGTTACCATATTGCCATTCTTGAAACACTTGTTTTTACACTTATGCCTTCTAGGTTAAACACCTCTTTGTAGGAGTTACATCTGAGTGTAAATGCCTTTTAATGGCCAATCTTCAATTAATGAAAAAGGGGAAACTTCTTTTTTTTTTTATTTCCTATAGATTTAATTGTTTGATTTGTAAAAACATCCAATATTTTCATGATAATTATTTGCATTTGAAAAACTTTGATGGTTCCTACACAGTAATGATAATTGAAAAAAGTGAATAATACTGTTGGAATTGATGGTTCCCTATTGTTGGAATGTTTGTAACACTTCCGGGAGGTCATGCATAAGCAGTGTATTTCAAGAGCCAATTCTGTTTGGCAAGCCATTGCATAACCTTCGTCTTGCGAAGTTTCACTGTCGTGCGGCAGAGGATGAGCTTGAAGGTTCTCGATTGCAGTGTCCGATATTTCTCCTGTTCGAAGAAGATGCTTTCAGTTGCAAGTTTTGGATGTCTATTTCACGAAGTAGAAGACACTTGGGGATCCTGTTGGTGCAATTCTGCTTTGCACAATTTTCATCCTTTCTCTTGAAGAAAATCCCCCGTGAATGTCGCCCTGGGCCACTCAACCATTTGATTGAAGATGTTTTGTCGTCCAGAGATAAGGTTCGAGTTTGGATCGATTTGAAGACTACTGTGTCAATGGTAGACCGGAAGGGGAATCTCCTACCCAAAAGGGTATCAAGACTGTAGAAAGTCGTCAGAATCGAGAAGTCCAGACGAAGTCGAGTCTCCTCAACAATGGCAATCTTAAGTTTCTTTATTGCATTTTCATTTGCACTTCTGTTTGTTCGTTTATACATTGCTATCATGTAAAAAAAAAATTGAATGAAAATCTTAATGCATTAAGTATGTTAGTCTTGAAGAAATCCATTCGGTATCGCTCATAAAATGACTTGCTTGCATATTGATGCCAACTTCACCAAGTCTTTTGCTTAGGCAAAGATTGGGGGGAGGATGACGATACTAAAATGTCAATCTCTAGTTTATATGCTTTCGAGTAAAACCCTGTTGACGATGTACATGCCTTGTTTCAATTCCCAAACACCTGAGATATAAGGGAGACAGACCCTCTTTAACCCCTTGGAGCCTTGAAGCAGGAGTTTCTTTTCTATTTAGAAAATCCCTCATTTTTATTAACCTGGGGCAGGGTAGGGTTCAATTAATCATATCGAGCGTTCAAAACTCCTCAAGAGTGTGTAATCAGAGGATACAACAATGGTTATCCTCCAAAAGGTTGAGGAAAGTCCAAATCGCAACGGTCGACCTTCGTTTGTGAACATGAAATCCTTCAAAGACTCAGACAGTCACGATTATTCCCAACAGACTGAAGATGGTGTAGAGATCACACGATTTGTTCTAAAAAATGATGAAAAAAAAGAGAAAGCAGAAAGCCCGTTAAGTCGAACTTGGTAATAAGTCGCAAAGGCAAAAAAAAATAATAAGGGCAAATTTCGAGAGCCAGAAAGGCAAGAAAAGTTACAGAAAGTTTCTCAGTAAGAGAGAAAAGTCGTGTGATCAGACACCAAAATTGGAAGTGAGTGACTGTCGTGTGTGTAAACTTTGTGGATTTCTCGAGCAGGTTCAAGAAATCCTCAGCAGAAGTCATCCATACTCTACTCTTTTAAGAGTTGAATGCTCGTATCATGTTGACTGAATTTAGGATTGGAGAATATCATGAAGGGGGTGGGCACTAAAAGATTTTGAGCCTAAAAATCTTTTTTTTGAAAACCGTGTACCAGGCCACGTTACAACCCTCAAAAGTCCTAACTAAAGCATAGGTTAATTCGAAAGCATACTACGATATGATAACATTTTCCTGACTCCTACAGTGTGTCTAGTTTGTTGGCATCATATGTTTGTCTTATCATTCTAAAAAAGAAGTTTTCCATTCTAAAAGTGTTTCGTTCACAAGAAGTCGTAATACCTTTTCCATAAAAACTTCAAGACTTGCATAAGTACTGCATTAGAATTTTCATTCTCATAATAAAAAAAAATTTGTATGCGAAACAACTGTTTGACATCAAGTGAGTTTGCACAATAAACATCAAAGAAGAGGGTCTCGACTCTATGGAATTGAAAGATAATATTTTCGAAGAATTGGCAATGTCCAGGGGCATCTTATCTTAAATCAATTTTATCCGTGTTTCTACAAGGATTCTCCCTAATGAGTTTACTTCATGTTAGACTTGGGGCATATTTGGTTTGTTTGAACTGACAGGATTGGTTACACGAAATGTCTCCAGTATGGGGCATATCCCACAATACCAAAGTTTTCACTTATCCCCCAGTAAGTCTCCCAAAGTGAAGAGATTATGTCCAGATGATTCCCCAGTTTTACCTGAAGGTTGTCTATTCCCCAATATCGTCAGATGGAGAGTTCTTGTCTAATAAGTCACGAATGATAAGACTTCTTGATTAAGAATCTATATCCCACAATGAAGTTGCGCTACTATTGTGTTCACAAAGTAATCTCTTATCCGAGACAGAATGTTTACCGATGACTTATTTATTTCCCCAGTCAAGTTGTTGCCTTTGGAAGTTCTTATTCAAGAATTATCCCCTTTTCCCATTGTATCAGTTATTCATCTGGGATTTCTTCTCCAAGGTTTCTCCTCCCAGCAAAGAGATTTTCTTTCCAGATTATTGCACAATATTCCTCGTTTCCCCAGTGGAGCTGTCTTATATGAGATGTCTCATTTCTTCATGACCAGATTCTATTGATTGGTGACAAGTGTTACAGCGCCCGAGATGTATGCTTTTGTAGGTGCCCATCCCACATCACGCTTTATCCCCAGTTGGGTCTTTTCTTATCAAAGATCGTGTGTGACTCTCCATTTGAGCTTTTTTAAATCCCCAGTTATCCACTCTCCACTAGAGCTGTGTACAGATTTTCTCCTAATCAATCACCAAAGATTGGTTGCTCCCCATGAAGTCAGATGAATCTTTATTCCTGTTAGATCTAATGTTGTTCGGTATCTTTCCCGTAGTCCAATATTTATTTAGCTTCCCTCTTGAGAAGTCACAATTTTGCCTTGATTTTCTCTGGATTTGTCCAATTTCATTTGGCATCCCATATCAAAATCAACGGTTTCGTGCAGAATTATTTCTCCAGTGAATTCTACAATTTATTTTTGCAACTCTTATCAGTGATTGTAGCCTGTTTCTACCCGTTACACAAGTTATTACTCCCTGTAGAGTTTCATCTCTTTGAAGGTTCTCTCCCTAGTGGAGTTTGCAATTTATTTTTGCAAGTCGTATCAAGTTTTGGCTTGGTGTTTGATTGGCTTTCCTATTAGCCTTTCCCCTGTGAAACATTTAATCATGCATCATTACATTGCATCATCAAAGTGTAATTTTCCATCATCTTTTGGAACTTTACTCCATAGAAAAATTCCAAACATGCATTGAAACATAAGCCTTTGTTGCCACTATGTTCCCCAGTGAATCCGCTAACTTTAGATCATTTCCCCAATGAGGCCTCTATCCTCAGTATCTCCATACCAGTATCCTGTGAATCATTCATTTTGATTGTGTGTCTACTCAACATTTTGGTTGTAGCCCAGTTTCTCTCTGGTGCAATTTCATTGGTTTAGTCTCTACTACCTTCGCTGGTTCATTTCGATGTCCATCAATATACCTTTCGAATGTCAGTTTTCTCTTGATGATCGTTTCAGCAAGTGTTTTGGAAGTACGCTCTAATCACTTTGCTTTGGGTCGAGTTTTGTCTCGTTACCCGTGCATGAAATCCAGTTGTCATATTGGTACTCATCTAGTTTATGTCGTTTAACTAGTTTTCATGAGTCGAGTCTTATCTCGTTTTGTTTCTTACTCCTGGGAATCTTTCAGTTCCATCATACTGTCTATCTCGTGTTGAAACATGTCTCTTTGTAACTATTGGGTTCAATCAGTTTCGTCTACTGTCTATCCTCTAGTTTGAGACTAGCAAGTGCTCTGAGAAACATGTGCTCTCATCACTTTGCTTTGGGTCGAGTTTTGTCTCGTCGCCTGTACATGAAATCCAGTTGTTGTCCTAGTACTCATCTAGTTTGTTTCGTCTAACTAGGTTCCATGAGTCGAGTTTTATCTCGTTTTGTTTCTTACTCCTGGGATTCTTTCAGTTCCATCATACTGTCTATCTCAGGTTGAAACCTTTCCCCTTTACTATGTAGATTCAATCAGCTTCGTCTACTGTCTATATTCGGTTGGGATGGCTCTATTATAACTATTGGGTTCAATCAGCTTCGTCTACTGTCTATCCTCTAGTTTGAGAACAGCAAGTGCTCTGAGAAACATGCACTCTCATCACTTTGCTACGGGTCGAGTTTTGTCTCGTTTCCCATGCGTGAAATCCAGTTTTTGTCCTGGTACTCATTTCTAGAAAGTGTCGTTCTTCTAGTTCTATCGAGTCGAGTTTTTTCTCGTTTGATGTTACTCCTTGGATTCAATCAGATTCGTCTACTATCTATCCTTGGTTGACCTGTCTCTTTCATACCTTCGGTTTGTCACAGTTTCCACTGTTTACCCCTGGTTGAGACCAGCAGGTGTCCCTAGAATCGCGCACTCTAGTCACCTTGCTTATAGGACCCTTTTCATAGTTGTCCTATTGCGTACATTTTCATAATCTAGTTTTGTCTAGTCTTCTGGTTTGAGTTTCATCTCATCTTTATCATGGTCTGTGTCACAGTTTCGTCTTGATGTATATCTTTGGAAGGCTAATATCCATTAGACTCTCCCGCTTGTTAAAACACAATGTTATTTGGCTTTTCTATGAATACCAATTTCATCTGGTCCAACATTCTCTGGCTCCTTTTAGAAAGTTTCATTCATCTTCCCAAGAGTGTAAATTTTCGAGTTCTTTTGTATTCAATCCTCTTTCACTTTGAACGCTCGAAGGTTTCCACCAGTTCTCGCTTATCAAGTTTAAGAAGATTGAATAGGGGCAGCTGTTGCACCCCAAAATTTACCCTCTTGATTTAGGCTTATGTTTCATCATAAACATCATATTGCATTGCATTCATACCTTATGATAGGATCAAAGTTCTTTGGGATCTCAAGTCCTCCACAAGCTAAGGAGGTTGATTGTGTTAGCATTCTCTTCTGAGGGAATCTCAAGCTCTCATATCTTTGGATATTTCAAGTCACAAGATGTAGTATATCTCAAGACACCTCATTTGTGTCACTAATGCCTCAAGAGTTGAAGTTTTGCAAAGAATTGATGAGAATTTCATCTGTGTCACTCATCTGATAAAATTAGGGTTTTAGCCCATTGTGAAGTTTGAGGTTTGGATAAGTCAATTTCTTGAAGTATTACCTTCCTATTATCAATTTAGTTATCATGGTTCAGAGAATTACTCAATACATTCAGAAGATTTGAAGTTTTGAAGCATGATTGGCTATCTCCTAACGCAAGGTGCAAAATTAGGGTTTTGGGTATAATCAAGATTTCTCCATATTTTTCACTCAAATTTGATTCCATTTGTTTCTATATGTTGTTGGACATCCTTGGTTGAAATGTTGAGGCTCAATTTTGAGTAGAAGCAAGCCAATTGATCACAAGGGGTAAAATGGTCATTTTGGTCAAAATCAGTCAAAGTCAGGAGTTGACCAAGTGGACTTTTGGCCAACCATCAATTCAAATATCACATTTTCATGTTTCATGATCAAATTCACCATTGAACCAAGAAAGTTGAAGAAATTAGGGTTAACTTGTTCTTGAAGTTATTTGAAGTTAAACTTTTTTCTAAGTGTCCACCCTATGAAACTTTGACACGTCATAACTTTCTCAATTTTTATCCAATGGTTGCATACCATACATTTTTGGAAATCTTGGAAAAAATCCTACAAGTTTGTCAATCTATAAAATTTCTCAAAAATGCACCATTTGAGAGATATTTGAGTTAGAAGTTTCATGCACAAGTTTTGACATAGGCTGGGCAAGCTTGCAAATTTCTTGGTTTCCCTGCGCGTACTTTCCACAAATAGTTGGTGGGAAGAATCTTGGAGCTTATATCTTTTTATTCAGATGGAATTTGAGAGTTTTACTTCGTGCATCTTGAAGCATGCCATGAGATCTTTAACATGAACTTTGAATCACATCATTTGGTTTAGTATTGAGGAAGCTACAAAGATCACAAGTGGAGGCCTCAAAACTGATTCCATGCACGACCATGCAAGCCCAGATACGCGTGCGTGTGCCTGACCAAGTTCCATGTTTATGCAAAACTTCTGGAAATCATAGCTCACTCATTTCAGCTCCAGTTTTAGTGAATCAAAGCCCATTGTAATCTTCATTCCAAGAGCTCTTGATAGGCCTCTGAAAGCCAAGATTTGCACGAGCCATTAGTGAGAAATTGGAGCTTGAACAAGGTGATCCAAAGGCTGTGTGCACAGAATGTATTTTCATGCTTTTGTGTTGTTTTTACAAGTTGTTTCTGGGCAAGCATAAGCTGGGAATCGAAGCATACTTGCCACCTCATTCTTTTCCATAAAAAGCCCAAGAAAAATGAAAATTCCTCACACCCTTGCCATGCACGATTTTTCATTCTTTTCCATATCTTGTAAGTGTAAGGAACAAACCACGTGCTGCATCTTCACACACTCTCCACAACTCATCAAAACACAGCAAGAGAGAGCTGACATGAAGGAAAAACGCAAAGCTGACTCACCATGCCATTTCTTATAATATTTTCTCCAACAGATTTATGGGAAGAAAGACTAATGTACCCTTGCTCACACTCCCTCTATATAAGCAAGAAGCTTCTCATTGTGCAGGGGAGCTGCTCTCTCTCGTTTTCCAGATCTGAAATACACTCTGCATCTCAAGTTTTTCTTTGATTGGAGCTTCTACAAATCGTGTTTCTGAAGGACTCTCCTCATTATTATCACTTTATTGAAGTCTCAAGAGCAAGCTAATGAGGTTTTCTCTTCAATTTCAAAGGCCCATTTGGATTTATTTTCCAAATCAAGAGGTAACTGTTGAACTTTGAATCTGATTTCTCAGCTTGCCATTGATGAATAAAAGCTTATACATGCGTGGTTAGCTGGCCAAACAATAGGTTTGATGTATAGTTGCCTCTGTTTTTGAAGTGTGTTGCATAGCATGATGTTCTGTAAATTCGGATTTGGATGATTTTTATGCTTTTCTCGCTCTGATTTCTTGATGCACGGTTAATCATTTTGATTTCTATAAGTTGTGTGTGGTAGCTTTCCATGTGATCTTTAATTAGAGCCTTGAATCGTTTGATTTGGTTAAGAATTGAGAAAGTTGTAGGGATCAGAAGTAGGGTGCATGGAACTGATATTGCACGCGTTTTAGGACTAGGCATGAGGTTGAAGATGACTGTGTGTCACTATCTGATTGGCTGACTTTATTTCTTTGCTTTCATTTAATTTATTTTATATTTAGCATCTTTAACCATTTTATTTTGCATTCAAAATTTATCCAAAAGTTATATAAAAAATATCATAGACTCATATTGACCTCTAATATTTTATGGTTTTTTTTCTGAAATTTTAAAAATGTTTTGACTGATTAAATAAATTTTAAGATTAATTGGTTTTGTTTTAATTGAAAAATTCATGAAAAAATACTTTCCAATGATGAAAAATTCCACAAAAAATATTTTGGACCCTCCAAGAGGTTCATTTTGAGTTTCTGATGTTTATTTCATAATTTTGTCATTTTGGCATAATTAAATAAATTTTTGCATTATATTGAATTTTATGCATGATTATAATTATTTAAAATATTTTTAACCATACAAAAAATACATAAAAATATTTTAGATCATCCTAACCATGCATCATGCATTTCTGATTTTTATTTCATAATTTTGTCATTTTGGCATAATTAAACAAATTTTTGCATTATATTGCATTTCATGCATGATTATAATTATTTAAAATATTTTTATCCATACAAAAAATACATAAAAAATATTTTAGATCATCCTAACCATGCATCATGCATTTCTGATTTTTATTTTATAATTTTTGTAATTTTTGCATAATTAATTCAATTTTTGCATTAAATATTTGATTTGCATTCCACATTTTGCATTTTTCTTATTTTTATCATTTCTCCTTGGAAATAAAAAATAACAAAAATAGTTTTAATCATACTTGGGATGCAAGGATACTGTTTCTAATTTTTGTAGATTTTTATTTCTGATTTTTGTATGTTATACAAATTTTTCTTGTTTATTGGTCATATAAGTTTAATTTTGAATTAGTGTTTACTTTTTGAATTTTATTTTGATCCTTCCATGGACTTTTGAATTGAGCAAGGATATACCCCTTCCTTGAAATGGATTTGAGCTCGTTAGTTCATTCTTGCTTGGATTTTATGTCCCTCCTTTCTATTTTTGTGGAATTTCCAAGGTGAACATACCCTTTGGCCTAGTGTAATTGAGTCAAGCTTCAATTTGAAGCTTATGGACATAATTTAAGGCCAATCTTTGGATATGTGATGATCTTTTGAATGCTCTATTGATATGTAAACATGTTTTCATTTATTGGAAATTACATGTTGATCATTTGGTTTCCACCTTGAGCATAAAGTTTGTATGGTTTCCAAAACCCTAATTTGTTGATGTTTTGATTTTTAAACCATGTTCTTGTACAATTTGTGTTTCTAATTGATGCTTAGGGGTATGATAACCTCAAGGATGGTCTTCTAAATACTTGAGACACATTTGACCTCATTGGATCATCTTAATCCTTTAATTTAATGATGTTTCATTTTGAGTTCTTTTGCATGAGTTGTGAGATATGAGCAATGCATTCATGCAAACCCTTGGGAATTTACTTCTCATATCTTTATCTTGTACTCATGGCATGTTTAGGGCTTTGATTCCAGTTTTATTGATTCATTTAAGATCCCTAACTTGCACAACTCATGTTTAGTTTAATTGCTAAGATGTCATTTCACCTTGTGGCCATTGTTGTAACATTCGTATCATGTGTATCTTTCATGACATTAGTGATCCAATTTTAATTGAATTCTTGATCTTTACTTCTGACCTTGTGAATTATATGATCATTAATTCCATGCTCTTTGATTCATTGACTTGCATGAAATTGTAAGATCATTATGATGACCTAATTTTCGGTTGGACAATACCTTGAGGGATTATAGGTTCGTGATGTTTGAGGTATGTTGCTTCAATTGACATTACCTTGAGCTTATAACAAGCATCTTGTGAGGGTTATATCATCACCCTATGACATACAAGACATCATTCCCTTCCTACATAATCTTAATCAATGTCGTTTAATCTAAGATAGGTGGTATTTACTTTAGATAATTTTGTTCGTCAAATAGGTGATTTGTTTGTGTATTGAAGTTTCATCTTCTACATTTGGTTGCTCATGAATAATATCTTGAGTTAAACTTATGACACAAGTCACACATGGTTTTAATGTTCTAATTAAAATTATTTTGTTTAACCTTTATCAAGTGCCATATTTGACTAGTTTTGGTGCCTTCAAACACTAACTCTATGTACTTTTGTATGCAAGCTCTTTATCTTGTTTTAAATGCTTTTGTTTATGGTTTACTTAGGTCTTAAGCTACTGACCTTGTGTGTCACATTACTTTCTCACCTTGCCTCTTCATGATTTTTGGTTTACTAACTTGTGTGCTTACTTAAATTTAACTCTAGGATTTTGAATTGACCTTTTCCATTGCTAACCTTTGTATCATGAACGGTTGTGATGTATGATAATTGTTTTGTGTTTGTGTGAGCATCATATTTATGTTCTCATCATTGATCTCACTTGTATATGACACTTGACACAAGCATGTTTGAATACACACACCAACACTTTCTATTACACAATTCTATGATATGCATTCATGTTTTCTTATTGAAAGTTGCTTATGAAAAGGTTTTGATGATTATGTATATGACATGAGTGCATCTCTACCATGATAAATACTGACTTTTATCTTTTTCCATCTTCTAAATGTTCATGCCTCTTCACCTTTGCCATGCCATGCTTCATTTGACTCCTAGGTGCATGTTTAGGACAATTTCTTGACTAGTTTTTCTTGTACTAACTCTTGTGTAGGTTTTCTTTTGAGGTGATTGTAATTTGCTTGTGTCTAACATGAATGTAATATCCATGTTTCCATCATTGACTTCACTCAAATATGACACCACTAAGCATGTTTACAATCGCATGTCCACGCACACTTCACCACACACTTCTAGATGCATGCTTGGGCTTTCTTAGTTTCCTTTGTGTGTGAATCTTCATGATGATTATGTGTATGTGTCATACCCCAAAATTTGCCCTCCATCTTCTCAAGACATTCCATACATCCATACTCAAGGATTCCTCAAGGGTTGATCAGACAAACCCTTTCCTAGACAATCAACCCAAACTAGGGTTTGGTGATTCTCAGACCAAAATGGATTTCCAACATATCCAATGTTCATCATGCCTCCTCATATGCTTCAAATGTTCTCCATGTCAAGTTTTCAAGCTTCACAAGTCAAGTTTCCTCAGACAATTGCTCAGATGGTTGAAAATCAGTTGTATTGGACAAAAAGTCAACTGTGGTCAACATACAGTCAAACTTCATGATTTTTGGTCAACATCCTCATTTTGATGTTACATTCATCATTTGATCAAGGGTTGATAATGATTCATCAAGAAAACTCAAGATTTGCTCAAAAGTCAAACTTTCCAAATTAGGGTTTCTTAGAGAAAAGTCAACTGAACTTTGACTGAGCATAACTTCTTCATACTTTCTCAAAAAATTTCCCACCAAAGCTCATTTTGAAGGAAATTCAATTCTCTACAACTTCATGTCTCACAAGAATGTTCAAAAAATGCTTCATTTGGAAGGTATGGATCAAAACATTACAGGTCCTTTTCAAAGTCAACAAAAAGTCAACATTTTGTTTTGAAGATATATTGAGCATGGAAACTCCAATTGAGATGAGACCAAAAAGGTTGGTTAGAGGACTCGTAGAGCTTTCCAAAAAGTCCAAGAACACTCAAAAATGTGAAACATTAAGCAAGATACACTATTCAGAAGTTGGGCAATTTTGGACAATTGCACAAAAGGACATTTTGGTCAAAATGCAAAATTTTCCAAATGGGCCTATAATCTTTTGATCCAAACTTGTTCATGACATTATTTGTGACCCATAAGTGCCTGGCCATGACAATTTTCTATTTTATTAATTTATTTTTGAATTTTAAACCATTTAATTCAAAATTAAATTATATGAAATTTGAAAATAAGATATTTTTTCAAGATGGTTGGATTATGATCAAACTTGAGGTCCAAGGAAGCCCAAAACACTTGCCAATTTCGTGCATGATCATACATTTAAGAGAAAATCAAATTTCTTTCAAAAATTTGATTTTATTTGAAAATCATTGAATGCATTCCAAATCAAATCTTCTTGCCTTGTTTTTCCTCTCTCAAATCCCTCTATAAATACCAAGCAAGATGCACAGCAAAGGACACGAAACCCTAGCTCAAAGCATAACCCTTATTTTGCCAAATTTTTTCAAGAAACTTGAAAAATCGAATTTTATTTTCCAGCCACATTCAGCCCTCAAAAACCACTCCATTGTCTTCAGGAGGTAAGTTTGAGTAAGTACACACCCTTGCCAATGGTTAAAACAAGCTGAATCAATGCATATACATTCATACATATTCAAAACTTTCTTGATTTTGCATTTTTAATATCCGTGTGTTTTAATTGATTCTAACTATTCTGACGTGTTCATGAGGTTCCATGGATGAGATCTGGGCAATCGTTGTTAAGTTTGAACCTCCAAAACATGAGATGCCATACTTAGGGTTTCCAAACTGTGAAGCTTCGAACTGACTCATATAAGCGTTTTCAATCGGCGATGGCACCATTGGACTGACCATCGAATTAGGTGGGAAGGGTGGTCCTTTACTTTTTATTCGCGCTATTTTGTAGGTTCAGGGATCGTAGCCGCCGGAGAAGACGACCGGAGCTAGGGCTCCAGCGTTGTTGACTGGGATGAAGACCGGCGAGGCTGGCGTGGCACGATGGCTTGCTCTGATTCGCTCGCTCACACTGAATGGGGTCCACGCACGCTGACTCGTTTTCAAACCTCTCCCTGACGCGTCATCATTCAAATGCAATTGTTTTCAACTTTTCCAACACCAAAAGCCAAGTGGCCTAGTGGTTAAGACGCTTCCTGTGCAAAGATGCTCTCCCATGTCATGAGTTCGATTCAGCCTGGGACTAGATTTGTTTTCTTTTACTAATTTTCATATTTTCTTACAATTTTCTATTTTCTTATTTTCTAATATTTTGCATTCATTTTAATTTATTTCAATATTTTTATTCATGCATTTAAAATCATCAAAAATATTTTTCCTTTTGCATTTACTTTCATAAAATATTTATTTAATTTATAAAATATTATTTTGCATGCATATTTATTTTTATTCCTAATTAATCATTTAAATCACTCTTAATTAGTTTTTAATTATTAAATCTTTTCCAAAAAATCGCAAAAAATTATTTTAGCATATTTATGTTATTTCCAGCATGAAATATTTTTCTCATTCCAAAATTTGCATTTTTACTAACATTTTTCTCTTATTCGATTTCTCTCGTATTTTCCGATTTCTCATCTTTTCACAGGTTATTCCGTTCCGGACGATTTCTTTTTATCGTTTTCTTTTTTCCAATAATGTAATTGCTCATGGGATGTAATAGTTTTAATTAGGGCTTTTATTTTCCGCAAGTTTAAATTATGTATCTGCCCCAAAGCCATGTAATAGCGTAGGATTTATCTTTCCGCATTTTACATTTATGCATTTTAATTTCCGCACCCTATAAACTGCTAGTAATTAGGCGTGTATGGCAAGATAAAATTGAACATAGCTCACTCATAATACCAAGATAATATACCTGAAATCAACACACCCTTTCACACATGCACCCCTTAGGGTAATTCTCTCTCGTTGCCTTTACGAATACAAATGGTCATGTCCCTCGAATGTAGAGGTATTCTAGCACCGTTGCCTTCAAACAAATCATCATAGTCCCTTCGATACAAAGATCATAAGACCCACGATGTCGCCTCCGAATACATGATCTTGACCCTCGATTGTCGCCTACGAAAAATGATGATAGTCCCTTCGAATGTGCTAGGATACTTTCTACAAGTTGCTTTCTATGACCATCCGATGTCCCTTCGAATGTCCCTTTTACATCCAACAAATAGAGTTACCTACCAACTAATGGTATGGATAGCGCTATTCTAAAGGAACGTAAAATAACACGAAAACGACCAATTCTGAGTAGGTAATAAGACTTTTAGTTGCTTGCTCAAATCAAATACTTTTTGCACCTCACACTTTTGTCAAAGTTCAAACTCTTTTCAAAACGAAACATTTCCAAACACTTTGTATACATTCCTACATGAATCATTACAAAGTCAAAGCGAAATGCCTTTTCAAAACATTTTTTTCAAACACACAGAAAACACAATTTTAAAGTGATCTAAGAGCAACTAAGAGGCCGTAGATAACTACGGATGGAAAGGGGTGCTAATACCTTCCCTTTTCATAACCTTCTCCCTTACTCAGAATCTAACGAAGGTATTTTTCTGTACTTTTTACCTTCCCTTAATTGGATAAAAGAAAAGTTGGTGGCGACTCTTGCTATCCGCACATTTGCGATACAAAAACCTACAAAGTCAGTTCACCGTGTTACAGAACTGGCGACTCTGCCGGGGAGACACCCTAAAAGAGAGAATGCCTTAGGGATTTCTAGATCACTTTTACTGTTTTCTGTTTGATTTGTATGCTTTATCTTTAAGGGTTGCTTGGGTATTATATTGTTGGGGGATCCTACACCCAGATCCGGGTTTCCTTTTAGGTAAGTAGCAATAAATCATCGCGACCGTTAAACGTATATCGAAACGGTCAACATGATGGCTACGTTAGTGTGACACTTTGGATGTCCTGATACTCTTCATTTCCAAGTTGAGGATAGTATTTGGCTTCTGCGTGATGTCATCAAGCACTAACTAAACTTTTAGAACCTTAATTGACCCATCTTGGCCATTAGAAGGTAGTGAGATGGCCGGCTTTGGTGTAGACCGAGGTTGGCTGATACTCGATGCTACGCTCATTAAGATCAGACTTTTGGGATATTTTCGGTCAACCACTTGGTAGTCGTATTGAAATAAATGCCTACGAGAAAGATCAATGATATGAGATTCCTAGAACCCGGTTACTATTATAGGACAGGATGAACCAACTCAAACTTTTGGTAGGGTAATCACCTATACCTCTTGCAAGCCTTAAACCTAGGCTCATTGTGTGAATTGTTTGTGTGTGCCAAACATGACATCATGACATCATTTGCATTGCATATCATTTCTAACTATTTCAAGGACCTAGGATTTATCTCTGCTCTGTTTTGTAGGGTATTATGGCTTCTAGAAAGACTATCTGAATCAACTTCATGGGTATACCTTCTCAGCTCAAAGAATTGGTTTTAGAGATTCCCGACCATGCTCAGTTCATCAAAAGACATGGTTGTCTACTTGATTTGGTTATCTCCGGTTTTGAAGAAGATATGATGCATGTCCTATTCCAGTTCTTCGATCCAAAACACCATTGCTTTACATTCCCAGATTATCAGTTAGTCCCTACCTTGGAAGAGTTCTCTAAGCTACTTGGGATACCTATTTTGGATCAAATGCCATTCACCGGTTTAGAAAAGGTTCCTAAGTACGAAGACATTGCATCAGCCTTACATCTTAAGCGCTCAGACATTGAAGACAATTGGGAAACCAGAAGCGGAGTTAAGGGTTTACTTTCCAAGTTCCTAATTAAGAAAGCCCGAGAATTCCTCAAAGTTATGAGTTTCCATGCATTTGAAGACATTGTGGCCTTGCTAATCTATGGTTTGGTTCTATTTCCTAACTCGGATCAATTCATAGATGTCAATGTCATCAAGTTGTTTCTTACCCGTAATCCGGTGCCTACTTTACTTGGAGACATCCTACATTCTCTCCACACTCGTACTACTAAGAGACAAGGAACTCTCATGTGTTGTATCCCATTACTTTCCAGGTGGTTTATTTCGCACCTTCCTCCATCAGTTTTGAAGAATGAACAAAGGTTGAGATGGTCTCAAAGGTTAATGTCACTCTCTCACTCAGATATCCGTTGGAATCTTTTCTCTCAAAAGGATTTCACATTCATTGAGCGTTGTGGAGAATTGCCTAATGTACCACTACTTGGTATAAGGGGAGGTATCACTTATAATCCTTCTCTAGCTCTACGTCAGTTTGGTTTTGCTCGAAGGGATGGCCCACATGATATGCTTCTCCAAGATATTGTGTTCGACTACAATCACGATCTCGAGTGCGGCGAAGGTTCATACACGCATGTAAAGAAGCGATACCAAGACTTTGGGGCACGAACTCCATTCCTTGGGAACCTTACCTCAAATGGGTGCGAGCTCGAGCTCAAAACCTCATGATGCCATTCACTGCTTTTTACGGTAATTATGGAACTGTTGCTATAGGTGACGTACCTATCTTGTTCTCCATCCCGGCATGCCTACTGATTTTGAAGACTTGAAGAGATCCTGGATTCAGCTCAAAGAAGAAAGGGATACCTTTGAAGCTCAATGTTATGCAAGTGAGAAGAAGGTGCTAGAGTTGACCAAGCTACTTCACGAGGAGCGAAGCATCAACCGCTATCTCGGCACCAAGAGGAAGCGCCCATGGGAGACTTAGAGCATCTTTTATTTGTTTGAACTATCTTTTGTACTTAAAAAGAAAAAGAATAAAAAGAGTACTAATAAATGTTTGTTCATTGCTTGTTTAACGAATTTAAATCTCTAAGGTCCTTGAAAACATTGCATTGCATACGCATAAACATTGCATATCATAGCATAACATTGCATCACAGGTACATTGAAGATTGGTTTTCTCATTTGCTCGCTATTTATTTTAGCAGAAATGGCTCTTGAGCATCATCAAAGATCTTCAAGCTCAGAATGCTTAGTTTCAGCAGATGTTTATCAGCTTGGTCCAAGGCCAAGAAGATTTGAAGAAGCTCATCAACAGGAAGAAGAAGGTTGTTGGTCTTCTCAACATGGGCAGACGCTACAAAGGTGGTCCTAGATTGGTTAGTCGAATTGAGCTCTTTGAAGGAAGTGTCAAGAAGGAGGATGAGCAAAGTAACAAGGGTGATGGCGAAGGTAGTCAGCATGAGCCTGAGAAAGACTATGATAATGGCCAATACTCTGATGAAGATGACAAGTACAAACAACTTAAAGACCGTCTGAATGCTGTGGAAAACCTGAAGATGTCCGGCTGAATTTTGATGATCGAGTCTTGTCCACGGTGTTGTGATTCCTCCCAAGTTCAAAGTTCCAACTTTTGCTAAGTATGATGGCATGTCTTGCCCTAAGCTGCATTTGAAATCCTATGTCCAAAAGATCAATCCCCACACTGATGACAGAAATTTGTGGATGCACTATTTTCAAGAGAGTTTGTCCGGGACTCAATTGGAGTGGTATTATCAGCTAGAGAATGACCGAATCCGTACTTGGAGTGATTTGGATGCTTTCTGACGATGAGTACAATCTTTGAATTGACACCCACTCGCATGCAACTACAAAGCATGTCTATGGGTCGTGATGAGAAGTTCAAGGAGTATGCTCAGAAATGGAGAGATCTAGCAGGCAGAGTTCAACCACCCTTGTCCAATAGGGAGTTGGTTGATATGTTTATGGGAACACTAACAGGCCCGTTCTTCAATCATCTGATTGGAAACTCCTCATCCGGATTCACCGAGCTGATACTGACAGGAGAGCGTATTGAATCTGGTATCAAGAGTGGGAAGATTCAGGTAGAGTCATCTTCAAATGCTGCAAAGAGATCTTTTGGTGGTAAGAAGGAAGCTAATGCCGTGTATGGTCAGAAAAGCCGAGCCAAGACCGACCGCGCTCAATCGTAGGGCGGTTGTGATCTCCAATCCTACATCGGCACAACCTCAGCGAGACAACGCGTGAACGCGCCACGAAGGCAGTTCGAAGATCAACATGCCTTTGTCGCAAGCCTTGCAACACATGTTGAAAGCAGAGCTGATTACCTTGAGGGATCCTTCTCAGCATGACAAGAGTTCCAATGTTGTTGGTGAAGATACCTATGTTTTCAACATAGATGACTTGACCATTCCTCGATGATCAAAGAAGAATTTCTTTAAGCGGTGTCAATCCAGGGATGCCCGAGAATTGTCGTTGGTGCCCATCTGCACCTGATGGTTGTTCTTGGTTGAGAAGACGTGTTCAGTGCATGATGGATAACCGTGAGATACTATTTCTGAAACCACCTGTGCAGAAGATGTGTGAAGAAATGTCTAAGTTGAAGATTGACAATGCGAATGAAGCCGCACCATCTGTGTGGGATACCTTGGGGCAGCCAAGTGGAAAGTACGATTACATGGTGAAGTACACTGTTCCTGAGAGCTACAAGATCCCTATTGAAGACGTTAAGGCGACCGGATGGGGTGACGATTTCCCAGAAGACTATGCTGATGTTAGCACCATAAGGATTTTCTCTGCTGATCCTGTGCTTAGAGTGGCACCTCTCATCATTACTTCTCCAAGACCAGTTCCATATTCCTCTGACAAGGCTATCCCTTGGAATTATGGAGCTGACGTTTATTATCATGGTGTCAAGCAAGACCCTCTGACCATTGAAGATCTTACAGTTGAAGCTACCATTCCTGACATTGACAACATCACCGGATCAAGTAAGGTGACCGAAGAAAGGTTTTCTCTCCAAATCTCTCCTCCAAAGGACATGCGACTCAACTCGCATTCCGCTATTCAATTCATTCCCCAAGAGAAAGGACTCATCCCTTTCGCCAAAGTACCAAAGGAAGTTATCAAGACACCTCCAAACAAGAAATGGAGGAAATTCTAAAGATTATCAAGAAGAGTGACTACAATGTTGTGGAACAATTGGGACAGACTCCATCCAAGATATCCATGCTTGCTCTGCTCTTGTGCTCGAGGCTCATGCTAATGCCTTGGTGAAGTTTCAAGAATGCTCACGCATCGCAAGACACTACCAGACCGGTTTGAAGTTTGTATTGCTAGCACGGCTGCCAACAACGGCCTAGGCTTCTCGATCTTGATTTGACTCTAGGAAAGAAACACGACAAAGCCTTGCACATCTCTGTTGAATGCAAGGGAATTACATTGTCTCATGTTTTGGTGGATACCGGTTCTGCTTTGAATATCCTTCCGAAGACTGCTTTTGACCGACTTGATGTCGAAGGGTTGGTTCGAGACCCAATGACATAATTGTGAAAGCTTTTGATGGTTCTAAGCTGCTTGGAGAGCTCACTCTGTTAAAGTCGGTTCCCGACTTTTAATTCCACTTTCTTTGTCATGGACATCCGTCCACTTACTTACTTGGGCGCCTTGGATACATGGGGCGTTGTTACCTCTACCCTACATCGGTCAAGTACCGGTGAAAGGGAAAGTTGTCACGTATGGTGAAGAAGAGTATATGGTCAGTCATCTACAATCATTCTGATATCTCGAGATGGAGGGTGAGTTCTTCGAGACTCTCTGTCAAGCTTTTGAAATAATACCCAGAGTCATGCCTGTTGACTCTCCTGTCACTCCTGAAGTTACACAAGTTCCGCTTAGGATGGCCTCGCTGAAAGATGCTCAAGCTACAGTTGAAGAACGTAGTGCTATTTGGGGACAGCTCCTTGATCTTCCTTTCAAATTTGACAAGACTGGTTTAGGCTTCACCATCAAGGGTCAGAAGATGATACGCCGCGAACGTGCCGGCCAACTTCCTTTCCGCATCAGCCAGAGTGGAATCCATGCTATAGAAGACGACGACAACGACTTCGACATCAGCAAGTGGATCTTCCTCCGACAAAGGGCTCAGCAATTGGAAGACTGAAGACGTCATACCAATCTCCTTTAGTCAGGAGTAATTGCTCTTGTTTTGTTTTGCTTTTCGTATTTTCTATGTTTTGAACAATAAACTCTAAAGCCTAGTGCCTTGCCCGGGGCATCATGGCTCGTTTGTGAGGGTTATTATCTGTCATTTGCATATTTTCATTCAATAAAATCGTTGGACTTTTGCATTCTATTTTTGCTTTCTCTTACTTTATCACCCCTTCAAAAAGCTATGTGTTTCTTACACACACCCACGTGATACACTGCAGAATCACTCCGAATCTCGTTGATAACAGCTATGCTATTGCTAAATATGACTTCGATAATCCGATCTACCAAGCCGAAGACGAAAGTGAGGAAGATTGTGAAGTGCCAGGAGAACTTGCCCGATACAAGAAGAAGCGAGTTATACCACACGAAGAGCAAGTTGAGGTTGTGAATTGGGTCTTGATGAAGACGAAAAGAGATCAAGATAGGAGCGGGTCTTGAGAACAGTGTTAAAGAAAGGTTGGTTCAGATGCTACGAGACTATATTGAGGTTTTTGCTTGGTCATACGAAGACATGCCGGGTTTAGACATTGATATTGTGGTACACCGACTGCCGACAAAAGAAGGGTTTCTCCTAGTGAAATAGAAGGTTCGTCGCATGCGTCCTGAGATATCAGAGAAAATTAAAGCCGAAGTTATGAAACAGTTCAACACCGGCTTCTTAGCAGTTACTTCCTATCCATAATGGGTTGCTAATGTAGTGCCTGTGCCTAAGAAGGATGGCAAAGTTCGAATGTGTGTAGATTACAGAGATCTGAACAAAGCAAGTCCGAAAGACGATTTTCCCCTCCCTCATATTGATGTTCTGGTTGACAACACCGCTCAACATAAGGTTTTCTCCTTCATGGATGGTTTCTCCGGTTACAATCAGATCAAAATGGCTCCCGAAGACATGGAGAAGACTACTTCCGTTACACAGTGGGGCACTTTCTGCTACAAGGTTATGCCGTTCGGATGAAACAGGCGCCACTTATCGTGCTATGGTGACATTATTTCATGACATGATTCATCACGAGATAGAGGTCTACGTCGGCGACATGATAGCTCGATCACGGAAGAAGAACATCTTGATCATTTGCAGAAACTGTTTGATAGGTTGACGAAGTACAGACTAAGACTTAATCCTAACAAGTGCACTTTTGGAGTCAGATCCGGAAAACTCCTAGGGTTTGTTGTCAGTGGTAAAGGTATTGAAGTTGATCCCGCCAAGGTTAAAGTTATTCAAGAGATGCCAGCTCCCCGCACCGAGAACGAAGTCAGAGGTTTCTTGGGCCGATTAAATTACATTGCCAGATTCATTGCACATCTAACTGCTACTTGTGAGCCAATCTTCAAGTTACTTAAGAAAGATCAAGTGGTAGAATGGAATGACGATTGCTACATCGCTTTTGACAAAATCAAGGAGTACCTGAATCCTCTATCCCGATGCCGCCAAGGAAGACCTCTTATCATGTACTTGATTTAGAGAACTCAATGGGGTGTGTGTTGGGGCAACATGACGAGTCCAGTTGAAAAGAGCATGCAATATACTACCTTAGCAAAAGTTTACCGATTGTGAAACAAGATACTCACACTCGAGAAAACTTGCAATGCTTTGCTTGGGCTGCTCACGACTAAGACAAGATATGTTGACTCACACTACCATGTTGATTTCAAGATGGATCCGATAAAATACATGTTTGAGAAACCAGCTCTCTAAGAATAACAAGATGGCGATGATCTTGACCGAGTATGACATCCAAGACACTTCTCGAAAGCGATCAAAGGAAGTGTAGTAGCCGATCACTTGGCTCATCAAGCCGTAGATGACTATCGCCTATGCAATTCAATTTCAGACGAAGATGTTTTACTAGTTCTGATTGTGAAGAACCGGGCCGGAAGAAGGACACGAACAAGGATCCCGATGGACCATGGTCTTTGATGGAGCCTCAAGCACTTGGCAATGGCATTGGCGCCATCATTACATCCCTACAAAGGACATACTCCTTTCACCGCAGATTATGTTTCAACCGCACTAACAACATGGCGAATCTGAGCGTGCATTATGGGTATCAAAGTCGCTATTGACTTAAGAATCAAGTTCTTGCAAGTGTATGGAGACTCGGCTTTGGTGATCGGTCATTAAGGCGAGTGGGATCGAAGCATCCGAATCTCATTCAGTATCGAGAGCATGTTCGAGTTTGATCCCTACTTGAAGAGATCACTTTCAACCACATTCCACGAGAAGAGAATCAGTTGGCAGACGCATTGGCTACTATGTCATCTATGTTCAGGGTTAGATGGGACAAAGAGGCTCCCCAGATCATCATTGAGAAGTTTGACGAACCAGCGTATTGCTATGAGCTTGATACGGAAGAGAAACCTTGGTACTATGACGTGAAAAGGTATCTTGAGACTCAGGAATATCCCGCAGGGGCATCTGTCAATGATAAGAAGTTCTTGAGAAGATTTACATCCAAATTTTTCCTCAGCAACGACATCTTATACAAGCGCAACCACGACTTGTGCTTACTCCGATGTGTAGACCAGAAAACAGCAGACGTATCATGGAAGAATTACACGAAGGCGCATTTGGTACCCACTCCAGTGGACATACAATGGCTAAGAAGATTTTGAGAACAGGTTACTATTGGTCCACCATGGAAGCTGATTGTCACCGCTACGCTCGATCTTGTCACAAATGCCAGATTTATGCAGACAAACTGCACGTGCCTCCAGTACCTCTGAATGTTCTAACAAGCTCCTTGGCCTTTTGCAATGTGGGGAATTGACATGATCGGAGAAATCAAGCCCACAGCTTACAATGGACAGCGTTTCATCCTTGTGGCAATTGATTATTTTACCAAGTGGGTAGAGGCAACCTCGTTCGCATCTGTTACCAAGAATGTTGTGGCTCGATTCATCAAGCATAATCTTATCTATCGATATGGCACTCCCGAAAGGATTATCACAGATAATGGCTCCAATCTCAACAACAAGATGATCACCGAACTCTGCACGCAGTTCAAGATCAAGCATCACAATTCTTCTCCTTATCGGCCTAAGATGAATGGCGTTGTGGAAGCCGCCAACAAGAACATTAAGAAGATTATACAAAAGATGACAGTGACTTACAAAGATTGGCATGAGATGTTACCATTTGCTCTTCATGGTTATCGCACTACAGTACGAACATCAACAGGGGCAACCCCCTTCTCTCTTGTATACGGTATGGAAGCAGTCCTACCCATCAGTTCGAGATACCCTCAACCGAGTCCTCCGGACCGAGTTAAGCGAAGACGATTGGGTCCAGACCCGCCTTGACTAGATTAATTTGATTGATGAGAAACGACTCGTGTCCATATGCCATGGACAGATCTATCAGAAGCGAATGATCAGAGCATTTAACAAGAAAGTCAAGCATCAAGTCTACCAAGTCGGTGATCTAGTAGTCAAGCGCATCATTCTTCCACAAGGTGATCCCAAGGGCAAATGGACTCCCACCTACGAGGGACCGTTTGTAGTCAAAACAATATTTTCCGGCGGAGCTATGATACTTAGCACCATGGATGGCGAAGACTTCCCACACCCTGTAAACGCATACATAGTCAAAAAATACTAAGCATGAACGAGACCCGCTAGGTCGACTGACCTAGGCAAAAGTAAGGGCATCCTGGCGAACCAAAAGGGTTCGGGCAAAAGTTAAGGATATATACAAAAAAATGTACACCCGGCAAGTCGAAAACCTGAAAAGGCGGCTTGGGCAAAAAGGTATCCCAGGTGAAAACCCGAAAGGGCGGTCTAGGCAAAAGTTAGGGATTTAAGCGTACGGCTATGTCTCGTCCAGATCACCCATCTACAGACTACTATCAGCATTCAAGATTCAAATGGCGACAATCAGTCCACTCACTTTCTACTGACAGCAAGGAGATGAGATAGTTGAAATATATGAGTACTAGCATAGTTGGAACTTAACGAGATCGTTTCCGCATAGCTTTTTACCTTTCTTGTGTACAAACTATTTGGCCATACGAATACAAGTTTCTTTCTCTTTACAATTTTCGCTGTTGTTGTTTGCATAAAGTCCAACGTTTGCTTTGAATGATTATATGCATCTAACAATAAGTATCTAATCACAAACATGCGAAAAGTGAACATACAAAAGTAATTACTACAGACTCCAGGAATCGAGATGACGAAGGAAGTCACCAAAACACTTCCCTGCATAGCATTGATCCCCACAGAGATGTTGCTCACCACAAACCTTCCCCAGTGGAGTACGCGTCGGTCCCCAAGCAATGATTCCACTCAACTTAACCGGATTACGCCTGTCTCCGAGCAATAACATTTCATCCCCAGCTAAGATGTTTATCCTCAGCAGATATCTCTCAACCGTTCCCCTTTTCTCCAGCAGCAGTATTTAGACTTGAAACTTGGTCAGATAGTGACCGGAGGAAACCTACACCTCTTATTCCTCAGTCAGAGATTCCAAATCTCCAGACTCTTCTAAAACCCGGTCTCCCGGCAACTACCATTACTCTCCAGCAAGAATCCCCAGTAGAGTACCTCCAAGATTCTCCCCAACAGGGTCTACACACAAGATCCTCAACAGCGTGCCTCTACCATCCTCAACAATATCTAGGCCTGAAACTTGGTCAGATAGTGCACCGGAGGAATCAAAGTTATCTTTCTTCTTAGGATCTCCATCCTCAAACAGAAGTCAGAAATCTCCAAGCAAAACTTCCGCATCTTCTTCAAGATGGATATGTTTTGAAATACCACAACATCTATCATTCATACATTACTCATAAAAGTCATAATTTGTGCATATGTCATTCATACGCATTGTCATGCATCATACTTTGCATAAGACTAACAAATATTCTATCAAAGTTTCTCTTGTTTTCTCCAAAACAGGTGAAAATCACTTCGCAAACAGTCCGGGATTAAGACCGAATCTCGACGGGAAAACTATCTAAAAGACCGCCCCTAGTTTTCCTCTGACAACTGGTCCAGGATTAAGACCCGAATCTCGACGGGAAAAATATCTGAAAGACCGCCCCTAGTTGTCCTCCGACAACTGGTCCAGGATTAAGACCCGAATCCAGACGGGAAAACTATCTGAACGACCGCCCTCGTTGTCCTTCGACAACGGATCCGAGATTAATACCGGCTAGATGGGAAACCCTATCCGAACGATCACAAGTTATCCTCCGATAACAGGCAGTGGATCAACACCCGATGCACAACAGGGAAGATATCCACATTTTTCCAACTACTACCTCCCTCAGAGTAATCAGCACGAAGATTTATTCTGACTCATTCTTATTATCAACAGCAACTACATAGTCTGGCATACAACTCAGTTGCCTTAGATGGCATCTTAAGCCCATCCCCGTCAATTCTCCTATCAACAATCTCCAGTCCAGCGTGCGACTCATTCCCCAGTGAAATCTCCAGCCTCTCCAAATGGCATCTGTAAGCCCATTCCCACATCATCAGCCAACAGCGAGTGCAAATTTTCAGGTGTACTTGAGTGTTCAATCATCTTCTACTTCCAGGTCACGAAAGGCACGCATGTCAATCTAATCCTTCCAGTACAAGAAGATTGAACAGGGGCAGCTGTCATACCCCAAAATTTGCCCTCCATCTTCTCAAGACATTCCATACATCCATACTCAAGGATTCCTCAAGGGTTGATCAGACAAACCGTTTCCTAGACAATCAACCCAAACTAGGGTTTGGTGATTCTCAGACCAAAATGGATTTCCAACATCTCCAATGTTCATCATGCCTCCTCATATGCTTCAAATGTTCTCCATGTCAAGTTTTCAAGCTTCACAAGTCAAGTTTCCTCAGACAATTGCTCAGATGGTTGAAAATCAGTTGTATTGGACAAAAAGTCAACTGTGGTCAACATATAGTCAAACTTCATGATTTTTGGTCAACATCCTCATTTTGAAGTCACATTCATCATTTGATCAAGGGTTGATCATGATTCATCAAGAAAACTCAAGATTTGCTCAAAAGTCAAACTTTCCAAATTAGGGTTTCTTAGAGAAAAGTCAACTGAACTTTGACTGAGCATAACTTCTTCATACTTTCTCAGAAATTTTCCCACCAAAGCTCATTTTGAATGAAATTCAATTCTCTACAACTTCATGTCTCACAAGAATGTTCAAAAAATGCTTCATTTGGAAGGTATGGATCAAAACATTACAGGTCATTTTCAAAGTCAACAAAAAGTCAACATTTTGTTTTGAAGATATATTGAGCATGGAAACTCCAATTGAGATGAGACCAAAAAGGTTGGTTAGAGGACTCTTAGATATTTCCAAAAAGTCCAAGAACACTCAAAAATGTGGAAAGTTGAGCAAGATACACTATTCAGAAGTTGGGCAATTTTGGACAATTGCACAAAAGGACATTTTGGTCAAAATGCAAAATTTTCCAAATGGGCCTATAATCTTTTGATCCAAACTTGTTCATGACATTATTTGTGACCCATAAGTGCCTGGCCATGACAATTTTCTATTTTATTAATTTATTTTTGAATTTTAAACCATTTAATTCAAAATTAAATTATATAAAATATGAAAATAAGATATGTTTTCAAGATGGTTGGATTTTGATCAAACTTGAGGTCCAAGGAAGCCCAAAACACTTGCCAATTTCGTGCATGATCATACATTTAAGAGAAAATCAAATTTCTTTCAAAAATTTGATTTTATTTGAAAATCATTGAATGCATTCCAAATCAAATCTTCTTGCCTTGTTTTTCCTCTCTCAAATCCTCTATAAATACCAAGCAAGATGCACAGCAAAGGACACGAAACCCTAGCTCAAAGCATAACCCTTATTTTGCCAAATTTTTTCAAGAAACTTGAAAAATCGAATTTTATTTTCCAGCCACATTCAGCCCTCAAAAACCACTCCATTGTCTTCAGGAGGTAAGTTTGAGTAAGTACACACCCTTGCCAATGGTTAAAACAAGCTGAATCAATGCATATACATTCATACATATTCAAAACTTTCTTGATTTTGCATTTTTAATATCCGTGTGTTTTAATTGATTCTAACTATTCTGACGTGTTCATGAGGTTCCATGGATGAGATCTGGGCAATCGTTGTTAAGTTTGAACCTCCAAAACATGAGATGCCATACTTAGGGTTTCCAAACTGTGAAGCTTCGAACTGACTCATATAAGCGTTTTCAATCGAAACTGATGGCACCATTGGACTCGCAGCCATCGAATTAGGTGGGAAGGGTGGTCCTTTGCTTTTTATTCGCGCTATTTTGTAGGTTCAGGGATCGTAGCCGCCGGAGAAGACGACCGGAGCTAGGCTCCGGCGTCGTTGACTGGGATGAAGACCGGCGAGGCTGGCGTGGCACGATGGTTGCTTTGATTCGCTCGCTCACGCTGACTGGGGTCCACGCACGCTGACTCGTTTTCAAACCTCTCCCTGACGCGTCATCATTCAAATGCAATTGTTTTCAACTTTTCCAACACCAAAAGCCAAGTGGCCTAGTGGTTAAGACGCTTCCTGTGCAAAGATGCTCTCCCATGTCATGAGTTCGATTCAGCCTGGGACCAGATTTGTTTTCTTTTACTAATTTTCATATTTTCTTACAATTTTCTATTTTCTTATTTTCTAATATTTTGCATTCATTTTAATTTATTTCAATATTTTTATTCATGCATTTAAAATCATCAAAAATATTTTTCCTTTTGCATTGACTTTCATAAAATGTTTATTTAATTTATAAAATTACAAAATATTATTTTGCATGCATATTTATTTTTATTCCTAATTAATCATTTAAATCACTCTTAATTAGTTTTTAATTATTAAATCTTTTCCAAAAAAATCCCAAAAAATTATTTTAGCATATTTATGTTATTTCCAGCATGAAATATTTTTCTCATTCAAAAATTTGCATTTTTACAAACATTTTTCTCTTATTCAATTTCTCTCGTATTTTCCGATTTCTCATCTTTTCACAGGTTATCCCGTTCCGGACGATTTCTTTTTATCGTTTTCTTTTTTCCAATAATGTAATTGCTCATGGGATGTAATAGTTTTAATTAGGGCTTTTATTTTCCGCAAGTTTAAATTATGTATCTGCCCCAAAGCCATGTAATAGCGTAGGATTTATCTTTCCGCATTTTACATTTCCGCATTTTAATTTCCGCACCCTATAAACTGATAGTAATTAGGCGTGTATGGCAAGATAAAATTGAACATAGCTCACTCATAATACCAAGATAATATACCTGAAATCAACACACCCTTTCACACATGCACCCCTTAGGGTAATTCTCTCTCGTTGCCTTTACGAATACAAATGGTCATGTCCCTCGAACGTAGAGGTATTCTAGCACCGTTGCCTTCAAACAAATCATCATAGTCCCTTCGATACAAAGATCATAAGACCCACGATGTCGCCTCCGAATACATGATCTTGACCCTCGATTGTCGCCTACGAAAAATGATGATAGTCCCTTCGAATGTGCTAGGATACTTTCTACAAGTTGCTTTCTATGACCATCCGATGTCCCTTCGAATGTCCCTTTTACATCCAACAAATAGAGTTACCTACCAACTAATGGTATGGATAGCGCTATTCTAAAGGAACGTAAAATAACACGAAAACGACCAATTCTGAGTAGGTAATAAGACTTTTAGTTGCTTGCTCAAATCAAATACTTTTTGCACCTCACACTTTTGTCAAAGTTCAAACTCTTTTCAAAACGAAACATTTCCAAACACTTTGTATACATTCCTACATGAATCATTACAAAGTCAAAGCGAAATGCCTTTTCAAAACATTTTTTTCAAACACACAGAAAACACAATTTTAAAGTGATCTAAGAGCAACTAAGAGCCCGTAGATAACTACGGATAGAAAGGGGTGCTAATACCTTCCCTTTTCATAACCTTCTCCCTTACTCAGAATCTAACGAAGGTATTTTTCTGTACTTTTTACCTTCCCTTAATTGGATAAAAGAAAAGTTGGTGGCGACTCTTGCTATCCGCACATTTGCGATACAAAAACCTACAAAGTCAGTTCACCGTGTTACAGTATGATGATGATGCATTATTACCATGCTAGCTACTGCCTTCCATGTCTTTTTATGCTATGAGGTTCATTCCTTTTCCTTCATGCATTAACCATGCTCCATTCGATCCCTAGTTGCATTCTAGGTCAAGTTCTTAACTAGTTTCTTGTATTAACATTGTATATGCGCAATTTGGAATACCTTGTAAATTGATGGTGTATAGCATGAGTAGTTATTCATTATGTGTTGCTTCTGATCCCACCATCATGTGTCATTTAGCACAAGTATGCACAAGCACACACACATGCATACACATATTTGCCCGCACTTGTATGAATCAAATGCATTTTTCTTAAGTGTTGTTTGTGAATCCTTTGAATGCATGCTTGAATTATATTATTGATGAAGTAATATGTTTGCTATTGTACTTTGTGCATCTTGGTCTTTCTTGGTGCATCTCTTTTCATCTTTGCCTTTTCATGGCTTCTCTTAACTTGTGAACGCTTCCTAAGTTAAGCATTTCGACTAATTTTCGCACTAATGTTGTAATTGCATTTTTGGTGACATTTTCTTTATGATTTGGTTATTAATTCTTTCATATGATGTTGGTACTGTAATCACTTCATATTGACACCTTCTTTGCATATCATAAGTCTCACACACTTAAATTCACCTCACTACACGCGGTTGTTGCATGTTTATGCACTTTCTTGGTAGATTTGTGTTCATGAATCTTTATGGTTTATTTGTGTGATGTAAATGAGACATTAACATGTTTAGCTACTTACTTTTGTGTCATTTTATTCTTTAATTGTCCATTAACTTCCTCTAAGCCTAACGCTTCGCACAATTAGCGTTTCGTATGCTTTTTTGGACTAGTTTCGATCTAGTTTGTGAATTAACTTTGTGTGTGTATGTTTATGGTGATGTTTGACATTTATTAAAGGTTTGTATAACTTTGTGAATATATGTTGTGCCTACTGACCTCACTTCACATGACACTTTGTATGAACATCGTTCACTTGATTGCACCACATTTTCTTCTTCTTCTTCTTTTCTTTTAGCACTCGTTAGTGCTTAGTGTGTGTGCTTTTGCCAAAGCACTTTACATGATCCTACCCCTCTTCTAACTTGGTTTTCTAACCAAGATGATTGATTTTATAGATTCCCCTTAGGTTTACTCGATTAAGTTAGTTATCGAGTTTAGACATTGAGTTAGGCATCCATGCATGATAACCTTAGGTAGATTTTTTCCCCTTGTTTATACCCCTAACTTAGGATCAATTTTGTATGATAATATTAGGATTCGAAATAGGTTAGTTTCCCTTAGCCATTTTACCTTTATCCTTTTGCATCCTTAAAATTAAAATCTTGTTTTGTCAAGTCCATCAAAACACTCTAATAATATGAAACTTTTTCTAAAGTAAAAGATACAAACCAATTAGTTTTAGGATGTTTCGTCGTCCTGCTGCCGATGTTTCGACATCTCATCTTCTAATGCTTCATCTTCCTGCTGCTGATGTTTCGTCATCTCATCTTCTGATGTTTCATAATTCCATTGTTGATGCTTCGTCATCCTGTTGCTGATGTTTCGTCATCATGGAGGTGTTTCGTCATTGTTTGCTATTTCGTCTGCTAATCTAAAAAACACAAACCAACCAAAACAAGTGAGCCGAACTACGGCACTCTGACTTTCCCATTGCACGACGGAATACGTAGACATCCTGTCGCGGAGCTAGATCGAGCAACCTTTGTAAATGTTTCCTTCTTTTCCCCGTGTTTTCTTTTTCTTTTATTCTTTTCTTTATTTCTTTATTTTTCTATTCTTTTTGCATGCATTATACCATATACAGATATAGTTAGACCTTTACACCCATTAGTTAGAAAGTAAAAGCGGATACCGTAGAGTACTACGGACGTGTGGGGTGTTAATCCCTTCCCTTCGCGTAACAGACTTCCTTACCCGATCTCTCGGTTGCAAGACCATGATTTCTCTATTTCAGGTTTACTCGATGTTTACCTTTCCCTCTTGGCGGGATAAAAAACGTTCGATGGCAACTTCATTGATATATAGTTATATCCTTTGATTTTTCGGCTGGGTGTTTCATGAGTACATCTTGCAAACTGAAAACCCTAGAGGATGGAAAATTCCTAAATATACCAAGTTTTGGGGTGAAATATGGGAATCGACCGTCGAACACATCGCTAGATACTTGACTGAGTTTGGAGACATGGCGAATAATGAAGGCCTGAGGGTAAAACATTTCCCTTCATCCCTTACTAAGGCTGCCTTCACGTGGTTTACCACCTTGCCCCTTGATTTTATTGATTCATGGTCGAAGTTAGAGAAACTTTTTCATGAACAATTTTATGAGGGGAATTCAAAAATTAGTTTGGTCTAGTTATCAAACATTAAGAGAAAGTTCGCCGAAACAATAGATGATTACCTAAATAGGTTTAGATCATTAAAAGCAAGGTGCTTTACCCAAGTTCCTGAACATGAACTTGTTCAAATGGCTGCTGGAGGTCTAGACTGTTCCACTAGGAAGAAAATAGACCCAACTTTCGTCAAAAGTATGTCACAACTGGCGGACAGAGTTCGACACCTCGAGCGTCTTCGATTAGAAAAAGTTAGACATAGGAAGGCTAAGGTAAAAAAGGAAAATGTAGCCTAAGTCGATTATGATGATACAAATCCTAAATATGAAGTCGACTATATCTCACCGGCTGAGGTAGATGTCAATGTGGCTGAATTAAAATTAGGGTCTGCGTACGAGTGCAAGTCATTTTTTCATGCAAAAGGAAAAAGCCCTGCTGTCGAAACTAGTTCAAAAATCCCTGCAAAAACTTAAACTTTTGATGTTAGTAAATGCGAAGAGATTTTTGATGTGTTAGTGAAAGATGGTCAAATCTTAGTACCCCCAAATGCTAAACTACCACCATTAGAACAAAGACAAAAAATAGGTTTTTGCAAATATCATACTTATCTTGGTCACACAACCTCTCAATGTTTTCTTTTTAGGGATCTGGTCCAAAAATCACTTCGTAAGGGTCGACTAAAGTTCGCTGCAAGGAGGCAGAAAATCGACATTGACCCTTTGAGACAAGAAGAGGCTCTATTTGTTGAGCCTGTCGATATCAATATGGTAGATATCACTGAGCTTCCTGACGATAACATTGTCGAGGAAAGCACCGACGAAAGCCCAAATGTCAAGCTAGTTGATGTCTACCCAAGAGACGATGAAGATTTGCTGGGATTTCTTTATCGTTGCAATAATAAGGGCGCCCAAGTCGTTTTGTGCCCTAGATGTAGCGCTCTGACTGATAGAGTTGCTGCTGAAAATTTGCAGAGGTTACAGCTGGAGAGAGGGAGATCCCAATGGAACAAGAGGGATCCCACGAAGGCATTTCAGGCCAAGTCAAATACTTTCATTCCATCAACTGTTGCGCCCAAGGGCGCCTGGATTAAGACCCAAACGGCTGTGAGGGCATCTAATACCGTCAATGTTGTGAAGGTTGTAAAGGGGAAAGCTCCAATGAGCTACCGTCTCGAAGTTCGATCCGAGAAGAGGAGCCATATATCTGAAAATTACATGGGGAAAAAACCTATGAGTCGAACCCAATGGAGGAGGTTTCAAAGGAAGAAGCAGGCTGAAAGATAAGTTGTTGTTGCTGCTAAGAAAACTGTTGTCGGCAAGGATAAGAATCATAGGAAGTATATGGCAAAAGTCGACCCTACTATTAGGCAACAGATTAAGGAAGTTGCTAACTCAGCCGCCAAAGATTCCGACGAGGCAACCGATGATTTTGCCTCTGACTTAGAGGACAACCTTGACATTCTTGTCAACATTGTGTCCATACTCCCCGAGGATTACAATATTCCGACGGACGTGGAGAATACTGATGATGTCAATGTTGTAGAAATGGATTTGCACAAGCCAACTTGTTACTTCGTGATGAATAATGGCTCTATTGAGAGCCAAGATGTCTTTTTTGAGAGGCCTGACATGGCTATGAGAAGCCACCTGAAGCCTCTGTTGATTAGGGAAAAGGTCGAAGGAACTATCTTTAACAAAGTGTTAGTGGATTGTGGTGCTACAGTCAATATAATGCCACATCACATATTGAAGAAAATCGGTAAATTCAACACCGACATCAAATCTCACAACGTGGTCCTGTCAGACTACGAAGGCAGAATAAAGACTACCATGGGAGTGATCCAGGTAGATATAACGGTCGGCTCAGTTACTAGGCCGATAATATTTATGGTTATCCAAGGGAAACCAAGTTACAACTTGCTGGTGGGAAGAGAATGGTTGCATGAGATTGGAGCTGTACCATCTTCCATGCACCAACGCCTGATAATTTAGCGAGAAGACGGCATCGTAGAAAATATTGAGGCCGACCAAGGATATTTCATGATAGATGTTAATAATGTCGGCCAAAATCAGTTCGACAGGAAGCTAGCCAACATTGCTTCTTGTCAACCAACTGAAGAGGTATATGCCAACTTAAATGAGGCATTTGTTTCCCTGAAACTACATGAAACTCATGGTTTTGTGTGGGACATGGAACCTTTGGAGGGTCCATATGCTAAAAACCCTACACCGACAGGCTGGGGAAACGCTCATGACGATGATGTCTGAGCTAGAGGCTCTACAAAGGATTTCGGCATACATTGCTGAAAACAGAATGAATTCGGCCCTAGAAGTTGAAGGGAACATGGCTTTAGAGGCCAATAATTTGAAAATTTCAAAAGAAGTCATTTTGGATATTGAGCCAAAACCACCAGATAAAGCTAAACTTATTGGGGAAGACGTCGATAAGTAGTGTTTTAAACTTCTGACAGTTCAGAGGTGGAGCAGTCCTAAAATTGCTGTCGAAGTAGCGGAGAGAGATAGGATTCAAAAAAGAAATCAAGGGCTTGGTTTCTTTACTTGTGGGGACAAAGGCGCCATCGTCAGTCACATAGATTTTAGTTGGCGTGTCTGAAGGTAGAGGCCCTAAGAAAGCTAAAGATTTGCCTTCAAGGTTGAAAGGGATTAATACCTGAGATTGCCAGATTTTGGTCTTCTCCTCTGAAAAAGGTGGTTCCGGCACATAGGGCTTGTCGTCTACATGGCGTATCTGGTAAGTAGCTACTGGGGAGGTTTCGATTTGTTTACTCGCCATGGAAAAGTTTGACTAAGCTTGAAGATAACGAGAAATGGAGAAATTGAGTCTTTGGAAATGGTAAAAAACAGGGTTTTGAAGTTCCTGGGTTTTTGATTAGAGGAGAAAAACTGAGCAAGCAAAGAAGAAAGATGAAGAATGACCAGGGTTCCTATTTATAGGCTCGAAATAAAGTAAGGAAACTCAAGGAAAAAATCTTGGTGATTTTCTATGTTTAAAATCGTGTTCGTCGAAGGACACGTGTAGCTGGATTAAAGTTGAAGCGTGGTGTGTCATGTCTGCCACTAAAGTGTGACCTGAATAATTCATCAACAAAGCCAGGATTGAAATCTTTGACGGTGTCTGCAGAAATTGCTCAACGATCTTGTAATCGCTCATCTTTATAATATTCAACAAATCATCCATTTATTTCTCTTGGGTTACCCCACTAGTCTTCCCTTTAACCTTCTTGGGTTCAGCACTAGTTTCCACAATCTTCTTACCATCATCAGCCAACTTTGAAAATACAGGAGCAAATACACGACCACTTCTGGTCATTCAACTAGCATCAACAATATTTCCTACTTGAGGTATCGGTTGAATTGGAATCTCAACATCTCCTTCTAGAATGGTGGCATTGTACTTGTATGGCACGACCTTGTTGGAACTATACGGGAAAGGTCTAGGTAAGCTAATAACCAAAGGAGTAACTGGAGGCTTACTGTAATAGGTCACTTCCACAGGAGTAGGAATATCAAAATATGGCACAATGAAGTTTACATCTGCTTCTTCACCAGACTCATCAGCGGAGAAATACTCATTAGCAGAAATGTATTCATCATCAGATCCATCAAACAATCCTTCAATCATATTGATGCCATTGTCGAAACCAACTCTGCTTACTACAATTAGAACAATACCCTCGTCTAGCAAACATTGAATATCTCTTTTCACAACATCACAACCACAATGATATGTGCTACATACTGAATATTCACAATATTGGTGCACCCCTTTCCCTTCAATAAAATTAAACTCGACGTGCAAATTCACCAAATTAGCATTAGTCTCTTTCATATCACGGATTTGAACTTCCTTAGGAGGACCATAGACATCAGTCACTTTAACTTCATTCTCATCTTTCAACCTGATAACCTAAATAAGGTTCCTGTCTATCATATCTTGAAGATCACTCTTTATCTTATCACAACCATGGGATCCTCGCTTCATACATTACAAGCAGCATGATCATGAGTGCAATAACCAACTTTACAGAGAGCAACATCCATCTTCACAAGATCTCCAACGACCAAATTCACATTATAAACCCTTATTTCTCTGTCAATCATATTCACAGCATTTCCATGTTTGGGCAACATATTCCCTTGCACATTATGACCCATGTCTTTGAAAGACAAAGGACCTGATCTGACCATCTTTTGCACATATGACTTCAACGAATAAAAATTCTTAATATTGTGCCCTAGAGCTCCTTGGTGGTATGCACAAGTCTGATCAGCTTTGTAATACCATGGCAAAGGATTTGGAATAGCTGGAGGTGCCCTTGGTTGCACCAAGTATCTATAAATCAATGTTGGATACAACTTTGCATAAGTCATCAGAATCGGATCAAACGGTTCTCTCTTTAGGCCTTTCCCTTGTTGAGATGCCTTGTTATAAGGGATAGTAGTTGGAGTTGTAGCAACAACACGGGTAACATCAGAAACCTGTTGGTTTTGAGGACGTCTACTAGGGAGTCTAGCTCTTCTTTCTTGGACAACAACATTGACTTCCTCTTTCTTTTTGGAGAATCCAAAAGATGGCTTCTTAGCCCCACTCAATCCTTCTTCTTTTGATAATCGTCCCAATTAGATAGCCTCTTCTAGACGGACTCCCATGCTCACCATTTCAGCAAAATTGTTAGGCGCACTGGCCACCATCTTCCAGTAATAAAAGGGACCCAAAGTCTTTAGGAAAACTTTGGTCATATCTTGCTCACTTAACGGAGGTATAACCTGTGCAACAAGCTCACGCCATCGCTGAGCATACTCTTTGAAGGATTCTTTACCTTTCTGAACCATTGCCCTCAAATGATCATGGTCGGGCGCCATGTACATATTGTAATTTTAATGCTTCACAAAAGATTCACCCAGATCATTGAAAGTATGGATGTCACTGCTATCTAGATTCATGTACCATCTCAAAGCTGCACCGAACAAACTATCTTGAAAGAAGTGAATAAGAAGACGCTGGTCTTCAGTATAAGTGGACATCCTTCTCAAATACATCATCAAATGGTCATGAGGACAAGAATTGCCCTTGTATTTATCAAACTCTGGAACTTTGAATTTAGTAGGCACTTTCACATTAGGAACTAAGCACAAATCATTGACATTATCACCAAACAACTATTTCCCTTTGAGGGCTTTCAGCTCTTTCTGCATCTTGTCAAACTATTCCTAGAAACCATCCATTCAATCATAAAATTCTAAGCTTTCACTCGGAGGAGGGAGTGGATTATCAAACTTTTGTTGAAAACAGGAGTATCATGCTCCACATGAGGTGTAGAAACAACAACAGGTTAGGCCAAAGAGGTCACTTGAGCAGCAGGGTTGTAACCTTCAAGCATGAAATTCTATGGCATTCCCAAGGATAACCAGGAGGCATACGGTGTTGGACGGTAGAAACCACTGGCACAGCAAAAACATGAGCATCTTGAATTTCAGAGATAATAGTTGCCGGCTGAGGTGGAATGATACGAGGAGAGGGCGGAGGCGATAGTGGCTGATTCTGAGCAGCCATCAATTGTTCCACCATAGCAGTAAAATTGGCCATATCGATCCTCAGGGAGATAACCTCTTCGCGCAGATCGCGATTCTCTTGCTCTATATTTTCCATTTTCTTCTTGGAGTTGGCTCGAGTGTTATATCGATACAACAACTTGAAGACTGAACGAAGCAGAGGAACGAATAAGACATCTGGGAGACTCTGTGAAATGCGAAATGATGCATGAGATGCAAATGCTGGTTTTATTTGACTTTCAAGGAACTCAAGATAGAAAGTAAATCTAAATTGGATCAAAGCATTGATCAAGTTATCATAAAAATCAATCATCCATTTTGGTGGTCTAGAATGCATGAATGCGTGGTTATGCAATAATCACACACAAGATCACAAACATGGGGTCCATAGGTTCGACGTCACAAGCATGGAGTCAAAAGGTACTACCCACAAGGTATTCTAAGCTTTTTCACCTGTAGATCAAGGTTCTAAAAGGAATCCCTAGAGTTTTCATTCTCCATCCAATACTACCAACTTCCCGATGTACTCGGTAATTAGCAATACCTTCAGGTGAAATTCGTCTGAGTGTAGTATCGTGTAGAACCTACTTTCGGATAACTCCACAATAGTCCTTGCACTACCCCTAAAAAGGCCAAGATGGGTTAAGGGTTCTACGGGTGCTCAGCTTCATGGACTCTCTGGTCGAAAGCAGTCATGTCTTCCCGATCGCTCGATAAACAAAATACCACAATCAAGGAGGTCTCCACTGAGTGGGGGATCTCATGTCTCCTTCTTCGGGATTACTCCCTAAAAGTTAACATGACTATACCGTCCATCCTATCTTAAGTTTGCCCGAGTCCGGGTATCGGACTCAAAAAGAAGATCACCAAGCACCCCTGAAAGCCAGAAAAACATCCAGAAAAACTAGTACACAATATATACAAAAAATATAGCACATATATACAAATAAACAAAAATAGGGTCAGGCCACTTATAGATGGTGAAATCACCCGGCTGAACTTCCGACTGATATGATATATCAATGGAGTCTCCATCGAACGTATTTTATCTCGCAAAGGAAAAAGGAAAACATCGAGTAAACCTGAGGGGAAGAAACCACGGTCTTACGACATAGACATCTAGGTAAGGGAGTTTGTTACGCGAGGGAAAGGGATTAGCACCCCACATACCCATAGTACTCTACGGTATCCACTTCTATTTTCTAGCTAAAGGGTGTGTTAGATCTATCTATGCTTAAACGCTACAATGCATGCAAAAGAAAAGGAAAATAAAGAAACCACGGGGAAAAGAAGGAATTATTTACGAAGTTTTGCTCGATCGAGCCCCGTGACAAGATGCCTACATATTCCCTCGTGCAATGGGAAAGTCAGAGCGTCGTAGTTTGGCTCACTTGTTTTGATGGGTTTTGTATTTTTTTTACTTATGAAAAGGTTTTAAACACAAAAAGAAAATGCGCCCGTAGGCGAAAAAGAGTTTGTCTTGGTTGGTTGCTTTTACCTTTAAGAAAGAAGTTCAAACCATTATTAAGTGTTTTTTTTCAAAAGAAAAAGAAAGCAAGTTTTAGTTTTAATTACATGCAAGGATGCAAAAAGAAATAAGCAAAACAAAAGGGAGACTAACTAGTACTAGCCCTAATGTTGTCATGCAAAGATTGGACCTATGGTTGAGGATAAGAGGAGTCTCTACCTATGTTGACATGCAAAGGATGTATATCCTAATGTCTACGCTCGAGAGCTATTCTAGCCGAGCGTTCCTAAGAGAAAGCTATCCTACAGTCGTCTTGGTTGTAAAACCAAGGGATGCAAAGGGATGAAGCAATCAAGTGCATTGGCAGAAGCACACAAGCAATGCAATGACCAAACAAATGTCATAGAAGTGTAGGAAAAGAAGGATGTCCCATAGCCTACAACGGCAAGTTGAGGGCCGGAAGCAACCAAGAACCAACATATTCTGATTCTCGTGAGTGGTATCACTGCTTGACATGAATTGTCAACTTTGAAGAGCAAATGATGCGAGTTCAGTAGTAAATGTGAACCCCAGGAAAGCGTGGAGAGTAAGAATAGGGGACTCTTTCCACTTTATTATTATTGACTCGATAGAGGAAACAACATGGTTCGCGTATGCTGAGCGACACAGACTTGAACTGGGCGGGGGTCGATTACGGACCCTTTCCGCGTGGCCAATATATCGTCATCATATAGAAGGAAATATAAAAAGCGGGACTTTGCTTGGTGGTGCCATGTCAGGTTGCCTAACCACTCTTGACCTATGCAAGCACAAATGTAAACACTTGTTGAGAATTACCTTCCTATGCATGGTGGAGGATTTTAAACAATCTAAACACAATTAGCACACAATTTGCGGAATGCCTTGCTACAGGTCTTTAAACAGCGACTTTGAGCCCAACGCTCCTATCCTAATCATGGCAATAGAAATCTATAAAACCCTTACTTCTCATGATATCTAGGAAAGTTGTAAAGAATGCGACAAACAAGGGATAACTAGTACCAAACCAATTGTAAATCTGTAGAGTACTACAAGCTAAGAATACTCTGAAAAAATTAAAGTACTGCAGCCACACAATAAGAGTAAACCGGTGAGAAATGCTCAATGCATCAATAGCATAGACGGAATACGCGTTCATGCGTATCCGAAGCAATAACACCTGCGAGAGAGGAGAAAACCCAACAAACAAACAATAGAATATACGCATATGCGCACAAGCCATGGAACATGTGTATACATATTCTGATCAAGTGTACCTGCAAGAAAACCACGCAAGCAGACAATAGAATGTACGCATATACGCATAAGCCAAGAACATGTGTATACATATTCCATACAAGGATACCTGCAAGAACGGAGTTAGACCGAAAAAGCAGACAAATAGAATGTACACGTGGGTGTACAAACGCAAAAGCACCTGTGAAAACGGAGTAAAACCCAAGAAATAGATAATAGAATGTACATGTATGTGTACAAGCGCAAAACACCTGCAAGAACGGAGTTAGACCAAAAAAGCAGACAAATAGAATGTACACGTGGGGTGTATAAACGCAAAAACACATGTAAAAAGGGAGTAAAACCCAAGATACAGATAATAGCATGTACAGGAATGTGTACAAGCACAAAACACCTGCAGGAACGGAGTTAGACCGAAAAAGCAAACAAATAAAATGTACATTTGGGTGTACAAACGCAAAAGCACCTGTAAAAAGGGAGTAAAACCCAAGAAACATATAATAGAATGTACACATATGTGTACAAGCGCAAAACACCTACAAGAACGGGGTTTACGCGAAAAAGAAGATAAATAGAATGTACACGTGGGTGTACAAACGCAAAAGCACCTGTAAAAAGGGAATAAAACCCAAGAAACAGATAATAGAATGTACACGTATGTGTACAAGCGCAAAACACCTACAAGAATGAAGTTAGACCGAAAAAGCAAACAAATAGAATGTACACGTGGTTGTACAAACACAAAAATCTAAAGGTTGTGTCATATGCATTTATAACACAAGCACCTGCATCAAATACATCTCAAACAAGGTTCAAGAGTGTAAGAACATGAGAGGTTTCGTGTTTAAAAGTCAGAAAAATAAAGTTTTCAGCTCCAGGTCGCGCTAAGCCTGGTATATGGCGCTAAGCGCGAACTCCTGTACAGACATACCCAAAAGTTAGAGAATTTGGCGCTAAGTGCGACCTGCTGCACAGACAAACCCAAAAGTCAATGAATTGGCACTTAGCGGGACCCTGGTGATGCTAAGCGCGACCTGTAACCTGCAAGATTTTTCTGCTACAAACCAAATCTTCTTTCCATGATGTTTTTATGCCAAAATTCGATCCAAACAATCAAATAACAAGAATAAATGCTTATTTGAAAGCACTTAAACTCAAAAGTCATCGTTTGCGAGCAAAATGCATAAGAGCAAGACATGACAAAGCAATTATGTAGTCTTAAGCATGCAAAAGCAAATAATAAAGCGTCAAACCAAAATTCATGTACAAAGTGATTCAAAAACATACATTACAATGTGAAGAATTCATGTCAAGGCGAAGCATGAATTATCCATAGGCCGCGAAGGTATTCATGACATGTGAGGAATGCAAGTTAAGCCTTAAAATCACAAGATTAGGTGCATGTATATGAGATATGTACAATGCAAATGCACCTAATGATCAAAATGCACTTAAATCTACATTTTGACACTCTTTTGTGTGCACAATACGGTTTAATTCACATTAATCAATGCATGTTAATCTATCTAAACACTCTGTAATGCATGAGCATGTGATAAATGATGAAAAATGCACAAATTGGTGACCTAAATGCAAGAAAATGCAACTACATAGGTGTATGTGTATGTTATGTACAAATTTCCTTCACATCGACACAATAACGTTGCAAAATTCAATTCAATTCAAAGAATTCGAAGATAAAAATTCAAGAATCGGAATCCACATGGAATTTGCATGCAATTTAAATATTTAATTTCAAGAAAAGCTAAAAGTTAAAAGTAGCTTAAAATAAGTGCTTAATTGAACTAAACACTTACTTGCACTTGAAGCTTGAATCAAATTGAAGAGGAATTTCTTCAGATCTTCAAAGAAAATACCAAATCAACGCTGAATTGATGATAATACTTGAGATCAAGCTTAGATCCTTGAAGATCTTGAAGCTTCCATGGAGAATTGGAGAAGATGAAGAAGAACAGGAGAAGAATCCGGTGAAGAAACTGCTCCGATGAGAAGATGAATTTTCGACTAAGTCATAGGATGATCTTAGCGGCAGGGGGCGCGCTTAGTGTGATCTTCAATGGTGACCGGTGCTAGGGAGGAGCCAGGTGGTGACCTGTGGTGGTTGCTTGGAGGGAAAGTTGTTTTCCTTTTTGATTTTTGTACTTGTAAGTTGAGGGAGAATTTGAGAGAATTAAGAGTGATTTTGTGTGTAATTTGAGAAAATGAAAATCCTCCCCCAATTTATGAAGGCAAAAATATATTTATAGTATGAGAGTTTGGGCCTTTGAGTGCCTTGGATCCACGATCAAGCCCAAATCGTGATTATCCGAATAATTTTCGTAATTAATCCAAAACAGCCAAATCCGTCAAGAATTTGAAGTCGCAATGTAAACAAAAAATGTCCGGAACGTGATTTTGCAAAAGTGAGACAAAATTATGACTCAATCGGACAAACGGTCCAGGAGACAAAATTATGACTCAATCGGACAAACGGTCCATAATTTTATTTGCGCACTTCAGAGAAATTGCCTCGAACGAGGGCCTTCTGATCAAAATTTGAACTTGAGTATCTCTGAGACAAATGAATCACACAAAATTTATGAAATTTTGACACTGGTCCCACCTCGTTTTGATAAAAATCAAGTGAGATATGATTTTCTAAAGTTCGCGTATCAAATTAAAATTATTCGGTTCGGCTCAAAATTGCGTCTGAAGAATAAAAAAACTGGTCTTAAACCGTGAGGAATCAGCTCCCGAGTTGTGAATGAAAGTTGTAAAGGGCTTCGATACAGAATTTTAGATATCAGTCCTGCTCAATTTCGAGTTTCCAGCTAGGAGATATGAATTTTTTAGTGCGCAGAACACACGGTTCAACACTAAAATCCAGTTTAATCCTTTTGAGAAATCGATTTTTCCGGGGAGCTTCCTCACATAATTTGATTTCGGATTTCAAACAAAAGTTATATATAATGATTAGAGGGAATTTCCGGTCAAAATCATCAGAAAATACCCGATGAGCTAAGAGATACACCTTCTAGAGTGCCTAGAACGCACTGAAAACTTGAAATCCACTTTAGTGAGAAACAAGCGAATACATTCTTTTTCTTAACGAAACGGCTTCCGATCTAAACAGATAAACTGGAGAACATATTGAAATGATCCCAGAGTTTATGGAACCAAACCAAATTAGATTTCCGACTAGAATATGTTATATTGAGCATTCGAATCGAAGAATATCGATACCGGACTCAAAATGATCTGAGACAATCGAAACGCGCCATTTCTTTCACCACTTGGGATACCTTGAACCTAGTAATCCCATGATTAATTCTATGCACGTGACAACATGTATGTTTATGAAATCTAATTATAAGCCAGAAATACGGAAAAGAAGAGGGTAAATTTTGGGGTACAACAACTGCCCCTATTCAATCATCCTCAAGCTTGGGAGCAAGGTTGGCGTCCGTCTTCCGAGCGACAAAGTGCGAGGTGATTGAATACCAAGATGGAATAAAAAATGTACGCTCTGAATCCAAAAGGCTGTATCAAAGGATGAGTGTGGACTTTTTAAATTCCAATGAGCCTCACTGCGGAAAAGGATATGTTGCGCTAGGGCATAACTGGGCCACAATAAGAGAGAGCACAGAATAAATGTTGAATTCGGTGAAGACAGGTACAACTGTAATCCTGACCTAAAGAGAATTGTCCTCTACCCAATTCAATCCACAATTCCAGGGGAGAACTAACATTTAAGCGGAGCAAAGACTAGATACGTTAACCAGACTAACCACATTAGGCCAGAGGATAATTGGACTAGCGTGATGCAAATACTAGGAGACGCCGATTAGACTTTACAAAGAACAGAAACAAGTGTATTCTTGTTCTCAGAAGGTAACCCATAATTCCAGGGGAGAACTGACATGCTAGCGGAGAAAGGACTATATACACTGACTAGACTAAACCACATTACGCCAGGGAATAATCGGACGGGTTTGTGATGCAGAGACTAGAAAATGTCAATTAGGCTTTTACTGACTCAGAATGTTGTACTCTGAGGAGAGAAACAAGTGTATTCTTGTTCCCAAAAAGGCACAGGGGAGAACTTTTCCTAAGAACGTTGCATCAGGGGATGGACTGGCAATTTCAACGAAGATGAAGACTGGAAATGCTGACCATCGTCCACACATAATGCAGAGTATCCTGCATCATGCGTATATGAGAGAGCGTAATACTCAGACCTATTCAATAACTGATAGAGAGTCAACTCTTATGCAAAGGGGGAAAACAAGTATAGGGCTTGCTTTCAAAGTGAGATAGTGAAAACGTGTTGCACTAGGGTGAGAGCTGGCAGTTTCAACACCAAAGAAGATAATGGACATATTGTGCCAGGAAAAACTGGGACACAACAGATTCCAAAGAGATGTCATACATCAAAAAATTATCCTTGTTGGGATTTCAGAGAGATACGGGAACGTTACTAGGGACAAAAAGTTTTTATTATTCCTGACTTATAATTATGTGCAATACATGAATGTCCTAAGAAGTAATGCAGATGCGATGATGCATGTTTGTAACAAATATAAAAAGCGAGTAACCAGTGACCGCATGTCACTGAACCATCAGGTTCAAATCGGGAAGCTCCATTGGGGAAGATAGCATTGGCATGCTGTTAGAGATACAACCAAACTGCTGATTCAATAATCACTTGGTGAGATCAAATACCATCAGCTAAACATACTGAGGAATTGACTTCATGGGGATATTGTCTACTGGACAACAACCCACTGAGGAATGGCAGGGGCACTTGCAAAGGAGCTTCCACCGTTACACAATCATGGCTTCAACTGGGGATAAACATCCTCGATCCATGGTTCAAATATCACCTTCACAGGGGATAAGGGTTTAAACTCTTCTATCAGAGCAATTTAGCGATCCAATGAGAATTCACTAGGGAAATATCGTCTGATATGGGAACCACTAACCTGAATGGGGATTTGTGCAAAGCTCTGCAACGGTTCTTTGCCCATGCTCTTGAGATCATCTTTTTGTTTCGAAAAGGTAACCTCCATTGGGGAATTTTAATCAAGGATACCATGCTGATGATGACCATTGCATCTACTCCTTCGTGGGAAGTTCCTTCACTTGGGGAAAACTCCTCCATGCTCACTAGGGAGGAGCATAAAGAGGGTGAACTTATACAAACGAGCTCGGGAATTCCACTCATGAGAGCACTTGTATTGAAATGACCCAATGAGGATGATGAAGGGAGGACACCCGTAAAAGATCAACTCATTAACGATGAGGGCAACCATTGATCCTCGACATGAAGCGCTTGTTGATAAGTAACTTGATAGATCTAAAATAAAGAAACTTTATATGCCCGACCAATTTGAACACAGGAAGGCCTCTGACACAAAGCGACTTGTAGATAAGTAACCTTGTAGATCGAAAGGGAAGACACCTGATGACGGTGAACTCACAGGGGTAGAGGACGTCAAACAAAGACGAAGTCAAAAATAGATCTTTGGCACGAAGAGCTTGTTAACTTCGCATATCAAAAGGGAGGATACCTGGCAACGGTGAATTCGCAAGAGAGAGGACGTCGGGTGAAGACAGACTCAAAAATAGATCTTTGCCACGAAGAGCATTGTTAACTTCGCAGATCTAGGAAATGATAAGACACCTAACAATGGTGCACTCATAGGGGAAGAGGACGTCGGGCGAAGGCAAACTCAATGGGGAAAAAGAACATTTGTACAAAGATGAACTTGCAAAGGGAGAAGGACGTCGAACAAAGACGAACTCAATGGAGAAAGAACATATGTACGAAGATGAGCTTGCAAGGAGAGGATCCCGATCGAAGGGACTCCGCCAAATATTACAAAGATGACGGACTTTAAGAAGGTGTTTGCGAAAGCAGCAGAACTATAATAACCCTCAGGCCAAAGGCGGGGTATAATTCTTCAAGAGTGGCAAATATCTGAATTACCACACACTAAGTATTGATACTCAAATACTTGAAAAGTTGACACAAACACGAGTAAAGTAACCGAACAATTTTCATAAGCGAGGAAAATTTGTGACTTACTGGGGGAAACAACATCTGTAAGAAGATGAACTTGCGAGGGGAAGAGAACATCGAACGAAGACGGACTCCATGGAGAAAGAACATATGTATGAAGATGAACTTGTAAGGAGAAAGAGAATGACGCACGAAGACGAACTCAATGGAGAAAGAACATTTGTACGGAGATGAACTTGCAAGGATAAGAGCCCGATCAGAGGGACTCTATCAACAATTGCCAAGACGATGGTATTTAAGAAAGTGTTTGCAAAAGCAGAAGAAAAATATCCCTCAGGCCAAATGTGGGGTATAATTCCTCAAAATTGGCAAATATATGAATTACCACACACCGAGTATGGATACTCAAATATTTGAAAAGATGATGCAAACACGAGTAAGATAACCGAAGATTTGCACAAGCGAAGAAAGCATGCACCTCACTGTGAAAAGGAAACATCAGCCCATCAAAGCCTGGATCACTGGGAACAAACCAAATCCAACAGGTTTTTTCGGAGGCCAATTTTTCTTTAGAACCAGACTCATTAGGTAGGAAGGCTCACAATTGACCTTCGCCTCAGTGCATCTGGACATCTGCAAACACTAAAGAATTCCTGCAACACTCTGTTAGTGGAGTACCCCTGGTGTGGTGTGACAACTTTGTCTACCATCCGGGTCACGCAAGTTTCAGAATAATATTCAAAAGTTTCTGATCATGGTAAAACCAACAATGTTTATATATGAAGAATTTTACCACAAAACTTTGAACTTCTTTTGCAAAAAAATCAGCAAATGCAAGAAATTAATTGACAAGCAAAAAATCATTTTATTAATTGGAAGTAGGCAAGTACAATAGGAGGAAATTCCTAGAATGAGGCAATTGCATAAACAAAATAAGATGAAAACTAAAACGCATGGCAATGCGACAATGGATCTTCATCTGGTTTCAACCTTGCTATCACTTTTATAACTCCAACTATCTCATCACTTCACTTTCCTAAAAAAGATGATTGAATTGATCACTACCTTTTGTAATAGCCTGAGAAGTTGACACAAGGTGCGACTGTTGATCCGATACGGGACGTAGCCACTTGCTTTCATTCTCTTTCTCGACTGAACAAATCTATGCATAGTATTTCTTGACTACGTCTGCGTTTATAGGTAGTGGAAAATCTTATCTGTCCATTGTTGCGAGCATCATGGCGCCACAATAGAAAACCTTCTTTACAACAAATGGTCCTTCGTAACTTGGCATCCATTTACCCCGAGGATCTCCTTGAGGAAGAATTATCCTCTTTAGAAAGAGGTCACCGGGCTTATAATTTTGAGGCCGCACCCTCTTGTCATAAGCTTTCTTCATTCTCTGCTGATAAAATTGTCCACGGACGATAGCTGCTAATTGTTTCTCATCAATGAGGCACAACAGGTCTAAGCAATTCTGCACCCATTCATCGTCGTCCAGTTCTGTATCTTTCATGATTCTCAATGAAGAGATCTGAACTTCAATGGGAAGAACTGCCTCCATGCCATAAACTAGAGAAAACGGGGTTGCCCCAGTTGAAGTGCGGGTGGTAGTCTTGTAACCATGCAAAGCAAAAGGCAACATCCCATGCCAATCTTGATAGGTTACTATCATCTTCTGCACAATCTTGATGTTCTTATTCGCCACTTCAACATCACCATTCATCTTTGGGCGATATGGGAAAGAATTATGATGCTTAATCTTGAAGGAATCACAAAGCTCCTTCATCATCTTGTTGTTGATATTAGACCCATTATCAGTGATAATCTTATCAGGAATCCCGTAACGGCAGATGATATTGTGCTTGATAAACTGGGCAACCACCTGTTTGGTGACGCTTGCATAAGAAGTTTCTTCAACCCACTTGGTGAAATAATATATTGAAACCAGAATAAAGCAATGTCTATTGGACGCTGTCGGCTCGATCTTTCTGATCATATCAATGCCCCATATAGAAAATAGCCAAGGAGAGGTTAATACATTCAAAGGCGATGGCGGCACATGCACCTTGTCAGCATATACTTGGCATTTGTAACAAACTCGGGCATGATTAAAACAATCGACTCCATGGTTGACCAGTAATACCCAGCTTGCAAGATCTTTTTAGCTATAGTGTGCCCACTGGAATACGTTCCAAATGAGCCCTCGTGCATCTCTTTGATGATCTTTGCAGTTTCATCTTTATCAACACATATGAGCAACAACCCGTCATGATGTCTACGGTATAGCACACTGTTGTTGAGGAAGAATTTTGCTGAGAACCTTATTAAGAACTTCTTATCTGTCACAAAATCTTCCTCTGGATACTCTTGAGTTTCAAGATATCACTTAATGTCATGAAACCATGGATTGCCATTTTTATCTGCTTCAATCTCAAAATAAAAGGCTGGCTCATCCAATCTCTGAATGGTAATCGAAGGCGCTTCATTAGCCCATTTGACCTTAAACATCGATGCCGTAGTAGATAAAGCATCAGCCAGGTTGTTTTCTTCTCGTGAGATGTGATCGAAAGTGATCTCTTCGAAGTAAGGAACCAACTTCATCACATGCTCTCGCTAAGGAATCAAATTTGGGTGACGAGTCTCCCAATCACCATTAATCTGGCTAATCACAAGTGTAGAATCTCCATACAGTTTCAGATGTTTAATTCTTAAGTCAATTGTTGCCTCGATACCAAATATACAAGCCTCGTATTCAACCATGTTATTGGTGCAATAAAAGCAAATTCGGGTTGTGAATGGGATTTGATGACCATCTGGTATAGTAATTACTGCACTGACACCATTACCCAATGCATTGGAGGCTCCATCAAATACCAAAGACCATTTCGATCCTGGTTCGGGTCCATCATCTGGGCCAGGGATGTTATAATTTCGGATGTACATGATATCCTCATCTAGAAATTCAAATTTCATAGGCTGATAATCATCTACAAACTAGTGAGCAACATAATCCGCCAATACACTACTCTTGATAGCTTTTTGAGTAGTATACTGGATGTCATACTCTGTTAAAATCATTTTCCATCTAGCAATCCGATCTTTCAAAGCTGGCTTTTCAAACATGTACTTGATCGGGTCCATTTTGGATATCAACAAGGTAGTATGAGTCACCATATACTGTCTTAGTCGGCGAGCAGCCCACGCTAAAGCACAATAAGTTTTCTCAAGCAGTGATTATTTTCTCACAATCGGTAAACTTTTTGCTTATGTAGTATATTGCATGCTCTTTTCGACCAAACTCGTCATGTTGTTCCAATACACACCCCATTGAGCCTTCAAGCATGGTCAAATACATGATCAAGAGCCTGCCCTCCACGGGAGGTATGAGGATTTGAGGTTCCTGGAGATACTCCTTTATCTTATTGAATGCGACTTGACAATCGTCATTCCACCTGAACACTTGATCTTTTCTCAACAATTTGAATATAGGTTCATATGTGGCAGTTGAAACACCCGGCCGAAAAATCAAAGGATATAGCTATATATCAATGATGTCGCCATCGAACGTTTTTTATCCCGCCAAGGGGGAAAGGTAAACATCGAGTAAACCTGAAACGGAGAAATCACGGTCTTGCGATCGAGAGATCGGGTAAGGAAGTCTGTTACGCGAGGGGAAGGGATTAGCACCCCACGCTCCCGTAGTACTCTATGGTATCCGCTTTTACTTTCCATCTAATGGGTGTAAAGGTCTAACTATATCCGTATATGGTATAATGCATGCAAAAAGAAAAGAAGAATAAAGAAATAAAGAAAAGAATAAAAGAAAGAAAACACGGGGAAAAGAAGGAAATAATTACAAAGGTTGCTCGATCTAGCCCCGCGACAGGATGCCTACGTATTCCCTCGTGCAATGGGAAAGTCAGAGCTTCGTAGTTCAGCTCACTTGTTTTGGTTGGTTTGTGTTTTTTAGATTAGCAGAAGAAACAGCAAACGATGACGAAACACCTCCATGATGACGGAACATCAGCTACAGACGGGATGCCGAAACATCGGTAGACGGGATGACGAAACATCAGAGGATGAGATGACGAAACATTAGAAGATTAGATGACGAGGCATCAGCAGTGTCATACCCCAATTTTTGACCTAAGATACCACTTTACATATGCATCACTGCATCACTAACAGTTTCAGAACATAATAGATCGTGTGTGGCTTCTAGAAGTCAAAATTAGGGTTTCTTCAAAATTTCATCTGTTCAAGATATGATCAATTAGGGTTTGAGTTTCCACTCACCTCAAATGGTCTATCTTAATCAATCATCAACATTTGATCTTTAGATTCCCAACTTTTCTCATGATCTACCATGAATCGACCAATTAGGGTTTTGATCGAAGATAGTGAATCATTGACTTTCTGCTCAATGAATGACCTATTTGCTTGGAGATTGATCTTAACATCTTTAATACAACATCTTGACCTAATTTCTTGATTCAAAACATTGCAAAAGTCCATGTTTCTTCATCAGACAAATTCTGAATCATCTGATGAAAATTCATCTGCTCAAAAAAGTCAAACTTTGACTTTTGGTCAACTTTTTCAAGACCAAACTTTTTCAATCATAACAATATTTCAAATGATCCATCATGATCATAAAAGATCAAGAAATGTGAAAAAGTCAACAAAAAGTCAAGATTTGAAAATTTTCTAACACTTAGAAAAATTTTCAAGTGTTAAGAAACATGGTTTTTTCCTACTTTCATGGCCATTTTTCACCTAGATCCATTTGGATTCAGGAAAAACTCAAAACATGAAAGTTGTAGCCCTTTTTACAAGCTTTCCAAAATTTCCAAGAACTTGCAAAAAAACTTTGTCTAGCTATACCTTTGATTTTGAAACATAAAGCTCCAAAACCATGGAATTTCAAGTACATGCTTCAAAATTATAAGTCATTTTTCACAAATCTCCCTTCTAGAAGCCTTGTCATCAGCTAGAGGTAGATTATAACTGATAAATATCAGTTTGAATGATTGAGAAGAGGATTAAATCAAAGAGAAAAACTTAACCATGGTTAGGAAAGTTACTTTTGCATTAAATGCAAAAGATTCCTTCTTACCTCTTAAGCAAGTTGTAAGTTTCCCTCAATGATAGTCATGCCATATCATTCAGATTTCTTGGCCTATAAATAGAGGTCATTTCCTCATTTTCAAATCACTCCAAAGCTATCATAATCAAGCTTTCTTTCTTTCTTTCTTGAATTCTAAGTTACAAAGTTCAAAGAGTGATTTTTTGCAATTTTCAAACCTTGCAAAATCTGAGTAAGTTTAGGTTTCTAACATGTTCTAAACATCAATTAGAACTTGTCTAAAACTTAAAATCATCACAAGAACTGCCTAAACTCATAATCATTTTTCAAAAATCAAAAGCTTGCAAATGATGCCTTAACATCCAAACTTTTAATTTGCTCGTGCTAACTTTGATTTAACACTTCAAACATCATCCATACACTTCATATGAGTGATCCAAATCATCATCCTTGACCTGTAACATCTCCAACCTCAAATTCGAAACTTACATCAAGGAGCTGCAGTTGACTTGGGTAGAGAGTTTCAGACCTTTTCAAAGCAAGCATAGTATTCAAACACCTTCCATAAGGTTTAGTGGTGTTGTAGCAATCATCAAACAACAACTGGAAACACTCTAAACAGGATTTCGATTTCAGTTCGAAGAGGTAAGCTACTCATACTTTGAACTCTATGATTCATGCATTCCAGTTCAAAAATTTCTTGGCCATCTTGTTTCTGCACTTATATTGATCATTAACCCTCAATCAATTTCATAAATCATGATCCATACACGATTTCATGTTGATTCTTAGGATTAGGGTTCATCTGGTCACGTTCAAAATTAATCATCTTAAACTAAAAATAAATGAAATTAACTATCACCATCCTGTTCCTGGTTAAAAATCGAGCAAGTTTGATGTTTACAACTTTCAAATTCATTGAGAAACAAGGAAGTTATGAAATCAAAGGCTTGAGGAAGAAGAAGAACATTGCGCGCGTGATTTTGGTTTTTCCAGAAATTCAAATGGTTAGTTTAAAATATAATAACATGAAGTAAAATAAATAAATGGATGTATTACTGCCCCAGCGGTTGCCAGCACGCTTTTCATGTTCCTTGCCTTGCCTATGGTCCAGGGTTCGAATCCCCCTGAGACCATTTTGTCATTTTTTTCACTTTTCTTCATTTTTAAACATTTCAAAGACTTGTTTTTAAATATAATTAAATGGAAGCGTGTAAATAACAAGACAAGCACTTCGCTCAATGGTAAAGCTTTTCACTTCCAAGCCAAAGGTCATGACTTCAAACCTCCTTAGGACCAAAATCAATTTTTTACCACTTGTTTTCTTCATATTTCTATCAAACTTCAACATTTTCAAAAACTAATCAAAACTTCTCATTTTGAGATGATTTTTTGCACACTTGTCATTTAATATACCTATTTTATGATTATGTCAAAAAAATCCAAAAATATTTTCTTTTGATTATATTTTTATTAAGTCGAAAAATGAAGCATTTTAAGTATTTCTTAATACTTTCAAAGATGTTTTCTTTCAAACTTTCAAAACTCAAATCTTTTCAAAACTTCTTGTGAATATACTTCACTTTTTAAAATCATTTTCAAAACCTTTTTCAAAACCTTTTTCAAAACATTTCAACAAACTACACACCTTTTTCCATGATCGACTCGATTTGAAGATAAAACCGAACCAGTTTTTTCCTCGAATTTCTTAATTGATCGTGGGCCTCCCTCACGGTGTAAGTCCCAATCCTTTTTATGTACATATTAAATTTTCCTTGTACATATTCAATCATCTTTTTAAATATCCAAGCATAAACAAACTTCTTTCGTTTGTTTTCATTCGCGTGTTTATACACCAAATCCATTGGTATTAAGAGAAAGATTATTCCCGGTGAAACTCCTCTTAAACCAATGGGCCTCCCTTATGGTGTAAGTCTCAACCCTTCTATGTACATATTCATTTCCTTGTACATAAATCATCCTTTCGTGTACATATTTATTTCCTTGTACACATCCAAAAACCTTGTAAATAATCAAGTTACACTTGCTTTAAACGCTCGTTTTATACACTTGTTTATATTTCCTTCATAAACTCCTGTGAATACACATCACACACTTGTTCATATAACTGTTCAGTTATAACATAAAAACTAGCCTAACAACTAGGTTCCCTTTATAGCCTCCTCTTAGGCTTCCTATAAGATAACTCATTTATTGAGTTTAGCCTCCTCTTAGGCTTCATATAAGAAAACTCATTTACTGAGTTTAGCCTCCGCTTAGGCTTCGTATAAGACAACACTCCCCTGCTGAGTTAGCCTCCTCTTGGGCTTCGTTCAAAAGAACTCCCTCGTTGAGTTTAGCCTTCTCTTGGGCATCAAACAAGAAGGAGACCTAGAAATCTCTTAACAGCCTCCTATTGGGCTTCCAATACAAAGAATCACCCGCGCTAGGATAGAACCCTAAGAGGATGATTTCCCGGTGAAATCACTCTTAAATCCTAAGAGGATGGTTTCCCGGTGAAACCACTCTTAAAGCCAAAGCTAGCCATACCCTATAGCTTCCTCTTGAGCTTCATACAAGGACCCTCGATGACCCTCGGAATGCCTTCTCTTGGGCTAACAATACAAGGACCCTCGATGACCCTCGGAATGCCTTCTCTTGGGCTAACAATACAAGGACCCTCGATGAGCCTCGGAATTCCTTCTCTTGGGCTTACAATACAAGGACCCACAGGCTTCTTAAAAGCATCCCCCTAATCCAATCAATTTCTCCTCGAGATTTAGACATTTATCATCTCTACGGAAGAAGTATCTCATCTATCACATCACATACAATCAACAAATTTTTCAAACACTTTTCAAACAAAAACATCTCTTAATCGTAAGTGGTAACGCTTGTACACTCAAGAAAAACACCCAATGCTTACAATTAAAAGATTCAATCATCTTTCAAACATCTTTCTTAACTCGTAAGTGGTAACGCTTGTACACTCAAGTAAAACACCTATAACTTACGTGAAAGATTAAATCAATCAAACCTTTCAAAATGTATGTGATGAAATAGATTAGATACATTTTTCATTAAGATGACATTCGTCTCTGTCTCTTAATAACATCCCGTTGCTTCCACTAGCATAAGTGGGAACTACGATTGCTCTGACTTTCTCAACATCCCTTTGAGAATACGTAGGCACAAGGTCTCATCCTTGGCGAGCAAAACTTCTTTCTCCCTCAAACCAAACAAACCATAGCTCCCTTTAGATCTGAGCTACAAATGCTCTGATTCCCATTAAGGTATATGTATGCAGAAGATCCCAATGATCTTTGCGAGCACAATAATAACAAAATCTAGGATCCCACATAAACTATCTTTCTTAAAATCCAAAGGAGAAACTTTCCCAACAATAGAAATAACAATTAAAACACACAAACATATCAAACATATTAATATATAAAGCTATAGATAACTATATATATTTAGGGTGCCACATCTATTCCCTTTATATAACAAACCCCCTTGCCTGGAATCTCCTCAATACATTGCGTCTAGTTCACGCTAGTCATAATGCATATCAAATCAATTGAGGGTATTGCAGCTTTCCCCTTTTTCATAATCATTTTCTTGTGTTGGAAATAATAAAGCTTGGTGCTCGCGGCATGTTTATAAACAAATCAAAAGAGTAAATCATTTCGAGCCAGAGAATCCGAATTCCGATTCGATTCCCTCGCGCGTCACCAGTCATTGTAGCAATGACTCACTTAAGAAATCAGAGATAGACAAAAACCTAACTACCAAAGGAAAACTCTTAGGACTAACTTCAAAGTTCCTAATGGAGAAGGCTCTTAAATTCTCTGAAGCCGGTAGTATGGTAGCCTTTGAAGTCGCTTTTAGCTCTCATCTATGGATTGGTGTTGATTCCCAACGTCCTGTGTTCGTTGATATCAACGCCATAAGGATCTTTCTGATTGAAAATCTCGTTCCCACTTTGCTTGGTGACACGTATTTCTCCATTCATCATAGGAATCGTCAAGGAGATGGAACTATTGTGTGTTGTGTACCTCTGTTATTCAAATGGATTGTCTCACACTTGCCTAAGTCTCCTATCTTCTGCGAAAACAAAAGCGGTTGGCATTGGTCTCGAAGACTCATGTCTCTCACCAACGACGATATCCATTGTATACCTTGGCAAACAATGAGATAAAAATCATTGAAAGCTGTGGAAAGTTTGCCAACGTACCTCTCATCGGTGCGAAAGGAGGAATCAACTACAACCCATTCTTGGCAAGACGTCAACTCGGGTATAGAAATTCTAGTAAACCCCTTGGTTTTATAGTAGAAAGCTACTTTTATCATGAAGGGGGAGATTCCCAAGGTTTAAAAGCCAGAATGATAAGAGCTTGGCATCACATCCGAAGGAAAGAAAAGGGTAATGCAAGGAATTGTGTAGCCATGGAAATCTACACTTCTTAGGTGAAGAAAAGAGCGAAGGAATTCCGAATGCCTTATGCTTATGAAGAACCCATGTTCTCAGCAGCGTCTAAATCGACCACCTTTCCCGTTGAAACTATGGGAGGATACCAAGAAGCTTTGGCTAAGATGAGGATAGAGAAAGAAGCTTTGGAAGACAAGTTTCTTAAGATTGACTTTCAAAATGAGAAGCTAAGAAGTAGGTCAAAGATCATGAGAAAATGCTCTACTTCCAAGATGAATGGCTCATGGAGAAAGATGAGAAGATTCATCGGAAAGATAACGCGATCAAAAGATACATCAAAGAAAGAAAAAAAATGCTTGAAGAAATGACGACCAGCAGTCCTGCTCTTGACGAGTGGAAGAAAGTCATCCACAAGCTCAAAGCCGAGAAAGCTGAACTGAAAGTTTACTATGGGAAAGAAATCCTGAAGTTGAAGCTGCATCAAGCATTTGCTTCTTCATCAGACGAAGACGATTAATTAGTTTAGCTTTAGCTTTATCATTTATTTTATTATTGTAAGAGCTATGCTCCAAAAAAAATTGTTGTAATCTTCTTTCAATAATTAATAAAATAAGTGTTTTCCATCCAAATATTTACTAGAAATTTCTCTTTGCATTCATAAATCATGCATCATACTTTGCATATCGAGTTTGTTGTTTAGAGTCTTATCTTTTGGAATTTTTCCAGAGAGAAAAATCGTCAAGCTGTCGCGTCTTAGAGTTTCTCGACTACATTCACAGTCAACACGCAGATACAATACTCATGCAAATAGGAGAAAAGCAATGGAAGATTTTGAGCAAGAAAATGTTGAGCTTTGTAGCACAGTGACAACACTTCAGGAAAAGGTGGAGAGACTCACTTCTTTGGTAAGTTCGTTGGCAACTACGCAAAGTCAGCAAGCAACATTAAACAATCAAAATCAAGCGACGATTCCAGAGATCACTACTACTCCAGTTTCAGTTGTTGCAGTCATTAATCCTCTCTTCAGTATGCCAGAAGGTTATCCATGGGGCATGCCTTTCAATTTCGGCATTGGATTTTGTCAACCCGCTTCTAAAGTACAGGCAACCACGATGGAGGTTCCTACTTTACAGAACTCAGCATTTACTCCGCAGCACGGAGTAACCTTTCCTCAAGTCACTATGTCGGTTTCTCAACCGATCATGACAAACTCAGCTTCTGTAGTTCACGCTACTGCGGACGAAGAAGTCTATCATAACCCAGGCGACAACACGAATCCTCGTGGCCAGATGGAGAATCTCCAGGAATAATTCCATAAGATGCAGCTTAAGATCAAAACAATCCGTGGTAAGGAATTGTTTGGGAAGAATGCCCACGAACTATGCCTAGTTCCTCGCGTAAGGATACCCGCTAAATTCAAAGTCCCCGATTTTGAAAAATATAAAGGAAATTCCTGCCCGCAGAGTCATCTTACAATGTACGCTAGGAAGATGTCTACATATAATGACAATCACCAATTGCTCATTCACTATTTCCAAGACAGTCTCACCGGTGCCGCACTGAAGTGGTACATGGGATTAGATAGTGCAAATATCCAAACATTCAATGACCTAGGCGAAGCCTTTGTCCAACAGTACAAATTCAATTTGGACATGGCTCCAGATTGAGATCAACTCCGTTCTATGTCTCAAAAGGAAAAAGAGACGTTCAAAGAATACGCCCAACGTTGGAGGGAGATTGTTGCCCAAGTTAATCCACCGTTAGAAGAAAAAGAAATGACCAAGGTTTTCCTGAACACTCTTGGCCCATTTTACTACGAACGCATGGTCGCCAGCGCTCTTGGAGATTTCACCGAAATGGTAAGCATAGGGATGCGACTAGAAGAAGGAGTCCGAACAGGATGCCTAACCAAAGAAATAGGGTCTTCAAGCGGAACCAAGAGAGTCAGAACCAGTTTCCCGAAGAAGAAAGAACATGACGTAGGAATGGTATCCCGAGGGAAACCAAGGAAAAATGTCAGTCGCCGACAACAGGTAGCCACAATAGCACCAGTTGTTAATGCAAGTTCAAACATGGGTATTACCCCAATTCCAAAGAACTCAACAAATCGACAATAGGCTCAACAATTCAACAATCAGAACCGTACTCCTTGAATCTTGCAGTTTGATCCAATTCCGATGACATACACGGAATTATATCCTGCCTTGATAGAAAGGAATCTTGTGCAAACAAGGTCACCACCTCCGGTACCAGACAAATTACCTTGGTGGTACAAAGCAGATATGTCTTGCCCTTTTCATCAAGGGGCACCGGGTCATGATCTCGAACACTGCATAGCACTGAAAGCCAAAGTATAAAGGTTAGTAAGGGTTAATCTTCTCTCCTTCAGGAATGCAAATCCAAATGTACAAGCAAATCCACCTCCCAATCATAGTGGACATACCGTGAATTTGATACTAAGGAATACAGATCGGTATCTTATCGCTGACATAAATATGATAAGAGAAAGCTTGGTACAACTCCATGATACATTCAGTACAATGGGTGCCTTCGCTAAACATGATTACACAGCCTGCAGAATCTGCTTCACGAATTTTCGAGGATGTCCAACTGTGAGAGCAGACCTTCAACGGTTAATAGACATTGGCGACCTTCAGATCTTCAGAAACAGGAATGATTATGACGTGAATATGGTAGGGCATTATCCGCATGAGCTTTTAGTCTCAGATATCAACTCGGAAATTCCCGAAGTAAACGTCATTATCCCCTGCTTCGATATGCCCAAGTGTGTAGAAGTCGAGTACAAAGGTCCAAAAGTTCCAGAATCTCCTTTGGTGATCTGTCTACCTGGTCCTATTCCTTACAACTCTGACAAAGAAATTCCCTATCAGTACAATACAACTATGATAGAAGATGGGAAGGAGAAACCCATACCAACTCTTTCAGCCGTTGTTAACATCGCTGAAATCGGACGAGTAACGCGAAGTGGACGTGTGTACACTCTGTTGCCACCAAAGCAACCCATTGCTCCCGCTGTTGGACAAAATCCAGTTAATACACCTCCCGAAAATCCCATGGGGATTCCTGTTGGTAATCCAGACATAAGTGTTGGTCCGTCTGATGGAACCAACGTCAACTCAGATTTCGACGAGATCCTAAAGCTGATCAAGAAAAGTGAGTACAAAGTTGTGGATCAACTAATGCAGACTCCCTCCAAAATTTAAATACTATCTCTACTTCTGAATTCCGAAGCCCACCGAGAAGCTTTGATGAAAGTGCTAGATCAAGCTTACGTAGATCACGACGTGACTACAGATCAATTTGGTGGAATTGTAGGCAACATAACAGCTTGCAACAATTTAAGCTTCAATGATGAAGAACTCCCAGAGGAGGGAAGAGATCACAATCTTGCTCTACATATCTCTATGATTTGCCAATCAGACTCTCTATCCAACGTGCTAGTAGATACCGGTTCATCCTTGAATGTAATGCAAAAAATGACTCTCGCTCGTTTATCTTACAAAGGAACGCCGATGAAATCCAATGATATAGTGGTCAAAGCCTTTGATGGGTCAAGGAAATCCGTTATTGGGGAAGTCGACCTTCCAATGACGATTGGTCCACATACCTTCCAAATTACCTTCCAGGTCATGGACGTGTCAGCTGCTTACAGTTGTTTGCTAGGACGACCGTGGATACACGAAGCAGGAGCAGTGACATCCACGCTCCACCAGAAACTGAAGTTTACAGCAAGTGGGAAACTAATAACCATCATCGGTGAACAAGCTTTACTAGTAAGCCATTTATCTACCTTTTCTTTCATCACTGCCGACGATGTTGAAGGAACACAGTTCCAAGGACTCTCGTTAGAAGGTGAATCTACAAGGAAAAGCATATCGTCTATCTCCTCTTACAAAGAAGCAACGCAGATAGTGAAAGACGGTAATGCCGCAGATTGGGGACAAGTAATCAATCCTGTCAACAACGAGACAAAAACAGGGCTCGGATTTGCTCCAGTATTTCCAAAAGCCAATCAAAGGCATGAAGCACTTCGTCCAATCAAAGAAGTATTCCACATTGGGGGTTACTTAAACCCTGTTCTTCAAGAGGTTAATGTTCTTACCGATGAAGGTAATGAAGACAATCTCTCCGAATCCGAAGAGTGGAGTACTTATCTTAATAGCTCTGAATATGTGTCCCAGGAAGAATCGTACGCGCCGTTCTATCCTCCGACAGACCAATTCAAAGGCTTGTTCCTACAAAAGAATGAGAATGAAAATCCATCTATCCCTTCTGAAGTTTGGGATACCTTGGGAGAACCAAGTAGAAAGTTTGACTACATGGTGAAATACACTGCACCTGAAAGCTCAAAAATCAGAATTGAAGACATCCAACCAACTGGATGGGACGATCCTTTTGAGTATCCTAGTCAACCAGAAGAGTTATACACATCTTCTCGATCTCATCATCAAATTGAGATCCCAAATGAAGATCTCTACTTTAATACGCCCGCCGAGGATGTTAAGCCAGATTTTAACTATCACTACATCAACGTAATTACCAAAGAAGAACAAGAAAACAATTCCGGAAATGAGTTAGAAAGCGTTGAAGACAATGAGTCTCTTCACTCAAAAGATTGGGAAGTACATCCCAAGAATCCAGAATACATGCCACTTGAAAACACATATGCTGCATACTATGCTCATCAACCTGTCAATCAAGCAGAAGAAGATCGCTTCAACAGCACAAAAGGCAAGGTCAACCGACCAGAGTCTTCAAAGCCTGTTCGACCAACGACCAAAGTCTACACAAGAAATAAGCCAACAGGAAAACTACCAGAGTATCTAGACTTCCAAGGAGTTCGCGACTATTGGAAGCCTGTTAAAGCTCAGACTGATGTTCATAGTTCTAAGTAGTTTATCTTGCTTTTGTTTTGAACTCTCGCCTCGCCCAAAGCGGAGAGATGTTTTATAGGGTTTAGCTTTTAAATAATTTCTCTTTGTCTTGCCCAAGACAAATGAATTTGTATTTAGGGCCATGTTTCATATTGTGAATCATAAATAAAAGCGTTGTTTTGATTCCACATTTTATGTTTGTTTTTCGTTTTTTACCCTTTTCTTGGAAATGGTAATCCTAAAAAACCCAAATAAAAACAAACAATCTTCAAAAAAAATATAATAAATGATCTGCATACACTTTCACATTAACTTTTTCTATAAAAAAAAAAGAGAAGAGTTAATTAATCAAACATGCAGATTAGCAGATGGACAAATCCATTGAACGCAATAACTCTATGCTCTCTCCCAACTTTGAATTCCCTGTGTTTGATGCCAAGGAAGAAGTTGAAGAAGAGATCCCGGATGAGATTTCTCGACTACTTAAGCACGAGGAAAGAATCATTCAGCCTCACAAAGAGCCTTTGGAAGCAATCAACTTAGGTTCTGAGGAAGACAAAAAAGAAGCGAATATCGGAGCTCTACTCGACAGCAACGTCAAGGGAAAACTGATAGATCTTCTCAAAGAATATGTTGATGTGTTTGCTTGGTCCTACCAAGACATGCCAGGTTTAGATACCAACATCGTGGAGCATCACTTGCCATTAAAACCGGAGTGTCCGCCAGTTAAACAAAGACTGAGAAGAGTTCACCTAGACATGGCCGACAAAATCAAAAAGGAAGTTCAAAAGCGGCTCGATGCAGGTTTCCTTGTCACCTCTGAATATCCTCAATGGCTAGCCAACATAGTGCCTGTCTCAAAGAAAGATGGAAAGGTCAAAATGTGTGTTGACTACCGGGACTTGAACAAAGCTAGTCCAAAAGATGATTTCCCACTACCGCATATCGACATGCTAGTGGATAGCACTGCTAAGTTCAACGTCTTTTCCTTCATGGATGGTTTCTCCGCTACAATCGATCGTAATGGCTCAAGACATGGAGAAGACATCTTTCATCACGCCATGGGGAACATTTTGCTACAAAGTAATGCCGTTTAGATTAAAGAATGCAGGCGCAACTTACCAAAGGACAATGACTACTCTCTTTCATGACATAATGCACAAAGAGATCGAAGTCTACGTGGATGACATGATAGCAAAGTCTGACACTGAATAAGAGCATATACAATATCTCTTAAAGTTGTTTCAGCGACTAAGGAAATTTCAAGCTTCGCCTGAATCCTAACAAATGCACCTTTGGGGTAAGATCCGGAAAACTCCTAGGTTTCATCGTCAGTCAAAGAGGTATTAAAGTTGAACCTGACAAAGTCGAGGCTATTCAAGAAATGCCTACGCCACATACAGAAAAGCAAGTAAGAGGATTTCTTGGACGGTTGAATTACATCTCCAGATTTATCTCTCAAATGACTGCTACTTGTGGGCCGATATTCAAACTTCTCTGCCAAAATCAAGAGGTTGTGTGGACAGAAGATTGCCAAAGAGCGTTTGACAGTATCAAGGAATACCTGTCAGAACCTCCAATATTGATTCCTCCAATCGAAGGAAGACCCTTAATCATGTACCTTACCATGCTAGAAGATTCCATGGGCTGCGTGCTTGGACAGCAAGATGAAACTGGTAAGAAAGAGCATGCCATCTACTACTTGATTAAAAAGTTCACAGACTGTGAAACTCATTACTCCATGCTCGAGAAAACATGTTGTGCTTTGGTGTGGGCTTCGAAACATCTCCGCCAGTACATGATCAATCACACGACTTGGTTAATCTCCAAAATGGATCCAATCAAGTATGTTTTTGAAAAGCCTGCCTTAACAAGAAGAATCGCTCGATAGCAGATGCTATTATCTGAATATGACATCCAGTACCGTGCCCAAAAAGCGGTCAAAGGAAGCATTCTTTCCGATCACTTGGCTTATCAACCGATCAACGAATACCAATCTCTCAAGTTCGACTTCCCTGACGAGGATGTTATGTACTTAAAGATGAAAGATTGTGACGAACCATTACCTGAAGAAGTTCCTGATCCAGAATCTAGATGGGGCTTAATCTTTGATGGAGCAATTAACGTTTTTGGCAATGGAATTGGGGCAGTCATCATTACTCCCGAGGGTTCTCATATCCCGTTTTCCGCCAGATTGCTATTTGATTGCACCAACAACATCGCAGAAATATGAAGCTTGTATCATAGGTATCAAGAAGCCATCGACTTGAGGATCAAGATCCTTGACATATATGGAGATTCAGCCCTTGTGATCAATCAAATCAAAGACAAGTATGAAACTCATCATCTTGGTTTGATTCCCTACAGAGATTATGCAAGACGTTTGTTGACTTTCTTCAACAAAGTTGAACTACATCATATCCCTCGAGATCAGAATTGAATGGCAGACGCCTTGGCTACTTTATCTTCCATGTTCAAAGTCAACCAGTGGAACGATATGCCTAAGATCCGTATTAGACGCCTTGAAATACCTGCATGTGTGTTTGCAACTGAAGCAGTTATCGATGATAAATCGTGGTTCTACGACATCAAACGCTTCCTTCAAACTCAGGAGTACCCACTCGGGGCATCGCACAAAGATAGGAAAACTCTAAGGAGGCTTTCTAGAAATTTCTTCTTGAATGAAGATGTGTTATACAAAAGAAACTTCGACATGGTCTTGCCTGATGCGTGACGCACGGCGATACTTATAATTCACGGTGCATGAAGGGTCCTTTGGAACCCATTCAAATGGGCATGCAATGTCCAGAAAGATCTTGAGAGCATGATACTATTGGATAACGATGGAATCTGATTGCTGTAAACACGTCAAGAGATGTCACAAGTGCCAGATCTACGCAGATAAGATCCATGTGCCACCGACTCTACTCAACATTCTCTCTTCTCCATGGCCTTCCTGGGTTGGATACCAATATTGTTGTGCACAAGCTGCCATTGAAAGAAGATTGTCCTCCTATTAAGCAAAAGATTCTAAGAACTCATCCTGAGATGTCTAAGAAAATCAAAGAGGAAGTCCAAAAACAGCTTGATACAGGCTTTTCTAATGTCATCTCTTATCCTCCATGGGTCGCTGACATCGTGCCTATACCCAAGAAAGACGGCAAAGTTAGAATGTTAGTGGATTATCGAGATTTAAACAGAGCCAGTCCGAAGGATGACTTTCCGCTTCCCCATATTAACATATTGGTGGACAACACGGCTCATGCAAAAGTGTTTTCATTTATGGATGGTTCCTCCGGGTACAATCAAATTAAGATGGCACCGGAAGACATGGCTAAAACAACTTTTATCACCCCTTGGGGGACTTTCGGCTACAAAGTGATGCCTTTCAGATTGAAAAATGCCGGGGCAATGTACCAACGTGCAATGGTAAATATTTTTCATGACATGATTCATAAGGAGATTGAAGTGTATGTCAATGACATGATTGCAAAATCTCAAGATGAAGAAGAGCATTTGGTACATCTACAAAAGTTGTTTGACAGATTGAGGAAATTCAAGTTAAGGCTAAATCCGAACAAGTGTAATTTCGGCGTAAGGCCATGGAGAAGAGAGAATGTTGAGTAGAGTCGAAGTAGTTAAATTAGTCTTTGCTTCACACTTTCTTCTTAATCAACCCTAACTTTAACCTCTCTAATCACATCAGCATCGCCCAGATTCACTTTTTCAATCTCATCCTGATGCGGTTGGATAACCCTTTCCTCTTGTCTTAAAAATCTTGCTAAATCTTCAGGGAGTTCACAATCTTCCTCACCTTCTTCTTCTGCTAGGTTGATCGGATTATCAAAGTCATAACGAGTGATAGCGAAGTCGTTATTGAAGGGATCCATTAAGAGTGTGGGATTATATCTGCATGATTGATTTTATGCTTATTTTAGTTTTTTTTAGATGATAAAAAGAAAAATAAAGCATTCCCATTTTGCGTTTTAAAATTGTGATGTAAAATAGAAGTACAGGGAAAAAAATATTTGAATGAAAAATAGTTCTTTATTTAATCGTAAAAAACTGCAAATGCAAACATGGTGGCCCTACATATGACTCACTGTGCCTTTGGCAGAGCACAGGAATTATTTTGCATGATAACATAAACGAAAGAAAATTACTCTTTGCTATCGTGACTGGGACATAGTCTTCTGAAGTCCAATTATTCAATTCCACGCCAGGGACACTGGGGCAGATCCACTTGTCGATGTTGAATTCATTATCAGAGTCATCAATTGCATTCACTTGTCCGTGACTGATGTCGGCGCTTGAAAACTTCACAAGAGTAACCAAATTGGGTGCTTTAAGAATTTGGCGATGCAAAATGGGGTCAAAGCCCAACCCAGACTTGTTGTACTTGGGTGTAACCTCCACCACGTTGCCCCAGCCTTCAGGGCGTCCATCCTCAACCACAATTTAGCATCTTTCAAGGATACCATGGAAGATTTCAAATTGTCTTTCTTAACTTCCTTCTGCTAAGGCGTCTTAAACATATGAACGGTCTCGGATCCTTGAAATGGGGTTTCATAAATCTCACCATCAATTCAACATACCGGTATGAAGCAAGGTGACTCACAACATACTCCTCTTCAGCGCAGACTGTGATGGTTTTCCCATTAACAGGGTATTCCAGCTTCTGATGAAGGGTGGATGTAACCGCTCCAGCTTTGTGAACCTATGGACGGCCCAAAAGGCAATAGTAGGCAGGTTGAATGTCCATGACAAAAAAAGTTGTAGTAAATAGCTGGAGACCGGTCTTGATGGGGAGGTCCAATTCTCCGAAGACAGAACGTCTTGACCCGTCGAATGCTTTAACAATCAAATCACTAGGTCGGAGTTCAAGACCACCATAGTCGATCTTCATCAATGCTGATTTGGGAATTACATTCAAAGAAGAACCAGTATCCACCAAAACATGGGACAAGGTAGTGCCCCGACATTCCATAGAAATATGCAGCGCTTTGTTATGGTTTCGACCCTCTAGCGGAAGATCGAAATCGGTAAAACCCAAACCATTACTAGCTGAAATATGTGCACATATGTTCTCAAATTGAACCACAGATATCTCTTATGGCACGAAAGTAGTGCTCAATAGCTTCATTAAGGAATTCTTATGTGCCTATGAATCTCACAGCAAAGAGAGGATACAAAATTTAGCGGGTGTCTAGGCAAGCTGATCAATCACTCAAAAATCACTTTTGCGAATAAACTTCATAATATCCTCAACATCCTTCTCCAGGTCAGGATTGGCAGTATGTAGTTCAGATTTCTTTGCCAGCAGCTTGCCTTTGGCTTTTGCCAAAGCATCTGCATTTGAGTGTGTCACAAGAGCGAAGAATATCCGACCACTTCTTGTTATATCGCCACTACCAGCAAAGTTATCTGTGTTTGCGACATCCAGTTCGTCATCTTTTTTAATAGAGGAGGAGACATCTACCTGTTTTACACCATGATAATAAACATTTGATCCATAATGCCATGGCACAACCTTTTCACTTAAATACGACAGAGGACTGGGTTTGGTGATTAATAGTGGAATAGACTTTGTTGGTGCAGATATAACAATCGAAGTGTAAGGGATAGTAATCATAGATACATCTTGTATTCCAACCTTTTTATCCTTCTTAATTCGATCAAACTGCAATTGGCCACTAGTAATCAAGTACTGAATACCATATTTCAATCTTGCACAGCCATTCGAACAATGTTCACATCTCACACAAACAGCTTCACAACCAGCAAAAACACCTCTCTTGATCAAGTACTCTTTAACAAAAGGCAGTGGTGTACTTACCAGGTCAACATCCATTATCAAATGCAGGACATCACCATCCTCCATGATAGCTTGGACTACCCCACTGACATGTTGCGGCATCGGGTTCTGGATAACATTAGGCCTGGCCTGCTACAATTGGGCTTCCAATTTAATGGTTTTGGAATTAATCAAGTCTTGTACTTTGCATTTGAACGCATAACAGTTCACAATACTATGCCCCATTGTACCAGAATGGAATTCACAGGTTGCATTAACATCATAATTCTTGGGACGCTTGTCTAGATGAGGCGGTAAAAATTCGGCCTTTGGGACCACCAACTTGAGATCAGTCAATCGGGTAAATAAATCGGCATAACTCATCAGAACGGCATCAAACCTTCTAGGAACGCGATTTTCTTGCTGCCTTTGGTTTTGTTGGCGAGGTGCTTGTTGAGCCTATGATTGAGGAGCGGAGATAGTCACATCATTGACTTGGGCGTTGCCCCTGCTTCCATATACAACACTAGCTTCTCACTTCTCTTTCTTAGGATGACCATTGTAAGCTTTCTTCGTACTGGAAGAACTTCCGCCCTCGGTGTACTAAATCTTACCAAATTTCAAACCATTCTCAATTCGTCGCCGTACCGAACCATCTCAGCAAAACTAGCAGAAGTGCTACAAGCGACGTAATAATGTCCAGACATCGAGCTCTCTCCATTTCTAAGCATACTCTTTAAACAGCTGACCCGATTTCTGAGATAAACTAAACAACTGTGTATGATTCTGAGCCATGTCAATATTGAATTGGTATTGTAGGATAAAAGCATCCAATATATCAAGCCATGTCCTGGCATGATTTCTCTCAAGATGCATGTACCATTCTAGTGACGCTCGAGTCAAACTCTCTTGAAAGAAATTCATAAGATGCCTTTCATCTTTGGTGTACACTGCCATCTTGTGCAAATAAGCAGTGATGTGAGTTCTTGGACATGTCACCCCGTTGTACTTGTCAAAAGTAGGAACCTTAAACTTCGGAGGAAGTCTCACCCTGGGTGCCAACCCCAAATCAGATAAGTCCAAACCTGACATTTTTGTCCCTCAACAGCTTTTAACCTTTCTTCAAGCAATCGGTACCTTTGATCCTCATCTAGGAAGCTAACTTCACTGCCATTCACAGAATAAGCTTCATCATTCTGATCAAATTATGGACCCTGGTAACGAGGACGACCCCTGATACGATGCCCCTGCATCTCATTATCATAGAAATAACGCTCGTGTGGTGGAGTAGGTGGTGGAGGTGGAAACCGACCATTGTTCAAATGTAGACCCTGATTATGATTATGACTATTAACACCCAAACCAACATTTTGTGCCTCATTTTCAACACGTGGTTGTCCCATGGAAAAATCATCAAACAGATTGTGACGGTCATCTTCAGGACGATATCTTTCCACTAAGGCCCTCAACTCTTGTTGTCCCCGATTCATGTTAGTGATTACTTCCATGAACTGGGTCATTTGCGCCTCCATTTGTGCCTTCATCGCCGCCACTTCTTCTTTGAGTTGTTCCATCTGTCGACGTTCGTCACTTTGAGTGGAGTAACGGTGAAAGATTGAGTTATCAATTTTCTGCTAAATAAAAGTAGAATCCATGGATGAGAAATTTGATCAAAACCTATTATGCACAATTTATGAATGTAATGATGTATGAAATGATCATTTACAGGATGTTCCTGTAGTTTCTTATCAAGCATCAAATAATGAAAGGATAGTTGACAATAATAATCATCAGGACTGAACACACAATCAATTTTGAGAATCAACTGCTCGTTGCATATATGAAATAAAAGTTTATACAAAATCCCGCCATCAAAGAGTATCAATACAAACACAATGTCAAGTGAGCCCCGTCCAACAATCCTGGAGGTGATTCGTAGCAACTCAAATATAAATAACATCAGATAATGTTCGCATCAGTTTCAAAAGAGACTACTCGCGCTTTAAGCTCCTAAATCTCAACTATCAACTTTTACATATGAATATATCATCCTCTGAGCATAGCATGCACCACATATCCTTCGTCTCTGGAGGTCTGCAGCTGAGTCTTCAACTCTTCAACCTCTTTGGAAAGGATAGCTATCTGCCTTTGTCGACCTTGGACTTCAGCTTCAAGCTCTTTCTTTTGTCGGAGAAACTCTTTAGCATCGAATTCTTCTCTGCGGAGTTGCTTCTTCAAGACTCGAATCTCTTCACCATGCTTGACTTTCAGTTTCCCATTAGCTATTTGCACATTTTTCAGCTTCTCTTGGACCCTTTCAGGATCTTTGGTCAATTGATCGGAAGAAGAAGAGCTACCACCTTTAACTCTCTTGGTTTCTTCAAGTAATCCATAAGCACTCAGAACTTGGTCTTTTTGTTCGATTTCGACGGATAATATTTTCTTATCTTGTAGAGCAAACGCTAGATCCATGGCTTGAGTCTGCAACTGTGCTTTCAAATCTGAATTCTCCGATTGGAGCTACTTGTAGAACTCGGTGCGCATAAAACCCAGTATAGAAATAACTGATGAAGAAGAGGAAGAGGCGAAATATGATGTAAAACTTTCAACCATGGAATCAGGCTAAGGATATAATGGTACTTCCCTTTTTAATGGAAATAAAATCTTTGAGACTCGATCCTTTAACTAGTTTACATAAGAATCACGTGCATAGTTTCCCTTTTGGCCGAAGAAAATCATGCCCCTTCTGTGAATTAGGCTCCATGCAGCAACAATCCGTTTCAGCATAATCGGATCCTCGCCATTTGCAAAGAGAACACTTTCTGTCACCTGACGAATAGTGGGTGCTTCTGTCAAAGGATATCCTAATTGACGGTGAGCCAATGCAGGATTATAATTGATACAACCCTTAGTACCCATCAGAGGCATGTTTGGAAACTCTCCACTGCTAACAATGATCTCAGCTCCTCTCGACATTGTGTTCCATACTATATCATATGATGTGAGTGCAATGATCCGGCTGGACCACTTCATGGTTTTGGCACAATCAATGAATGCACCCCACTTTGGCAAGTGCGTACTGAACCAACGATAAAGAAAAGGCATACAACAAGTAACACGCCCCTTTTTCCATGGCGAGAGTGAATAGCATAATATGTGTCATCCAAAATAGCAGGAACTGGATTGTCATTCATGAATACGGAAATGGAAGAAAAATCCACAAACTTTTCAACAACATGAAAAATCACTGTGCCATAGATCATGGAGGCTAAGATAGTATTGAAGTTTCCCCAACAATTGTTCTTAACAAATTTGTCATCTTTGGATAAGAGAAAACCCAAAGGGAGCCAACATGTGCGATCTTTTGGAATCCAATTATCCCTCACTTCACTAACACGCGAATCAAGCGCCTTAGCAATGGCTCTGAAATCAGGAGTATCTAGCACTTCGACAAAAGTCATACCGCTTGTGATATCAATACCCAACATGAAGGAGTACTCTTCGAGAGTAGGTGCTAACTGATAATCTTGAAAAGTGAAACACTTGAGCTCACTATCATAGAATTGAAGCAGAGATTGCATGGAGAAGAACTCATAACCCTCCATCAATAAAGGCAATATGTTCCCATAATCCTTTCTGAAATCTCTCTCAACCGGAGCTTCCACAAGAGCGCCTTTAGATCTCACTTCAGAGATGTCAAATGAGCAGAAAGAATAGACGAAAGACTTATTTAGAACCTCAGTGTTGGTCTGGTTGTCGGTATCTATCCTAATACTGACAATAACCACATAAAGTCTTGGAAATGATATGCATGCAGGGTTAGACAAATAATATATTTTTCTGACATTTCTTTTAAGAAAATAAACATGCTATGATGCAAGTACATTATGCATTTATCATGGTTTACTACTTCAATGATATTGATAAAACTGATGTGTTGTTTCAGATCTGGTTGAAGAAAATAGAGATCACGAACAGAGCAACGGCTAGAAAATACCACTGAATAGAACCATAGTCACCATTAGAAAATACCAAGTCACCATCAGTATCAAGTCACCAACAGTCACCAACGGTACCTATAATAATCATGATGATCTCGCCCCACTCATGGGTAAGACTAAGGCCTGGGTAAAGTCAAGGTAACTCAGGATCAGGTTCGCTTAGGGATACTACCATCATAACACCTACGTGATGACGATATCACCCTTCTTGAAACCTCCCCTGAGCATGGACGACATGACAGACTACAAGATCTACATATGGTAATCCATGTTCCACCTCCTATTCCTAGGGTGTCCTTTACCTCTTGTAACTCCCACCCACCATAGAAATAGATCACAGCACAACAGTCCATCCAATGTTTGAAAGAAGTAAAATGCCACATAGAATGCAATGCAAACATACAAAGGATGGTGCGATAAAGCGAGTAAATATATAAACACCCAATAGACATGAAAATAAAAGCTAAGATCAACTCCTGGACGGACCAACAATAGGTCAATTGTCCCTAGTGGAGTCGCAAGTTGAAATCACTCGGCTGAACTTCCGACTGATATGATATATCAATGGGGTAGCCATTTAACGTCTTTTATCTCGCGAAGGAGAAAGGAAAACATCGAGTAAACCTGAGGGGAAGAAACCACGGTCTCATGACCGAGAGATCTAGGTAAGGGAGTTTTTTATGCGAGGGGAAGGGATTAGCACCCCACACACCCATAGTACTCTACGGTATCCATTTCTATTTTCTAGCTAAAGGGTGTGTTATATCTATCTATGCTTAAACGCTACAATCCATGCAAAAGAAAAGGAAAATAAAGAAACCACAGAGAAAAGAATGAAGTATTTATAAAGTTTTGCTCGATCGAGCTCCTTGACAAGATGCCTACGTATTCCCTCGTGCAATGGGAAAGTCATAGCGCAGTAGTTCGGCTCACTTATATTGGTGGGTTTTGTGTTTTTTACTTATGAAAAGGTTTTAAACACAAAAAGAAAATGCGCCCGTAGGCGAAAAAGAGTTTGTCTTGGTTGGTTTCTTTTACCTTTAAGAAAGGAGTTCAAATCATTATTAAGTGTTTTTGTTTTCAAAAGAAAAAGAAAGCAAGTTTTAGTTTTAATTACATGCAAGGATGCAAAAAGAAATAAGCAAAACAAAAGGGAGACTAACTAGTACTAGCACTAATGTTGTCATGCATAGATTGGACCTATGGTTGAGGATAAGAGGAGTATCTACCTATGTTGACATGCAAAGGATGTATATCATAATGTCTAGGCTTGAGAGCTATCCTAGCCGAGTGGTCCTAAGTGAAAGCTATCCTATATCCGTCTTGGTTGTAAAACCAAGGGATGAAAAGGGATGAAGCAATCAAGTGCTTTGGTAAAAGCACACAAGCAATGCAATGCACACAAAAATGTCATAGAAGTGTAGGAAAAGAAGGATGTCCCATATCCTACAACGGCAAGTCTAGGGCCGGAAGCAACCAAGAACCAACATATTCTGATTCCCGTGAGTGGTATCACCGCTTGACATGAATTGTCAAGTGTGAAGAGCAAATTATGCGAGTTCAGTAGTAAATGCGAACCCCAGGAAAGCGTAGAGAGTAAGAATAGGGGACTCTTTCCACTTTATTATTATTGACTCGATAGAGGAAGCAACATGGTTCGCGTATGCTGAGCTGACACGGACTAGAACTGTGCGGGGGTCAATTACGGACCCTTTCCGCGTGCCCATCATATCGTCATCATATAGCAGGAAATATAAAAATCGGGACTTTGCTCGGTGGTGCCATGTCAGGTTGCCTAACCACTTTTGACCTATGCAAGCACAAATGTAAACACTTACTGAGAATTACCTCCCTATGTATGGTGGAGGTTTTTAAACAAACAAAACACAATTAGCACACAATTTGCGGAATGCCTTGCTACAGGTCTTTAAACAGCGACTTTGAGCCCAATGCTCTTATCCTAATCATGGCAATAGAAAGTTATAAAACCCCTACTTCTCAAAAGCTGTAAAGAATGTGATATACAAGGGATAGCTAGTACCAAACGGAAAGTAAATCCGTAGACCACTGCAAGCTAAGAATAATCTAGAAAACTTCAAGTACTGCAGCCTGTCATACCCCAAAATTTGCCCTCCTATTCCTCAAGACATTTCATATATCCGTACTCAAGGATTCCTCAAGGGTTGATCAGACAAACCCTCTCCTAGACAATCAACCCAAACTAGGGTTTGGCAATTCTCAGATCCAGATGGACTTCCAACATCTCCAGTGGTCATCATACCTCCTCATATACTTCAAAGATTCTCCATGTCAAGTTTCAAGCCTTACAAGTCAAGTTTCCTCATAAATCTCGATGGTTGAAAATCACTGATTGGACAAAAAGTCAATTGTGGTCAACATACAGTCAAACTTCATGATTTTTGGTCAACATCCTCATTTTGAAGTCACATTCATCATTTGATCAAGGGTTGATCATGATACATCAAGAAAACTCAAGATTTGCTCAAAAGTCAAACTTTCCAAATTAGGGTTTCTAGAGAAAAGTCAATCAACTTTGAGCATAACTTCTTCATACTTTCTCAGAAAGTTTTCCACCACCTCTCATTTTGAAGTAAATTCAATTCTCTACAACTTCATGTCTCACAAGCATGGTCAAAAAATGCTTCATTTTGAAGATATGGATCAAAACATTACAGGTCCTTTTCAAAGTCAACAAAAAGTCAACTTTTTGTAATGAAGTTTTATTGAGCATGGAAACTCCAATTGAGATGAAACGAAAGAGGTTGTTTATAGGACATCTATATCTTTCTAAAAAGTCCAAGAACACTCAAAAATATGGAAAATTGAGTAAAATACACCTTGCACAAGTTGGGCATTTTTCGACAATTGCACAAAGAGAGATATTTGTCAAAATCCAATTTTTTCCAAATGGGCCTATAATTTTATGATCCAAACTTGATCATAATATTATCCATGACCTCTTGATTCCTTGCCACGACCTCCTTTTATTTTTTTGATTTATTTTTGAATTTAAAACCATTTAATTCAAATTTAAATTAAATAAAATATGAAAACAAGGTATAATTTCAATTGGGTTGGATTTTTATCAAACTTGAGGTCCAAGATAGCCCACACAACTTGCCAATTTCGTGCTAGCTCTTACATGGAAGGGAAAATCAAATTTTCAAAAGATTTGATTTTATTTGAAAGGGAAATTATTTTGCATTGAATGGCATATCTTTTTTCTTTCTTTTTGCTCCAATTCTTCACTCTATAAATACACAACACATCCATAGTACAAGAGGACGAAACCCTAGCCCTAGCAAGCAACCCTATTTTTCTCAAAATTTTCTCAAAGTTGTAAAATTCGATTTTCAATTTACAGCAGGTTTCGGGGAGTTTTGAGCATCCAAACGTGTTCCTTGATATCCCAGCAAGCATTCCCAGTCCTTACTCGAAGCAAAACCACCCCAGATCGTGCTCCCTAGCTCTCACCGGTTTGGTAAATTTCTTGAATTTTATTTTCGTATTTCATGCATTATTAATCGTTCTTGTTTGTTTGTATGGATTCAGGACATCCAATAAGTCATGAATGATGCATTACATGTAAGCTTGCACGCAGAAAACTCGATTTGCCATGGTTAGGGCATTTTGAACTGTTTGATTCGAACCAGCTTGTACAAGTGTTTTCAATCCAAATGGACACCACCATTGAATTCGCAAGGGTCGAATTAGGGGGGTAGGGTCTTTCTTTGCCTTTTATTTCACGTACTTTGCAGGTTTGGAATTTGGTGTCGGAGAAGACGCCGGAGAGCTCCGGTCGCTGACTCACCTCTGACCGGTGAAGGTTGGCGTGGCGCGAGGGAGCTCTCTGATTCGTCCATTCATTACAATCCGGCCCACGACGGCGAACTCGTAAATCGTGACACGCTATAATCACATGTTTCCATTACAAAACACCAAGCATGCTTGGCTCTGGCAAGGAGGGCGATGTTTTCTCCCATGGTCTCGATTCCTGGCAAGACCATTCCTTTTTACAGCTTTTAAAAACTAACATGTTTTACTATTTTCTTTTTTTTTAATATTTTCATGCATTTTAATTAATCTTTAAATATTTTTATCATGCATTTAAAAAATCACAAAAAATATTTTTCTTTTTATATTATTATCAAAAAATGTTTATTTAATTTTTAATATTAAAATTAATATTTTTGCATGCATATTTTATTTAATTATTAATTAATCATTAAAATGACTTTTAATTGTTTTTAATTATCGAAATCGATTCAGAAAATTACCAAAAATTTATCTTATCATCGTATTGCTATTACTAACATAAAACCTTTTTCCTCATTCAAAAATCATACTTTTTACTAACATTTTTCCTCTTATGCAAATTTCTCTTGTTTTCCGATTTTGTATCTGTTTACAGGTTGTAACGTTTCGGACGATTTTTCTTGCTTTTCTTTTTCAATTATGTAATTGCCTATGGGATGTAATAGTTTAATTAGGACTTTTATTTTCCGCACTCTTATTATGTAACTGCCCCAAAGCCATGTAATAGCGTAGGACTTTATCTTTCCGCACTTTACATTTCCGCAATTTACTTTCGGCACCCTATAAACTGCTAGTAATCAGGTGTGTATGGCAAGATAAAATTGGACATAGTTCACTCATAATGCCAAGATAAAGTATATCTGAATTTGACACACTCTTTTCACACATGCACCCCTTAAGGAAATTCTCTCTGCTTACGAATACAAATGGTCAAGTCCCTCGAACGTAGAGGTATCCTAGCACCGTTGCCTACGAAACAAATCATCATAGTCCCTTCGATACAGATATCATAGACCCACTATGTCGCCTACGAATACATGATCTTGACCCTCGATTGTCGCCTACGAAAAGTGATGATAGTCCCTTCGAATGTGCTAGGATACTTCCTACAAGTTGCTTTCTATGACCATCTGATGTCCCTTCGAATGTCCCTTTACATCCAACGAATAGGGTTACCTACCAACTAATGGTATGGATAGCGTTATTCTAAAGGAACGAAAACAGCACGAAAACGACCATTCTAAGTAGGTAATAAGACTTTTAGTTGCTTGCTCAAACAAAATACTTTTCACACCACACACTTTTGTCAAAGTTCAAACTCTTTTCAAAACGAAACATTTCCGAACACTTTGTATACATTCCTACATGAATCATTACAAAGTCAAAGCGAAATTCCTTTTCAAAACATTTTTGAACACACAGGAAGTACTTTTTTGAAAATGATCTAAGAGCAACTAAGAGCCCGTAGATAACTACGGATGGAAAGGGGTGCTAATATCTTCCCTTTTCATAACCTTCTCCCTTACTCAGAATCTAACGAAGGTCTTTTCCTGTTCTTTTCACCTTCCCTTAATTGGATAAAAGAAAAGTCGGTGGCGACTCTTGCTATCTGCAACATTTGCGATAAAAAGCAAAACAAATTCTCAAAGTCAGTTCACCGTATTACACATCCACGCAATAAGAGTAAACCGGTGAGAAATGCTCAAGGTATCAATAACATAGACAAAATACCCATTCATGCGTATCTGAAGCAATAACACCTACGAGAGAGGAGAAAATCCAATAAACAGACAATAGAATGTACACATATGTGTACAAGCCAAGGAACATGTGTATACACATTCTGATCAAGTGTACCTGCAAGAAAACCACGCAAGCAGACAATAGAATGTACGCATATGCGCACAAGCCAAGGAACATGTGTATACACATTCCGTACAAGGATACCTGCGAGAATGGAGTTAGACCGAAAAAGCAGACAAATAGAATGTACATGTGGGTGTACAAATGCAAAAGCACCTGTAAAAAGGGAGTAAAACCCAAGAAACAGATAATAAAATGTACACGTATGTGTACAAGCGCAAAACACCTGCAAGAACAGGGTTAGACCGAAAAAGCAGACAAATAGAATGTTCACGTGGATGTACAAATGTAAAAGCACCTGTAAAAAGGGAGTAAAACCCAAGAAACAGATAATAGAATGTACACGTATGTGTACAAGCGCAAAACACCCGCAAGAATGGAGTTAGACCGAAAAAGCAGACAAATAGAATGTACATGTGGGTGTACAAACGCAAAAGCACATGTAAAAAGGAAGTAAAATCCAAGAAACAGATAATAGAATGTACAAGTATGTGTACAAGCGCAAAACACCTACAAAAACGGAGTTAGACCAAAAAAGAAGACAAATAGAATGTACACGTGGGTGTACAAACGAAAAAATCTAAAGGTTGTGTCATAGGCATTTATAACACAAGCCCCTGCATCAAATACATCTCAAACAAGGTTCAAGAATGTAAGAACATGTGAGGTTTTGTGTTTAAAAGTCAGAAAAATTAAGTTTTCAGCTACAGGTCGCGCTAAGCCTGGTATATGGCGCTAAGAGCTTCCTCCTGTACAAACAAACCCAAAAGTCAGAGAATTTTGCGCTTAGCGTGCCTCTGGTGGCACTAAGCATGACCTGCTGCACAGACAAACCCAAAAGTTAGTGAATTTGGCGTTTAGCGAGACCTTGGTGGCTCTAAGCACGACCTGTAACCCGTAAGATTTTTCTGCTGCGAACCAAATCTTCTTTCCATGATGTTTTCATGCCAAAAGTCGATCCAAACAGTCAAATAACAAGGAAAAGTGCTTATTTGAAAGCACTTAAACTCGAAAGCCATCGTTTGTGGGCAAAATGCATAAGAACAAGACATGACAAAGCAATTATGTAGTCTTAAGCATGCAAAAGCAAACAATAAAGCGTCAAACCAAAATCCATGTGCAAAGTGATTCAAAAGCATACATTACAATATGGAGAATGCATGTCAAGGCGAAGCATTAATTATCCATAGGCCGCAAAGGTATTCATGACATGTGAAGAATGCAAGTTAAGCCTTAAAATCACAAGATTAGGTGCATGTATATGAGATATGTACAATGCAAATGCACCTAATGATCAAAATGCACTTAAATCTACATTTTGACACTCTTTTGTATGCAAATTACACTTTAATTCACATGAATCAATGCATGTTAATCAATCTAAACACTCTCTAATGCATGAGAATGTGATAGGTGATGTAAAATGCACAAATTAGTGACCTAAATGCAAGAAAATGCAACTACACAAGTGTATGTGTGTATTATGTACAAATTTCCTTCACATCGTCACAATAACGTTGCAAAATTCAATTCAATTCAAAGAATTCGAAGATAAAAATTCAAGAATCGGAATCCACACGGAATTTGCAAGCAATTTCAATATTCAATTTCAAGAAAAGCTAAAAGTCAAAAGTATCTTAAAATAAGTGCTTAATTGAACTAAACACTTACTTGCACTTGAAGCTTAAGTCAAATTGAAGAGGAATTCCTTGAGATCTTTAAAGAAAATACCAAATCAACACTGAATTGATGATAATACTTGAGATCAAGCTTAGATCCTTGAAGATGTTGAAGCTTCCATGGAGAATTGGAGAAGATGAAGAAGAATTGCTTAATTCTTGAAAATTGAAGAGGAATCAAAAGAAAAGAGCTTCTTCCAGATCGAATTCGACAAGAAGAAAAAGAAGAAAAGGAGAAGAATCCGGTGAAGAAACTGCTCCGATGAGAAGATGAAACTTTGGCTAAGTCGCAGGCTACGCTTAGCGGTAAGGGGCGCCCTTAGCACGGTCTTCGATGGTGACCGGTGCTAGGGAGGAACCAGGTGGTGGCTTTTGGTGGTTGCTTGGAGGGAAAGTTGTTTTCTTTTTTGATTTTTGTACTTGTAAGTTGAGAGAGAGAATTAAGAGTGATTTTGTGTGTAATTTGAGAAAATGAAAATCCTTCCCCAATTTGTGAAGGTAAAAATATATTTATAGTATGAGAGTTTGGGCCTTTGAGTGCCTTGGATCCACAATCAAGCCCAAATCACAATTATCCGAATAATTTTCGTAATTAGTCCAAAACACCCAAATCCTTCAGGAATTTGAAGTCGGAATGTAAACAAAAAACGTCTAGAACTTGATTTTTCTTGTGGAGACAAAATTTTGACTCAATCGGACGAACGGTGCAGGAGATACGAATTTTTGAAGTTTCAGCACAGTTTTCAGGCATCTGACACATGAAGAATTTTATTTGCGCACGTCGGAGAAAGTGCCTCGAACGAGGGCCTTTTGATCAAAATTTGAACTTAAGTATATGTGAGACAAATGAAGCCAACAAAATTTATGAACTTTTGGCACTGGTCCCACCTTGTTTTGATAAAAATAGAGAGAGATATGATTTTACCAAGTTCGCGTATCAGATGAAAATTGCTCGGTTCAACTCAAAATTGCGTCCGAAGAATAAAAAAGTGGTCTTAAACGGTGAGGAATCAGCTCCAGAGTTGTGAATGAAAGTTGTAGAGGGCTTCGATACGAAATTTTAGAAATTGGCCCTACTCAGTTTCAATTTTACATCTAGGAGATATAAAAAAATTAGTGCGCAGAACACACGATTCAGCACTTAAATTTAGTTTAATCCTTTTGAGAAATCGATTTTTCCGGGGACCTTTCTCACATAATTTGCTTCCGTCTTTCAAACGAAAGTTGTAGATAATAATGAGAGGGACTTTCCGGTCAAAATTAATCATAAAATACCCGACGAGATAAGAGATATGCCTTTTGGAGTGCCCATAACGCACTGAAAACCCGAAATCCACTTTATTGAGAAACAAGCGAATAAATTCTTTTTCTTGACGAAACGGCTTCCAATTTAAATAGATAAACTTGAGAGCATATTGAAATAATCCCAAAGTTTATGGAACCAAACCAAAATAGCTTTCCGAGCAAAATATGTTATATTGAGCATGCAAATCAAAGAATATCGATACCGGACTCAAAATGATCTGAGACAACCGAAACACACCATTTCTTTCACCACTTGGGATACCTTGAACCTGACAACCCTATGATTAATTCTATGCATGTGACTACGTGTATGTTTATGAACTTGAATTATAAGCCAGAAATACAAAAAAAAAGAGGGTAAATTTTGGGGCACAACAGATGGTCCAGCAATAGGTCAAACACCCCCAGCAAAGTTGCTATTTTTCTGTAGCGGCAAAAACTACGAGTATAAGCCATTGAATTGACTTAACTCAAAAAATAACAAAATAGTCGCCACCGCGCTTTTATTTTATCCAAAGGACTTGAAAAAAGAGCGAATAAAATCCTAACAAAAAGATCAGAGATCTGGGACCGGGGGGTAGTTATGCAAAGGGAAGGTGTTAGGCACCCAAAGCATCTACGGTACTCCACATGAACCTTTTTTGAAAATTTGTATATGTGTGCTAAAAAGAGTATGTACAAAATGGATGGTGGGGGAGAAAAGAAGTATTTTTTTATAATTTTTGGTTTGATAGAACTTCCAATGATGTGCAATGTTGAAATCAAAACCAAGTAGTTTGGCTAAAAAAGACCAAAATTGTGTGTTGGTTGATTTTAAGAAGAAAAAAATTTAGAAAAGCCACAAAGAGCTCAAAAAGTTTGAATGAGGTTAGGTGTTTTTTAGTCTTATGAAAAGAAATGTCAAAGTATTGTTAAATAAATTGAAAATTTATTAAGAAAACAAGTTTGAAAATTCATGGACCTAAGTCCAAGTTTTTTATGAAAGCGGTTCGAGTTTTGAAAACACGAATCCTTTGAAAAAGAGGAAATATTTTGAAAATTAAAGAATGGGGAGAAGATGAAGAGGCTAACCTAAGTGCATAAAGTAAAAGGTAAGGATAAAGAAAGATCTAACCAGGTGAGAAGATTAGTACTTGGTGTAACGTCCCGATTTATTAAAAACTATATTTACATTATTAATTTCAAAATTATCGGTTAATATTGATTGTGTGTTAAATTATATTTTAATCGGTATATTTGTTAATTTATTCGGACCGGTAATTATTTATTCGGACCGATAATTATTTATTCAGGCTTATTTAGTTTATTTGGGTTTTTGAATTATTAAGCTACAAGACTAGAATTAAGATACATTACCAATTAATTATGTCTTAAACAAAAACCAAGGCTAGTAGTGGTACTAGTGTTGTCTTATAAGTAAGAAAAGGAAAATAGAAACAAAGGGAAATAGAGAGTAAGAAGAAAAAGAGAGGAAAAGGGGTTTTGGAGAAAAGGAAGAAGAAGAATAAGAACAAGAACAAGCTAGGTTGTGGTTTGAAGAGGTGATTCAAGAAGAAATCTCAAAGCTTGCTAGAATCAAGAGTTAGAGGTAAGGGGTTTGATAATTTCTATCCTATAAATATATTAATGATGGATTGTATATGAGTTAGGGTTGTGAAAGTTTGGGTGTTTTTCTTGAAATTTCTTGGTTTGATTTGGTGTTTGGATTGTGATAATGATAGTATATTAGTTGGTATTGTAAAACCCCTTGGTGTATCTCTTCCATGGGTGTTGTTTATAGCACTTGGAAAGTAGCATAAAAATGAGAAAAACCGTCCATGAGCCGACTCATGCAGGGAAGCCAGAAGACGTCCGCCTTCCTGAGCGTGTAAAAGGAGAGTTTCTTCAGGCATGAGCTGACGCATGACCTGATGAGCCGATGCATGTCTTGTTAAAAATAGGGTATGAGCCGACGCATAGCTTTTATGAGTCGACTCATGATTTCCTGAAACTATGAGTCGACGCATGGAGAAGGCGTGCGCCTTCTCGGGCGCTGCCAGGCCTTAATTTTCCACTCATGAGCCGACCTAAGGACCCATAAGTCGGTTCATGCAGGCTGTTTTGAGAACTTTGCCTATTTTTGGATGTTCCTCACTTTCACCGGTTTAAAGCATGATATGTTTGTACATATAGGGTTTGGATAAGCATTAAAATATTGTACTTTCACCTTTGCTCTCACAGTTCTACCTCTGATGTTTGGTAAATAAAATGACGAGTATATTTTGGTGAATATTAATCTGTAACCGGAATTAATTAAATTATGAATATTGTTGATATGCTTCTTTTAATTGAATGCATGATTTTGGAGATTGATGAATTATTGTTGGTGATTTGCATAATGCAAAATATGTTGTTGTTTGTCATTTTACCTTGGAGTTTGGTAAACGAAACGTCGGGGGCTTATGCCTAAATGATGAATTGATGTTGTTATTGATTGTTGTTGTGGTGATTCGTGTCCATTGAGTCACATATGTCAGCATAAGCGATGGGGGCTGTAGCCTCGGCCTTAATGGCAACTTGTTGATAGCTATAATGGCAATGATGATGGCCTCTAATTACGGGCAATAGCGATGGGGGTTGTAGCCTCGGGTACCACATGCATAAACATTGTCGAGTCGCATTTTGTTGTTTGTGTCGTCGTTGTGGTTTATGTTGTTCAAGTTGTTGAGTTGTTTGGTGATGCATTAATTGTTGTTGATTTCGTGATGTTTTATGACGATTGTGATAAATGGTGATGATTTAGGTGGTGATGATAAAATTGAGTGAGATTGGAATATATGTTGAATATTACCTATTATCAGTATCTCTTTATAATTCTGAAACTGTATATTAATTATCATCTCTTTATTTATATGATTTGAATTATCTCACCCTTTACTTGTTTCGCCGTTACCTGTATATTGGTAACGTGCAGGTGGTCCGTGTTGATGAGGTGGATTAGCTCGAGTCATTACTTTTTGAGTCGCCTTGCTCTGATAGCGTAACACTCGGGATGGGCACTTTTGTTGTTTTGATTAGGATATTAGACTCGTATATCCTGATAACTATGTGGATTATGTTTATATCATAACATGATTATTTTGATGATGTATTAAGCTTTTATATGGCAAAGATGGTGATGTATTTGCTGTCGTGTATATACTTATATGCTTAGTTGATGTATGATGACGTGATTGATATATCCGAATTTTGATTATCTTGATGATGCATTTTATTGCAAGGTGGAAACCATGGATATGTGATGCCTCAATTTATTTATGAAATTTTATTACTCTGATTTTTATCATTAATTCCGACGGGTAGAATTGGGGTGTTACACTTAGCATCAAGAGCCAATACCATATCCCATCCTTTGGATTACGATATAAACAACAAATAACTAGACAATAAAATCAAGCTTCAGATAAGTCAATGCCTTAGATGAACTCTTGTCTTAAGAAAAACGGGCAGAGTAACAGTTGTATTTGGAGAAAATCCACTCTTAATTGAGTATAACGGAATAATCTGTATACAAAGATAATAGCTAGACAAGACATAATAACACCAAGGGCATTGAGATCTCCAAGCTAAGGGATAGGTCTTAATCCTAAGTCCAAAGATCAAGCTCCAAGTACAAGGATAGTAACCAAGTCCAATTAATTTTTTTTTATGTTTAAGTTGAATTATTAAGTGTTTTGGAAATGAAAAAATAAAGCTCATGTGAGCAAATTCAAAATAACAAGAAAATAAAATGCTCAAGTTAGCAAAGGAAAAATGACATAGAAAATAAATTCTCAAGTGAGCAAAGAAAAAAATGACATGAAATGTAAAATGCTAAAAATAAAAGTGCATAAAATAAAGAGCATAAAAGTAAAAGCGAAAAGTAAAGAGCGGAAATAAAAAGAGATTAATAAAGGTTAGAAATATGACCATCTTGAAACTTGTCAAGTATATCATCGAATTGTTAATTGTTAGTCGTCGGTAAGGTGACCATCTTGAAACTTGCGCATGAAGACTTGATAGAAGCTTGATAGAATCAACGTGACCACACGACAAGTTTCAATTGCTTTTTTGCAAGTATATCACCGGTTTTGGAATTATCACATCACTTGATCAAAGATGATTGAGAATTTCAAATGGACAAGGTTAGAAGAAACTTGCCAGAAGCTTGATTAGAAATCAACATGACCACACGACAAGCGCCAAAGGTGTTGAACCAAGATCAAAGCTTAAGTCATCTTTTGGGGCTTATGTTAGAACATTAAAGTTCATGCCACCAATTGATCACCTTCTCCGAATCGGGACAAAGAAAAAAATAAGATGAAGAGGAAGAAATGATTTTCAATTTTATTTTGCATCAGATGAATTTATTTTGGTCTTACTTCATCAAAATCAATCAACTCTCTTGGTGGATTTGGTCAAGAGACCTATCAACACCCAAATTCTGTTTGATGTTGAGGAAATTTGTGACTCTAAAATAAATTCAAAAGTTAGCAAAATAAAATGAAAACAAATATCAAATAAAAGGATTAAAAGTGATTTTTAAAATTAGGTTATTTAATTGGACTTTATTGACGAAATACATAAAATTAGATTAAAAGTGCTTTATTTTACAAGGTTTGATGGAGATTCCTACCTAAACGAAGTTCACTTTAGAGCTCAAACCGAGACTTAGATAAACGAGCGAGGTTCAAGGAAGAAGAATGAATGGTTAATTTCAAGGAATGGCTTTGAGAGTTCGAGAGAGAGTTTGCGCTATCAAAGCTTGAGGAAATGAGTGGAACGACTTGCTTATTTATAAGAGAAGTGAATGAGATCAAAAAAGAGGGTGTATAATGCAATTTGGAGCAAAATCGTGCACACCTGCACATGAGAAAAGTGTGACTTTCAAGTTGTCAAAACTCAGCCAAATCGTGTGTTTTATCCCTCTAATGAAGCTTGGAAACTTTTCTAATCATGTTTAAGCCAAAAACACGCATCAATTTGATCATTAGAGTCCACATTATTGAAAATAAAATCTGACTTCGATGAAAACTTCAGTTTCAAGGCACCTTATTTGCAACCATGGTTCTCCTCACTCAAGGACCTTTATGATTCAATCTTGGGCTCTATAGAAAGCTGAGGTTGCAAGGTTTACAATGCACATGGAAAGTTAGCATTTGGCATCCTGATCTAAAAGTTACACCCTCTTGAAATCACCAAAAACAAACTACTTTTTTCACACTTAGAAAAATTTCTAAGTTTGGCAAAAAAGTGACCTATAATGTTTCAATCCAAACATGGCCTTCCATTCAAAATTTTCTCTTGATTTTCAAAGATGAAATGAAGTAGACCTCTCAAAGAGAATTTTGCTAAAAGAACCAACTAAAAAATCCAAAAATTGAGCAAGTTATGGTCATGTGAAGTTGATGAAATTTCATAAAATGACCTATAATCTTTTGACTTCTTCAATTAACTTCCAAACACTTTCAATCTTCAAAACATATATGGAGATAAAGTTCACATATTCAAGATTGTTGTGCAAAAATAATGAACTCAAGGTGATAAGTGATGATCAAGATATGATCTTTTGAAGTTGATTGACCAACAATTGAGAAATTCATCAAGGACTTGTAATCTTTTGACTTCATAGGCAAATTTCCAAGCATTTTATCTTCTTACCAATTGAACCAAGTTGTATTAGAAATACTTAGGTTCATTGTGAAAGAAAAATGAACTCAAGGAGACAAGGGATGACCAAGTTATGATCCTTTGAAGTCATACAAGATAAATGAAGCATCAACCTAGAGAGTGGGCAATCATAGATGTCTAAAACAATATTCTCATCAATAAAACTCATTGGATCTAAGAATATTCATATTATAAGTCCTCTTAAGAATAAAATGACTTTGAAAACATCCACAAACTTCAAACAAACACCAAGATATGATCCTCAGAAGTCCAAAACCCTAATTTCAGGATAGATGGCCATAGAATGGAGAATTCTTTGAATTTGATGATCTTTTTCAAACATGACGCATACACTCAAGATAATAGGCCATGGTTGATGACAAGATAAGTTTTCAATGAGATACAATACTCTTAAAATCTTGAGAATTAAGGAGAGAAGGCATGGAAATAAACACATGAACATATTGACTCCTTAAATAAGAAACTTGTGCACCATTCTCCTACAATATTTAGCAAGCAAAGTGTTCACATATCATTGTTAGCCAAGTATCAATCATCACACACAAGAAATAAAAACATACACGAGGTGCTTGGTGATCTCCTAAGGGCAAAGCCAAAGATAGGAGAGAGAAGTAGATTCAAATGATGATCTTTGTGTCATGCAATGGTATAAAGTATGAGTGAATCTTAGGGTCAAAAATTAGGATACAACAATGTTGACATGAAAAGGATGTAGATCCTAATGTCTAGGCTCAAGAGTTATCCTAACCGAGCAGTCCTAAGGGAATGTTATCCTAATATCCGTCTTGGTTGTAACACCATGGGATGCAAAAGGATAAAGCAATCAAGTGCTTTGGAAGAAGCACACAAGCAATGCAATGCACAAATATATGTCACACATACGTAGGATAAGGCGTAAGTCCCATAGCTTACAACAACAACAATGTACCGGAATCAACTAGGAGCCGACACGTTCGATTCCCGTGAAAGGTATCACATCATAACATGAATTGTCAAGTGTGAAGAGAAATGATTGTAGGTATTAGTTGTAGATGTGAAACCTGAGAAGGCGTGGAGAGTCAAAATAGGAAACTCTTGCCACTTTTTATTATTGACTCGATAAAGGAAGAAACACGATTCACGTGTGCTGAACTGACACAGACTAGAACTGTGTGGGGGTTGATTGCGAACCCTTTCCGCGTGCCCATCATATCATCAGATATATGTATCAATCAGTATCAAAGCGGGACTTTGCTTGGTGGTGCCACTTTGGGTTGCCTAACCACTCATGACCTATGCAAGCACAAATGTAAACACTTACTGAGAATTACCTCCCTATGCACAGAAGAAGAGTTTAAACAAACCATACAAAAGTAACACACAAAATCTCCCTAAACAGGTCTTTAAATAAACCATAGGGGTTCCTGAACATACTCCAACTACAGAAACCACATCATGCATCTCTAGTCATACTTCTCATGGAAAAATAAAGCGGTAAAACCCTATTTCTCATGCTCTCTAGAAAAGCGGTAAAGAATGCGGTAAAAAGGTATAGCAAATACCACACGGATAAGAATTCGTAAGCAACTGCAAGCTAAGAAATACTCTGGAAAACTTCAAGTACTGCTGCCAAGCAATAAAGAAACTGGTGAGATATTCACTGAGGCATCAAAGCATGAGCGGAATGTGTAACACCCCTTCTAAAATACCTCGAATAATTATTTAGTTTAATAATGAAATCAGCTTTAATCAGAGTTAACACGGTAATACAAGGGATGCCACAATGGTAAAATAAACAAAACTTCAAATAAAACACAGAGAGCTATGCTACATCGAGGGTCACTATCAAAATAATCAATTAAGTTAAGACCATGTCTTACACAAAAATAACACCATCAAAACAAAATGTAATAAATCAAACTCTTATTTATTCCTAAAGTAATTCCAGATAACAATTGAATAGAGAATAATTCCTCAGCTAAACGTTCCCTAGTGTTACAACCTATCAGAGCATGACACTGACACGCGGACTTAAATGAATATAGCTCTAGAGCCATCCTCACCAACTCCGAAATGCTAACTTTAATCAAATTGTTAAAGTAAGGGTGAGATTTCTCATAATTAAAATACATTATAAGCTTCTCAATCAACAATATATCACAACATATTATTTCACCCATCTTAGCATAGATTCCGATTCAACACGCAGATACAACCATACAAGTCATTATGCACAACAAATAATAACAAAAGAATTGTAACACCGAAGACATCCTAACATGTTACAATCCCATGCAAACACAAATGCGTACAATGCATGTGGTACCAACACATGACCAAGTCACACACACCGATCCTCATCAACCTGATACGAATCATCGATTTGCCCGACACCATCGAAGTCAAGAATCCACCTAACCACCACTATCCACTGGTACGGTTAATCTATACAAGTCAAATTCCACACAATGGGAATTAACTTCACCAAAATGCATATGCATGCACAACACCAAAGATGCAACATTTAATCGCCTATGAAATGCATCAAACCATCATAATCGAATCAAATCAAACATGATATTCTCAACAATCATGCACATAATCAACAGATAACATGTCTTTCATTCACACAAATCGATACTTCAATGTCACAGTACACTACCTCCCATATGCCAAATACACATCGAATAAATAATCACTTATTTCAAATCCGACACATTTTCCAAATAATTTTAAGTTACAGAAATTTTTCATTTCATAAAATAGAGCATTTAATTTAAGAAATAACGTCCAAAACGGCGACTAAAACGGACTTACGGTTTGAAAGTTATGAATTTTCAAAGTTTAGTATTTTTCAAAAGTTAGAACCTTCTCCATATGCAGAACCGGTTCCCAAGTCTAAAACACGCCTGAAAATGTATGGGAACCCGTTCCTCCGTAGGAAACCGGTTCCATAGAAAATCTTATTTTCTTTGAAAATTACGTGGAACTCGTTCCTCCCCAAGGACAACCCGTTCCCGAGTTCAAAATGCCCGCTTAATTTACATCGAACCCGTTCCTCCCACTGGGAACCGATTCCCACGACTTCGTGAGCCAAAAAATAGTTGACAAAAAATGCCACAAAATCATTTTTCATTCTTTCCAAAACATACCCATATAATCCAATACCAGAAAATCACTTAATCAATACCATTAACATGCAATATAACATGTTTTATTCATTCCAATTAACCCTATAATACACAAACCAAAAGATTCTACTCAATCCGACACAATAGAGACAATTCTACGGAAACCTAAAATTCCTAAACTGAGATTTCCTAACATGCTATGATCCATACGGTCGAATTCAAAACCGATAATACATAATAATTAATCGAAATCACCCTTACCTGTGGGTTCTTCGACTCCGACACGAAATGATTTTTCTCCTTCCTTTCCTCTTCTCAATTTCACGATCGTGAGTTTCTCCCAAAAGTGATTCCTTTTCTTCCTTCTTTTATTCCTTTTATTATTCTAATAAAATAAAATAAAGTAATTAATGTGAGAGTCTTTACCCTCACACCCTCACTTTATTCATCACACCACCAATAATTCCATTTCCTTATTCCATAATTAATCCCAATAAATCCAATATATTAATAAATTATATTCTCAATTAAATTAATAATTAAAAATCATAATTATTTAATAATCGAATTATTTGGGTGTCACAACTCTCCTTAACTAAAAGAGTTTTCGCCCTCGAAAACATACCTTAGACGAAAAGTTCGGATACGAGTCCTTCATCTGACTCTCCAGCTCCCAAGTTACATTTCCTCCAGCCGGTCCTCCCCAAGCCACTCTCACCAAAGCGATCTCTTTGCCTCGCAACTGTTTCAACTTCCGATCCTCAATTCTCGCAGTACCGCTCAACAACAAATTCTCTCGACAGATATCATCTACTGAATCTCATGAGACGGATCAGTAATGTACTTTCTCAGCTGAGATACATGGAAAACATCATGCAAATTTGCAAGTGACGGCGGCAAAGCAATCTGATACGCAACCTTCCCAATTCTCTTGGTAATTTGAAATGGACCAATAAAACGCGGAGTCAACTTATTTGACTTCAAGGCTCGACCAATACCGGTCATCGGAGTAACTCGCATAAACACATGTTCTCCTTCGCTGAACTCAAGATCTTTCCTTCTCTTATCATGATAACTCTTTTGACGACTCTGAGAAGTCCTCATCTTCTCCTGAATCATCTTAATCTTTTCCGAAGTCTGTTGAACAATTTCTGGTCCAATCACAGCACTTTCTCCAGATTTATACCAACACAACGGCGTCCGACACCTCCTACCATACAATGCCTCAAACGGAGCCATACAAATACTCGAATGAAAACTATTGTTGTAGGTAAACTCAACCAATGGCAGATAACTATCCCAAGCTCCTCCTTTCTCTAACACACAAGCTCTTAACAAATCCTCCAACGACTGAATCGTTCTCTCCGTCTGACCATTTGTCTGAGGATGATAAGCAGAACTCAATCGCAACTTAGTACCCAAAGCTTCCTGTAATCCCGTCCAGAACTTAGATGTAAACCTCGGATCTCGATCCGACACAATACTAGAAGGAATACCATGCAACTCACAATCTTATCAACATACAATTCTGCCAACCTCTCCATCGGATAATCCATTCTTATCGGAATGAAGTGAGCAGATTTCGTCAACCGATCCACAATAACCCAGATAGAATCACAATTCTCTTCCCTAAACCGCATACAAAATCCATAGAGATTCCATCCCATTTACATTCTGGAACAAACAACGGTTCCATCAATCCTGACGGTTTCTGATGCTCAATCTTCGATTTCTGACACACCAAACAAGCATACACAAACTCAGCAATTTCTTTTTTCATTCCAGGCCACCAAAACAACTTCTTCAAATCATGATACATTTTAGTAGCACCAGGATGGATACTTAACCCACTACGGTGTCCTTCTTCCAAAATACTTTTTCTAATCTCAGCGACATCCAGAACACACACCCTGCCACCAAACCTCATAACGTCATTCTCATCAATCCGGAACTCACCTCCTTGACCTTGGTTGATCAATGTCCATTTATCAATTAATTCAACATCAGACTTCTGTCCATTTCTAATCTCTTCCAGAATACCACTAGTCAGCTTCAACATACCCAATTTCACACTATTCGGAGTAGTTTCACAAACCAAACTTAAGTCTCTGAACTGTTCAACCAAATCTAACTCACGAACCATTAACATCGACATGTGCAAGGACTTCCTACTCAAGGCATTCAGAATAACGCTTGCCTTACCAGATGGTAATTCAAACCGAAATCATAATCCTTCAGAAATTCCAACCATCTCCTCTGCCTCATATTCAACTCTTTCTGATCAAAGAGATACTTCAGGCTCTTATGATCACTGAACACCTCAAACCGAGAACCATATAAATAATGCCTCCATAACTTCAAAACAAATACAACAACTGCCAATTCCAAATCATGGGTCGGGTAATTCCTTTCATGAATCTTTAATTGTCTCGAAGCATAAGCCACAACTTGCTTATCTTGCATCAACACACCACCTAATCCCATCAGTGACGCATCACAATACACAACAAAGGACTTCGCCGGATTCGACAAAATCAAGATCGGAGCACTAGTCAACCTCCTCTTCAGCTCTTGAAATCCTTTCTCACATTCAACATCCCAAACAAACATCTGACCCTTCCTGGTCAACTTAGTCAACGGCAACGCTAGTTTGGAAAATCCTTCAATAAACTTCCGGTAATAACCTGCAAGCCCCAAAAAACTACGGATCTCAGAAGCATTCTTCGGCGCTTCCCACTGAGATACTGCTTCTACCTTCGTAGGATCCACAACAATTCCATTCTTGGAAATTACATGGCCAAGAAAACTTACTTCCTCTAACCAGAATTCACACTTGGACAACTTCGCATAAAGCTTCTTCTCTCTCAACAATTCCAATACAACTCTGAGATGTTTTGCATGCTCCTCATCACTTTTCGAATAGATTAAAATATCATCAATGAACACCACTACGAACTTGTCAAGATACGGATGAAATATCCTGTTCATATACTCCATAAAAACACCAGGTGCATTAGTAACTCCAAACGGCATAACAGAATATTCATAATGCCCATACCTCGTTCTAAATGCAGTTTTCTGAATATCCTCCGACTTCACACGAATCTGATGATATCCAGATCTCAGATCAATCTTACTAAATACACAAGCTCCAACGAGTTGATCCATCAAATCATCAATCCTCGGCAAAGGATACCGATTCTTGATTGTAACTTTATTCAACTATCTGTAGTCAACGCATAATCTCATTGAACCTTCTTTCTTCTTAACTAACAACACCGGAGCACCCCACGGCGAAACACTGGGACGAATGAACTTCTTCTCAAGTAACTCCTCCAACTGCTTCTTCAGTTCAACTAACTCAGATGCCGACATGCGATAAGGCGCCATCAACACTGGACTAGTTCTAGGAATCAAATCTATAGTAAATTCGACCTCTCTCTCAGGTGGCAATTCACTAACGTCTTCCGGAAACACCTCAGGAAATTCATTCACCACTGGCAATCCATCACTCTTTGCTTTTCCCTCCGCTTCTATTGCAGAATACAACATAAACACCACAACACCATCTTTCACAGCTAGGTTCATCTGTTTAACCGACATAGTCACATCTTCGACACCAACCTCTTCAGGAAAAATAACCGTCTTCGTGAAACAGTTGATATGAACCTGATTGAATTCCAACCAGTTCATTCCAAGGATGATATCAAGTTGTTCTAACGGCAGGCACACTAAGTCCATACCGAAACCCTTACCAAAAATCACAACAGGACAATTCCTACAAACATATGAAGTAGTCACTGAACCCGACGCAGGAGTATCAATAACCATACTTCCATCCATATTAGAAATTTCCAAATTCAATCTTTTAGCACAATCCAAAGCAATAAAAGAATGCGTAGCTCCAGTATCAATAATAGCATTCAAAGGTATGTCATTAATAAAACATGTACCTTTAATCAGCCGATCATCTAGCTTAGTCTCTGATCCAGACAATGCAAACACTTTACAACCAGCTTGCTCCTTCTTGGGTTTTGTACACTGAGGACGAGTATGACCCTCTTCACCACAGTTGTAACATGTCACCACCCTCACTCTGCAGTCATTGGCTACATGGCCGGGTTTTCCACACTTGAAACACTTCATATCAGTACCCTTGCAGTCAGTCCACCATACGATGTCCTGTCTCACCACACTTGTAGCACTTAATGGAAGAACCGGAATCTCCTCCACTACACTTCTTCCAACCACCGGATCTCTGATTATTCCTATCATAAGGCTTGCCACGATCCATCTGTTGCTTACCTTTCCTATCAACATACCCTCGAGCATTCGACTTGGTGTTAACAAGATCTTCCTCCAAAATCCTACTATAGTCTACCAAATCAGGAAACCTTCGGATGCGCTGATACTGAATACCCTGCTTGATCTCATCACGAAGACCATTCTCAAACTTGATACATTTGGAAAACTCTCCATCTGCATCGTTAGTATAATGAGCATAATACTTCGCCAATTCAGTAAACTTCGAAGCATACTCACTCACAGTCTTGTTACCCTGCTTGAGTTCCAAAAACTCAATCTCCTTCTTGCCTCTGATGTCCTCAGGAAAATACCTTCTCAGAAAATCTCTCCTGAACACAGCCCAAGTCAACGCAATACCATCTTCTTCCATTTCGCCGTAGCAACCCACCACCATCGCCTTCCTCTGCTAACACGTGAGTACCATACCTCACTTTCACTCCTCAAAGACAATCAATTACCCCAAGATCCTCTCGATCTCCTTCAACCACTTCGAGCACCCTGGATCATGTGCACCCTTGAATAATGGAGGATTATTCCTCTGAAAATTCCCCAATTGTCTATCAAGACCGATAACACCCCGATTCCTCCGAGCACACCAAAAGATTCCCAATGCTTCAAAGAATAGCATCATCGCTTTTCCATATTCTTCCGCCATTGTTTTGTAACATTACAAAACAATCTCATCAGCACACAAGTATCGACAGTGATATCTTACACTAGTCGCATACAAAAGGGATAACGACACTAGACAAGACCAACTATGCTCTGATACCACTAATGTAACACCCCTTCTAAAATATCCTGAATAATTATTTAGTTTAATAATGAAATCAGCTTTAATCAGATTTAACACGGTAATACAAGGGATGCCACAATGGTAAAATAAACAAAACTTCAAATAAAACACAGTAGCCATGCTACACTGAGGGTCACTATCAAAATAATCAATTAACTTAAGACCATGTCTTACACAGCGGAAATAACACCATCAAAACAAAACAGAATAAATCAAACTCTTATTTATTCCTAAAGTAATTCCAGATAACAATTGAATAGAGAATAATTCCTCAGCTAAACGTTCCCCAGTGTTACAACCTATCAGAGCATGACACTGACACGCAGACTTAAATGAATATAGCTCTAGATCCATCCTCACCAACTCCTGAGCTGCTAACTTTAATCTGAAATTGTTAAAGTAAGGGTGAGATTTCTCATAATTAAAATACATTATAAGCTTCTCAATCAACAATATATCACAACATATTATTTCACCCATCTTAGCATAGATTTCGATTCAACACGCAGATACAATCATACAAGTCATTATATACAACAAATAACAACAAAAGAATTATAACACTGAAAGACATCCTAACATGTTACAATCCCATGCAAACACAAATGCAGACACAATGCATGTGGTACCAACACGTGACCAAGTCACACACACTGATCCATCATCAACCGGATACAAGAATCATCGATTCGCGACACCATCGAAGTCAAGAATCCAGCCTAACCACCACTATCCACCGGGTACGTTAATCTATACAAGTCAAATTCCACACAATGGGAATTAACTTCACCAAAATGCATATGCATGCACAACACCAAAGATGCAACATTTAATCACCTATGAAATGCATCAAACCATCATAATCGAATCAAATCAAACATGATATTCTCAACAATCATGCACACAATCAACAAAGATAACGTGTCTTTCATTCACACAAATCGATACCTCAATGTCATGTACACTACCTCCCATATGCCAAATACACATCAAATAAATAATCACTTATTTCAAATCCGACACATTTTCCAAATAATTTGAAGTTACAGAAATTTTCATTTCATAAAATAGAGCATTTAATTTAAGAAATAACGTCCAAAACGGCGACTAAAACGGACTTACGGTTTGAAAGTTATGAATTTTCAAAGTTTAGTATTTTCAAAAAGTTACAGAGAACCTTGCCTCCATATGCAGAACCGTTCCTCAAGTCCGAAAACACTGAATGTATGGGAACCCGTTCCTCCAGGTAGGGAAACCGGTTCCCAGAGAAAATCTTATTTTATTTGGAAAAATTACACGTGGAACCCGGTTCCTCCCACTAGGGAACCGGTTCCCACGACCTTCAGAGCCAAAAAAAACAGTTGACATCAAACAGTTTTCCGAAAATCATTTTTCATTCTTTCCAAAACATACCCATATAATCCAATACCAGAAAATCACTTAATCAACACCATTAACATGCAATATAACATGTTTTATTCATTCCAATTAACCCTATAATACACAAACCAAAAGATTCTACTCAATCCGACACAATAGAGACAATTCTACGGAAACCTAAAATTCCTAAACTGAGATTTCCTAACATGCTATGATCCATACGGTCGAATTCAAAACCGATAATACATAATAATTAATCGAAATCACCCCTTACCTTGTGGGTTCTTCGACTTCCGACACGAAACAGATTTTTCTCCTTCCTTTCCTCATCTCAATTTCACGTACTGTGAGTTTCTTCCAAAAGTGATTCCTTTTTCTCTTTTTCCTTCTTTTATTCCTTTTATTATTCTAATAAAATAAAATAAAGTAATTAATGTGAGTAGAGTCTTTTACTCCTCACACCCTCACTTTATTCATCACACCACCAATAATTCCATTTCCTTATTCCATAATTAATCCCAATAAATCCAATATATTAATAAATTATATTCTCAATTAAATTAATAATTAAAAATCATAATTATTTAATAATCGAATTATTTGGGGTGTCACAGAATGTGCGTTTGTACACATCCGAGGCAAATAAACCTGCAAAAGGTTGCAAACCAAACAATGCAGACAATACGATGCGCATTCATGCGCAAAGAGATGTCAGAATGTGCGTTCGTACACATTCGAACAAGATAACCTGCAAGAAATCACAACCAGACAATAGGATGCGTATTCATGCACAAACAAGTGTTAGAATGTGCATTCGTACACATTCGAATCAAGGGAACCTGCAAGAGAAGTGAAAACCAAACAAGCCAACAAAGGTTTACGCGTTCTTATGCAAACAAGCAATAGAATGTGCGTTCGTGCACATTCAAATCAACATACACCTGTAAGAAAGGTGAAAATCCAACAAGTAGACAAAGATTTGCGCGTTCGTACGCAAACAAGTAATAGAACGAGCGTTCGTGCACATTCGAATCAACATACACCTGCAAGAAAGGTGAAAACCCAACAAGCAGACAAAGATTTGCACGTTCGTACGCAAACAAGAAATAGAATGTGCGTTCGAGAATATTCGAATCAAAATAACCCGCAAGAGAAAACCCACAACAACTAGACAATAGAATGTACACGTATGTGCACAAGTAATAGAATGTACGTTCGTACACATTCACAAACGGATAACCTGCAAGAAAGTTGTCAATCCACGACAATCAGACAATAGAATGTACACGTATGTGTACAAGCAATGGAATACACATTCCTACGCATCCAAACAAACGGATAACCTGCAAAAGAGGTGTCAATCCAAGCAAACAGACAATAGAATGCATATGTATATGTGCAAGTGCAAGATAAAGATGACAATAGTCCAAATCTCAAGTAAAAGAATTCAAAGTACCTTGCACATGAAATAAAGTGTTAGAATTAACAAAGCAAGTGCTAGAAATAAAGCACCGAATGCAAAATCGATTTAAGATATGATTATAAACTAGTATAAGCATGTAAAACGTGAAATAAAATCACAAAAATCGGCTTGGGAAGTCGATTTTCCGAAATCGGAGCGAAAAATTCAACTTCTCAGAATCGATTAAGAATCGCGTGGTTGCTTGCAAAACCGTCAACGAATTCAAAAACATGAGCGGTTTTAATTAATTTTAAGCGGAAGTGTCATTTTTTGGACCTTAAAGTGACGGGGAAGCAACTCCGTTTAGGAATGTTGCACTCAAAATTTGGTTCTAAAACCTCCAAAAACGGTTCCAGAACATGCCAAAACGTAGGAGACATGTACCGTTACTTTGGTCTTTTGCGGAAAAATGAGTTCCGATGCACAAAAACGTTGAAAAACGCTTATGGAATCACAAAATTCATGTGTTGAATTAAATTTCAATTCACTTTTGTTTTGATTTTTGAAATGTGAAATAAATCAGAATTTAATTCACCTACATGTAATCAATAAGCCAAAACAAAGTGAAATGCAAATTGTACAAAATGCAAAGTTGTTTGAATGAGAATGGATGCAAAATTATGCATGTAAATGCATATTTAATCACATTTCCTATGATGTTTCATGTATGAAATGAGAATAAATGGAATACAATATGTGTATGATGGATGCTCAATGTGAACCATGCCTAAATGTAATGCAAAACATGATTAATGTCATATGAAATCAAGAATGCAAAGTGTTGTGGTGTTGTGATTTCATACATGTGATTAAGTGTCTTCAACATGTGAAAAGGTGAGTGAAAAGTGAGGTTTTGACACACTTAAACGTCATAAAAATTGAACACTGACACACAAACTTGATTCAATTATTCTATGTGCATATATGTCAACACGTGAGGATGCAAATTATGTCTTAGATATAAGATTAGATGCATCATGTACAATGCAAATGCTACCTACAACTAAAATGTGCCTAAAGCTACATTTCAACACAATTTTATTAATGAATTAAGCCTTAATTCACATGATTCAATGCAATTCAATCAACCTATATGCTATTTAATACATGAGCATGTGATAAGTGATGCAAATATGCAATTAAAGTGACTAAAATGCAAAGAAAATGAACTACACAAGTGTATGTGTGTGTTATGTACAATTTCCTTCACATCGACACACTTTAACGTTGCAAAATTGGAATCACATCAAGGAATTCAAAAACAAAAATTTAAGAATCGGAATCCACGCGTAAATTGAAATCAAATTCAATAATCAATTTCAAGAAAAGTTGAAATTGAAAAATTGATTAAAATAAGTGCTTATTTGAGATAATCACTTACTTGACCTTGAATTTTGAGGTTGAATTGTTGAAGAAATACCAAATTCTAGCTCCAATTGTTGATAATAATCGGAATTGAAGTAGAAATCGGAGAGGAAAACTTGAATCCTTGAGCAATTGAAGAAAATTGGAGAAGAAACCCTCCTATAGGGAAACCCGAGCAATAAAGGAGAAGATAAAGGGTGCTAGTCGGGCTGTCCGCGGCATGGAAAGGAGGAGAGAGGCTGGAGACCGTCGGACAAGGCTGACCGGCGCAAGGGAATGACCGACGTGAGGGTTCTGATCGGAACTCGGTTAGAGCGAGGGGAAAAGGCCGCGCAAGGAGCTTGGCCGAGAAGGGAGGGGACCGGCCAGTGAGGCGGCGGTCCGGATGGTGGTCGGAGGTGCTAAGAGCGATGGCCGGAGGGAGTAGTGGTGGATGATCGGTCTTGAGGCTTGGAGGGAAGAGTGAAATTTGCTTTTTGCTCTTGAGTTTGCTTTGTGAGTTTGAGAGAGTTTTAAGAGATAAAATTGGTTATTTGAGAGGAAAATTAGGCAAATGATTGTGTGTTCTCAAATTGTGAAGGGGAAAATTTATTTATAGTGTGAAAAATTGGGCCTAAGAGTGCCTTGGATCCATAATTAAGCCTAAATCGCAATTATCCGAATAATTTTTGTATTTATTCCAAAACAGCCCGATTTGTGCGAAATTTGAAGTCATAATGCAAACGAACAATGTCCGGAATGCGATTTAGCTTCATGTGAGTCAAAATTTCGACTCAATTGGACGAACAGTCCAGACGATACGAATTTTTGAAGTTTCAGCACAGTTTTCGAGCGTCTGACACGTGCAAAATATTAATTGCGCTCTTTAGAGAGATTGCCTCGAACGAGGGTCTTCTGATCATAATCCGAACTCGGTGTCTCTGTGATGGATGAGGCCAACAGAATTTATGAACTTTTGGCACTGTTACCACCTCATTTTGATAAAAATTGAGTGAGATATGATTTTTGAACTTTGCGTATCAGATGAAAATTGCTCAGTTCACCTCGAAATCAAGTCCAAAGAATAAAAAACTGCTCTTAAATGATAAGAAATTGGCTCTAGAATTGTTCATGAGAGTTGTACAAGACTTCAATACGGAATTTTAGAAATCGTCCCTGCTCAGTTTTGATGTTCCGTCTGGGAGATATGAACTTTTTAGCGCACCGAGAACACGGTACAACACTAAAATTCAATTTATACCACTTGAAAGATCAAATTCTTTGGTGACCTTCCTCACACAATTTGCTTTCAGTTTTCAAACGAAAGTTGTAGATGATAATGAGATGGAATTTTCAGTAAAAAATTATTAGAAAATACTTGACGAGCTAAGAGATATGCCTTCTGGAGCGCCCGAAACGCGACGAAAATCCAAAATTCACTTTATTGAGAAATAAGCAATTAAAGTCTTTTTCTTGACGAAACGACCTTTAATCTGAATATATAAAATGGAGAATATATTGAAATGATCCCAATGCTCGTGGAACCAAACCAAAATAGCTTTCTGACTAGAAAATCTGGCATTAAGCATACGAACCGAAAAATATCGATATCGGTCTCGAAATGTTCTGAGATAGCCGAGACACACAGTTTCTTCCACAAATTGAGATACTTAGAATCCGGTAGCTATGTGATAAATGTTATGCATGAGTATGTATGTACATTTATGATGATGCAATTATAAGTCAGAAATACTGAAATGAAGAGGGTAAATTTTGGGGTACAATATTAGTTTAATATTATATTAGTATTAATTATTAATTATTATTTATTTATGTAGAATCAATTTTAAAAAATAAAATTAGGCTTGATGTTAGAGTAGATATGAATATGACATGTGTATTAGAGTAGCTATTAGAATGTCATGTGTCTAGGGTTGTCATCATGACAACCTTAGATTTATATTAAACTAGATGTCTATCTGCGCGATGTGTGGATAAGTTTATTAAAGGTTAAATTACATTTTTGATTCTCTTATTTTAGTATTTTCACGATTTTAGTCCCCCTATTTTTATTTTTAAACACTTTTGGTCCCCATTCCCATTTTGGCTACAAAAAATAACCATGTTTCCCTTTTTAAAATAAATGTTTTTCCTTCCTTGTAATTGTATAACACACAACTAATATTTTATTATATTCCACGTATTTTAAAAAGTGACATATAAACGTTTTTTTGTAACCAAAGTAGGGATGGAGTGTGACACCCCAAATAATTTGATAATTAAATGATTATGATTTTTAATTATTAAGTTAATTGAGAATATAATTTATTAATATATTGGATTTATTGGAATTAATTATGGAATAAAGGAATGGAATTATTAGAGGTGTGTTGAGTAAAGTGAGGGTGTGAGGAGTAAAAGACTCTACTCACATTATTTAATTCATTTTATTTATGTTAGAGGAATAAAAGGAATAAAAGAAGGAAAGAGGAAAAAGAGTTATTTTGGAGAAAACACACATACGTGAAGTTGAGAAGAGGAAGAGGAAGGAAGAAAACCTAAGGTGTCAGAATTCGAAGAACTCACAAGGTAAGGGGTGATTTTGATTAGTTAATTCATATTATCGGTTTAGATATTCAATGGTATGGATCGTAGTATGTTAAGAATCCCGGTTTAGAATGTTAGGGTTCCATAGAATCGTCCCTATTGTGTCAGATTATAGGTTGAAAACAATTAGAGTGTCGGATAGTAAAAAGGAATGATGAAATAATGTTGTTTGATGATTTAATGATGCAAATTGGATGTGTTTTGGTGTTTCCCATATAGCAATTCGTATGGGTATGTTTGGGTTTGGTTTAGAGTGGATGAATGCTGTCAAAAGTGCAGAAAATGGCTCTGCAACACGTGGGAACCGGTTCCCAGTGGGGAGGAACCGGGTTCCACATTGAAAATTTGTGAAAACTGGCAAAAATGCACTCAGGAACCGATTCCAGTATGGGTAGGAACCGGGTTCCCATACAATTTTCCGTGTGATTTTTGAACTTGGTGAACCGGTTCCGATATGTAGGAACCGGTTCTCGTATTTTTTGAAAAATGTCAAACTTTGAAAATTCATAACTTTTAAACCGTAAGTCCGTTTTGAGTGCCGTTTTGGAAGTTATTTCTTAAATTTAATGCTCTATTTTATAAAATGAAAAGATTTTCTAAAACTTGAAATTATTTTGAAAATGAGCCGAATTCCGAAATAGGTGATTATTGACTGGCGCATATTGATGTGTATGTGACAGTGAAACTATGATGAATTGATGTATTCGTATTGTGTGGATGAAAAGCATGTTTATGTTGCTAATGGTGGTATGCATGATGGTTGAGATATCATGTTTTTAGTTTTGATTCAGTTATGATAAATTGATGTATTTCATAGACTGATTTGATGTTGCATGCTAGTGACTTGCGTGCATATGCATTGTTTTGGTGAAGTTAATTCCCATTGTGCGGAATTTGACTTGGATTGCCGATAACCGATACCCGAGAGAGGATGGGTGGTTAGGATGGATTCGTGTCCGGGTGTTTATGGACGAATCGATGGTTACTGTATCCGGTTGATGATGGATCAGTGTTGGGTGACTTGGTCACGTGTTGGTACCACATGCATTGTGTCTGCATTTGTGTTTGCATGGGATTGTAACATGTTAGGATGTCTTCCAGTGTTGCAATTCTTTTGTTGTCTATTGATTATGCATGATGACTTGTATGATTGTGGTTGCGTGTTGAATCTGAATTTATGATAAATGGGTGAAATAATATGCTTGTGATATATTGTTGATTGAGAAGCTTATAATATGTTTTAATTATGAGAAGTCTCACCCTTACTTTAACAATTTCAGATTAAGGTTAGCAGCTCAGGAGTTGGTGAGGATGGCTCTAGAGCTTGTCTTTTAAGTCCGCGTGTCAGTGTCATGCTCTGATTAGGTTGTAACACTGGGGAACGTTTAGTTGAGGAATTAGTTATCATTCAATTGTTTCTTTGAATCTCATTGAGAATATTTATGGTTTATTTAGTTTTAGCTTTGGTATTTTCCGCTGTGTAAGACATGGTCTTAAATTGATTGAATTATTTGAATAATGATCCTCAGTGTAGCATGGCTACTGTTTATTTGGAGGTTTTATTTTATTTAATAATTGTGGCATCCCTTGTTCCGTGTTAACTCTGATGAATTGTGACTTTAATCATTGATATAATTAATATATTCGGGGTATTTTAGAAGGGGTGTTACAATAGTGGTATCAGAGCATAGTCGGTCTTGTCTTGTGTCGTTATCCCTTTTAGTATGCGACTAGTGTGAGATGACACTGTCGATACTTGTGTGCTGATGTAGATTGTTTTGTAATGTTACAGAATAATGGCTGGAAGAGGTAACGGAAGGAACGACGATGCTATTGCTGAAGCATTGGGAATGTTGGTTGGAGTGCTCGGAGGGAACCAGCAGGGAGCTGTGATTGGTGCTGACCGACAATTGGGGAATTTTCAGAGGAATAATCCTCCGTTTTTCAAGGGTGGACATGATCCCGAAGGTGCTCAGAAGTGGTTGAAGGAGATCGAGAGGATCTTCAGAGTAATTGACTGTGCTGAAGGGATGAAGGTGAGATACGGAACTCACATGTTAGCAGAGGAAGCTGATGACTGGTGGGTTGCTACCAGAACTGAACTGGAAGAAGATGGTATTGCGTTGACTTGGGCTGTGTTCAGAAGAGCTTTTCTGAGGAGGTACTTTCTTGAGGACATCAGAGGCAAGAAGGAGATTGAGTTTCTGGAACTCAAGCAGGGTAACAAGACTGTCAGTGAGTATGCTTCGAAGTTTACTGAGTTGGCGAAGTATTATGCTCATTATACTAACGATGCAGATGGAGAATTTTCCAAATGTATCAAGTTTGAGAATGGTCTTCGTGATGAGATCAAGCAGGGTATTCAGTATCAGCGCATCCGAAGGTTTCCTGATTTGGTAGACTATAGTAGGATTTTGGAGGAAGATCTTGTTAACACCAAGTCGAATGCTCGAGGGTATGTTGATAGGAAAGGTAAGCAACAGATGGATCGTGGCAAGCCTTATGATAGGAATAATCAGAGATCCGGTGGTTGGAAGAAGTGTAGTGGAGGAGATTCCGGTTCTTCCATTAAGTGCTACAAGTGTGGTGAGACAGGACATCGTATGGTGGACTGCAAGGGTACTGATATGAAGTGTTTCAAGTGTGGAAAACCCGGCCATGTAGCCAATGACTGCAGAGTGAGGGTGGTGACATGTTACAACTGTGGTGAAGAGGGTCATACTCGTCCTCAGTGTACAAAACCCAAGAAGGAGCAAGCTGGTTGTAAAGTGTTTGCATTGTCTGGATCAGAGACTAAGCTAGATGATCGGCTGATTAAAGGTACATGTTTTATTAATGACATACCTTTGAATGCTATTATTGATACTGGAGCTACGCATTCTTTTATTGCTTTGGATTGTGCTAAAAGATTGAATTTGGAAATTTCTAATATGGATGGAAGTATGGTTATTGATACTCCTGCGTCGGGTTCAGTGACTACTTCATATGTTTGTAGGAATTGTCCTGTTGTGATTTTTGGTAAGGGTTTCGGTATGGACTTAGTGTGCCTGCCGTTAGAACAACTTGATATCATCCTTGGAATGAACTGGTTGGAATTCAATCAGGTTCATATCAACTGTTTCACGAAGACGGTTATTTTTCCTGAAGAGGTTGGTGTCGAAGATGTGACTATGTCGGTTAAACAGATGAACCTAGCTGTGAAAGATGGTGTTGTGGTGTTTATGTTGTATTCTGCAATAGAAGCGGAGGGAAAAGCAAAGAGTGATGGATTGCCAGTGGTGAATGAATTTCCAGAGGTGTTTCCGGAAGACGTTAGTGAATTGCCACCTGAGAGAGAGGTCGAATTTACTATAGATTTGATTCCTAGAACTAGTCCAGTGTTGATGGCGCCTTATCGCATGTCGGCATCTGAGTTAGTTGAACTGAAGAAGCAGTTGGAGGAGTTACTTGAGAAGAAGTTCATTCGTCCCAGTGTTTCGCCGTGGGGTGCTCCGGTGTTGTTAGTTAAGAAGAAAGAAGGTTCAATGAGATTATGCGTTGACTACAGATAGTTGAATAAAGTTACAATCAAGAATCGGTATCCTTTGCCGAGGATTGATGATTTGATGGATCAACTCGTTGGAGCTTGTGTATTTAGTAAGATTGATCTGAGATCTGGATATCATCAGATTCGTGTGAAGTCGGAGGATATTCAGAAAACTGCATTTAGAACGAGGTATGGGCATTATGAATATTCTGTTATGCCGTTTGGAGTTACTAATGCACCTGGTGTTTTTATGGAGTATATGAACAGGATATTTCATCCGTATCTTGACAAGTTCGTAGTGGTGTTCATTGATGATATTTTAATCTATTCGAAAAGTGATGAGGAGCATGCAAAACATCTCAGAGTTGTATTGGAATTGTTGAGAGAGAAGAAGCTTTATGCGAAGTTGTCCAAGTGTGAATTCTGGTTAGAGGAAGTAAGTTTTCTTGGCCATGTAATTTCCAAGAATGGAATTGTTGTGGATCCTACGAAGGTAGAAGCAGTATCTCAGTGGGAAGCGCCGAAGAATGCTTCTGAGATCCGTAGTTTTTTGGGGCTTGCAGGTTATTACCGGAAGTTTATTGAAGGATTTTCCAAACTAGCGTTGCCGTTGACTAAGTTGACCAGGAAGGGTCAGATATTTGTTTGGGATGTGGAATGTGAGAAAGGATTTCAAGAGCTGAAGAGGAGGTTGACAAGTGCTCCGATCTTGATTTTGCCGAATCCGACTAAGTCTTTTGTTGTGTATTGTGACGCATCATTAATGGGATTAGGTGGTGTGTTGATGCAAGATAAGCAGGTGGTGGCTTATGCTTCACGATAACTGAAAGTACATGAAAGGAATTATCCGACTCATGATTTGGAGTTGGCAGCTGTTGTATTTGTTTTGAAGTTGTGGAGACATTATTTATATGGTTCTCGGTTTGAGGTGTTCAGTGATCATAAGAGCTTGAAGTATCTCTTTGATCAGAAAGAGTTGAACATGAGGCAGAGGAGATGGTTAGAATTCCTAAAGGATTATGATTTTGGTTTGAATTACCATCCTGGTAAGGCAAACGTTGTTGCGGATGCTTTGAGTAGAAAGTCCTTGCATATGTCGATGTTAATGATCCGTGAGTTAGATTTGGTTGAGCAGTTCAGAGATTTAAGTTTGGTTTGTGAAACTACTCAGAATAGCGTGAAATTGGGTATGTTGAAACTGACTAGTGGTATTCTGGAAGAGATTAGAAATGGACAGAAGTCTGATATTGGATTAGTTGATAAGTTGACATTAATCAACCAAGGTCAAGGAGGTGAGTTCAGAATTGATGAGAATGAAGTTATGAGATTTGGTGATCGGGTGTGTGTTCCGGATGTTGCCGAGATTAGGAAGAGTATTTTGGAAGAAGGACATCGTAGCGGATTGAGTATTCATCCCGGTGCTACTAAAATGTATCATGATTTGAAGAAGTTGTTTTGGTGGCCGGAATGAAAAGGAAATTTTGAGTTTGTGTATCGTGTTTGGTTTGTCAAGTCGAAAATCGAACATCGAAACCGCGGATTGATGGAACCGTTGTTTGTTCCGGAATGGAAATGGGATGGAATCTCTATGGATTTTGTGTCTGGTTTGCCAAGGACGGCGAAGAATTGTGATTCTATCTGGGTTATTGTGGATCGGTTGACAAAATTTGCTCACTTTATTCCGATAAGGATGGATTATCCGATGGAGAGGTTGGCAGAATTGTATGTTGAAAGGATTGTGAGTCTACATGGTATTCCTTCTAGTATTGTGTCGGATCGAGATCCGAGGTTTACATCTAAATTCTGGACGGGATTGCAAGAAGCTTTGGGTACTAAGTTGCGTTTAAGTTCCGCTTATCATCCGCAGACAGATGGTCAGACGGAAAGGACGATTCAGTCATTAGAGGATTTGCTGAGAGCTTGTGTGTTAGAGAAGGGTGGAGCTTGGGATAGTTATCTACCGTTGATCGAGTTTACCTACAACAATAGTTTTCATTCGAGCATTGGTATGGCTCCGTTTGAGGCATTGTATGGTAGGAGGTGTCGGACACCATTGTGTTGGTATGAATCGAGAGAGGCGTGATTGGACCTAAATTGTTCAACAAACTTCGGAAAAGATTAAGATGATTCAGGAGAAGATGAGGACTTCTCAGAGTCGTTAGAAAAGTTATCACGATAAGAGAAGGAAAGATCTTGAGTTTAGCGAAGGAGAACATGTTTTTATGCGAGTTACTCCGATGACTGGTATTGGTCGAGCTTTGAAGTCAAAGAAGTTGACTCCACGTTTTATTGGTCCGTTTCAGATTACCAAGAGGATTGGGAAGGTTGCGTATCAGATTGCTTTGCCGCCGTCACTTGCAAATTTGCATGATGTTTTCATGTATCTCAAAGGAAGACGTTGTCGATTCGCCTCATGAGATTCGGGCATATACAGTACGAGAGAATTTGATCGGAAGCAGACCGCAAGGATAGAGGATCGAAGTTGAAACACAGGCAAAGAGATCGCTGGTAAGAGTGGCTTGGGAGGACCAGATGGAATGTCACTTGGGAGTCGGAGAGTCAGATGAAGGACTCGTATCCCGAATTGTTCGTCTAAGGTATGTTTTTGAGGACAAAAACTCTTTTAGTTGGGGAGAGTTGTGACACCCCAAATAATTTGATAATTAAATAATTATGATTTTTAATTATTAAGTTAATTGAGAATATAATTTATTAATATATTGGATTTATTGGGATTAATTATGGAATAAAGGAATGGAATTATTAGAGGTGTGTTGAGTAAAGTGAGGGTGTGAGGAGTAAAAGACTCTACTCACATTATTTAATTCATTTTATTTATGTTAGAGGAATAAAAGGAATAAAAGAAGGAAAGAGGAAAAAGAGTTATTTTGGAGAAAACACACATACGTGAAGTTGAGAAGAGGAAGAGGAAGGAAGAAAACCTAAGGTGTCAGAATTCGAAGAACTCACAAGGTAAGGGGTGATTTTGATTAGTTAATTCATATTATCAGTTTAGATATTCAATGGTATGGATTGTAGTATGTTAGGAATCCCGGTTTAGAATGTTAGGGTTCCATAGAATCGTCCCTATTGTGTCAGATTATAGGTTGAAAACAATTAGAGTGTCGAATAGTAAAAAGGAATGATGAAATAATGTTGTTTGATGATTTAATGATGCAAATTGGATGTGTTTTGGTGTTTCCCATATAGCAATTCGTATGGGTATGTTTTGGTTTGGTTTAGAGTGGATGAATGTCAAAGTGCGTAAATGGCTCAACACGTGGGAACCGGTTCCCAGTGGGGAGGAACCGGGTTCCACATTGAAAATTTGTGAAAACTGGCAAAAATGCACTCAGGAACCGGTTCCTATATGTGTAGGAACCGGTTCCCATACAATTTTCCGTGTTGATTTTGAACTGCAGAACCGGTTCTGATATGTAGGAACCGGTTCTCTGTATTTTTGAAAATATCAAACTTTGAAAATTCATAACTTTTAAACCGTAAGTCCGTTTTGAGTGCCGTTTTGGACGTTATTTCTTAAATTTAATGCTCTATTTTATAAAATGAAAAGATTTTCCAAAACTTGAAATTATTTTGAAAATGAGCCGAATTCCGAAATAGGTGATTATTGACTAGCGCATATTGATGTGTATGTGACAGTGAAACTGTGATGAATTGATGTATTCGTATTGTGTGGATGAAAAACATGTTTATGTTGCTAATGGTGGTATGCATGATGGTTGAGATATCATGTTTTTGGTTTTGATTCAGTTATGATAAATTGATGTATTTCATAGACTGATTTGATGTTGCATGCTAGTGACTTGCGTGCATATGCATTGTTTTGGTGAAGTTAATTCCCATTGTGCGGAATTTGACTTGGATTGCCGATAACCGATACCCGAGAGAGGATGGGTGGTTAGGCTGGATTCGTGTCTGGGTATTTATGGACGAATCGATGGTTACCGATACTTGATGATGGATCGTTGTTGGTGACTTGGTCACGTGTTGGTACCACATGCATTGTGTCTGCATTTGTGTTTGCATGGGATTGTAACATGTTAGGATGTCTTCCAGTGTTGCAATTCCTTTGTTGTCTATTGATTATGCATGATGACTTGTATGATTGTGGTTGCGTGTTGAATCTGAATTTATGATAAATGGGTGAAATAATATGCTTGTGATATATTGTTGATTGAGAAGCTTATAATATGTTTTAATTATGAGAAGTCTCACCCTTACTTTAACAATTTCAGATTAAGGTTAGCAGCTCAGGAGTTGGTGAGGATGGCTCTAGAGCTTGTCTTTTAAGTCCGCGTGTCAGTGTCATGCTCTGATTAGGTTGTAACACTGTGGAACGTTTAGTTGAGGAATTATTTATCATTCAATTGTTTCTTTGAATCTCATTGAGAATAATTATGGTTTATTCAGTTTTGGTTTTGGTATTTTCCGCTGTGTAAGACATGGTCTTAAATTGATTGAATTATTTGAATAATGATCCTCGTAGCATGGCTACCGCTTATTTGGAGGTTTTATTTTATTTAATAATTGTGGCATCCCTTGTTCCGTGTTAACTCTGATGAATTGTGACTTTAATCATTGATATAATTAATATATTCGGGGTATTTTAGAAGGGGTGTTACATGGAGGACCAAAAGTGTTTAAAAACAAAATAGGGGATCGAAAATCGTGAAAACACTAAAAGACGGGGATCAAAACTGTAATTTAGCCTTTATTAAATTAATGAAAATATATATATATATATATATATATATATATATATATATATATATATATATATATATATATATATATATATATATATATATATATATATATATATTCAATACGATCAATTTAAAAAGTGAATAAAAATATTTAATATAATATAATTATTTTCAATAATATGAATTTACTATAGCAATACTTTCACTTGTCAAACATCTAAATCTCCCTCAATATCAATTTAGTTCATAATATTGAAAAATAAATAAATAAATATAATTCTCTTTAATATACTCAACTTATAAAAGAATTGAAACATTTAAATTAGTATAATAGAAGCACATTCAATACTATGAGTTTATTATGGTAATGCAATATTTTTATTCATTAAATTGAATTAAACTATCAACATTTTCATAAGTCATTGTTATCTATTCAATTAAATTTAAATTAATAATAACTTCATCACTTTTTTTAAAATATATATAATATTTTATATTATAAATTCAATCTAAATTACCAAGAAAAAAATGACAATAGTGGAGAGGCAAGACCCAACCCACGAAATTAAGAAATAAAAGAATAAATTAAACAAATAACAAAAACATAAATAAAAAAATTAAAAGCTGAAAAGATAAATTAAAAAATAGGAATTGTTTTATGTGAGAGGTTCTTGAAAAACCCTTCTAAATAAAATATAATAGTGTGTTCCATTTAGTAAAATTTTAGAGTCATGTCATTGATTTGTCAATTTAAGTGTATGTATAAAATTGACTGACCATTATTCTTAAGTCTTATTTAAATGTTTTAGAGACAATAATATCTATAATGAACCACTTTTGACCTAGATTTTTCTCAAAGTTCTAAAGTAAATATAATTGTTATTATTTATGCTTGTAATATTTTGTCTTTGCTAAGCCTTGCAAAAATATATAATGTGTTTTATATGATAATAAAATAATATCTCAAAAGTTTTTTATTCAATTTTTGCTACCGAAATGATGTGAGGATCTCTTTGGATAGTGACATGTAAGTATATTTATAAGTGATCTTCACGCCTTAAGGTATACTCTAATCCTGGTGAGTCCCGAAACCTAACTCACTTAAACATTTTATAAGAAAAAACTAAAATATATGAATAAAAAACTTAATAAAAAGATAAACAAATATGCAAATAGGAGTAATTAGAAGAAAAAAACTTACTAATTAGAATTGTTATCAATAGCAAACATTGTAAAAAAATCTTAGAAAAGAATGAACGGATGGAAATGGGTAGGAAAATAAATAAATAATGAATCTAGTGTGTTTATAAAAGTGTATAAGAATACAAAAAGACATAATATTTTATGATTGTTTTTATATATTATTATGACCTATCATATTCTATTCCTTAATAAAAAAATAGTAACCGACAAATAAAATTAAAGTATTGCACTAAAATAGCATTCTTATGACATCTTTAATAAAGAGTTAAAGAGATGGAAAAAAATTGAAAAACTGAAAGTGGTAAGTGAATAGAAAAGAGTTTGTTATATATTTATAATAATTTACACTAAAATATATTTTTATTAGTAGAATTAGAGTAATATTAAAGTTAAAAATAAAGATGGAATATAGAAATATTAGTATTTTTCTAGAATTATGCATTTTATATGTTGTCTCTATTATAAGAATATGTAAAATATTTATATAAAATATATAATTTTATTGGTCTATGAAGTGTTTATGATTCTAAATAAACAAAAATTACTATTTTTTTTAAATAAATTTAAAATATAGAAATATTAATATTTTTTAGAATTATATATATATATTATCAAGTCAAAGACTATCATAATTTTATATTATATTAAAATATTTTAGATAAAGAGATATTAAAAAAAGTTATTGTTTCCATTTATGTACTGTTTACTAAATAAATAAAACCCGTTAAATCTTTTTTAGGGACAAATATATCATATATTATAAAAATTTATCTCGAATAAAAATTACATCATTTTAAAGAAAAATATATTGTAAGAATTAAATTCTAAAAATAGATAATTTTATAAACGGTCAATTCAACGACTATTTAAGTGAGAAAGTAATGAGAGAGGTTATAAAAATGATTTAGATTTAAATTATATTAATAGTATAGGAATTATTAAAATTGATTTATAGTTGTGTAAAAATTAAAATTTAGAAAAATGAGTAGTTTTATAAACATTTAATTAAATGGCCATTTAAGAGAGAAATTAATTAAATAACTTATAAAATATTTTACAATTAAAATTTATTAATGGAAAAGGAATTATTTAAATTAAAATATTCCATGTTTAAAATTAAAATATTTTACAATTAAAATATTAATGGAAAAATAATAATAAATAAAATGTAAAGATCCCTATAATTTTTTATATTATATTTATTATGAATAATTATATTAAAATTGTACTTATTGGTTAAAAAGATGTTGACATACATAAATTTATGCATTAAAGAAATAAAATAGTACTAAAAAAATTTGTTTGTTTTATATTATATTTTTAATATTTTAAAATATGTTTTTTTTTTGTGTGTAATGTATCTAATTATTAGTATTAATAGTTAAATACAGTGGAATACGTGAGTATTTTTTTTTTTATAATGTATTCAATTGAATCTATACTACACACAATGCACTCATTAATGGTCAAGAATTTTATAGGTAACTTATTTTTAAATAATATTAAATTTTTTATTTAAAATTAAATAAAAAATAAAAAATAATTTTACACATTTTTCTAATCATATATATTTTAATTAGGATTACTTAAAAAATAATGACATTACATTCAAAAATAATAAAATATAATAAAATATAGTAAAAAGTGATACCAAAATATATTTAAAATAGGTTTAATTTATAAATAATTTTTTTCAAAATACTTGTTTTATCTAGAATATAAAAAGCTATATTACAATTATAATATCCAATTTTATTTGATTCACGAAAATATTTTCTCCATTTTAAATTTAAACTTTTTTTGACTCGCTCTCACATTTTTAATAGAAAATTGATGATTTTTTTTTTTGTTTTTTAACTTACATTTTTATTTATATAATTTTACAATAAATTTATATACAATTTTTTATTTTTTTTAAAAATTGTTATTGAATATTACGTTATAGGTTTGATTTTAATTTTTATGTTAAATTTTTATGAGATACTTACATAGTTTATTCATTTTTAACGGGATATTATCATACATTTTAGATTTGTAAATGTTGTAAATATTATCTAATAAGAAGGATTTAAAATTGATGAAAAATAAGAAAAAGTGAAGAAAAAGTTAATAATAAATATTGATGATTTTAAGAAGAAAGACGATGACTCAAGAAATTATATATATATATTTTTATTTACAATGTATTCAGTTGAATCTACACTACATACAATGCACTCATTAATTGTCACTAGAAACTATAATTATAAGTATCTTAAAAATTATATAAATTATGATTTATGATTATAAATATATTAAGAATCATATAAATTACACATGATTTATGATTTATTCTAAAATGATAAAATAAATCAATTTTAAATAAATAATTCAAAATGAGTAATGATTAATTTTTAAATTAAATATATAAAGTGAACGATTTAAATGGATAAAATTTTGTATCATATTTAAACAAATTTCATTTTAAAAATAAGTTTCTTAATAATAAATATTAATGTTTTTTAAAGAAATATTAAGGCTAAATTACAGTTTTGGTCCCCCTATTTTAGTGTTTTCACGATTTTCGTCCCCCTATTTTGTTTTTAAACACTTTTAAAATACGTGGCATATAATAAAATATCACTTATGTGTTATACAATTACAAGGAAGAAAAAACATTTATTTTAAAAAGTGAAACATAGTCGTTTTTTTAGCCAAAATGGGAATGGAGACCAAAAGTGTTTAAAAATAAAATAGGGGGACTAAAATCGTGAAAATACTAAAATAGTGGGACCACAAATGTAATTTAGCCAAATATTAATAAGAATAATATTATTTTATTAGCAAAGTTGTGATTTGTTTAAATTGAAAGTAAATAATATTATAGTTTAAATAACATTTTGTTACTAAAAAATATTAAAAATCATGTATTTTTATGAAATATTAATAAAAATCACTTATTTTTAAGAAATATTAAACATAATAATTAAAATATTTGGAAAAACCTCGATTATCGTTCTTACTAAAAGTTATAACTTTTTTTATTCCAAGATTAAATATTTAATTTATCATTCTAAAAACATAAGAATAAAAATTATTTTCTAATTATTTAGATCCTTATTTGATATAAAATATATTTTAAAATTATTAGGATTTTATAGAAAGGTTAATAAAACATAACAAAATCAATTGAGATTTTGTAAAGAAATTTAAAAAAAAAGTTAAATGATAATTATAATTTCAAATTTCAAATTATGATTATAAAAAAAAGTTAAATGGTAGTCATAAATATTTAATGATAAATGATAATCATAAAAAATTTATGATAAAAAGGTAAAATTTTATTTATGCAATAATTTTTATAAATTGAATAAGTTACCATTATTTTTATAAACGGGAATAACTCACGTATAATTTTATAAAAGTAATAAATTCAACTATTTATACAATTATTTGTATAAATGAAAATAAGTTACATATATTTAATACTGGAAAAAAATAGATGGACACACGGGTTCAAGATTCTTATAAAGGGAAAAAGTTTACAAAATGAAGTTAAGTTTTAATTTTTCTAATGTCAGGTGAAAAAATAATAATAAATAATAATCATGAAGAAAAATAATGATAAATGGTAAAAAGTTATACAATAATTTTTATAAACAAGAATAATTTTATAATTAATTTTTTAAATTCATATATTAATAAAATTGTTTTTAACACGATGAAGTTAAAATATTTTTATAAACTGTCAAGAGATTCAAGACACTTATAAATGGGAAAATTCTACACATTGATATAATTATTTTTACAAACTAAAATAAGTTAAAATAATTTTTATAAACGGGAATAAATTACAAATATTTTCATAAACGGGAAAAATTCAACAATTGGAACAAATATTTTTTATAAACGGGATAAGTTACAATTATTTTTATAAACGGGAAATTCAAATTTGATAAATGATTATAGATTGTAACTATATGAATGTTAACCAACTTAATACATGAAATAGATTTACGGTAGATGTAAACGTATCTATGAAATATCAATCGTAGACGATTCATTTTAATGTCCTTATTTTAAATTTTTCTTTTGTTATTTCTCAATTTAACAATCAGTTGACAAATATTTTAATATTCATCTTTTACATTTTTCTTAGAGCATCGAATGTTGGATTTATTATAAAATTGTGATTACCTCTCTTTTATTTATTACATTTTCATAATATGTGTTAAAGCTTTGAGTGTGACAAATATTTTGGGTGGGAATAACATATAAAGATCGAAAATTGGTAAAGAAACAAGAGCCACAAATGAAAGACACACAGGACATTAGTTGGTCGGAAGTGTGTGTATATGTGGCGCAGTGACAACAAGCGACATAATCGCTACCAAAGATGGGTTTTGTAGGAGCATCCACTACTACCTCACTGCACTCTCCACTTCTATACCCATTTCTCTTCCCTTCTTCTTCTTCTCGTCGTCATCGAAACACTAACCCTCGTTTTTCTCCTGTTCTATGTTGCTCTCGCCATCACCACGATCCAGTATGCAACAAAAGGACGTTGCTTTTCATGGGTGTCGCTGTTCTTCCCTTTCTACAATTCGATACCGCCCCTGCTCTTGAAGGAATCATCCCATCCCCAAGTATGTTTGTTTCATTTCAATGTTTGAATTACTCTTCTGTTTGTTTTATTTGCTATTTATGGACCAATTAAGTATTATTATGAAATGATTCATATATGAATGTTTTGGATGATGGGGAGGAAGAGTTTATCTTGTTCTAGGGTTAGGTTAATCGATCTTTTTTGGCTTTTTTTTTGGCTCAATTATAAGTAATATGAGATGAATGTTTTACTAAAAGCTATGGGATATAAGGATGGTTGGCTTGCTGGTTGGAATAGGGGAGTTAAGGAGTGGAGTGTTACGGAGAACACGAGTGTTCGATTTCCATACCAATGTAATACTAATGATAGTAAAATTTGTTGTGAAAAAATGTTTACCAGAAGCTCAATTAATGTGAGTGAAATATTTGATGTCAAGGGTATGTAATGGATAAAATTTCAACTTTATACATTGAATAAGCTTGTTTGTCTTGGTGATTATTGTAATTTTTTCTTATATATGTTGGAGAAGACATGTATGTAGATTTTGTGATTTTGTGGTATGGAGAGTAGTTCAGATGAGGAGGAGTCAAATCGTTAGAGGTAGAGGAAGATATGCAAAAGTTATAAGAAAAGATATTAAGAAAGATCTCGAGATTAACAATTTAGATAGGAGTATGGTCCTGGATAGAACATTATGGCGGAAGTTGATTCATGTAGTTGACCCCGCTTAGTGGGATAAGACTTGTTGTTGTATACTGTTAAGAGTCCCACATCAGACAATATATGGCCTGAACATGTGTTTATAAGTGAGAGCAATCCTCACCTTACAAGCCGGTTTTGTAGGGTCGAGTTAGGCGCAACCCACACATTCTAAGATATACGTTAGAGATAGAAGGTAGTATTAATTTTCGCCTATGAAGCGCTCTTGGTGTGGGTTGGAGTTGGACATTCACAATCTTTTACACATGTTCTTGGCTTCGATACTCCCCCGATATTCCTTAGGTATAGTTAGGGCAGACACTGCTATCGCTTTTAGGATATAACAGAAACAAAAAATAATGCTTTTAAGAGTTATAAAACAGTATTTAAGTTTTTTGAAATGTCCTGTGTATAGAAGTCTTCATCTTCTTTGGTTTTCATCTGCTTTTCCCAATTTCCCATATTCGATTCTCCATTTCCGGTCTCATAGTCGTCTTTTTTTTCAGTCTTCGTCTTCATTTCATCTCGTGTTCGTAGACAACGTCTTCCTTCATCTCGGGACACTGTTCGCAGTCGACGTCTTCGCTCTATTCGCAGAAAACCTATGCTTTCTGACGATGTCCCGTTGCCTACCTTTAGTATCAATGTTCCCCTCTCAGATGTTGTCTCTCCCTCATCTGTATCTTCATCTGCTTCTGCAAATTCAGGTAACTCTTAGATTGGTTACTTGATGATTTTAGTTTGTAGTTTCATGATGGCTTAGTTTGAAAGTTACTCTTCAGTAGTTTCTTTGCTTGTAACATATTTGTCAACATTTTAAAATGTTAAAATAAGCATATGTGCAATATATTTTAAAACATTTTATAGTCATTTTGATTCTAAATTTAGATATTTTATAGATGATATTCAACTTCAGTTTGATATATATAGATGTGTCAATGTCCTATATATTGAACATTATCAGTGTTTGTCCGGTGGCCGATGCCTGTGTCTATATTCGTGTTTCATAGTTTATTGCAAACTAAAGATTCCTAGTAAGGAATAGCTTTGTGCACAAAAGAGGTCTTACTCTTTGAAGAGAGGTCTTACTCTTGTTGCTCTATCAATATCAGCCTCAAATAGGATTGTCCACCAAGAGGATTCGCGTGGATTTCATTTAAAAAGTCGTGTTGTGTTGCATTAATTTGTAAAAGCAGAGTGTGTGTGGATTATTATATGGTAATGCGTAAAGTTAATAGATATGTAATTAAATTACAAGATATATATCATATACCATTTCTGTAACATGATAGAGAGATCTAAATTAGACACATATATTCATTTCTTTGTTAGTTGGAAGAATTGAATTTTAGATATCACAGTTTTTGTGATGCATATTATTTCTCATTTAACATTAGAATGTGGACTATAATTTGTAACTATTTTCAAACTGTTTAGTACAGCATAACAGGGTTCCTATTTTTAGTAACTCTGTAATTATGCTTTCTAGTTTCAGAAGAAAGTGAGGTGAAGATACCAGAGGATAAAAAGCAAGCAGAGGTTTGTTTGCTGTTAAATTCAGATGCAAATGTTGAATATTGAATTGAATTTTTGCCTGTTTGGATGTTTATGTATTCTAAACATAATGCTTCTATGGACAGACAGCACCTGAAATGCAGAAACCATCAAATTCCTTTGTGTCTCTTCTGAATGGAATTGGAATTGTATCTTCTGGTCTGTTGGGTGCTCTCTTTGCACTCTCTCAGAAAGAAAAGTCTGCTGCTGTGGCAACAATAGAAACAGTAAGCTTCTATATACTTTATTTATGATTATTGAAAGAAGGAAATGAGGGATTGTTCCTCCCTTTCTCATATTTCTCGAGGGGCGATGATGGAGTGAATAGGCAAATATTGGTTAAAATAATTGTGCATTTACTTATTTACGTAACATTTAACATGGAAGGGGAACATATTTGGTTAGGGTTCATTGTCTTTAACAGTCAAAGTTAGTAGCGGGACTGTTTTGACTGGTATTTTACAATATTAGAGATGTATTGCCAATTCGAAAAAATGAGTGACTATTTTGAGCTTTGCTTAGAATTTTGAAGTCCAATAATCATTGGTCTTTTTTCATCTAGTTTGATTTTAGATGGTATTTTCTCGGAAAAGATATAGTATTTACGTTTATTTTACTGCCAATGTGCACAGATGAACAACAAACTTAAGGAAAAAGAAGAGCAAATTGCTTCGTTGAAGAGGAATTACGAAATGAAGTTATCAAATGAACAGGAAGAACAAGCCAAGCTTCTTGGAAAGGCAAAAGAAGAGCAGAATGCACTGATCGACCAACTAAATTCTGCAAAGAGTACTGTCACCAGTTTGGGAAAGGAGCTAAAAAGCGAGAAAAACATGATTGCCGAGCTGAAACTTCAAATTGACAGGCTTGAAACTGACCTTTCGAAGACCGATACGGATAAGAAAGGCCTTGAAAACAATTTGAAAGAAAAGGTAGATTCTATTGAAATTTTACAGAAAAGAATTGATCTGCTGAGTGAAGACCTTAAGGACAAAGAATGTGCCGTTCAGAGTCTGAATTCATGTCTTGCAGATAAGGAATTGGAATTGAGGAATTTGAATTATACTTATGACCAAACCAAGGACGAGTTATCCAATGCTCATGTGCATATTCAAGGGTTGAAAGATGAAATACTGAAAAGCCAAGAGAAACTAGAAGAAAAGGATTCCGTTGTGATTGAACTAAATTCGAGAGTTAGCTCCTTAACTCTCGAGAACAATAACTTTAGAAGTGAATATGATGTATTGCAGAAGGAATACAATGACCTAAAGTTGACTTCTGAAAAGAAGGCTGTGTTGGATGCTAAGGTTTTAAAAGAAAAGGTAGACGAGCTTCATCAGCTAACGGATAAACTTGACCTCGCCCTAAATGAATCCAGCAAAAACCAGGTACTCATCGCTCATTTGACCCAAGAACGAGAAGGTTTAAAGGAGTTGCTGCAGAATGAATCTAAAAAAGTGAATAATTTGAAGTATGAACTTCAAGTCACTCTGGAGAATCTTGAAAATTCAAGAAATGACTCTTCCGAACTGGAAAAACAGCTAAATAAGTCAAATAATCTGCGCAAAGAGCTTGAGCTTCAAGTCTCTAACCTTTCAGCTGAGCTCGTCAAAGTTAAGGAGTCACAACAGCGTGAACTTGATGATTTGAATCTCAAGGCGGAAAAACTATCCAACGAGCTTACGACTGTAAAGGAACATTTGAAGAAAGCGGAAGCAGAGCTGCAGAATACATCCCATGAGCTAACTGCCACTCTAGAAAACCGCGATGCCCTACAAAGAGAATTAATTGAGATCTACAAAAAGGCTGAAGCCACATCAGAGGATTTGAAGGAAGAAAAGAAGTTAGTTACTTCTTTGAACAAAGATTTACAAGCTTTGAAGAAGCAAGTCTTGAAGGACAAGGAGTCGCGGAAAACTATTGAAATGGATCTTGAGGAAGCTACCAAATCACTAGATGAAATGAACCGAAATTCAGTGATCCTTTCTAATGAGCTAGAAGGGTCTAAATCTCTTATTTCTAGCCTTGAAAATGAGAAAGAGGTTCTTACCAAGTATCTTACAGAACAAAGAAATGCAAGCAAAGAGGCTCAAGAAAACATTGAAGATGCTCATAACCTCATCACTAGACTTGGCAAAGAAAGAGAGAGTTTAGAGAGCAGAGGGAAGAAATTGGAAGATGAATTGGCTTCTGCCAAGGGTGAAATATTGCGGTTGAGAAGTCAAATCAATACTTCAAAATCAAAAACTGTTGTTAACAATGAGCAGCGAGTACAAAAAGATGAAGGCGAAACCCAAGAAGCTACTGTAAGTGTGCGGAAGAATGTTCGAAGAAGAAAGACTAACCCTTCATAACCAAGAGAATCATGATTAAAGAGAATGATATTCGGTGATAAATTATTTGGAAGGAAGTTTAATATTATTGCACTTTATTCACTTTTGGATAAGTTTTCATGTTGCAATAGTATTGTACAAAAGAAATAACACATTAGGAATTGCTGAGCTGAACTTTTAGGAGTGTTGATTTGTAATAATTTTCAAGAAATTCGTCATGCTTTCATTTTCCAACTACCTACTTTTTTATGTATGATCATTTCTAAGCATGTGATTAAAAAGTCCTCATTAGCATGAAGATAATATAATCCAAAAGCAGTATACTTGTACTCAATGAAAACAAACAATATGATTCATGAACTTTCAAAGCAATGAAATTGATATCTTTAAGGTCATGATATCTTTTATCTGATATGACAAACAAATCAATAAATCGATACAAACAAATCAATAAATCGATACAGGTGATTTATGAGTGCTGAAAGAGCTTTATGGACACGAGGACTAGCGTATGGAATAAGTATGAAAAAATTTCCTGCCACCCCCAAACCTATGAAAACAACATATTACCCGACCATTTTTTATTATCACATGTTTTAGAATTTACGGTAAACATTGGATTTTTCAAATTTTCAGACGATACCGGAATAGAGGTGTTCAAAATTAAACCAATTCAATAAAAAATCGTAAAACAAACTAAACCGAAACCGTAAAAAATCGCATTTGATTCGGATTAGTTTGGGTCATCTTTTAACAAAACCGTATGGTTCGGTTCAGTTTGCGATTTGTATTTTGCAAACCGAACTAAATCGAATCAAACTGCATTATGTTACAACCTAAATTTTATATAACTTGCATCTAACCCAAACCTAAACCTATTATATACTAACATTATGATTACGAATAATTTTCTCATCCTTACACTTATGATTTCAGTTTCAGTCTTTTTAAATCTCTCATAGCATTATCGCTTCATCTTCACCACTTACATCTTGTATCTTCTTCTCTAATCTCTATTCTATTCTATTATTTCTTTTTCACGTTCTCATTTTTATGCAAATGTTCATTCTTTCAATTTCGTTTTATGGTACATCTTTATCTCTAATCTCTAATCTCTTGTGTTCTTTCTTTTTTATCTTCAATAATCTCCCATCTCTTCTATTTTTTTTGTTTCATTATAATATTTTTGATATTGTCTTATGCTATTATTATATGTTTATTATTTCACTTTTGTCTAATCTAATTTTTACATATTAAATGGAAATTTACTGTCCAAATATGATGAATTTTATTGTTATTTTGTAGTGTATGAATGATCAATTACAAAGTTATGTTGTCATCTATATGGGTATGTATGACTCAACAAAATATTTATAAAAAACCGAACCGAACTAAACCGCATTGGTTTGGTTTGGTTTGATTTGTTTTTTTTAAAAGCCAACCGAACCAATCCAAACCGCACACCTTTTACTTTCACGGTTCAGATGAGTTTTTGCATCGAAACCACCCAAACCGCACCGCGAACACCCCTAACCGGAAATTTTGAGGCGATGCCGGAAATTTTATGAAATCAAGTAAGTTTTACGGTATATTTTGGAAAATTTACGGTATATTGTACTGGATATTTCATAATCTCCGGTATCGCCTATCGAAAATTATGAAATATTTGGTATATTTGTATCGGAAATTGCATAATTTATGGTATTATCATTTGATAATGGTATCGAAAATTTTGAAATTTCCGGTACAGTATCCATACTGGAAATTTTAAAATTTCTGGTATTTCATATATTTTTTAATAATTTCATGATTTTTATTTATGCAGTGTTGGATATATGAGCACTTCCCTCACATCTGTGAGCGGAAGATCTAGCGGGTTGAGGCTAGAGACCCATATGCAAAGAGGTGGAAGGCCAAACATGATGTTCCAGGAGGGTTGGTGGAGCACAAGAGGAGGATGTATGCTCTGAACCTGGATGATGTCATCTGGACACCGTATACGGCTCATCGCCCTCATCGTCCTTTTGAGGTATCTACATTATATTCAGGGCATGCCAGATGGGAGAGCTATGTAACTAGACACTTACTTGAGAGGTGTCTACGCCAGTATGGTTATGTACAGGGCATCCCACGCCCGGTCCTAGAGGCCCCAGCTAGTGGCATTGATCAATGGTTTCAGAGTCACATCATCAGCTCCCCCGTGAGATCATTGATGCAGCCGTCAGGGTTCAAGAGTATAGGCAATGTGATGATGGATACCTTGAGTGGTTCCTTAGTGTGTCACACCCTCGGGTCACACCACCGACTTCAGCATCTGACGTCCCATGGATTTCAAGTATCAGAGATTCTTCTAACCCACCACCCCCACCACCTCATCCTGCAGGTGACAAGGATAGTTGCCTACAGCTCATCGCAGTTACATTAGATAACATCATGGGGTTGGTGAACCCTGATGGTGAGGTTTGTACTAGGTTAACTAGGTTGGCCGACATTGCCCGTGGAGGGCCTATGTAGATTTTTATTTTTATGATTGTATTATGTATATGTTGTGACAAACAGACTTCTAGTTTATTGCATAATCTTTTTTGGCTAGTACATTTTCTTTCGATTACATAAAGAAAACAAAATAACACAAATAACAATATCGAATAAGTTAACAAACATCAGATGACAAACAACAAACATAAACAGTACTCTGATACATGAAAATCTAGGAACTACCGGATTCATCTAGATGCTTCAGACACTTTATGATGTCGTCAACAGATCTCCAGATCTTCACATTGTTGACGACATTGGTACATATGGTTTGGTGAAATACAATATAATCGAGTTAAAGAATGATGAAGATGTGAAGGCCATGTGGAAATCATTTCATCGTAGGATAACCAAAGATTCGAGATCTTGTTTTATAACTTCATTTTCAGCACTTTTTAGGTTATGGTTTTGGGGTGGATTTTGATCCCCATTTCCATCAACCTTTAGTTTTGATAGTTTAGTTTAGAAAACAACATTAGGTCTTGCTTATGGATGATTAGAGGTGGATTGCTCTTCGATTGGCGTTGACAAACCAGTGTAAATTAGTGGTTTATCTCTTCTCCTCTCTATGTATTTCTCTATTTGTTGGTTATGTTTGTATATCTACTCTTAACTCAAGTATATTTGTCGCCCTTTGCGTTGTATAAAGTCTGCTTTACGAATCTGTGTTGGTGATTGTCTTAGGTTTTTACTCTATGTTAGGGATTTGAGCTTTGCTAGACATATATTGCTTAGATTCTTACCTAGGATGATTATCTGTTAGTTTCTGAATGCTAGAAATGGGTTTAGAGCTAACATTTACTTAGAGTATCCGAGCTTAATGCCTTTGTGTTGGTTGTTTCGATCTAGAGATAGTCGTTACGAGTGACGCGGTTGACTTCTGTGTTGTTGAGGTAGGCCAGACATGGCTATCGAGGTGATGCAGTTGAATTCTCAATTTGGATTAGAAAAGGCTTGGGATGTGAGAGGTATGTTATGACCCAGAGGAGTATTGTAGGCTGAGTATAATTGGATGGTAGATTTAAGTTTGTGATGGATAGTGTGCATTCGTTTCAGACAAGCTGTCTATCCTTTATACTTTTTGTTCATTTACTTTTTGTCTTTTCTTTACAACCATTTAATCCCAAACTCATTAACGATAGAATTGTCGAATGACGAATCAATAACCAATCTCTGTGGACACGATATGATATAACCTAACCGGTATATATATCACCCGGTAAAAATAATACCTCACTCTTTGTTCGTATGCTATACCAGCATCCGAAAAAAATGACGCCGTTGTCGGGGATTGGTTTTATTGTTTTTGTATTGCGACAACTCTGTTGTTTTTGAGTTTTGTAATTAATGTATATGTTGTATAGACTTTTATATAAACTTGTATATTGTTACTTGTACATGTTGTGTGTTTAATTTCCATACTTGTGCATATTTGTGATTTTCTTCGTTTTCACGTATTGTTGTGAATTGTCTCGTTTTTGTAACGTTTGTTGTGTGGTTGTTAGGAAACTTTCTTTAGGTTTGCACGGTGTGACAACACCATGGCATGATGAGAGGAGGTTACTAGCTCGCATAATAAAGGCGTCGAGCTTACGACGTAAAACAAGCATATTTTGTTTATGTTTGTTTATGTATGTGATGGCTTGTGTTTTAACAAGTTGAAATAGGACATGTTCTTAATTTCAAATCTTCACTTTTCAACTTGTTAATTCGCTTTCACCCATTTGTTTTGTTGTGTCAAATTTTAATTTTCGCAAGCTCTTCGTGTTTAGCTTGAGGAGTTTTGTTGGTTGTAAATATTGTTTTTCTAATTCTTTTAGTGTTGTCTGGACTCGAATTTTGGTCTGGTAGCTTGAGGTTGCATTTTTTGAATTTCCGAGTTTGATCGTTTCAACTCGCGGATGTATGGTAATGATAGTTTCAAAGTTGGTACACGTCAGGTACTCATTTATCGCTTTCTATAGCATAACATGTTTAAGAAATTTATCATTTGTATAATTACATTGCCATTCATTCTTTTTGCATTACTTGCTCATGAATTGAATCACTTTAGTTCCCTTTTTACCCATATATGTGAGGAAGCTTTCCATCGTTACATATGCTGGAGGCCACATTCTTGTTTTAACTGGATTTTATTATGCTTAATCTTTTGTTTTGTGTTGATTGTATGAATGCATGAAAATGATCAAGGCATTTTTGTTTGATTTTGAGCACAACTACCTTGGCCAAATATTCAATTCACCTTGTGAGTGTGTTAACCTTTGTTAACCCCTTTGAACTTTTACCAATATCCATGTTTATTTGAACTTGATGCTTGTCTATGAGTGTTGAATTCACCTTTTTTGTATGGATGTTGATTTCTTTGTTTCTTGAACCCTCAACTATATGTTGTATGAATTTTTACCTTGCCTTAGAAAGTAGAGAGTATTCACATAATGATGTTAGTTGGATTCAAATTGGGGAGAGAATTGTTTATGTGCTTATGTTGTGATTGCTATGAGGTTAAGAAAAAGAAGAAAAAAAGTGAAAGAGAAAGTGGAATTTTAGTCAACCATCAATTCAAATATCCTCTTTTCATATTTCATGACTAAATTCACCATTGAATCAAGAGAATTGAAGAAATTAGGGTTAACTTGTTCTTGAAGTTATTTGAAGTTTGAAAAAAATTTAAGTGTTCACCTTATAGAACTTTGACATGTCATAACTTTCTCAATTTTTTTCCAATGGTTGCATACTATACATTTTTGGAAAGCTTGGGATAAATACTACAAGTTTATCAATGTGTACAAATTCTCAAAAATTCACCATTTAAGAGATATTTGAGTTTGAAGTTTTGTGCACAAGATTTGCAAAATGCTCGCCATGCTTGCCTTTTCCTTGCCAAGCACGAGAGGCATTTCAACAAATACATGGTGTGCCAAATGTCCAAGCTTATTTCTTCCTCTCCAAGCATAAATTTTGAAAATTAAAGTGTTCATTTTGTAGTTCCCCATGAGATCTCTTCAACAAGCTTTGAATCATTCATTTTGGCCAAGTATTCATCAAGATATGGATCCATGAAGTTTCTACCTCGCAACTGGTCACCATGCACACCATGCACGTGCAGGCCTTGCCTTACCATGACTTGTTTTTCTTAAACTTTGAGGCATGATATCTCAATCATTTCTCCACCATTTTCTATGATTCAAAGTTCATACTCAAGCTTAAGAGGTGCTCTTCATTTGGCTCAAGGGAAAAGAGAAAACGCACAAGCCAATTTTGTTTGGCCTAAGAATTAAGTGAACTGACCAAAGGAATCCATGGTTGCTTGCATTTTTCCAGATTTTGGTATGTTTCGTTTTGGGATTGTTTCGGGTCTTCTAAGCACTTGTAGTGCATGATTTCCTCTTCATTTACATTGCCAAAAGAAGCCAAACAAATGACAATACGTGCTTGTACCATGGAAATCTTGTTTTACCAAATATGGAAATTATTCCATTCTCTCAAATCTTCATACCATGTGCTCAGCTTTCTATCTCATTATCTCACGCTTCCCTCACTCAATTCCACTCATCATTTGCTCCTCAAAACGACACGAGCCCAAGGAAATACTAAAGCAAAACGCAAGCAATAAGGACACCTCATTTTTTTCTGATTTTTGTAAATATTCTCTCTGACGAATTTTAAGGCCAAAGACCATCATTCCCTCACTCTCTGAGCTCTATATAAGCTCACAATCTCATTCATTCTTTTCCTAGACGCCTTCATTCTCAGAAAATTAGATCTGAACTTCTCTTCACATTTTTTCGAAACTTCATTTCCTTCCATTCCAGAGCTTATTTCTTCATTTATTACTCTTCATTGAAGCTAGGAGAATCAAGAGAAGTGGTTTTCTTTTTATTTAGAGGCACCAGTTGAGTTTATTTCTCAACTGAAGAGGTAAGATTCAAAACTCAAATCTTCATTTTCAGTTGATTTTTGATGAAATAAAGCATGTATGTGTGGGTATAGCTGGCCAAACATTAGGTTTGATGTATATATGTGCCGGTTTTTGAAGCATGTTGCATAATATGAAGTTCTAAAATTTCATGTTTGGATGATTTTTGTGGCTTGATTTCTTGATGTGTGGTTGATCTTTTTGAAATCTATGAATTGCTACTTGTTTCTTGCCATGTTGTCTTCATTTTGCGATTCGAATCGTGAAAAATGATTAAGAAATGACTAAGTTAGGATGTTCTGAACATGGGTGCATGGTCTGAGTCTAAACGTGTGTCGGGGCATGGCATGAGGTTGAAGATGATTGTGTGGAAGCTTGTTATTGGTTATGTTCTTGTTTAAGTAATTTTTGAATTAATTGATTTGTTAATTTTATTTTCTTGATCAAAACTTCATAAAAAAATTTGAAAAAATTATGGTAGACTTAGAATATTATTTCTGACTTTGTGTATTTGTTTCTTAATTTTGAGAAATTATTTGATTGGTGAAAAAAAACCAGAGTTTAATTAATTGATTTTTGTGTAATATTTTCATTAATTTTTGTTAAAATCATTTTCAAGGTACAGAAATTACACAAAAATTATTCTAGGCTATTTGATTTGTCTATTTTTTATCTCTGATTTTTATTTCATATTTTTCTAATTTTTTATTAATTTTAGAAAATATGTGAGTAATAGCTTACTTTTGTAATTTAATTGATTTAAGAATACTTTTTCAAGTATAACAAATGAACCAATTTTATTTTGGTCCTTTTTCATGATAGGTAATTGGTTTCTAACCTTGAATTAGTATTTTGACATTTTTGCTTTTGTGAATATTTTTCATGGTTTATTTGATATATTAATCTTTCTAAATTTAATTTTCAATAATTTTATTAATCAAATATGCCAAAAGTAGACTTCTCTGACTTTTTGAGATTCATATATTAATGTTTGAATTTTTATTTGAATTTTTCTTGAGTGAATCATATTTGTTTGGAATTTTTTATTTAATTTGATCAATTGTGTGGTTTTAGTTGCTTAGGCCTCAAGTTAGGGTTTATATGTTAACCTCCCTTGACTTTCAAGTCAACTTTTGATTAGATTAGAGTTGTATGTTCCCTTAGGATTCTAGAACTATTTTTTTTTTAGATTTTAGGACTTGATTTGATATTTTTCCCAACATTGCAAAATTAGGGTTTCTAGTTAGATCATCTTTTGAACATTGCTTGCTTGTGCATTTTCATTTTCTTTTTGAACCTTGCCAATTTTGACTTGTGTTTGTTGTTTCTGACTTTGAATTGTCTTGAGAATGTTATGATATTTTTGTTTTGATTTTATAAGCCTTGTTTCTATTTTTGAATCAAGCATCTCTTCCATAGATGCATTGGTGCTTCTTTTGACTTAGAGGTATACGGGAATGCATTTATGCAACCCTTGGGGAATCAATTTATATTTTATTTTCATTCTCATTTCTGATTTAGGGATTTGAGTTCATCAATGAAAAATTCACTTCCCCTAAACATACTTTCTTCTTCAATTTTGTTTGATGATTGCATACGATCAAGGTTTAGGAGGTAGTTTTTGTGCACCACCTTGAATACCTCATGTGAAGCTTCTTTTAAATATGAACTATTATGGTTATGATCTTTTGAGATTACATTGCTATTGTACAATGCTCCTATGATACTTGATTGACGTTTCATTGTCCACTCAACATGGTTACAAGTTATGAGTCACATCTTTTAGTTTTGACCTAATTGAATGTTTGTAATTGCTTGAGGACTTTCATGTCCAGTTATTTTGGTATTTGAATCTTGTTTATATGCCTCTCTTTCATCTTATTTCTCATGCTTCTTGGAACCCTAGGGTGGCATCTCATTATCATCTCTATTTGGTATCATTTGAGAAGCTAGATTGGCCACTTTGTTGGTGCCTTTGAGCCTCACTCTTTAGTGTTTTCTCATGAGCTTTTGTGATATGTCTCTTTAAGGTTGCTTGATGTTGTCTACTAAACATAACATTTGAGAACCCTAATTTTGATCTTTCATGATCACTTTTTCTTTTATGCATTAGAGACTATACTTTTATATGTTGTCAGGACACTTTAACTTGTTAATTTGATAACATTGTTTAAAGTTCCTTTCAAGTTCATGATAAATACTTATGATAGGCATATTCCACTTCCCTAGGACCTATAAGTATCAATTCTTCTATTAACACTTGATTTATATCATCCATGATTGATTTAGACAAGTGTTTACCATTTTTTGTGATGTTGATTATCAATTAGGTGACTTGTTTTGTGTATTGAAGTTTTGTCTTCTACATTTGTTGCTCATGAATACCATATTGAGTTAGCTTATTATACAAGTCACACATGTCTTAATTGTCTAATTAAGACCATTTTTTTTATCTTTATCAATTGCCTTGAACTTGACTAGTTTTGGTGTTTTCAAACCCTAATTTTGTATGCTTTTGAGTAAAAGCCTTCTTCTTTGTTTGAGATACCTTTGTTTATGTTTTGTTTAGCTCTTAAGATAATTACATTGTATGTTATAACTCCTATTAGCCTTAACCTCTATCCATAGGTTCTTGGTTTATGCTTGTTTTGCCTTTAAAGGCTTGTTTGTGTTTACTTGTGCTAGTTTTGCTCTAGCTTGTTGAGTGCTTTGTGTATGAGCTTTGAATGAAATTTGTTCACATGTTTTGCTTATCTTGTCTAATATAATGACATTGTGTGTTTTATCACCTCTTCTCTTTGTCTCTTGGCCATGATTGACGTGTTGACTTGTAAACTTTTTTTAGTTGACTTTTAGGGTTGAATCATGACTTCTTCTCTTGCTAAGTTTTGTGCTACTTGTGGTATTGATGCATGCTATTTGCTTTTGTGATTTGTATGATTATTATCTCTATGTGTTCATCTCTGACCTCACTCTTATGTGACACTTAGCACAAGTATGCTCGAGCACACACTCACACACACCTTTGCACACACTTGTATGGTTTGATTTTGTTCTCCTTAAGTGATTTGTTAGTGAATCTTTCTCATGCATTTTTGTATGTTTTGATTGATTTATTGGTGTTTTGGCTAGTGTGTTGTATGTATATCAACCTTTCATGATTCATTTCCTTTCATCTATGCCTTTTCTTGACTTCTTTTGACTTGTAAATGCTTTCTAGGTCAAAGTTTCGACTAGTTTTTGTACTAGTGTTGTAATTGTATCATTATGATATTTCCTTTGTGATTTGATTGAGAATTATTTTGTGTGATGTTTATAATGTAATTAATTCATCTTGTCACTCTCTTTGCATGTTATGTATGTCACACACTTGTATTTACTTCACCACACACATTAGTTGCATGTTTGTGCACTCTTGTAGATTTTTGTTCGTGAATTTTTTGTTGTTTTGTTTGCATGATGTAAATAAGATTTTAACATGTTAGCTACTGAACTTTATGTCATTTTACCTTCTAATTCTTCCTTCATCTCATTTATGCTTAAATTTCACACCATTTGCTTTCCGTGTGCTTTAAGGACTAGGTTTCATCTAGTTTGTGTGCTCACTTGGCATGTATGTATTCATAGTTATGTTTGATGTTTGTTTATGGACTGCATAAGCCTTTTATATGTATGTTGTTTCTATTGACCTCACTTCACATGACACCTTGCATGATTGTTCACTCACTTTTTCCACTTCATTTTCTTCTCCTCTTTCTTTGCATTTGTTGGTGTTTCGTTTGACTGATTTTAGCACTTTGTTTGCTTCATCCCCTCTGTCGCACCCCAAAATTTACCCTCCTTATCATAAATTTTCTTGGATTTCCTTGCAAAGGCATGAGTTCAGAAATGCGGATTTCTTGATGATTTTAGGTTCTAAGTTAGATCACCTTTTGGTTTAGTATATGATTGAAGTTCCCAAAGTTTGAGATAAGTTGTAGTACAAAGGCTGGAATTACGATCATAACATTCTGGTTTTCCTTGATTCATCTGATGTTTTGATTCGGATTTGAAGATTGAAGTTTGAATTTGAGAATGATTAGAATTTGGTTTTTTGGCTGATTATTTGGTGCATTAAGTTTTAGATTCGTTCAAAAGCTTATATGTTTATGGTTACACGAGTTAATGCAAGCAAAGTTTGGAACATTCCTTCATGCTTAATTTCTTGTTTCGACCAAAATTAATTCAAACATTGATTCAAAGTACATTCAAGTATTGTACAAAGAAAAAAAGCCAAGTTCGTTCGAGACTTCGTGAAGTTAGAAGAACTTAATTTGTGTCAATCAGAATTTACCAAATTCAAAGTGATTCGAGAGATTTAAAGCGAATAATTTGTTTGGGATTCAAAGTTTGGTTACTCAAGAGTGAATAATGCCAAGATTCATTGCATTGAATTTCTTAGAATTCATAGTTTATGGTGTTCATCATTTATTCCGTTTCAAATACTTCGTTTTGGATTTCTTTCAAAATTCATTTAAGGTTCAAGTTCTATGATAATATTTGAGTTCTATTCCAAACTTTGTACACTACAACGTTGTACGCCTAAGTTCTATATTAAAATTTCAAGATACAAGGAGAATATGAGTTATTATATCTAAAGATTCTAACTAATACAAGTCCATTCAAACTTCAAGTCATCTTTTCATTTACAAAGAAGTTCAAAAGTGCCTATTGAAAGGAAGTTTGTTTGTTTTGATTGGTTTAGAATGTTTGGCATTTCTAAAAAGAGATTTGAAGATGGACTTAAATTTCAAGATTACATAACATTATTTGGTTCATGAGATTCAAGCAAAGTATTTCATAATTCGAAAGCTCGAAAGTTCATGTTGATTTCCATACAATGTCAAGTCTTGTCCAAATATTTCCAAACTCGTTGCAAATTCATTCAAGGATCAAAATTCTGACTCAATTAACAAGAAACATTCAATTTTCAGATTCAAGACCTCAAGATTATACCATTAGTTTTTTTTGTTGATACAAGAAAGTAAATCCTAATTCTTGACTTCTAATTGCATCAACATTTCAAATGACATTCAAACCAATTTCAAAAGGACTTCCAAGTTATTACAAGCATGGAATGATCATGTTACAAGGTTCCTACAATTTACAAAGAAACCAAGTTCGGAGATTTTACAATGCAAACTCAAATGATTCTTAATCTAATCTTAAGATTGCTAGTGAATTCTTTGATACTTCTTGCAAAGCTTCCAATTCCTATGCTTCATTTGCTTCTTCATGGTGAATCTTCCATCTTCGAGCCACCCTCATTACATGAAACAAAAAACATGGTTAGAAAACATTCAAATACATGAACAAGCATTTCAAAAATTTTATATTCAAACTCATCATTAGGGTTTGTGTTAAGGAATTAGGTTTACGGGTTTTTCATTGCGTTCAAGTAGCACAAAAGCCTCATGAAGTCAAATTCAATCATCGACCATAACCTCCAATTACAAATCACAAAAAGAAGCCTTTTTGGTTCACAAAAGGAGGTGTGAAGAGGAAAACTCAGTAATATCATCATAGTTCAGCAGGTACAACAAAGCAACAAGTACAGAAATCAGATTTCCAGCCCAAATAGATTTCAGACATATCAGAATGACAAAAGCCCAACAAAATTCAAGCACAGGCCTGTTCCCAGCAAGTTTCTAAGTCCATCAACATGGAAACCCTAGTTCTGTCAGTATATAAGCATTCAATGGCACAAGAATAAAAAAAAATCACTGTTCACGAAATGAGAAGCTGCGCAACAGCAACATCAAACCAAACAGAATGGTCCTCAGAAAAAACTCAAAAAAATCATAAACCCAGAAAACAACAAAAATCTTGTTCATTATTCTCAGAAAATCAATCATACCACAAAACAAAAAGACAGCAACAACAACATTCACCATCCCTTGAATCCGAAAATAAACCACAAATCGTTCATAGATTAAGACAGTAACAAGAACAACCATTCACAAACCCTAACATATAGTCATTATTTTCCCCAAACACTAACCCTTCAGAGAGAAAGAAAAGAGGAAAAGAAGTTCGAAAAGGAACAATCTCACCCATATACAGCGAAATGGCTGAATCCAACACCTAGGTTTCCAAACCCCTTTCTAATTTCCGATAGATTTCATATTTTCTGCAAAAAAAACCGAAGCCATATTGTTAATCAGAAGAAAGAAACGAGCATGGATATGCAAGAAGATTAAAGATTGGAGCCAGGTCGTGAAGCTCCGCTGCGAGAACCTCCATAGGCGATTTCCGGCCACCGCTGGTCCCATCTTCCCTGGCTAGAGTGAGAGAATCAAACGGTGAAGATCGGGACAGAGCGACGGCGAGATGGTAAATGATGAATTTCCGGCGGAACAGTGATGCAGGTCGCGATGAGAGATCGACAACGATGTAGATCAAACCAACATGCAAGCCAACACAGATCGGAACATACAAGTTCCACGACAACAGAAAGGTGGCAGCAAGAGGATGAAAAGAACACGATCGAGAAAGAGAGACATAAGGGTTGGAAAACGGCAAGAGAAGAGAGGAGAGGATTTCACGTTTGAAAGGGATACAGACCCTAACTCTTTTTTTTCTTTTTCTATTTTGTTTAAGTTATTTTATTTGTTTCAATTAATATATTCTTACATTAATACATTGAGTTAATTGTGATTAAGAAAATAACAAAGTCCAGTAATCTAGCGCACGCCTTCCTTGAAGTCTTACCATACACCCTCGTATTTGCTAGCTTCTGGTCATCATCATGTTTTCATCATACAACATCAACGATCCAAATTCGAGTGTCCCACGCTACACCCCCTGGAGCTGCCTATACCAGATCCAATGATCAACTTATTGGGCTTGGGCTCTGCTTGCTTTTCATACCTCCAGATCTGGCTACAATTACAGGCCCATTCTAAACTCACTCTTTTAGTTATTTAATTATTCAAGTATTTTTAACTTGATGTATTAAATAATAATTAGTTTCATGATAGTTTTTATTTGATAATTTATCGATTAAACTATCCTCTTTAATGGTAAAAGGAAAATCAACATTTATAAGATTAAACTGTCTGAACTGGAAAGTCAGAATGTAAAATGCTTGATGTCTATTAACGATGAGCAATGGGTTTGGCAAAAAATATTGGGTCAGGTTAGTATAAGAAGAATATTAACAAACTCAATCTGGTCAGAGGACTTCCAAATTTGAAGTTCAGCTCAGATGCTCTGTGTGAAGCATGTCAGAAAGGCAAATTTTCAAAATCTTATTTTAAATCTAAAAATGTTGTTTCTACCTCGAGACCATTAGAACTTATTCATATTGACATGTTTGGACCAGTGAAAACTGCATCCATCAGTGGCAGAAAGTATGGATTGGTGATCATAGATGATTATAGTAGATGGACATGGGTAAAGTTATTAAGACACAAGGATGAGTCACATTCTATGTTCTCTAACTTCTGTAATCAAGTCCAGAATGAAAAAGAGTTTAGAATTGTAAAAGTTATAAGTGATCATGGTGGAGAATTTGAAAACAAAGTTTTTGAATTTTTTTAATGAAAATGGCATATCTCATGATTTATCTTGTCCTAGAACTCCTCAAAAAAATGGAGTTGTAGAAGGAAAGAACAGAACTTTACAAGAAATGGCACGAACTATGATCAATGAGACTAACACTGCTAAACACTTATGGGCAGAAGTAGTTAACACATCGTGTTATATTCAGAATAGAATCTCTATAAGACCTATTCTGGATAAGACTCCTTATGAATTATGGAAGAACAGAAAGCCCAACATTTCATATTTTCATCCTTTTGGATGTACTTGCTTTATTCTTAATACCAAAGATCAACTAAACAAGATTGATTCTAAGGCACAAAAATGTTTAATGTTAGGATACTTTGTACGCTCAAAAGGCTATAGAGTATATAACATAGAAAAACGAATTGTGGAAGAATCCATTAACGTCGGATTTGATGATAAGCTTGGCTCTCAAAAGTCAAAGGAGAATGAACTTTTTGCATATATAGAAGTCTAAATTATAGGTACTAAAGACAACCTTGCTGAAGACAAAATTTTATGTTTAGTCTAATGCAGAAGAAGACATCAGCACCAAAGAAACTTATAAAGAACCCATCCAGAAAAGGAAATCCATAAGCAATTTAGCACATCCTGAAGAAATGATTATAGGAAAGAAGGATGATCTAATCAGAACGATATCTACCTTCAAAAACTCTGAAAAGTCTCTCATGGGATTGGTGTCTTTGGTCGAACCAACCTCCATAGACGAAGCACTTCAAGATAATGATTGGATTCTGGAAATGCAAGAAGAACTAAATTAATTCACCAGAAATAATGTGTGGGATCTTATTCCCAAACCAAAAGACTTCAATATCATTGGAACTAAATGGGTCTTCAGAAATAAGCTAAGTGAGCAAGGAGAAGTTGTTAGAAATAAAGCACGACTGGTTGCACAAGGTTATACTCACCAAGAAGGGATAGACTATATAGAAAACTTTGTTCCAATCACCAAGTTATAATCTATTAGACTTTTAATTTCCTTTGCTGTAAATAATGACATCACTTTTTATCAGATGGATGTCCAAAGTGCTTTCCTAAAAGGTTACATTGATGAATAAGTATATGTGCATCAACCTCCTGGTTTTGAAAATACAAAACATCCAGAATATGTTTATAAACTTAAGAAATGGTTATATGGTCTGAAACAAGCTCCCATTGCTTGGTATGAAAGACTAAGTAACTTTGTCTTAGAAAAAGAATTCGCCAGAAGGAAAATGGACACAACTTTATTCTGTAAATCATTTAAAAACGATTTCTAGTCTGTTAAATATATGTTGACGATATAATTTTTGGATCCACTAAAGCCTCTTTAGGAAAAGAATTTGCTAAGTCTATGCAGGAAAAAATTGAAATGAGCCTAATGGGCGAACTCAAGTTCTTTCTGGAAATTCAAATCAATCAAAATCCAGAAGAAACCAATATATATCAGAGTAAGTATGTTAAAGAACTTTTGAAGAAATTTGACATGTCAAAAAGCAAGCCTTCCAAAACTCTAACGCATCCTACATGCATATTAGAAAAGGAAGAGGTAAGTAAGAAAGTAGAACAGAAGCTCTACAGAGGTATGATTGGATCTCTCCTTTATTTAACAGCTTCAAGACCTGATATTCTCAATAGTGCTTGCCTCTGTGATAGATTCCAATAAGATCCTAGAGAATCTCACTTAACAACAGTTAAGAGAATTTTCAAGTATCTGAAAGGTACTACTAACCTTGGCTTATGTTATAGAAAGTCCAAAGAATATAAACTAGTAGGATACTGTGATGCTGACTTTGCTGGAGATAGAATAGAAACAAAGAGCACTTCTGGAAGCTTCCAGTTTCTAGGAGACAGTTTAATATCCTAGTCCAGCAAAAGACAATCCACAATAGCATTATCAACAACTGAAGCAAAATACATAGCTGCAGTTGGATACAGTACTCAGATGCTCTAGATGAAAAGTCAGCTTGAAGACTTTCAAACATACGAGAGTAACATTCCTATTCTTTGTGATAATACTTTTGTTATATGTCTCTCTAAGAATCATATTTTACATTCTAAAGCTAAGCATATAGAAATTAAACATCACTTCATTAGGGACTGTACTCATAAGGGAATTCTTTCTTTAAAATTTATTGACACAGATCATCAATGGGATGATGTTTTCACAAAACCCCTTGTTGAAGATAGACTTAATTTCATTCTGAAACATATCATTATGGAATTATGCCCAGAATGAAAACTTAATTTTTGTATTTTTTAACTCTCAGAACTTTATTTTATTTTGTGAACATCTGAACAAGTGTCCTTCAGAAGTGAGAAGGGAAATTGGTTCAGAATCTATCCCGAAGATCTGAACGTTTCTCAAACGATTCATTTCAAGATAGGCACATGCAGTTCACCACATCAACACCTATCAATCCCAATCGTTGAGTCACACTCTGAGGATGAACACGTGTTCAAAATCAAATGGACTAAAATGGTTGAGTTAATACATTAAGGCGCTGGTCATATGGGTATATGTTCCAAAAGTATTCATGCCATCCCCTATGTCATAAATCATTATTTCTCTTAATCATTTCATTTATGGATTAAATACAATTAATTGAATGTTCCCAAATTTTTTTCTATTTATATCTCACTTTTCATAAATCATTTCTCACTTTTACTCTCTCTCTCTCTCTCTCTCTCTCTCTCTCTCTCTCTTCACTCTTCTTCTCACTTTCCTTCTTTCGCTTTCGAAACCCTAAGTCTGTGAACAATGGCTTCTCCTTCTCAACAACAATAGTCTCAAAGTTTAGCTCCTGAAATCAACATTCAAGGTTCTTCATCCAACACTAACAGAGAAATCCACACTGATCCTAAATGAACTTTGTGTACTCCGTTTGAGTCTATTGAGGTCCTCTGGGAACTTTGTTAAGATTTTGAAATTATGAAGGAAAACGGGCATGATCTCAATGGTGATGTCGAATTTCGAGGTTGGTCCAAATACTTTGATAGATTGGTTGGTCCAGTTTTTCCTAAACTAGTAAAGGAATTATGGATCCATACTTATGCATCAAACAATCAAGTAACATCATATGTAATGGGAAAGAAGGTTCTTATCACTGAATATCTCATTGGCCAACTTATTGGTCATGATGGTAACGACATTAAGTGTAGCGACATGGCTGAAAAAGCAGGTTCTGACCTAGCCAAAGTGTCTCAAGAAATCTTTACTTCTGGGTAACCCTCCAACAAAATCAAAGATCTGAAAGACCACTTCAGAATTTGGGCTAGAATAATTATGGGTTGTATCAACCATAGAAAACCAACACGTTTTCCAGACTACATAAACATTGATCAACAATTCCTTCTGTACTTCATAGCTACGAAATCCAAAATCCATCTTCCTCACATTTTGTTCAATCATCTAAAGACAAGTGCCAAAGAAACAAGAGAAGAAGAAAGAACCAAAATAGATTGGATTCCAGTAGGAGGGCTAATCTTAGATACTCTGACTGAAAATAAACTGATAGAACATCTGAGTGAAGTTAACCTGGTTGGTGATCTCGCACCTTGTGTTGGAAACCCCCTCAATGCCAAGAACCTCAAGAAAATGAGGATTATTGAGACTATCAAAAAGAATCCTTCAGAAGTAGTAAAAGAAGTTGTCTCCATCAAAAGGGTTCCTCTGTGTGACTTCCCTCTCTTCTCTCAAATAGACTCTTCTCCAGATATTGTTGTTAGATATCTGGCAACATGCAAAAGTGATGGAACCACACCAGAAATTAATCTTTAAGATCTTCATCAACAACCCCTTAAATTTTCCACCAGAAAATATAAGAAAAGAAAATCTGTTGATGAAGGAACCTCTCAGAAAACTCCCAAAGCTTCCAAAAATAAAGGTAACTCGTCTTTTGTTTTTGTTGTTGAATCACTATTTTTATCAACATCTACACTACCATCTCCTCTCAAAAACACAGCTCATGACACTCCACAAACTCTTGATGACTTTGATCTAGAAATTGACACCACGATACCTCCAAATAATACCTCCACTTAAACATAAGAAAAACTTGCAAAAGTTCTATCGGACATTGATGAACTTGACCCACTATTTGATGTTCCCCAAACACAAAATCCAATTTTTTTCTGAACAAACACCTGTAGCTCTTCAATCAGAAAATCCAAAATTTACCTCTGAACAATTTCCTTAAATCACACCAATTTTTCCTGGTATCACCTGCCCTCTTAACACCTCTCAACCACCAAACATCCTCACTAATCCATCATCATCATCATCATCTATCACTTTTCCAGATCTTCCCTTTCCATGTGACTCAACTCTACCAAATTCTTCCATCCTCGTTCCTGATTCTCCATCTCCTACAAAATCATCAGAAGATCCCTTGAGAACAATCATTGATTTAGAATCTTGGGACAACCTTGTCACAGTTTATCAGAAAATAGCCATCCCTAAACCAAAACCAAAACCTTCCAAATCAGATATTGGTAAATCTCTACTTAATTTTGAAATAGAAATACAGGGATGGGTTAGCTCTCTGAAGCAAGCTTGCTTGGATAAGCTGAATCCAGCTGCCTCTGAATATCTTTAGACCAAAATAAAAAATAGTTTCTCTCTGAATCTTTGAAGATGGAGGAACAATGTTATAGGATTTCTCAACATAATATTTGTGATCATCTAGATGTCCTGCTCCAACGATTCTGGGAGATTAAGCCCCTTCGCTTGGTCAACACTCCCTGGGTTTCTCCAAAGCAATCAGAATCTTGAGAACCCTCTGCTGAACCTCAACATCTTGTGATCTTTCAAGATAAAGGAAAATCTATTGCAGAAACGTCTGAGAAATCTTCTGCTGAGAAAACAACTTATGTTGAAGATGAAATTTCTCAATCTTCTCTTGTGCTTAAAACTCTGGAAGAGTTAAAGAAATAAAATGAAGTGTTTTGGAAATGGTTGGACAAGCAAGATGAAACCAATAAAGAGATTAAAGAGATGATGGGTAAGCAAGAAGAATCAAAATATCATATCAAAGGGCTTCTGGAGGCATTGTTCATAAGACTTCCCTCAACCTCACAACCTTAGAATTTTTGTCAATTTCAGCTATGTTCATTTTGTTTTGTTTGCTTTTGTCTTAAAATTCTGTCTGTTCTGCTTGTAATCCGCTTTTCGTCCTTGAATGCATAGCTTTTTGTCTTTATTGTATATTTTCTACATTTTGAAGATTGACAAAAGGGGGGAGAATGTAAGACATTTTGAACATAACAGTATCAGACTAAGTCTCAAACATTCTAATATAACTTATCTTCTATTTTATCAACTCTCTGAAAGCTTAACGGGTAAAGTTATTCTGGAAAAGCAACTTATGCTACATGGACTCATCAGAACTTTCACCTAAGGCTCTAGCTGAACATCTTCAGGGAAGTATTTAAGTTTTTTGTTTATTGATCGCGACTTTATCGTCTAAATTAATCGGGAGACTGCAAGTATACAGCCCTATCGCGTAGTTTTAAAAGATATCGAACCAAAGGGACTATAAATTGAACTAACGTAATCTAAACTTACTGTGTAAAGCTATAGCTATCGAATAAATAAATTGGGGAATTTTTGGGCAATAAAACTTAATTTTAATTAAAATAATAATAAGGCGAATATCGGTATGTATTTCGTTAATCCTAAAGAATCCGGTTTTCCAACGGCTTATTTTCGAAAATGATAATAATTTCTTTTCAAAGAAAAGTATTTATTTAAAACCTATTCTCAAACTGTCTTTATTGAAGTAGATTATAATTTTAAACTCTAATGTATGCTTTCGCCATCCCACGATTTTAAAATTACTTTTGAAAATAAATAAAATTTAATTGGTTTTAAATGTCGTGTTTTTAAAAACAATACCTAGTATCTACTATCTGATTCTAAACCTCAAACTGTCGCTCTGTTGGTTTCTAATCTTAGTCAGTTTATTAACCTCAAACTTTCGCTCTGTTGGTTTCTAAACTTTTTTTTTAACAAAATAAATTAGATAACTAAATCAGAAAAAGTATTTATTTTTATAAAATAAATCAAGCCAGTTTATTCCGGATACTTTCAAATTAACTCATTACATACCGATATTTAAATAATTTAGCCAGACATATTCATAAAAACAAACATGAATAAATTAAAGGTTTTAACGTTCATTAATAAATTCATGGCAAACAAATATATCTCATGCAGCAATTAATTAAATAAATAAAGCGATGTAAATAGAAACCTGAATTAAATAAATGCTGGAAAGAATTCTGGAAACTGGAAGTAACCCGTACAACGTCTCGGTTCTTCAACAGGAATGTAAACAATGCGGGAAAAATAACTTCTGAATTCTGAATTACAATAGAAAATAAATGCAGGAAAATAAACTTTGAAACTGAGAAAATAAAGCTGAGAATCGGTTCTCTCAATTGTGATCTGGAGAGGTCCTTTTATAGTGGTATGAAGTAACCACTTGTTCCTAAATTTTCGTAGCATTTTCTCCTCAAAACTCTCGTCCCAACTGCCTAAGTCGTCCGAAAAAGCCTCCTCTTTTTCTCCACGTTGAGACGTGCCTCAAGCAACTCCTAGGGCCAACGTGGCAGAGACGGCCGCCTTTAGGAGGGAGTCCGAGGCGGCGCCACTTGTAGGAGAGAGTTGAGACGTGGGTCTCACTCTTGTACATGGCAATTAGGGTTTGTTTTGCTTGCTTTGGGCTTTTGATTGCTTTGGACTTTTGCTTGCTTTGGGCTTTTGATAACTCTTTGATCCATACTTGCTTTGCACACCCCTTTTCTTCATTTCTTGCACAATTAATTAAATAATCCTCTTAATTTCTTCACTTTGCTCAATTTGTTTATTTAAAATAAAATACCAAACAATAAAAATACCAAATAATATGGAAATAAAATGAAATAATTAAATAAAATACTAACATTATTTATGAAAATTAAATCAAATATACTATATAAAATCGTGTTATCAAACTCCCTATACTTAAACCATTGCTTGTCCTCAAGCAAATAAGTAAAATGAAATCAATGAAGCATAGTTACACAGATATAAGAACATACATCAATTCGTATCGTCAGGTTGATATTGTTAGAGAATCTAAGTCAAACTTAAACACCAAAGTTATCGAGGAACACTAGACAACCCCATCTATGCGACCAATTCAAGTCATGTCATTATAGCTTCAACCTAATACTATGTTTTATTTCGCCTGCTTTCATTCTAGTGCAATCACATTAAGCCCATTACCGTACACGCATAGTGGAGTAACCGTTAGTGAATTTGATCTTAATAAGCCACTAGAGTTCGTAATTAAACATTTGGTACTCCTTTTCCAATTAAAATTGCGGGATCGAACCATTGCCTCTACCAAGTTCAAGACAGACCATCGAACCAATTTTTTAATGGATTATTTTGCATAAAATTCATATTTTCAAAGAACTTTTGGATTAAATGATCTGGTAAGGACCATCTAACTTAGTAAGTGCATCCTAAATAAAAGCAATTTTCTTAAAGATATTTGATCAAACACTTATATTCATCGGTTCTCCACGTAGTTTGTGTTTTATGGCGGTGCCGACTGCTTAATAAACTACTCGGGGCTATATAAAAACTAAGTTTTAAAGGTTTTGGTATAATAAGTACTTAAATCGATCCAACACATCGGGGGTTTTAAAGTGTTAAAACGATAGCAATTTTGCTAAGTTGCTTGAATTCTTAATTTATAATAGGCAACCTTAATACTAGTTGAATAATGTTTATAAATGTGTTTTAAAATCGTTGTTATGGCTCAAGAAATAGGAGGTATTCGAGTAAGCACAAATTTTTGCATATAAGATTAAAATTGACATAAACATGTATTTTATTGAATTGAAATTTTGCAATAAAAGGAAAATACTACAAAGAGAGCAAAGGAAGTAGAATTGAACAAGGAAATGATCCGACTCCCCTATACTTAAAAGGAGCAATGTCCTCAGTGCGTTAATAACAAAGGAGAATCGAAATGAAAAATGGGCGGTTAAATTCGTAGCAACAATAATAATGCAACTTAAGAAGAATAATAATATAATATAATGTGCAACATTATAATAAAAGATAACATGGATTGCATTAGAATGGAAATCAAAGTTGCTTACAATTTGAAGAATCAAGTATTTTGAAAAAGAAACATAATAAAAATAACAAAACGAAAGCATTGCAAATCCTAATGGAATCAAACTAAACTAAACTAAATAAACTACTCAAGGACTCTAGCCACTAGATGGTCCTGCCTTAGGAGAAGAGGGAGAATGAAGATAAGAGAAGACTTCTTGAAATTGTGCAGAAACGGTATCCATAAAACTAAAGAAGTCAGCTCGCAGAGTAGTGAACTCGTCCCTCAAAGCCTGATGTTCCACCTGGAGAGCGTGGATAACAGTCGGATAATCAAAAGGAGGAACCTCATGCATAAGGTCGAGCAACAGAGGGATCGTGGAAGTGGGCGAGCGAGGGAACTTCCCGAGCGCCCTCTAAAACATCAAAACCGTGGAATCTCGTGAGTGTCATGGAGAAGGATGTCGATCAAAACCATAAAGCCAATTGGCTTTGTTATGCACACTAGTAGCAGTGGTTAGGCAAGGTAAACAATGCATAACTTGACCATTAATCAACAAGGTAAACCGAGTCGGGCCAAGATCACCAATCATACCAGGTTGAAACAACTCGATGGTCATGGAAGTAACACCAGCAAAAGCATTCAGATGCTTAAAAGGTCGTCGAAGTCCAACAACATTTGCAATCATAGTAACGAGACCTCCCATCCGAATGGGTGCATGATCAGTATCAATGAGATTCACAAAGGTACGGAGCAGATAAGGGATCGCATTAACCGGACGGTTCGAAGCACAAAACATGATAAACAGCTCATCCTTAGAAACAGTAGTGACATTCTGGGGTTTTCCAAAAACGGTATGGGCAAGAATCTTATGGAAATACCTGAAGGCCGGGTTATGGATATTCTCTGATACAAGGTCCTCGGCTCGTGGTTAAGGATTCCAAATAGATCCCCAAAATAGTCAAGATCTCTAAACCCAAGATACTCCTCCCGAGTTTCAAGATAAACTCCTAAACCACTAGGAAAACCAAGAAGATCACCAATTCCTTATGGGTAAACTTGAAGGTGAAGCCAAAAGTCCGAAAATAATAAGTCCACTAGAGCTATCCCATGAGTAGGAAAATAAGCTAAAGAGTCGAGGAATTCCAAAGTGAGGTTCCGATAAGTGGCAAAGCAAGTCATCAGCGTGAATTATCCCACCCAACTGATTTAGCGAAAAGACACTATCACGAATGCCAAGAGCATTCATAGCACCATAATGAAAGTAGGTAGTAGGAAACATCTCACGCCGATAAAACTCCATATTTGGTGCGCTGATTTCTTCCTCCAAACCGACCGCATATCATCAACACGAGACATAGTGGAAAGAGAAAGAAGTAGCTAGAAGAGTCCTGAGGAGAAAGAAAAGAAAAGAAGATCAGCATTGGCCAAATGCCGATAAGAAGAGAGATATAGAATAGAATATAAGATGAGAATAGAAATAAAAGAAAATAGAAAAGAAATAGATATTTTTGTTTGTTTTTGAATAGAATGAAGAAATAAAATAAAATAAGAAGAAAGAAATAAATACGTGGGTTGTCTCCCACAAAGCGCTTTGTTTTATGTCATAAGCTCGACAAATAAAACTAAAGATTAGTCATCTAATCGAGCTTGTGGCTCGCCTAGATTTATCTTTTGAGAATATCCTCGATTTCGTAAGATGGTAATGTTTTAGACGCTGCCCGCTTACTATAAACGGTTCAATCAAGGTCCCTTAATCTCTATTGCTCCACTTGGATAAACTCGAGTAATTTCGAAGGTCCGCACCACCTAGATCGTATTTTCCTGGAATAATTTTAATCGTGAGTTAAAAAGTAATACGCAATCACCTATATTAAAATTCTTCCTAGATATACGCTTATCGTGCCATTTCTTTGTGCGCCTTTGTAAATCCTAGCGTTTGACGCATCCCGCCTAAGTTCTTCCAATTCATTAATATCCGTGATACGCTTCTCTCCAAGATAACTTAAGTTCGATTCTTAATGGCCCAATAAGCCTTGTGTTCTAACTCAACTGGAGATGGCATGACTTACCATAAATAAGCTTGAAAGGAGTAGTACCGATGGGAGTTTTATAGGCGCTCAGAAGCCCATAAAGCTTCATGAAGTTTAAAGGACCAATCCTTTCTCGGAAGTAGCGACGCTTTTTCAAGGATTTGTTTTATCCGCGATTTGAAACTTCAACCTGTCCGCTAGTTTGGGGATGGTAAGGTGTAGCTATGCGGTGTCGAACTCCATATTTCCTTAATAATTTTTCAAAGATTTTGGAAATGAAATGAGATCCACCATCGCTATAACGAGTCGGGTACACCGAACCTAGGGAAAATTATGTTCTTGAATAGCTTAAGTACCACTCGGTGTCGTTTGTTGGAGAAGCTATAGCTTCTATCCACTTTGAAACATAATCCACACCACGAGTATATACTTGTTACGGATGAAGATGGAAAGGGTCCCATGAAGTCTATCCCCACACATCAAAGATTTCGACTTCTAAAATGCCTTTTGTGGCATTTCGTCACGCCTAGATATATTACCGGTGCTGACACCGTCGCATTTTAAGATGGTGGCATGTACGTCCTTCCATAAATTAGGCCAATAGAGACCGGATTGTAAGATCTTTGCACATGTTTTGATGTACTAGCATGTCCTCCGTAAGGTGAATGACAAAGGTGTTATAATGTTTTCAATCTCTTCTTCGCACACATCGGCGAAAATTCCATCGGACCTCTCTTGAAAAGTAAAGGTTCATCCCAGAATATTGTTTAAGATCATGGAAGAATTTCTTCTTCGTTGATAGGTAAGTTCAGTGGTAGAACGCCGCAAAGAAGGTAATTCACGAAATCAAGATACCAAGGCACGAGGAAATAGCTAAAGTGGTTTCCATGAGTTTATCCGTTCGTGTCTTCCAAGTGGGCAATCGCTTATCGATCGAATTCATCATCAATCGGCACTTGTTCATGTTTAAGATTTTCTAGTCTAGAGAGATGATCCGCTACTACATTTTCGGCCTTTCTTATCTTTGATTTCTAAATCAAATTCTTGCGTATAATATCCATCTCGTGAGTCTAGGTTTAGCGTCCTTTTGGTTAGAGATATCTAATAGCAGCATGATCAGTATATGATTATTTTGGATCCTACTAAGTAGGAACGGAACTTGTCTAATGCGAAGATCACGCTAAGAACTCTTTCTCGTTGTAGCATAATTCATCCGCTCCGTAGTTCCGCTTGCATAATATATGACGTGGAGTCTTTTATCCTTTCGCTGTCCTAAAACAGCTCCTACGGCGTAGTCACTTGGCCACACATTATTTCAAAAGGTTCATTCCAACTGAGTTTGCATGATAGGCGCAGAAATTAATGCTTTCTTAAGTGTCTCAAACGCTTCTAAACATTTTTCGTCAAAGATAAATTCACTTTCATTAATAGCTCGAGGGTTTAGTTATCTTAGAGAAATCTTTAATGAATCGCGGTAGAAACCGCGTGTCCCAAAAGCTTCGGATTTCTAACGGTTTTGAGGTCAAGGTTCTCAATAACTTCGATTTTAGCGTAATCGACTTCAATTCCTCTTTTGGATATAATGTGTCCTAAAACAATTCCTTCTTGTACCATAAAATGGCATTTCTCCCAATTAAGCACTAGATTAACCTTCACACAACGCTCCAATACCCTTTCTAAATTTTCTAAACATTCTTCAAAGCTTTGTCCACGACGGAAAATCGTCCATGAAGACTTCCATAATATTGTCCAAAATCAAAATATTGCCATCATACATCTCGAAAAGTTGCGGAGCATTGCATAAACCAAAAGGCATTCTTCTATAAGCAAAAGTTCCAAAGGGCATGTGAAAGTTGTTTTCTCTTGGTCATCGTGATGAATAGGTATCAAAGAAACCCGAATAACCGCCTAAGAAATGTAAATGAGAGTGTCTAGCTAAACGCTCCAACATCCGATCAATAAATGGTAAAGGAAATGATCTTTTCTCGTGGCTTTGTTAAGTTTTCGATAATCGATGCACATTCTCCATCCGTATTCGATTCTTTTAGTTATGATTTCTCCTTTCTCATTTTCACCATCGTGACACCTCCTTCTTAGGTACAACATGCATGGGCTAACCCATTTGCTATCGATATAGGATATATGATTCTCGCTTCTAACAACTTCATTACTTCCTTTTTCACAACCTCGCTCAAAATCGGGTTTAGTCTCCTCCGTGTTCTCTTGAAGTTTTACAATCTTCTTCTAGCATAATGCGATGCATACAGATAGAGGGACTTATTCCTTTAAGATCGTTGATATTATATCCTAAGGCTGTTGGATATTTCTAATCAAAAGTTTTTCGCTTCATTCTCCAAGTTTTATGCTGACTATCATCGGAAGTTCGAGTTCGAATCTAGGAATTGTACCTTAAATTTTCGTGAAGTGTTTTGAGTTCTAGGAAGGTTTCCTTAAACTTTGTGTGGGATCCGTGCTATAGCTAAGCATTCACTTAGACTATTATCCGACTTTCATCCAGTTATCCGTATTTTCAAGTTCACCTTTCTCGCACTCGTCGATGATATCCATGAAATAACAAGTATCTTCTATTGCGGTGCTTTGTGAATTGAGAGAGGATAAATTGATTTTCTTTACTTCAAAAGTAAGTTTTCCTCTTTTCACATCTATTATTGCACCGGCTGGCTAAGAAAGGTCTTCCAAGAATGATTGAGTAACTTCGTCCTCCCTTATGTCCATGATAATGAAATCGGTTGGTATATAGAATTGGCCAATACGCATGTGAATATTCTCAAGTACTCGCAGGATATTTAATCGACCTATCGCTAGTTGAACGGACATTTTGGTTGGTCTCAGCCTCCCATATCAAGTTTCTTGCGGATGGATAACGGCATCACACTTATACTGGCTCCTAGATCACATAAAGCTTTGTCTATGACAAATTTGCCAATTACACATGGAATAGAGAAAATTCCGTGATCTTTGAGTTTAGGAGGCATTGTGTCTTGAATAATTGCACTACATTCAAGAAGAAGCATGACAGCTTCATTATCCTCTAGCTTTTTCTTATTGGATAGAATGTCTTTAAGGAATTTAGCATAGAGGGCATTTGAGTTATAGCTTCAAAAAAGGAATTGTAACATTAAGTTGCTTCAGAAGATCCACAAATTTCTTGAATTGTCCCACATTCTTAGTTTTAACTAACCTTTGAGGATAAGGAATAGGAGGCTTATAAGGTGGTGGGGGTATATAAGGTTCGTCTTTTTGTGTGGTATCTTCATTATTATCTTTCTGAATTTCCTTTTCTGGTTTATCTTTAGTTTCAGATGGTTTGACAGAATTTTGTTGCATAGCTGGGCTATTGTTTCTGGGATCTACAGGTCCATCATACTTTGTTCCGCTTCTTAAGATAACAGCATTTGCATGTCCTTTGGGATTAGGTTGAGGTTGACCAGGAAATGAACCAGCAGGAGCAGCAGAAGCCGCTTGTTGTTGAGCTACTTGAGAGATTTGTGTTTCTAACATTTTATTGTGTGTAGCTAAAGCATCAAGCTTGTTAGAAAACTGCTTCATTTGCTCATTAATGTGTATATTCTGATTTTGAACTTCCTTATTAGTCTGGGCTTGAGCACTATTGGTTTGGTTTTGAGTAGCAATGAAGTGCTCTATCATGATTTCCAAATTAGACTTCCTAGGAGCATTTGTTGTGTTAGGACCATTGTTAGGGTGATTTGGAATAGCTTTAGGATAACCAGGTGGTGTAGCAGGAGCTTGTCCAGGTGCATATAACGCGTTGTTATTCTTGTAGGAAAAGTTAGGATGATTCTTCCAGCCAGGGTTATATGTGTTGCTGTAAGGATTATTCTGTACGTAATTCGCTTGTTCAACTGGAACTCCTGTTAGAAGTGGGCATTCTGGAGCAAGATGTGATTGAATACCACATAAGTCGCAAGTTTGAGTAATTGCAAGAATAAAGGGAGCAATGGTAAGTTCCTCGAGCTTTTGAGTGAGAGCTTCCACTTTAGCGTTGACTTGATCCGAATATTCACTTCAACCATGGCACCTTTAGTTTGAGATTTCTACAAGAATCTCTCCATACCCCATTGGTAATGGTTCGAGCCATACTTTCGATAAGTTGCTTTGCTTCAAAGATATGGTTTATTCATCGCGCCACCACCGCAGCCTATAGTCAATCTCAGATTATACAAGAGACCATTGTAAAACGTGTGGATGATTAACCATTCTTCTAAACCATGATGGGGACAAAGTCTAAGCATGTCTTTATAGCGCTCCCAAGCTTCAAAGAGTGATTCATTGTCCTTTGTCTCGAAACCATTGATGTTGGCTCGAGCATAGCGCTTTGCTTGGAGGAAAATATCTAGCCAAGAATACTTTCTTCAACTCATCCCATGTGGTGATTGAGTTGGAAGGAAGAGATTGGCCATGCGAGCTCGCTCTCCGAGAGAAAAGGAAATAGGCGCAATCGTATTGCCTCGGGTTTACACCATTCGCTTACGTTGTCTCGCATCGCACAAACACCGATGATGAAGATTTGGGTCGTCGAGGAGCTCCAAAACCGGTTCGCTGAACGGCGGAAAGAAGCGAAGGTTTTAGTTCAAATCGTTTGAGCGATAGCAGGAGCAGCAATACTATTATGAGGCTCCGCTGAGAAGGAAATGTAGTCCTTAAGAGGACGAGGAGCAGGAGGTTCGATCAGCCATCTTCTTAAGTTCTTCAACGCCGAAGTTTGGTTGAAGGAAGATTGTATGTTCTAAATACTCTTGAATTCGCCTTCTTAATCTAAGATAACGCCGACGTCGAATAGGTATATGCAAAGGCGCCTTGAGAGCAGTATTTGGCATACACAGAGGAAAAGAAATAGTTGCTATAGTCTATACTGTAATAAAATTACGATATCAACTTGAATAGTCCCAACGGCGCCAAAACTTGATCGCGACTTTATCGCCTAAATTAATCGAGACCGCAAGTATACAGCCCTATCGCGTAGTTTTAAAAGATATCGAACCAAAGGGACTATAAATTGAACTAACGTAATCTAAACTTATCGTAAAGCTATAGCTATCGAATAAATAAATTGGGGAATTTTGGGCAATAAAACTTAATTTTAATTAAAATAATAATAAGGCTAATATCGGTATGTATTTCGTTAATCCTAAAGAATCCGGTTTTCCACGCTTATTTTAAAATGATAATAATTTCTTTTTCAAAAAGTATTTATTTAAAACCTATTCTCAAACTCGCTCTATTGAAGTAGATTATAATTTTAAACTCTAATGTATGCTTATCCCATCGATTTTAAAATTACTTTTGAAAATAAATAAAATTTAATTGGTTTTAAATGTTTTTTAAAAACAATACCTAGTATCTACTATCCGATTCTAAACCTCAAACGTGTTGGTTTCTAATCTTAGTCTTTATTAACCTCAAACTTTCGCTTGGTTTCTAAACTTTTTTAACAAAATAAATTAGATAACTAAATCAAAAAGTATTTATTTTATAAAATAAATCAAATTTATATTTTCAAATTAACTCATTTTAAATAATTTAGCATATTCATAAAACAAACATGAATAAATTAAAGGTTTTAATTCATTAATAAATTCATGGCAAACAAATATATCTCATGCATTAATTAAATAAATAAAGCGATGTAAATAGAAACCGAATTAAATAAATGGGAAAGAATTGAAATGAAGTAACCCGCATAACGCCTCGGTTCTTCAACAGAATGTAAACAATGCGGAAAATAACTTCAATTCGAATTACAATGGAAAATAAATGCAGAAAATAAACTTTGAAAAAAATAAAGTCGAATCGGTTCTCAATTGTGATCCGAGAGGTCCTTTTATAGTGGTATGAAGTAACCACTTGTTCCTAAATTTGTAGCATTTTCTCCTCAAAACTCTCGTCCCAACTGCCTAAGTCGTCCGAAAAGCCTCCTCTTTTCCTCCATGTTGAGACGCGTCTCAAGCAACTCCTAGGGCCAACGTGGAGACGGCCTCCTTTTAGGAGGGAGTCCGAGGCGGCTCACTTGTAGAGAGAGTTGAGACGTGGGTCTCACTCTTGTGGCAATTAGGGTTTGTTTTGCTTGCTTTGGGCTTTTGATTGCTTTGGACTTTTGCTTGCTTTGGGCTTTTGATAACTCTTTGATCCATACTTGCTTTGCACACCCCTTTTCTTCATTTCTTGCACAATTAATTAAATAATCCTCTTAATTTCTTCACTTTGCTCAATTTGTTTATTTAAAATAAAATACCTGAAACAATAAAAATACCAGCGTAATATGGAAATAAAATGAAATAATTAAATAAAAATACTAACATTATTTATGAAAATTAAATCAAATATACTATATAAAATCGTGTTATCATTTACTGAGTGTTTAACTCAGGGGGGAGTTTAATTTCTTATTCATCAAAATATACAAGTTTTTTTCATCATCAAAAAAGGGAAGATTGTTAGAACATAGTTTGAATCTACATATCAATATTAGTTTTGATGATAACAAATACATATTGTTTATAATGAACTATTATGCTCCTTAAATTTTATATCATTTATAGAGAAGTTCTGATAAAGAAACCTATAGTCAGCATAGAATATTCGCTATAAAAGAAGTTCTGACGCTGAAGATTTGCTTACAAATTCTCAGCTATTTCAAGTTACAAGTTTCACGCTCTATATAAAGAAGTTCTTATTAACTTCTTAAATCACAAAGTTGCTTAAACTCTAATAAATATGGTCCACTGCTACTTCATTCTGATCAAGACATCACAGGATCAAATCATATTTTCTGAATCGTTAATATGCAATTATTATGATTATTTGAAGTACCGGATGAATTGCAACAAGATCTGTATTTTTGGAAAATGCATTTAACAACACAATTATATCCTTCCAAAAATGGCTCTCATGTCTCCAACAGATCAAAGATTTATGCGCCAATATAAAGGATATCATGTGAAGAATTCCACACAACACTTACACGCATATTACAGAGAAATTTCTCGACGACGATCTTTAAATATCTCTTAAGTTTTGTTTGTGCTTATAACTTTTTGTAATACATCACAATTGTGATATAGCTGTTTAGAAGCACCATTGATACACAGTTTGCAATTTCTTTATACAGTTGTAATTCCTTGAGAAACCAAGTTGTGGCTTAGACTCAAGAAGACAATGACAGTAGTCTTTGTGTATTTTGTAATCAGTTTGATTAGTGGATTAAGTCCTCGTGGGAGAGAGGCAAAATCACTTTGACGGGTGGACTGGAGTAGTTGTAGTTCAAACGAACCAGGATAAAAATTATTGTTTCCTATTGTTTTTATTTTCCAAAAACCCAATTCAAACCCCATTTCTCATGTTTTTCTATCCTTCAAAGATGCCCCCATTTTGATGGCTATTTTAAATAATGAACCAATTGGTGTTGGGAAGTTGATCACTGACAAAGTCAAATACATGGATGACGCTCCAAAAATAATTTATGGGAATTTGTGTGTTATTAAAGAATTTTGCAGGTTAGCTAGAGTGCAAGCTCAACCAGATGAGGTGGTGGTTAGTCCAATGATTCCAATCAGCATCAGCACTGTGAGAAGAATCGCAGCATCCCCACTACAATAAGAAGCATAAAATATGATTAAAAAAAGTCCACAGTCTTGAGATCCACCAACAAGAAGTACCCTAACTATCATACCCCAAAATTTGCCCTCTTACTCCTCAAGACATTTCTCATATCCATGCTCAAGGATTCCCCAAGGGTTGACCATACAAACCCTCTCCTAAACAATCAACCCAAGCTAGGGTTTGGCAATTCTCAGATCAAGATGGGTTTCCAACATCTCCAGTGATCATCATACCTCCTCATATGCTTCAGAGAATCTCCATGGCAAGTTTCAAGCCTTACAAGTCAAGTTTCCTCAGACAATTGCTCAGATGGTTGAAAATCAATTGTATTGGACAAAAAGTCAACTGTGATCAACATACAGTCAAACTTCATGATTTTTGGTCAACATCCATATTTTGAAGTAACATTCATCATTTGATCAAGGGTTGATCATGATTCATCAAGAAAACTCAAGATTTGGTCAAAAGTCAAACTTTCCAAATTAGGGTTTTCTGAGGAAAAGTCAACTGAACTTTGACTGAGCATAACTTCCTCATACTTTATCAAAAAAATTTCCACCACCTCTCATTTTGAAGAGAATTCAATTCTCTACAACTTCATGTCTCACAAGCATGGTCAGAAAATGCTTCATTTTGAAGATATGGATCAAAACATTACAGGTCCTTTTCAAAGTCAACAAAAAGTCAACTTTTTGTAATGAAGTGTTATTGAGCATGGAAACTCCAATTGAGATGAAACCAAATAGGTTGTTTAGAGGACATCTAGAGCTTTCTAAAAAATCCAAGAACACTCAACAATGTTAAAAATTGAGCAAGATACACCTTGCACAAGTTGGGCATTTTTGAAGAGGTGCACAAAAAGAAATACTTGTCAAAATAAAATTTTTTGCAAATGGGCCTAGTTTTCTTGATTCAAACTTGTTCCTCAGCTAATGTGGAACCTCCAAGCCCAAGGCCACGAATTTTATCTTTATTTTTCTATTTAATTTGGCTTTTAATCATTTAAAAGCCAATTAAATTAAAATAAAAGGTAAAAAATCAAAATTAAATGCAAATTGGATTTTTCTATCATTCTTGAGGTCCAAGCAAACTTCCAAAGCTGGCAAATTCGAAATTGGCATTGATTGGCAAGAGAATTGATGAAAATTGGATCAAAAAGGCAAGATTTAGTTTTATACCAAATCAAATATTTTTACATTGATTGAGTCATTATTTCCTCTTGATTTCTGACCTAAATCCATCTATTATATATACACAATGCATACACATGAGAAAAGAACAGAAAAATTGCCTCTAAGAACCCTAATCAAACTCAAAAAAACCGTGCCCTTCAAGCTACTTGCAGCCCTAGTTTCAGCTTGTTTCAATCGATTCTAAGCATTCCATTGCATTCCCGGAGGTCTCCTGAATCGATCCAGATACTCACAAGCCATCCAAACATCCAGAATCGTGAATTCCAGATTTCGGTTTGTTCAATATAACTCAAAATAGATTTTTGATTTCCATGCACATTTAACGTGTTTTGATGTTTGTTTTGTGTTTAGAATGGAGTTTCGAAGCTTTCTGCATAGTTTAATTGCGTTTTAGGTACCTGAATCGAAATCCACCATGGTTAGGGTTCCTCTGTTCGAATTGGGATTTTCTGAAATAGGCAAAATTGGACCAAATCGAGACCACCATCGTGTTTAGAATGATGTTTCCAATCGATTCATGTATTCATAATGCATTTATATTATCTGTGTGTGATTTTTGAAAATTGCAGGGGCCTTAGCGTCGAATTAAGCCGACGCTAACTGTTTGAAAATTCAAACGAAGAAGATGAAGATCTTCGCGTGTGTTTCTGATTCCCAGAATTCAAATTCGTTTAATTTGTTTTTGTTTAATATTACTAACACGAAATGCAGGATGGTCTAGTGGTCAAGGCAGCGCGCGTATAACCCATGTGTCCTGGGTTCGATCCATGGCGTGACACCTTCTTTTTAATGCTTTGCAAATTAATTTCTTTTCTATTTTCTTATTTTTCTTAATATTTTCCATTCAATTTAATTAATCTTGAAACATTTTTATCATGCATTTAAAAATCACCAAAAATATTTTTCTTTTGCATTTTAATTAGAAAAATACTTATTTAACTTTTGACATTAAAATTAATATTTTTGCATGCATATTTTATTTAATTGTTAATTAATCATTAAACTGACTTTTAATTGCTTTTAATTATCAAAAACGATCCAGAAAATTCCCAAAAAATTATTCTATCATCTAATTATCATCACTAATCTAAAACCTTTTTCCTCATGCAAAAACTTTATTTTTACTAACATTTTTTTCTCTTATGCGAGTTTTCTTATATTTTCCGATGATGTATCTGTTCACAGGTTGTAACGTTTCAGACTATTTTTCTTGCTTTTCTTTTCAATATTATGTTACTGCCTATGGGATGTAATAGTTTAATTAGGACTTTTACTTTCCGCACTCCTATTATGTAACTTCCCCAAAGCCATGTAATAGCGTAGGACATTTACTTTCCGCACTTTACTTTCCGCAATTTATTTTCCGCACCCTATAAACTGCTAGTAACTAGGCGTGTATGGAAAGATAAAATTGGACATAGATCACTCATAATTTCAAGATAACATATCTGAATTTGACACACTCTTTTCACACATGCACCCCTTAGGGTAATTCTCTCTCGTTGCCTTTCGAACAAATGGTCAAGTCCCTCGAACGTAGAGGTATCCTAGCACCGTTGCCTTCAAATTATATCATCATAGTCCATTCGAATCAAAGATCATGAGTCCCTCGACATGGCCTACGAAATCATGATCTCGTCCCTCGATTGTTGCCTACAAAAAGTGATGATCGCCCCTTCGAATGTGCTAGGATACTCCTACAAGTTGCCTTCTATGACCATCCGATGTCCCTTCGAATGTCCCTTTACATCCAACGAATAGGGTTACCTACCAACTAATGGTATGGATAACACTATTCTAAAGGAACGTAAAACAACACGAAAACGACCATTCTGAGTAGGTAATAAAGACTTTTAGTTGCTTGCTCAATCAAAATACTCTTCACCCCACACACTTTTGTCAAAGTTCAAACTCTTTTTCGAAAAACAAAACATTTCCGAACACTTTGTATACATTCCTACATGAATCATTACAAAGTCAAAGCGAAATGCCCTTTTCAAAACATTTTTGTCAAACACACAGAAAACACTTTTAAAAATGAGCTAAGAGCAACTAAGAGCCCGTAGATAACTACGGATGGAAAGGGGTGCTAATCCCTTCCCTTTTCATAACCTTCTCCCTTACTCAGAATCTAACGAAGGTCTTTTCCTGTTCTTTTCACCTTCCTTAATTGATAAAAGAAAAGTCGGTGGCGACTCTTGCTATCCGCAACATTTGCGATACAAAAATCTCAAAGTCAGTTCACCGTATTATAGAACTGGCGACTCTGCTGGGGAGACAACCTAAAGAGAGAATGCCTTAGGGATTTTTTTAGATCGTTTTTACTGCTTTCTGTTTGATTTGAATGCTTTACTTTAAGGTTTTCTTGGGTATTATATTTGTGGGGGATCCTACACCCGCATCCAGGTTTCCTTAGGTAAGTAGCAATAGATCGTCGTGACCGTTAGGCATATACCGAAACGGTCAACATGATGGCTACGTTAGTGTGACACTTTGGATGTCCTGATACTCTTCATTTCCAAGTTAAGGATAGTATTTGGCTTCTGCGTGGTGTCATCATCACTAACTCAACTTTTAGAACCTTAATTGACCCATCTTGGCCATTAGAAGGTAGTGAGATGGACGGCTGTGGTGTAGACCGAGGTTGGTTGATACTCGATGCTACGCTCATTAAGATCATACTTTTGGGATATTTTCGGTCGACCACTTGGTAGTCGTATTGAAATAAATGCCTACGAGAAAGATCAATGATATGAGATTCCTAGAACCCGGTTACTATTATAGGACAGGATGAACCAACTCAAACTTTTGGTAGGGTAATCACCTATACCTCAGGCAAGCCTTAAACCTAGGCTCATTGTGTGATTTGTTTGTGCTTGCTAAACATGCCATCATGACATCATTGCATTGCATATCATCTCTAACTATTTCAAGGACCTTGGGATTTTTCTTTGCTCTGTTTTGTAGGGATTATGGCTTCTAGAAAGACTATCCGAATCAACTTCATGGGTATCCCTTCTCAGCTCAAAGAATTGGTTTTAGAAATTCCTGATCATGCTCAGTTCATCAAAAGACATGGTTATTTGCTTGACTTGTTTGTCTCCAGTTTTGAAGAAGATATGATGCACGTCATATTCCAGTTCTTTGATCCGAAACACCATTGCTTTACATTCCCAGATTATCAGTTGGTTCCTACCTTGGAAGAGTTCTCTAAGTTACTTGGGATACCTATTCTTGATCAAATTCCATTCACCGGTTTAGAAAAGGTTCCTAGGTACGAAGACATCACATCAGCATTACACCTAAAGCGCTCAGACATTGAAGCCAATTGGGAGACCAGAAGTGGAGTTAAGGGTTTACTTGCTAAGTTTCTGATAAAGAAAGCCCGAGAATTCCTCAAAGCTATGAGTTTCCAAGCATTCGAAGACATCTTGGCTTTGCTAACCTATGGTTTGGTTCTATTTCCTAACTCGGATCAATTCATAGATGTGAACGCCATCAAGATTTTCCTCACTCGCAATCCTGTGCCTACTTTACTTGGAGACATCCTACATTCTCTCCACACTCGTACTATCAAAAGACAAGGAACTCTCATGTGTTGCATACCGTTACTTTCCAGGTGGTTTATTGCGCACCTTCCTCAATCAGTATTGAAGAACGAGCAAAGGTTAAGGTGGTCTCAAAGACTAATATCACTCTCTCATTCAGATATCCGTTGGTGTCTTTTCTCTCAAAAGGACTTCACATTCATTGAGCGTTGTGGAGAATTTCCGAATGTACCACTCCTTGGTATAAGAGGAGGTATCACTTACAACCCTTCTCTAGCTCTACGGCAGTTTGGTTATGCTCGAAGAGATGGTCCTCATGATATGCTTCTCCAAGATATTGTGTTCGACTACAACCACGATCTCCAAAATTACCGACGAAGGTTCATACACGCTTGGGGCATGGTAAGGAAGACTGATACCAAGACTTTGGGACACCAGAATTCCATTCCTTGGGAACCTTACCTCAAATGGGTGCGAGTTCGAGCTCAAAACCTCATGATGTCATTCACGCCTGTTCTACCTGTAATTGTGGAACCTGTTGCTATAGGTGACGTACCCTATACTGCTCTCCATCCCGACATGCCTACTGATTTTGAAGATTTAAAGAGATCCCGGATTCAACTCAAAGAAGAAAGGGATACATTCGAAGCTCAATGCTATGCGAGTGAGAAGAAGGTACTTGAGTTGACAAAGCTACTTCACGAGGAGCGAAACATCAACGCCTACTTCAACACCAAGAGGAAGCGCCCATGGGAGACCTAGAGCTTTAGGATTTTTGTTCTTTTGTTTCATTTTTCCAAACTATTTCTTGTACTCAAAAAGAAAAGAAAAAAAAAAGAATAAAAAGAAGCTAATAAAGTTTGTTCGTGCTTGTTTAACAAATTTAAATTCCTAAGGTCCTTGAAAACATTGCATTGCATTGCATAAACATCGCATAGCATAGCATAACATTGCATAACAGGTACATTGAAGATTGGTTTTCTCATTTTCTCGCTATTTATTTTAGCAGAAATGGCTCTTGAACAGACTGTCAAAGATCTCCAGGCTCAGAATGTTCAGTTCCAGGAGATGTTCACCAGCTTGGTCCAAGGACAAGAAGATCTAAAGAAGCTCATCAACAGGAAGAAGAGGGTCGTTGGTGTTCTCAACATGGGCAGACGTTACAAAGGCGGTCCTAGAGTGGTCAGCCGGATAGAACTCTCAGAGAGTGTCAAGACTGAGGGAAGTGTCAAGGGCAATGAAGAAGACCAGCGTGAGCCTGAGAAGAAGGAATAAGACTATGAGAATGATCAGTACTCTTCTGAAGATGACAAGTACAAGCAACTTGAAGACCGTCTGAATGCTGTGGAAAATCTGAAAATGTCAGGGCTGAATTTTGATGATTTGAGTCTTGTTCCTGGTGTGGTGATTCCTCACAAGTTCAAGGTTCCAGCTTTTGCCAAGTATGATGGCATTTCTTGTCCGAAGCTGCATTTATAGTCCTATGTTCAGAAGATCAACCCCCCACACTGATGACAGAAAGTTGTGGATGCATTATTTCCAAGAGAGTCTGTCCGGAACTCAGTTGGAGTGGTATTATCAGCTAGAGAGTGACCATATCCGTACCTGGAGTGACTTAGCGGATGCTTTCTATAGGCAATATGAGTACAATGCTGAATTGGCACCCACCCGCATGCAACTACAGAGCATGTCTATGGGTCGTGATGAGAAGTTCAAAGAGTATGCTCAAAAATGGAGAGATCTAGCAGGCAGAGTTCAACCTCCTTTGTCCAATAGGGAGTTAGTTGATATGTTCATGGGGACATTGACAGGTCCATTCTTCAATCATCTGATTGGGAACTCTTCATCCGGATTCACCGAGCTGATACTGACAGGAGAACACATTGAAGCTGGTATCAAGAGCGGAAAGATTCAGATAGAGTCATCATCAAGTGCTGCGAAGAGATCTTTTGGGGGTAAGAAAGAAGAAAATGTTGTGTATGGTCAGAAAAGCTGAGCCAAGACCGATCATGCTCAATCTGTGGGGCCAGTTGTAATCTCCAATCCTACATCAGCACAACCTCATCGAAACAATGCGCATAACCAGAGCGCGCCACAAAGACAGTTTACGAAGATCAACATGCCATTGTCGCAAGCCTTGCAGCACATGTTGAAAGCAGAGCTGATTACCTTGAGGGATCCTCCTCAAAACATCAACACTTCCTCTCCGAGATACACTCCTAATGCTAAGTGTGCTTACCACTCCAACAGCCCAGGGCACGACACTGACAACTGTTGGGCTCTGAAGAACAAGATTCAAGATATGATTGAAGCTAAAGAAATTGAGTTTGATCCTCCTGTCGAGACTCCGAATGTGATCAACGCGCCAATGCCTAACCATGACAAAAGTTCCAATGCTATTGACAAGAATGCCTATGTTTTCAATATAGATGACTTGACCATTCCTCTGATGACTGTTAAGAAGAATTTGCTGCAAGCCGGTGTCAATCCAGGATGCCCAGAGAATTGTCGTTGGTGCCCATCTGCGCCTGATGGTTGTGCTTGGTTGAGAAGACGTATTCAGTGCATGATGGATAACCGGGAAGTGCTATTTCTGAAACTATCACCTATGGAGAATCTTTGTGAAGACATGACTAAGAATCTGAAGATCGAAGATGTGAGCGAAACTGTACCAGAAGTTTGGAATACCTTAGGGCAGCCAAGTGGAAGATTCGATTACATGGTGAAGTATACTGTTCCTGAAAGCTACAAGGTCCCTATTGAAGATGTCAAAGCGACCGGATGGGGAGACGAGTTCTCAGAAGACTATGCTGATGTTAATGCCATAAGGATTTCCTCTGCTGATCCTGTGCCTAGAGTGGCACCTCTCATCATTACTTCGCCCATACCAGTTCCATACTCCTCTGACAAGGCTATCCCTTGGAACTATGGAGATGAAGTTTACTACCATGGCATCAAACAAGACTCTCTGACCATTGAGGATCTTGCAGTTGAGGCTACCATTCCTGACATTGACAACATCACCGGATCAAGTAAAGTGACCAGAACTGGAAGGATATTTTCTCCAGAGATCTCTCCTCCAAAAGACATTGCGACTCCAGCTTGCATTCCAGCTATTCAACCAGTTCCCGAAGCTAGAGGGAAAGAACCAGTGACTCATCCTGCTCAGACAGAGGTACCAAAGGAAGTTGCTGAAGATACCTCCAAGCAAGAAATGGAGGAAATTCTGAAGATAATCAAGAAGAGTGACTACAATGTTGTGGAACAATTGGGACAGACTCCGTCCAAGATCTCCATGCGTGCTCTGTTCTTGTGCTCTGAGGCTCATGCTAAAGCCTTGGTGAAGTTTCTGAAGAATGCTCACATACCGCAAGACACTACTACTCATCAATTTGAAGTTTGTATTGCTAGCCTGGCTGCCAACAACGGCCTAGGCTTCTCTGATGCTGATTTGACTCCTGCCGGAAGGAAACAGAACAAAGCCTTGCACGTCTCTGTTGAATGCAAGGGCATTACATTGTCTCATGTCTTGGTAGATACCGGTTCTACTCTGAATATTCTACCGAAGAGTGCTTTTGACCGACTTGATGTTGAAGGACTGGTTCTGAAGCCCAGTGACATTATTGTGAGAGCTTTTGATGGTTCTAAACGAACAGTACTTGGAGAGCTCATTCTGCCTGTTAAAGTCGGTTCTCACACTTTCGACTCTACTTTCTTTGTCATGGACATCCGTCCAGCTTACTCTTTCCTACTTGGATGCCCTTGGATACATGGGGCAGGCGCTGTTACCTCTACCTTACACCAGAAGCTGAAGTACCCAGTGAAGGGGAAGGTTGTTACAGTATGTGGTGAAGAGGAATACATGGTAAGTCATCTGCAGTCATTCCGATACCTCGAGATGGAAGGTGAATTCTTTGAGACTCCATGTCAAGCTTTTGAAACAGTTCCAAGAGTCATGCCTGTTGACTCTCCTGTCAATCCTGAAGTTACACAAGCTCCGCTTAGGATGGTTTCCCTGAAAGATGCTCAAGCTGCAGTTGAAGGAGGTAGTGCTATTTGGGGTCAGCTCCCCGATCTTCCTTTCAAATCTGACAAGACTGGTTTAGGCTTCACCATCAAAGGTCAGAAGATGATACGCCGCGAACGTGTCGGCCAACTTGCCCTCCGCATCAGCCAGAATGGAGTCCATGCTATAGAAAACGATGACAATGACTTTGACATCAGCAAGTGGATCTTCCCAACTCCCGACAACGGACTCAGCAATTGGAAGACTGAAGACGTCATACCAATCTCCTTTAGACAGGAGTAATTGCTTTTGTTTTCTGTTTTGCTTTTCGTTTTCTATGCTTTGAACAATGAACTTTAAAGCCTAGTGCCTTGCCCGGGGCATCATGGCTTTTTTGTGAGGGTTATTATCTGTCATTTGCATATTTTCATTCAATAAAATCATTGGACTTTTGTGCTTAATTCTTTCTTTTTACTTTATCACCCCTTCAAAAGCTATGTGTTCTTACACACACCCACGTGATACACTGTAGAATCACTCCGAATCTCGTTGATAACAGCTATGCTATTGCTAAATATGACTTCGATAATCCGATCTACCAAGCCGAAGATGAAGGTGAGGAAGATTGTGAAGTGCCAGGAGAACTTGTCAGACTGCCACAGCAAGAAGAACGAGTTATACAGCGACACGAAGAGCCAGTTGAGGTTGTGAATCTGGGTGCTGATGAAGACAGAAAATAGATTAAGATAGGAGCAGGTCTTGAGGACAGTGTCAAAGAGAGATTAATTCAGATGCTACGAGACTATATCAAGGTTTTTGCTTGGTCCTACGAAGACATGCCAGGTTTAGACATTGATATTGTGGTACACCGGTTACCGACGAAAGAAGGTTTTCTCCCTGTGAAGCTGAAGGTCCGTCGTATGCGTATGCGTCCTGAAATGTCAGAGAAGATCAAAGCCGAAGTCATCAAACAGTTCAACACCGGTTTCCTAGCTGTTACTTCTTATCCACAGTGGGTTGCATACGTGGTTCCCGTATTTAAGAAGGATGGTAAAGTACGAATGTGTGTAGATTACAGAGATTTGAACAAAGCAAGTCCAAAAGACGATATTCCACTTCCTCATATTGATGTTCTGGTTGACAACACCGCTCAGCATAAGATTTTCTCCTTTATGGATGGTTTCTCTGGTTACAATCAGATCAAAATGGCTCCCGAAGACATGGAGAATACTACTTTCGTTACACAGTGGGACACTTTCTACTACAAGGTCATGCCATTTGGACTGAAGAATGCAGGTGCCACTTATCAGCGTGCCATGGTGGCATTGTTTCATGACATGATTCATCACGAGATAGAGGTCTACGTCGACGACATGATAGCTCGATCACAGACCGAAGAAGGACATCTCGATCATTTATAGAAACTGTGTGATAGACTGAAGAAGTACAAACTAAGACTCAATCCTAACAAGTGCACCTTTGGAGTCAGGTCTGGTAAACTCCTAGGGTTTGTTGTCAGTGGTAAAGGTATTGAAGTTGACCCCGCCAAGGTTAAAGCTATCCAAGAAATGCCAGCTCCCCGCACCGAGAAGGAAGTCATAGGTTTCTTGGGACGTTTGAACTACATTGCCAGATTCATTGCACATCTAACTGCTACTTGTGAGCCAATCTTCAAGTTACTGAAGAAATATCAAGTAGTGGAATGGAACGACAATTGCTAGATCGCTTTTGACAAAATCAAGGAGTACCTACAGAATCCTCCTATCCTGATGCCACCCGCCGAAGGAAGACCTCTCATCATGTACTTGACAGTGTTAGAGAATTCAATGGGGTGTGTGTTGGGGCAACATGACGAGTCTGGTCGAAAAGAGTATGCAATATACTACCTTACCAAAAAATTTACCGACTGTGAAACAAGATACTCACAGCTCGAGAAAACTTGCAGCGCTTTGGCTTGGGCTGCTCGCCGACTAAGACAGTATATGTTGACTCACACTACCTTATTGATCTCCAAGATGGATCCGATAAAATACATATTTAAGAAACCATCTCTCTCTGGAAGAATAGCAAGATGGCAAATGATCTTAACCGAATATGACATCCAATATACTTCTCAGAAAGCGATCAAAGGAAGTGTAGTAGCCGATCATTTGGCCCATCAAGCTGTAGATGACTATCAGTCTATGCAGTTCTAGTTTCCAGATGAAGATGTTTTACTAGTTACTGATTGCGAAGAACCGGGACCAGACGAAGGACCTGAACAAGGATCCCGATGGACCATGGTCTTTGATGGAGCCTCAAACGCACTTGGTAATGGCATTGGCGCCATTATTACATCTCCTACAGGCGGACATACACCTTTCACCGCCAAACTTTGTTTCAGTTGTACTAACAACATGGCCGAATACGAAGCGTGCATCATGGGTATTAAAGCTGTTATTGACTTAAGAATCAAGTTCTTGCAAGTGTCTGGAGACTCAGCTTTAGTGATCAGTCAGATTAAGGGTGAATGGGATACGAAGCATCCGAATCTTATTCCATATTGAGAGCGTGTTCTAAGTCTGATCCCTTATTTCGAAGAGATTACTTTTGATCACATTCCACGAGAAGAGAATCAGTTGGCAGACGCATTGGCTACTATGTCGTCTATGTTTAAGGTCAGATGGGACAACGAGGCTCCCCAGATCATCATTGAAAAGTTTGACGAACCAGCGTATTGTTATGAACTTGATACAGAAGAGAAGCCTTGGTTTTACGACGTGAAGAGGTATCTTGAGACTTAGGAATATCCCGCAGGGGCATCTGTCAATGATAAGAAGTTCTTGAGAAGGTTCGCATCCAAATTCTTCCTCAGCAACGACATCTTATACAAGCGCAACCACAACCTGTGCTTACTCCGCTGTGTAGACCAGAAGACAGCAGAACGTATCATGGAAGAATTGCATGAAGGCGCGTTTGGTACCCACTCCAGTGGACATACTATGGCTAAGAAGATTCTGAGAACAGGTTACTATTGGTCCACCATGGAAGCTGATTATCACCGATATGCTCGTTCTTGTCACAAGTGCCAGATATATGCAGACAAAGTGCACGTACCTCCAGTACCGCTGAATGTTCTGACCGCTCCTTGGCCTTTTGCAATGTGGGGCATTGACATGATTGGAGAAATCAATCCCACTACTTCCAACGGACATCGTTTCATCCTTGTGGCAATTGATTACTTTACCAAGTGGGTAGAAGCAGCCTCGTTTGCATCTATTACCAAGAATGTTGTGGCTCGATTCATCAAGCATAATCTTATCTGTCGGTACAGAACTCCCGAGAGGATTATCACAGATAACTGTTCTAATCTCAACAACAAGGTGATCACCGAACTCTGCACGCAGTTCAGGATCACACATAACAATTCTTCTCCATATTGACCTAAGATGAATGGCGCAGTGGAAGCTGCCAACAAGAATATCAAGAAGATTATACAAAAGATGATAGTGACTTACAAGGATTGGCATGAGATGTTACCATTCGCTCTTCATGGTTATCTCACTACAGTACAAACATCTACAGGGGCAACCCCTTTCTCTCTTGTATACGGTATGGAAGCAGTCCTACCCATCGAGGTTCAGATACCCTCAACTAGAGTCCTCCAGGACGCAGAGTTAGGCGAAGACGAATGGATCCAAACTCGCCTTGACCAGATCAACTTGATTGATGAGAAACGACTCGCATCCATCTGCCATGGACAGATCTATCAGAAGCGAATGATCAGAGTGTTCAACAAGAAAGTCAAACATCGAGTCTACCAAGTCGGTGATCTAGTAGTCAAGCGCATCATTCTTCCACAAGGTGATCCCAGGGGAAAATAGACTCCCACCTATGAGGGACCATTTGTAGTCAAAATAGTATTTTCAGGCGGAGCTATGATACTTAGCACCATGGATGGCGAAGACTTCCCACACCCTGTGAACGCGGACATAGTCAAAAAATACTACGCATAAATGAGACCCGCTAGGTCGACTGATCTAGGCAAAAATAAGGGCATCCTGGCGAACCAAAGAGGTTCAGGCAAAAGTTAAGGATATATACAAAATATGTACACCCGGCAAGTCGAAAACCTGAAAAGGCGGATTGGGCAAAAAAGGGTATCCCGGTAGGCTGAAAACCCGAAAGGGCGGTCTAGGAAAAAGTTAGGGATTTAATTGTACGACTATGTCTCGTCCAGATCACCTACCTACAGACTACTATCAGCATTCAAGATTCAAATGGCGAATATCAATTCACTCACCTTCTACTGATAGCAAAGAGATGAGATAGTCGAAATATATGAGTACTAGCATAGTTGGAACTTAACGAGATTGTTTCCGCATAGCTTTTTACTTTCTCTGTATACAAACTGTTTGGCCATACGCCACCTTTTCAAATTAATACAAGTTTCTTTCTTTTCACAAAGTGTTTGTTTTTGTTGTTTATGCACAAAGTCCAACGGTTGCTTTGAATGATTATATGCATTTGACAATAAAAATCTGTTTACAAACATACGAAAAGAAGACATACGAAAGTAATTACTACAGGCTCTAGGAATTGAGATGACGGCGAAAGTCACTAACGCATTCCCTTGCAGAGCACAATCCCCACAGAGCCATCGCTCACCACAAACCTTCCCCAGCGGAGTACACGTCTTCGTCCACTAATTCCAACATTCCAAGGTTCATCATGACGATTTCAGTCAATTACACCAGTCTTCAAGCAGTAACATTTCATTTCCAACAGAGGTATTTATCCCCAGCAGAATATCTCTCATTTCCCCGGTAGTAGCAATATCCAGACTCGAAATTTGGTCAGATAGTGCATCGGAGGAAAACTACATCTCTTACTCCCCAGTAGGATCCCCGACGGAATGCTCCCCGGTTTCCTTTATCCCCAGTAGGGTTTACGCGCAAGGTCCCCAGCGTAGCACCTCCCATCTTTATTCCCCAACAGCAGTGTCCAGGCTCGGAACTTGGTCAGATAGTGCATCGGAGGAATCAAAGGCGCCTATTCTTATTCTGAGTCAGGTTTCCACGGTTCCATCCTCAGGCAGAAGCCACGAGTTCCCAAGCAGAATGTTCACACCTTCTTCAAGATGGATATGTTTTGAAATACCGACATACACATTCATACATTATACATAAAAACCATGACATACGCATATAATGTTCATACGCATTGCACACATCATAATCTGCATAAGTCTAACTATATCCTGTCAAAATTTCTCCTTCTTTTTTCCCCAGCAGGTGGAAATCACTTCTAAACGAAAGGTCAAAGATTAATACCCGAAACCAGACGGGAAACCTATCTGAACGACTGTGACAATAAGTCCAGGATTAATACCCGAAGCAAGACGGGAAACCTTATCCGAACGACTACTCGAGTTATCCTCCGACAACAAGCATTGGATCAACACCCAAAGCACAACAGGGACGCTATCCACATTCTGCCGCCTATTAATCCCCTCAGAGTAATCAAGACGAAGATTGATTCTGACTCTCTCTTATTATCAACAACAACTACAGAGTCTGGCGTACGACTCGGTTGCCCTGGATGACATCTTAAGCCCATCTCCGACTATTTGTCGACACTTCTCCACTTCCAGAATGCTGCATATTTGGTTAAAAACCAATACAAACCAATAACTTCATTCAAAGACGAGCGCAAAGTCTAACGTACGATTCTCTTCGGATGGCATCTTAAGCCCATCTCCGTGCTCTCCTCTACCTTCAGGAATATCTGCAGAGCCTAGTGTACGGCTCATTCCCCAGCATCAATCTCTCCGGATGGAATCTTAAGCCCATCTCCGTGCTCCTTTCTACTTTCAGGAATATCTACAGAGCCTAGCGTACGGCTCGTTCCTCAGCATCAATCTCTCCGGATGGCATCTTAAGCCCATCTCCGATGACTCTCCCATTCAAGCGACGTTCTTGAGTCTAACGTACGAATCATTCCCCAGTGAAGTCTCCCACTTCTCCAAATGGCATCTATAAGCCCATTCCCATGCATCATCAATCAACGGCGAGTGCAAATTTTTAGGTGTACTCGAGTGTTCAATCATCTTCTACCTACAGGTCACGAAAGGCAAGCATGTCAATCTAACCCTTCCAGTACAAGAAGATTGAACAGGGGCAGCTATCATACCCCAAAATGTGCCCTCTTACTCCTCAAGACATTTCTCATATCCATGCTCAAGGATTCCCCAAGGGTTGACCATACAAACCCTCTCCTAGACAATCAACTCAAGCTAGGGTTTGGCAAGTCTTAGATCAAGATGGGTTTCCAAAATCTCCAGTGATCATCATACCTCCTCATATGCTTCAGAGAATCTCCATGGCAAGTTTCAAGCCTTACAAGTCAAGTTTCCTCAGACAATTGCTCAGATGGTTGAAAATCAGTTGTATTGGACAAAAAGTCAACTGTGGTCAACATACAGTCAAACTTCATGATTTTTGGTCAACATCCATATTTTGAAGTAACATTCATCATTTGATAAAGGGTTGATCATGATTCATCAAGAAAACTCAAGATTTGGTCAAAAGTCAAACTTTCCAAATTAGGGTTTTTTGAGGAAAAGTCAACTGAACTTTGACTAAGCATAACTTCCTCATACTTTATCAGAAATTTTTCCACCACCTCTCATTTTGAAGAGAGTTCAATTCTCTACAACTTCATGTCTCACAAGCATGGTCAGAAAATGCTTCATTTTGAAGATATGGATCAAAACATTACAGGTCCTTTTCAAAGTCAACAAAAAGTCAACTTTTTGTAATGAAGTGTTATTGACCATGGAAAATCCAATTGAGATGAAACTAAATAGGTTGTTTAGAGGAAATCTAGATCTTTCTAAAAAGTCCAAGAACACTCAAAAATGTTAAAAATTGAGCAAGATACACCTTGCACAAGTTGGGCATTTTTGAAGAGGTGCACAAAAAGAAATACTTGTCAAAATCCAAAATTTTGCAAATGGGCCTAGCTTTTCTTGATTCAAACTTGTTCCTCAGCTAATTTGGAACCTCCAAGCCCAAGGCCACGAATTTTATCTTTATTTTTCTATTTAATTTGGATTTTAATCATTTAAAAGCCAATTAAATTAAAATAAAAGGTAAAAAAATCAAAATTAAATGCAAATTGGATTTTTCTCTCATTCTTGAGGTCCAAGCAAACTTCCAAAGCTAGAAAATTCAAAATTGGCATTGATTGGCAAGAGAATTTATGAAAATTGGATCAAAAAGGCAAGATTTGGTTTTATACCAAATCAAATATTTTTACATTGATTGGTTCATTATTTCCTCTTGATTTCTGACCTAAATCCATCTATTATATATACACAATGCATAAACATGAGAAAAGAACAGAAAAATTGCCTCTAAGAACCCTAATCAAACTCAAAAAAATCGTGCCCTTCAAGCTACTTGCAGCCCTAGTTTCAGCTTGTTTCAATCGATTCTAAGCATTCCATTGCATTCCTGGAGGTCTCCTGAATCGATCCAGATACTCACAAGCCATCCAAACATCCAGAATCGTGAATTCCAGTTTTCGGTTTGTTCAATATAACTCAAAATCGATTTTTGATTTCCATGCATATTTAACGTGTTTTGATGTTTATTTTGTGTTTAGAATGGAGTTTCGAAGCTTTCTGCATAGTTTAATTGCGTTTTAGGTACCTGAATCCAAATCCACCATGGTTAGGGTTCCTCTGTTCGAATTGGGATTTTCTGAAATAGGCAAAATTGGACCAAATCGAGACCACCATCGTGTTTAGAATGATGTTTCCAATCGATCCATGTATTCATAATGCATTTATATTACTTGTGTGTGATTTTTGAAAAATGCAGGGGCCTTAGCGTCAAATTGAGCCGACGTTAACTGTTTGAAAATTCAAACGAAGAAGATGAAGATCTTCGCGCGTGTTTCTGATTCCCAGAATTCAAATTCGTTTAATTTGTTTTTGTTTCATATTACTAACACGAAATGCAGGATGGTCTAGTGGTCAAGGCAGCACGCGTATAACCCATGTGTCCTGGGTTCGATCCATGGTGTGACACCTTCTTTTTAATGCTTTGCAAATTAATTTCTTTTCTATTTTCTTATTTTTCTTAATATTTTCCATTCAATTTAATTAAGCTTTAAACATTTTTATCATGCATTTAAAAATCACCAAAAATATTTTCCTTTTGCATTTTAATCAGAAAAATACTTATTTAATTTTTGACATTAAAATTAATATTTTTGCATGCATATTTTATTTAATTGTTAATTAATCATTAAACTGACTTTTAATTGCTTTTAATTATCAAAAATGATCCAGAAAATTTCCAAAAAATTATTCTATCATCTAATTATCATCACTAATCTAAAACCTTTGTCCTCATGCAAAAAATTTCTTTTTACTAACATTTTTTCTCTTATGCGAGTTTTCTTATATTTTCCGATTATGTATTTGTTCACATGTTGTAACATTTCAGACTATTTTTCTCGCTTTTCTTTTCAATATTATGTAACTGCCTATGGGATGTAATAGTTTAATTAGGACTTTTTCTTTCCGCACTCCTATTATGTAACTTCCCCAAAGCCATGTAATAGTGTAGGACATTTACTTTCCGCAATTTATTTTCCGCACCCTATAAACTGCTAGTAACTAGGCGTGTATGGAAAGATAAAATTGGACATAGATCACTCATAATTTCAAGATAACATATCTGAATTTGACACACTCTTTTCACACATGCACCCCTTAGGGTAATTCTCTCTCGTTGCCTTTCGAACAAATGGTCAAGTCCCTCGAACGTAGAGGTATCCTAGCACCGTTGCCTTCAAATTATATCATCATAGTCCATTCGAATCAAAGATCATGAGTCCCTCGACATGGCCTACGAAATCATGATCTCGTCCCTCGATTGTTGCCTACAAAAAGTGATGATCGCCCCTTCGAATGTGCTAGGATACTCCTACAAGTTGCCTTCTATGACCATCCGATGTCCCTTCGAATGTCCCTTTACATCCAACGAATAGGGTTACCTACCAACTAATGGTATGGATAGCACTATTCTAAAGGAACGTAAAACAACACGAAAACGACCATTCTGAGTAGGTAATAAAGACTTTTAGTTGCTTGCTCAATCAAAATACTCTTCACCCCACACACTTTTGTCAAAGTTCAAACTCTTTTTCGAAAAACAAAACATTTCCGAACACTTTGTATACATTCCTACATGAATCATTACAAAGTCAAAGCGAAATGCCCTTTTCAAAACATTTTTGTCAAACACACAGAAAACACTTTTAAAAATGAGCTAAGAGCAACTAAGAGCCCGTAGATAACTACGGATGGAAAGGGGTGCTAATACCTTCCCTTTTCATAACCTTCTCCCTTACTCAGAATCTAACGAAGGTCTTTTCCTGTTATTTTCACCTTGCCTTAATTGGATATAAGAAAAGTCGGTGGCGACTCTTGCTATCCGCAACATTTGCGATACAAAAATCTCAAAGTTAGTTCACCGTATTACACTAACATCAGTAGCAAGAACCTAGTCGATTGAAAGGCTTGAGAGATACGTGGTAGGCATGAAAATTTTGGTAAATGAAATTTCTCCTAATTTTTATGCTAGCCCGCTGAGATTTGGAACAACCTTCCAGAGCTTCTATGAAGATCTGTCAGAGCATATGCTAGTCCAAAATTTGCAAGAGCGTTTCCCTGCATATGTTATTATGGATACCTACCTCAAGGAGCAAGATCAGACCATAAAAAATAGGAGAGCTGAAATGAGGACTCTATGTGCCAGCAAAAACCAAAGATTTTGGGATGATTTGCATGATCTTAGCGACTACTTCAACTCCGTCAACATGTGACCTAAGAGTACTAGCTAGATCTTTAGAAGATTTTCCCTTGTAATTTTCTTGGCTTGCATTTAATAAACTTGTTTGTTGTTATGTTTCTTTTAGTTTAATTTACTACCTAATCACTGCCATCATAAAAAAGAGGGAAAAAAAACTCACTAGAAAAAAAAAAGAATGAAAGATCAACAGTGAAGTTCTCCTATAGATTGAAGGTTGATAAAGAAAAGGGAAACTAACTAATTATACTCAATCTTTAGATATCTCAGCTAGTATGGTTTGATCCAAAAAAATCCATTGTGTACTTTTCTTTCTGATGAGAATATCCACGCATTACTGATTTTCTCGACTTGGCATCTTTTCTGATTTTGAGTTTATTGGTTTGATAAATACACATTTAGGCATTTGTTCGTGAAAACTTTGAGCCTTTTTAAGACACCATGATTTAATGTGATTATATATGTTGTTTAACCCTTTGAACCTAAACCTTTATTTCGGTGACATAGACTTAATATATAGTTATTGACTTGAAAGATAAATTCTTTCCACCTTCTTTGGAGTTAGGTAGAATTTATTGTTTTACTTGTTGATGTAAAAGAATAAGTTTGGGGTTACTCTTAGAAGTTAGCAACGAATAGTTTTGGTGTTTAGGTACTAGAGACATTAGTCAAAAAGATAAATTAAAAAAAGTTAAAATATCTTCTTCAAAAAAACAATTTATTGTGAACAAAAATAGGACCAATAAAATGAAATTCTCATAAAAGGGTGATACGGAAAGAATGAGATATCATCAAGAATACTAGGTACCTAACTCTAAGGGTTTAGACCTACTAGTCTATATTATCCTACCCCTAATATAAGCCACTTTAAAACCAGAAAAATGCCTCAAAAGTGTGTGTTTGAATACCACTTTGATAAATTATATTAGAAAATTTTCAAATTCATTGTTAAATTATATTGCATGTTAATTGAGTGATTACCCTGGAAAAATGAGTGCATTATTGTGAGCTGAGAGACATGTTGAGTATTTGAATTCTGAGAGAAATTACAATCAATTAGATTGTAACTGGTATTTCTTATCAACAAATTCAAAGGAAAAAACTGAAAAATCGATTGCACGTCAAGTGTTTGATAATTTTCTTGTTTTAACTTTATCAATAAATTCATTGAAAATTAGTTAACAATTGTGATCATTATAAAATGATTGATGAGATATTATTATATTAAAGCTTATCATCATTTTAGATTTCATTATATGGTTAACGTATATCCGAGGTTCCAATAGTCGATTTGTTTTAGACGACTTGTTCGATCTTCTGCTTGCCATAGTTTTTATTTTACTTCCAAAACAAAAAATTTGAATAGTAAGTTTTTGTTTGAAGATCTATTCATCTCCCTCTAGATAAGTTTTCATCATCTAACATAACTAGCTTACATAAAAAAATCAGTAGTATATAAAAATAATCAAAAAATTATACCGAAAATTCCATTTTTTCCACCCTCAAATTTGTCCATGCGCAATTCAAAAATTAAGAAAAATATAGGGGTACCGGGTTTAATTTGAAGGGTGGCATATTAAATGGAGGGGTGGCAAAAAACAGTATGTTCTCCACTTATTACTTATACAAGAGAATTTTACATGTCACCCCCAAAATTATACATGCCACCCCGCTATTTTTTTTATTACAATTTTTCCCTGATGAGATGCAAAGAATTTCCAGACGAAATTTCCGATAGAAGGGTTGAAATTTCCGATACCAATTGAAATTTTCGGTACACCCCCCAAATCTTTGGTATGAGTAAATTTCCTATAGGTTTAAATTTTAAGTTTTTTTAATGGTTGGGATTTTGCCGATACTTTTGGAGGGTCCTGATTGCACCGAGACATTTGTGTGGTCTAGAATGAATTACCATTTGTATAAATAGGATTCTTAGGGTTATTGGATAACATATCTCAATAAAATGCCTTTTCCTCAATTAAAACAGCGACAAACCTCATGTTGAATTCAAGCTTTCAGATGGCTCTGAATTCTTTGCCACCTTGAAATAAACATTAACGTTAAATGGTTTTCTGCCTAATTTCGATAACATATGGGTGACAGAGGTCGAGTTTCGGGACCATATTCATACAGATGGTTGGGTGAAATACAGCCGAATCGAGTTGAAGAATGATGAAGATATGAAGGCCATGTGGAAAACATTTCGCCGTAGGATAACTAAAGGTCTGGTCGTGTTGGACGCGCAAATCCGAAGAACCATCTACGATATAATTAAGATGTTGAAGCGTCCAAAGTCATCTGGTAGTGCCTAGGTTTTCATGTTTTGGAGTACTGTTCATGTTTGTTATTTGTCATCTGATGTTTGTTAATTATGTTTGCTTGTTACTCATGTTATTTAATTTTATTTATCCAATTGAAACATGTACTCGCAAAAATATTATGCAATAAAAAAGATGTTTGTTTGTCTTAAAATATACATATAATATAATCATAAAAAAATCTGCATGGGCCCTCTACAGGCAATGTTGGCCAACCTAGCTAAACCATTATAAACCTCACAATCAAGGTTCACCAACCCCATGAGGATATCTAAGTGGACAATGATGAACTGTAGGTGGTTGTCCTGATCACCTGCGGGAGGTGGAGGTGGTGGTGGCTCGAAAGAATTCCTGGTATCTGAAGGCCCCGAAACATCAGATGTTGAAAGGAAGTTTGTTTGTTTTTATTGGTTTAGAATGTTTGGCATTTCTAAAAAGAGATTTGAAGATGGACTTAAATTTCAAGATTACATAACATTATTTGGTTCATGAGATTCAAGCAAATTATTTCATAATTCGAAAGCTCGAAAGTTCATGTTGATTTCCATACAATGTCAAGTTTTGTCCAAATATTTCCAAACTCGTTGCAAATTCCTTCAAGGATCAAAATTGCGACTCAATTAACAAGAAACATTCAATTTTCAGATTCAAGACCTCAAGATTATACCATTATTTTTTTTGTTGATACAAGAAAGTAAATCCTAATACTTGACTTCTAATTACATCAACATTTCAAATGACATTCAAACCAATTTCAAAAGTACTTCCAAGTTATTACAAGCATGGAATGATCATGTTACAAAGTTCCTATAATTTACAAAGAAACCAAGTTCGAAGACTTTACAATGCAAACTCAAATGATTCTTAATCTAATCTTAAGATTGCTAGTGAATTCTTCGATACTTCTTGCAAAGCTTCCAATTCCTATGCTTCATTTGCTTCTTCATGGTGAATCTTCCATCTTCGAGCCACCCTCATTACATGAAACAAAAAACATGGTTAGCAAACATTCAAAGACATGAACAAGCATTTCAAAAAGTTTCTATTCAAACTCATCATTAGGGTTTGTGTTAAGGAATCAGGTTTACGGGTTTTTCATTGCGTTCAAGTAGCACAAAAGCCTCATGAAGTCAAATTCAATCATCGGCCATAACCTCCAATTACAAATCACAAAAAGAAGCCTTTTTGGTTCACAAAAGGAGGTGTGAAGAGGAAAACTCAGTAATATCATCATAGTTCAGCAGGTACAACAAAGCAACAAGTACAGAAATCAGATTTCCAGCCCAAACAGATTTCAGACATATCAGAATGACAAAAGCCCAACAAAATTCAAGCACAGGCCTGTTCCCAGCAAGTTTCTAAGTCCATCAACATGGAAACCCTAGTTCTGTCAGTATATAAGCATTCAATGGTACAAGAATAAAAAAAATCACTGTTCACGAAATGAGAAGCTGCGCAGCAGCAACATCAAACCAAACAGAATGGTCCTCAGAAAAAACTCAGAAAAATCATAAACCCAGAAAACAACAAAAATCTTGTTCATTATTCTCAGAAAATCAATCATACCACAAAACAAAAAGACAGCAACAACAACATTCACCATCCCTTGAATCCGAAAATAAACCACAAATCATTCACAGATCAAGACAGTGACAAGAACAAGCCATTCACAAACCCTAACATGTAGTCATCATTTTCCCCAAACACTAACCCTTCAGAGAGAAATAAAAGAGGAAAGGAAGTTCGAAAAGGAACAATCTCACCCATATACAGCGAAATGGCTGAATCCAACACCTAGGTTTCCAAACCCCTTTCTGATTTCCGATAGATTTCATATTTTCTGCAAAAAAACCGAAGCCATATTGTTAATTAGAAGAAAGAAACGAGCAAGGATATGCAAGAAGATTAAAGATTGGAGCCAGGTCGTGAAGCTCTTCCGCGAGAACTGCCATAGGCGATTTCCAGCCACCACTGGTCCCATCTTCCCTGGCTAAAACGAGAGAATCAGACGGTGAAGATCGGGACAGAGTGACGGCGAGATGGCCAACGATGAATTTCCGGCGGAACAGTGATGCAGGTCGCGATGAGAGATCGACGGCAATGTAGATCGAACCAACATGCAATCCAACGTAGATCAGAACATGCAAGTTCCACGACAACAGAAAGGCGGCAGCAAGAGGATGAAGAGAACACGATCAAGAAAGAGAGACATAAGGGTTGGAAAACGACAAGAGAAGAGAGGAGAGGATTTCACGTTTGAAAGGGATACAGACCCTAACTCTTTTTTTCTTTTTCTATTTTGTTTAAGTTCTTTTATCTATTTCAATTAATATATTCTTACGTTAATACTTTGAGTGAATTGTGATTAAGAAAATAACAAAGTCCAGTAATCCTGCGCACGCCTTCCTTGAAGTCTTACCATACACCCTCGTATTTGCTAGCTTTTGGTCATCATCATGCTTTCATCATACAACATCAACGATCCAAATTCGAGTGTCCCACGCCACACGCCCTGGAGCTGCCTATACCAAATCCAACGATCAACTTATTGGGCTTGGGCTCTGCTTGCTTTTCATACCTCCAGATCTGGCTGCAATTACATGCCCATTCTAAACTCACTCTTTTAATTATTTAATTATGCAAGTATTTTTAACTCGATGTATTAAATAATAATTAGTTTCATGATAGTTTTTATTTGATAATTTATCAATTAAACTATTAGTTGATTTTTTATCAAATAAAAAAAATCTATTCTAATAATTATTTAAATTTCCAATTGTATTGTGTGATAATTGCTTATTTATCTGCTTATCTGGTATATATTCACTATTGCACACCTCACCCACAATTAATACAAAAAACAACTTCGATTTCTTTTGATTGGCTCATAAGCCAATTTTCTAATGGGTCTCATAGTTGGGGATGGGCATGGCCATCCTCACAAGGTTAATTAATTAAAGCCCTTGTTGCTTTAATTAATCATAACCCGAATAAATATTGGTCCATATACCAATCGTCCATGCACAAGGGTCTCATGGTTGGGGATAGGAGCACCTATCCTCACGATGTTAATTAAGTCCATACACTTAATTAATCATAACCCGAATCAATTTCTCTCGGTCCGTTACCAAACCCCCCTAAAAAACACTTTCATAATTAAAGTTCTAAACCTCGATCCAACGTCGAGTTTCTTCTCAAAACATTTTCATAAATAAATACTCCACTTCTCTCTCTTCCGAAACGTATGGTAGTCAGTCATGTTTCGACCCTCGACTGTACGTTTGGTTTTCTTTAATTGAATCTAATTAAAGTGAACCTTGTTTCACCTCACTTTTTCTTAAAATTTTTGGGTAGAAAAAGATGATTAGGATGTTTCTGTCCACTCATCCGAGCACTTGGGGCGTTAGCCGTTGAACGTTTATGGTCTGATGCTTGTCTCCCATATAAAAATAACTCAACTCACTCAACTCTTTTATCGCTCATATGCGATCATCAAACTCTTTTCTTACAAAGAGTGTGCAGTAGCCATTTCAAACACGAACGAGGACTTAAGCTTTTCAAACAAACTAAATAAGTCTAAGTTCAAGTATTTGAAATGTCTAATGCATGATTTTTCTTTTAAAATCAACACAACCCACCAAAACCTTTTCAAGAGGAACTACGGAGTTTTGACTTTCCCATTGCACGAGGGAATACGTAGGCACAAGGTTTTGAGACCGCGGCAAACTCAAAATAATAATAAACAAACCCCGCTTCTTTTATTTCTCGATTATAACTTAGAAATTAGCGAATATACACACACACTTAGAACTAAATGGGTCCCATCGAGTACGATGGATGTAAGGGGTGTTAATACCTTCCTCTTGCATAACCGACTCCCAAATTCATATCTTTTGGTCACGTAGACCGCCTTATCCGCATCCATGAGGTTTTATCTATATTTTCCCGTTATTTTTAGAACAAATAAAATTAGGTGGCGACTTCATTGTTTTAAAACAACCAATGAAAAAACCAGTCATCACAGCTGACGACTTCACTGGGGAAAATTTTTAAAAATCTTTCGAAGACATTATCGCCGATTGCAAGTTGTTTTTGCGTTGACGATAGTGTTGTTAGAAGGGATTTTCCCCCTAGTTTTGACCTTTAAGGAAACCTAACCTTTGGGCTTTAAGAATGCTCAAATGAGACGTTCTTGGATATATCGTCTAATCACAAATCTATTTATGGTGAAAATGATATAGCCACGTTGGGATCAATAGTTTTGAGTATCCCGTGTAGATCCTTGTGTCGAGGGTTACGTTTGTTAGATCGTTCGACCTGCTTTATCTATTCGGATAATACCTAATCCTCCCTCAAACCAAATTCTCTCAAAAAAATATTATAGTCTTGCAAGTATCAATTGCGATGGACTTCAATATTAGAATTTGTGTTTGTTGTATCAAAAATCCTAAGAGCCATCCTAGGGGGAATTGTGGGGTAGACGTCGAAACCATGTCCGACCGTCCCTTTTAAACCTTTGTCTGTTTAACTTTACATGTGATTTTGCGCATAACATCCATATGATCGCATCACGTCGAATTCTTACATGCATTACCATTACCTTGCATTTGTATTCTTTCATACATTATCATGCATTTCATCTTCATCAGAAAAACTCATTTCATCTCTTCTGTCTAGAAAAGATCAAACTGATTACTCGACACGCGTCCAGAACTCCAAGGATGTCTCAAAGGGCTATAGACGAGCTTCAACGTGGTCAGGAACTGTTGAAGGCCGAAGTTAATCATTTGAAAAGTCAGACGAGTCTGGTCATGGATCTCTTGCAAGTCGTGTTGAAGAGAATGCAACACTACACCAATTTCCACAAACTTGGTTACTGCTCTACCATTTGGTGCCTCCATGGGTCAAGGACATCCACATGTAGAAAACTCCTCAGTTCAAAATCATTACTTACTCTTCAACCAAAGAAGAGGGGTCCATATCAGCATGGTAACCCGCATTACCATCGATATGCTCAACAGGATATTCGATCAATCCCGATATCATATTCTCAATTATTTCCATACCTGATTCAGAATGGTGTTGTGATGCCAAGAAAGTTGAAGCCAGTGCTAGGGATCGCTAAAGCTTGGTTTGATGAGAGTGCCAGATGTGCTTTTCATGCTGACTCTGTAGGACATGAAACTGAGAATTGTTTTGCCTTCAAATGCAACGTTCAAGATTTAATTGATGCCAAGATTTTGTCTTTCAAAGAGAATGACTCGAGCTTAGACATTTTGGTTTCAAATTCTGATGATAGAAATCTCGAGGGATTCCCAAAACTCATTGGGAAAATTGCTTACCAAGAGGGAGTTGAAACTCTGAAGAATAGTGTCAGCCATGAAGTAGACCAAATGATCACTTCAGAAAATGTGGTATCCTTCAGAAAAGATATCTCATGTTCTAGCAAAGGGAAGTCAGCCGCAGCACCGACTCATTATCCTCCATTACCATCTTTCAAGGCTTTGCATCAACAACCTTTGTCTGATCCTCCTTAACTTTAGAGTCAGAACTCTCAAAATCAAACTGCACCTCAGAATAATCTGGAAAGAAGGGAGGCTCCTCTTGATCCAACTCCAGTGACCCATAGTCAACTTCTTCCATATATGATTCAAATTTCATTGGTGGTTCCTAAGTTTCTTAACCCACCAAAGTTATTCTCGCTTGGTTATGATCATAACGCGCGATATGGATACCATGTTGGTACAGTAGGACATTCAACAGAGGAATGCAATGCCTACAAAGCCAAGGTTCAATAGTTAATTGACCAAAAGTACTTGACTCTTCAAGAAGGGAATCTATTTGTGAATGGAAACCTCATGCTCAAGTGAGCACCAAGACTACTGAAAGTCATTTGAATCAACAAGTCAAGACGGAGCTTAAGTCTCCTCAACAATGGCAGTCTTTTATTTCTTAACTGCATTTTCATGTGTATCTTGTTTAATTGTTTAAACTTTGTTTGCATGTAGAAACTTGTTTGTTTTGATATTAATGCAATGAATATGTTTGTCTTGAAGCAATCCATTCTTTATCACTCTTTATTTGATTTGTGAGCATTTTTTATACCAATGTTACCAATCCTTTTGCCTAGGAAAAGAATGGAGGGAGGATGACAATAATTGAAAAAACGCCAGGTCTCTGAATGTATTCTCTTGAGTAGAACCTTGCTAACGATGTACAGGCCTTGTTTCAAATCCCCAAACACCGGAGTTATAAGGGAGATAGACCCTCGTTAACCCCTTTGAGCCTTGAAGTAGGAGCTTTTTTTCTGTTCAGAAAAAACCTTCATCATTTTTTAACCTGTGGGCGGGCAGTGTTTAGTTAATCTGATCGAGTGTTCAAAACTCATCAAGAGTGTGCATCCAAGGATACAACAATGGTTATCCTCCAAAAAGTTGAGGAAGGTCAGAACCACAATAGTCAACCTTCATCTAACAACAGTGTGCATCAAAAGGGAATGATACCACATGGGTATCTCTCACACATTAGAAGGTCAACAAATGACGATACAATAACGGTTATCCCTCATCTACCCAAGGACTCAGACGGTCACTATCACTTCCAACAAGTAGAAGACAGTGTAAAGATCCATGGCTTGTTCAAAAAAGAATGAATATGAACGAGACAAAAAGTCCCGATAATTCGAAACTTGAAAATATGTCGCTTAAGCAAAATTTAGGGAAATCAAAGAAAGGATTATCGAAGAAAATTCTCAACAAAGAACAAGTTGCATGGTCAAATACCAAAAGCAAAACGTGAGTGACTGTCGTGTCCAAGAAACCCCATATTGGTTCCTCAACCATCATAGCGCCTCTCGAGAGATGAGTGCTCGTATCAGGATAGTTGAACTTAGGACTGAAGAACATCATGGAGAATGGGCGGGCACCAAATAATTTTGAACCTAAAAAATCTTTTTTGTAAAACCCGTGAACTAGGCCACGTTACAACCCTCAAAATTCCTAATTGCAGCATGGGTTAATTCAAAAGCATACGACAAAGAGATCGCATTTACCTGACTCCTACGGTGCATGTTAAGTGTCTGTGTTGGTATCATATGCTTGTATTATCTTTCACAAAGAAGAAAAAAAAGTTTTCAACGTTGCACTCTAAAAAAGTGTTTGACTCACAAAAAAAGTTATAATGTTTTTCATACAAAACTTCAAGACGCATAAATGTTGCAATATAATTGTCATAATAAACATTCTTCTACATGTAAAAGAATTATTTGACATTGAAGAAGTTATCATAATGAACATCAGTGAAGAGTTTAACTTTGGCCAAAGAAGAGAAACTTGATTATTCTGTTGAGTTAGCAGTTATTTGTATCAAGGGGCAGGATGTTTAAGGACTCCATTGAGTGCATCACAAGTATTTTTCTCAAGATTCTGTTAACTTGGGGGCAATCAAGTTGAAATTCAGTTTCTCAAATTTTAACCAATTTGGGGCAGGTCCTTAAAGAGCAATCAGCGGATGATTTGGTCCTCCTTAAATAGCAATCAGCGGATGATTTGGTCTTTCTCAAAGAGCAGTTAGCCTGAGACAACCGTCGTTTCATTTAGCCTGAAGCAGTTACTTTGAGACGTGGAAGTCTCTCTAAGGCTATATACATTGGGGCATTTCAAACTAATCATTCAATTCCAATCAATCCGAGGAATTTACTTTGAGATATTGAAGCCAAAAAAGAAAAGAGCTCTCATTCCATCAAGTTAGTTGCTCACATGTTGTTGATATGAAGCAGTTACTTCGTGACAGTGAAGCTCTCTTAATTGGAGCAAGTGTTTGTTTCAAGAATCAATCAGTGTGAAGCAATTACTTCGAGACGTGGAAGTTTCTCTAAAGCTCATTTTGGGGCAGGTCTTCCCTATGTTCGCATAGCTCTTTATTCAGATGCAGTCAATCTGAGGAAATTACTTGAGACGTAGAAGTCTCTCCAATATTCATTCTAAAGCAAGCTTGCTGAAAAGATTCATTTAATCTGAAGCAACTACTTCGAGACGTTGGAGTCTCTCCAATGTTCATCCTGGGCATGTCGTCCATTTATGCAAAGTCCGTCACTATGAGATTCAGTAAATCTAAGGACGTTATTTTGAGATGCAGAAATACCTCCAAAGCTCCTATCAAGGCATGATATTCCTATATCAGAATATCCAGTTCCTTTGAAATGTTGACGATCAATAAAGTATTGCTTATGAATACAGGATATTGGGGCATTTCTTTTCAAAAGTTTCTTCTCGAACGTCTAACATACAGGGGCATGTTAAGATTCTGAAGTCGAGATATCTCTTGATTGCAAATACCGATGCATTCCCACGCATGGGGCACGCCTCTAATCATCATTACCTGATCAACTCAGAAGTTTTCTATTCTTCCTTCTACAAGAATTAGCATTGCATCCCTTCCAGCGGCAATTCAGTATTTAGAATTTGGTCAATCATCTTATTGTGCCATTTTCTTCTCTTTTCCAAACCAGTGATGTCGAGGATTCAGTTTGATAGCCAATGCATTAACCAATATATTCATGCATTCATTCATTCATGCATTCATATCATATCCTACATAGCACATTCATCATAAACCCCGACCAAGACTTGGGATGTTTCAAGATCAACTAATTGTTTTCCTCAGCAAAATCAGGCTTTGAAGATTATTTCTCGAATGACAAACTTAGTTCTTTCGGCCATAAGTTTGAAGGCTTGACCATAATTGGTCTACAATAGTGATGATTCTCAAATTGAATCTCTTCCAAAGTGATTAATTTCCCCCAAGTGAACTCTTGTGTCAACAAAATTTCTTGCTCGGGTTTTCCCCAGTGATTTTTCTTTATAGGGTTTCTTTTGAAGTACCCCAATGCAAAGCTTCGAAGACTATTTCTCAAATTACAATTTAGTTCTTCTCACCAGTGCAAGTTGAATGCATATTCAAAATAAGTTGGTAGTGGTGTCAACTCTCAAGCTAAGTCTCTTCCCCAGAGAAGTGATTAATCATCCCCAGTGAACTCTTGTGTCAACAGAATCTTCCACTTGGATTTCCCCAGTGATGTTCCCCACAAAGTTATCTTTAGAAGTTTTCTCCATTGGAGCCTTCCTCAACAAGGATTACCATTGCGGTATCCCCAGTATTCTTATTCTCAACCAATATCTGTTCAAAGTCTTGCAGATAATAACTTCCCGAGTAAGTCTTAGTGGCGGCAGTCCATTATAGATCTGATTTTCTGAGTTGTTCTCAGTTAATCCCCTGTGAATCTCTAGTGTGTTTATTTCCCCAGTGCATTCCTCACTTATTCAACAAAAGTATGTGTGTACCAGGTGAGATGTTTAAAGGATTTCGGAAGATCTGTTTCAACATCAAATTGTTTAAACATGTCAGTACATGTTATTGCTATACGTTGGAAGATTTATCCGCGGTGGAAACGTCTATCCCTCAGATGGTGTTGAACTTGATTCCTATCTCCCCAATGGAGTTATCTATGGCTTATTGCAACTCACTGCTAGCTCAACAGCTACGGGATAAAATGATGATTTTCAACTTTAAAATGGTTCAACATATCTTTATATGCTTGTTACATCCTTCTGTCATCAAGGTGTTAGCTTGTCAATTGTTGGGGGATTCATGTCAGGCCTGTGCGCTAAACATAAATTATTTTATCCCCACAGAGGTCCACTTTCGACCTTCAAAGTTACCGACCATGTTCTCTTTGGTCCAACTCATCCAACTTGGGGCATTTTGTTAATGCATTTCTGAAATTGCTATCTTTCCTTCTACAAGGATTACCGTGGAGCCTTTCAAGTGGTAGATCAACATTCAAAAACTGGTGCATTATCTGCATGATACGTTTGAATTTTCCTCTTCCAACAGTATCAGGAAATCATATACTCTTTGCATTAAAATATTTAAAAAAAATCATGCATATCATATTCATGCATTGGCTTCGGCTAGTTTCTTTTTGCAGGATGTTTCCCCAGCGAAAACTGCAAATATCCTTATAAGGATCAAATTGAAGGAATAGTTCTCAAAAGATAGAATTATCCTCTTTTCTACAGCACATGTGGTATACTTGTATGGATCTTAACAACTGATGGTTTCTCCAATCGATATTTCTTCCCTAGCGAAACAATTGTCTTTCAATGGACTCTAATGTCAGCAAAATTATCAACCGGGAATCCCCAGTAAAGTTTTCCACACGGTTTTCTTATGGAGTTTCCCCAGCAAAGCTTAATTTACTCCCAAGTGAGTCTCCTTCAGAAAGGATTACTACAACATTATTCAGGGTATTTTCCAAGGTTCTTTCAGACAAGAATCTTCTTAGTAAATTCTAGTGGCAGTGACTTCTGCAATTTTGTTTCTCTGAGCTGTTCTCAGAAAACTACATTGAACTTCTGGTGTGTTTATTTCCCCAGTAAGTCCTCAATTAATCAACACAAAAATATCCACCAGGTAGGATGTTTATTCAATCTCAGGATATTTCTCCAACTCAGAAGTTGATCCACATATCCACTTGCTGCAACGCATTGTCGGTACGATGCCAGTAAATTGAAGCTCATTACCGTAGAAGTTTTTCAGTCGCAGGTGCTGAATCTGATTCTTCTATCACCGGTAAAGCTATCTTCGTACAGGTTAAAGATGTTGTCAACTCAGAAGTTGTTCAACATGTCTTTATATGTTCCTTAAGATCTCTCATCAGCAGAAATGTCAAACACAAATATTTACCAACTTCATAAACATCTATATCACACCAGTGTGCTGGATATTTGTTTATCCCCAGAGAAGTGTATTCTCGGGTGCGCTACTGAATTTGTTCTGCTGGTAACTCGGAAGTTACATGGTCAACGCATTCAGCATGCCATGGCTCCTCGCACCTTCGTGCACAACAATTCTGATATTGTTCTAGCCATATATCTTCGTTAAAGTCTGCGGGTATTCTTTAACTCTTTGGGATTTTCAGACAATTTCTCAAATCAAATATTCTTTGGGATCTTCAGACAATTTCTCAATTATCTTCTTCGGGATTTTCTGACAAATTATCGATCTTATCTTCGTTAAAGTTTGCGGGTATTCTTTAACTCTTTGGGAATTTTCTGACAAATTCTCAATTATATCTTCGTTAAGGTCTGCGGGTATTCCTTAATTCTTCGGGATTTTCTGACAAAGTATCGATCTTATCTTGGTTAAAGTCTGCGGGTATTCTTTAACTCTTTGGGATCTTCAGACAATTTCTCAATTATCTTCTTTGGGATTTTCAGGCAATTTCTCAATTATCTTCTTTGGGATCTTCAGACAATTTCTCAATTATCTTCTTTGGGATCTTCAGATAAGTTCTCAATCATATCTTCGTTAAAGTTTGCGGGTATTCTTTAACTCTTTGGGTTTTTCTGACAAATCCTCCACCATATCGTCGACAGAGTCTTCTAATATGTTTTTTTTCTTTTCGCTTGAGAAGTTCGGTTCCCTTCTCATAGCATTTTCGTTAAGACATCCTGAGATGGCTTAATCACTTGTTTTCTTTTCGCTTGAGAAGTTCGGTTTCCTTCTCATAGCATTTTCGTTAAGACATCCTGAGATGGCTTAATCTTTTGTTTTTCTTTTCGCTTGAGAAGTTCGGTTTTCTTCTCATAGCATTTTCAATAAAACTTACTGTTATTACTTATTTTGGTCACTCGGTTATCCCCAGTGTTGTTGAGATCTCCTAATTTTTCTCAATTGTTACTGATGTTGTTAAGGCATTCTGATGGTACTTGACAAGTTTATTCTCCTCAGGCATTCCTTCCTTGACTTTGTAGTTAGGGTATTTTATCTGGCTTTGGTATCCCACGTAGGGAAAGATTTTGGGTTCTTTTGGTATTCAATCCTCTTCCACCTTGAACGTTCGAAAACTTTCAATCTTTCTCACTTATCAGGTTTAAGATGATTGAATAGGGGCAACTGTCGCACCCCAAAATTTACCCTCCTTATCATAAATTTTCTTGGATTTCCTTGCAAAGGCATGAGTTCAGAATCGCAGATTTCTTGATGATTCTTAGTTCTAAGTTAGATCGCCTTTTAGTTTAGTATATGATTGATGTTCCCAATGTTTGAGATAAGTTGTAGTACAAAGGCTGGAATTACGATCATAACATTCTGGTTTTCCTTGATTCATCTGATGTTTTGATTCGGATTTGAAGATTGAAGTTTGAATTTCAGAATGATTAGAATTTGGATTTGTGGCTGATTATTTGGTGCATTAAGTTTTAGATTCGTTCAAAAGCTTATATGTATATGGTTACACGAGTTAATGCAAACAAAGTTTGGAACATTCCTTCATGCTTAATTTCTTGTTTCGACCAGAATTTATTCAAACATTGATTCAAAGTACATTCAAGTATTGTACAAAGAAAAAAAAATCCAAGTTCGTTCGAGACTTCGTGAACTTAGAAGAACTTAATTTGTGTCAATCAGAATTTACCAAATTCAAAGTGATTCGAGAGATTTAAAGCGAATAATTTGTTTGGGATTCAAAGTTTGGTAACTCAAGAGTGAATAATGCCAAGATTCATTGCATTGAATTTCTTAGAATCCATAGTTTATGGTGTTCATCATTTATTCCATTTCAAATACTTCGTTTTGGATTTCTTTCAAAATTCATTTAAGGTTCAAGTTCTATGATAATATTTGAGTTCTATTCCAAACTTTGTACACTACAACTTTGTACGCCTAAGTTCTATATTAAAATTTCAAGATACAAGGAGAATATGAGTTATTATATCTAAAGATTCTAATTAATACAAGTCCATTCAAACTTCAAGTCATCTTTTCATTTACAAAGAAGTTCAAATGTGCCTATTGAAAGGAAGTTTGTTTGTTTTGATTGGTTTAGAATGTTTGGCATTTCTAAAAAGAGATTTGAAGATGGACTTAAATTTCAAGATTACATAACATCATTTGGTTCATGAGATTCAAGCAAAGTATTTCATAATTCGAAAGCTCGAAAGTTCATATTGATTTCCATACAATGTCAAGTTTTGTCCAAATATTTCCAAACTCGTTGCAAATTCATTCAAGGATCAAAATTGCGACTCAATTAACAAGAAACATTCAATTTTCAAATTCAAGACCTCAAGATTATACCATTATTTTTTTTGTTGATACAAGAAAGTAAATCCTAATACTTGACTTCTAATTACATCAACATTTCAAATGACATTCAAACCAATTTCAAAAGGACCTCCAAGTTATTACAAACATGGAATGATCATGTTACAAAGTTCCTACAATTTACAAAGAAACCAAGTTCGGAGACTTTACAATGCAAACTCAAATGATTTTTAATCTAATCTTAAAATTGCTAGTGAATTCTTCGATACTTCTTGCAAAGCTTCCAATTCCTATGCTTCATTTGCTTCTTCATGGTGAATCTTCCATCTTCGAGCCACCCTCATTACATGAAACAAAAAACATGGTTAGCAAACATTCAAAGACATGAACAAGAATTTCAAAAAGTTTCTATTCAAACTCATCATTAGGGTTTGTGTTAAGGAATCAGGTTTACGGGTTTTCCATTGCGTTCAAGTAGCACAAAAGCCTCATGAAGTCAAATTCAATCATCGGCCATAACCTCCAATTATAAATCACAAAAAGAAGCATTTTTGGTTCACAAAAGGAGGTGTGAAGAGGAAAACTCAATAATATCATCACAGTTCAACAGGTACAACAAAGCAACAAGTACAGAAATAGGATTTCTATCCCAAACAGATTTCAGACATATCAGAATGACAAAAGCCCAACAAAATTCAAGCACAGGCCTGTTCCCAGCAAGTTTCTAAGTCCATCAACATGGAAACCCTAGTTCTGTCAGTATATAAGCATTCAATGGCACAAGAATAAAAAAAAACATCACTTTTCATGAAATGAGAAGCTGTGCAGCAGCAAAATCAAACCAAACATAATGGCCCTCAGAAAAAACTCAGAAAAATGATAAACCCAAAAAACAACAAAAATCTTGTTCATTATTCTCAGAAAATCAATCATACCACAAAACAAAAAGACAGCAACAACAACATTCACCATCCCTTGAATCCGAAAATAAACCACAAATCGTTGACAGATCAAGACAGTAACAAGAACAAACCATTCACAAACACTAACATGTAGTTATCACTTTCCCCAAACACTAACCCTTCAGAGAGAAAGAAAAGAGGAAAAGAAGTTCGAAAAGGAACAATCTCGCCCATATACAGCGAAATGGCCGAATCCAACACCTAGGTTTCCAAACCCCTTTCTGATTTCCGATAGATTTCACATTTTCTGCAAAAAAGCCGAAGCCATATTGTTAATCAGAAGAAATAAACGAGCAAGGATATGCAAGAAGATTAAAGATTGGAGCCAGGTTGTGAAGCTCCGCCGCGATAACCTCCATAGGAGATTTCCGGCCACCGTTGGTCCCATCTTCCCTGGCTAGAGCGAGAGAATCAGACGGTGAAGATCGGGACAGAGCGACGGCGAGATGGCCAACGATGAATTTTCGGTGGAACAGTGATGCAGGTCACGATGAGAGATCGACAGCGATGTAGATCGAACCAACATGCAAGCCAACACAGATCGGAACATGCAAGTTCCACGACAATAGAAAGGCGGCAGCAAGAGGATGAAGAGAACAAGATCGAGAAAGAGAGACATAAGGGTTGGAAAACGGCAAGAGAAGAAAGGAGAGGATTTCACGTTTGAAAGGGATATAGACCCTAACTCTTTTTTTTCTTTTTCTATTTTGTTTAAGTTCTTTTATTTGTTTCAATTAATATATTCTTACGTTAATACTTTGAGTTAATTGTGATTAAGAAAATAACAAAGTCCAGTAATCCAGCGCACGCCTTCCTTGAAGTCCTACCATACACCCTCGTATTTGCTAGCTTCTGGTCATCATCATGTTTTCATCATACAACATCAACGATCCAGATTCGAGTGTCCCACGCTACACCCCCTAGAGCTGCCTATACCAGATCCAACGATTAGCTTATTGGGCTTGGGCTCCGCTTGCTTTTCATACCTCCAGATCTGGCTGCAATTATAGGCCCATTCTAAACTCACTCTTTTAATTATTTAATTATGCAAGTATTTTTAACTCGATGTATTAAATAATAATTAGTTTCATGATAGTTTTTATTTGATAATTTATCGATTAAACTATCCTCTTTTATGGTAAAAGGAAAATCAACATTTATAAGATTAAACTGTCTGCACTGGAAAGTCAGAATGTAAAATGCTTGATGTCTATTAACGATGAGCAATAGGTCTGGCAAAAAATATTGGGTCAGGTTAGTATGAGAAGAATATTAACAAACTCAATCTGGTCAGAGGACTTCCAAATTTGAAGTTCAGCTCAGGTACTTTGTGTGAAGCATGTCAGAAAGGCAAATTTTCAAAATCTTATTTTAAATCTAAAAATGTTGTTTCTACCTCGAGACCATTAGAACTTCTTCATATTGACCTGTTTGGACTAGTGAAAACTGCATCCATCAGTGGAAAGAAGTATGGATTGGTGATCGTAGATGATTATAGTAGATGAACATTGTTGCACCCCAAAATTTACCCTCTTGATTTAGGCTTATGTTTCATCATAAACATCATATTGCATTGCATTCATACATCATTATAGTTCTCAAGTCTTCTACAAGCTAAGGAGGTTGATTGTGTTAGCATACCCTTCTGAGGGAGTCCCAAATTCTCATATCTGTGGATCTTTCAAGTCACAAGATGTATTATACCTCAAGACCTCTCATTTGTCTCATTGATTCCTCAAGAGTTGAAGTTTGCAAAGAGTTGGTGAGGAATTCATCTGTTGGCATTCATCTGGCAAAATTAGGGTTTTGGCCCTCTGTAAAGTTTAAAGGTTGGATAAGTCAATTTCTTGAAGTATTAACTTCCTATTAATTTCTTGGAGTTATCATGGTTCAAAGAATTACCCAACACATTCAGAGGATTTGAGGTTTTGAAGCATGATTGGTTATCTCTTAACACAAGGTGCAAAATTAGGGTTTTGGGGTAAAATCAGGATTTCTCCAGGTTTGTCACTCAAATGTGATTCCACTTGTTTCCATATGTTGTTGGGCATCCATGGTTGAAATATTGAGGCTCAATTTTGAGTTGAAGTAGGTCAATTGATCACAAGGGGCAAAATGGTCATTTTGGTCAAAATCAGTCAAAATCAAGAGTTGACCAAGTGGACTTTTGGTCAACCATCAATTCAAATATCATATTTTCATATTTCATGATCAAATTCACCATTGAACCAAGGAAGTTGAAGAAATTAGGGTTAACATGTTCTTGAAGTTATCTAAAGATAAAAAAAATTCCAAGTGTCCACCCTATGAAACTTTGACGTATCATAACTTTCTCAATTTTTATCCAATGGTTGCATACCATACATTTTTGGAAAGCTTGGAAAAAATCCTACAAGTTTGTCAATGTGTAAAATTTCTCAAAAATCCACCATTTGAGAGATATTTGAGTTAGAAGTTTCATGCACAAGTTTTGACCAAGGCTGGGCAAGCATGCAAATTTCTGGGCATTTTCTGCGCGTACTTTTCACAAACAGGTGGTGGGCATAATCTTGAAGCTTATATCTCTTGATTCAGATGGAATTTGAGAAATCTACTTCGTGCATCTTGAAGTATGCCATGAGATCTTTAATTGGAACTTTGAATCACATCATTTGGTTCAAAATTGAAGGAGTTACAAAGCTCACAAGTGGAGGCCATGAAGTTGATTCCATGCACGACCATGCAAGCCAGATGCGCGCGCGTGTGCCCAGAAAATTTCCATGTTTATGCATAACTTCCAACAACCATATCTCATTCATTTCAGCTCCATTTTCAGTGAACCAAAGCTCATTTTAATCCTCATTCCAAGAGCTATTGATAGGCCTCAAAAAGCCAAGAAACGCACGAGCCATTTGTGAGAAAATTGGGAGTGAACAAGGGGATGCAAGGCTGTATGTGCAGAGGTGTGTTTGCACATTTTTTGTGTTGATTTTGTAAGTTGTTTTTAAGCAAGCATGGTTGGAATTTGAAGCAAGCATGCCAGCAAGTTTTGTTGCCATAAAAAGCCAAGACAGTTTGAGCATTTCTCACACACCCATGCCATGCACCATTTTATTTTTTCTTGCTATATCTAGTAAGGCTAAGGAAGGAATCACGTGAGCATTCTTCACTACCTAGCCAGCTCATCGAAACGCAGCCAAGGAGTGTGTGAATAGGCACAAAACGCAAGCTGACTCATAACACCATTTTTTGATCATTTTTGCTCCCAACGGATTTATTGATAAAAGACTGATGTACCCTCTTTATTATGGGCTGAATATAAGTACGAAGCTTCCCAATTGGCTTAGGGGCTCTCTCTCTCTCGTTTCCAGATCTAAACATACTCTGCACTTTTCAATTTTTCTCATGATTTGAAGTTGCTGCAAATCGTATTTGTGAGGGATTTTCTTCATCATTTTAGCTTCATTGAAGTCTCAAGAGCAAGTTGGTGGAGTTTTCTCTTCAATTTCAGAGGCACATTTGGATTTATTTTCCAAATCAAGAGGTAACTTCCAAACATTGAATCTGAATTTCTAGCTTGCCATTGATGAATGTGAGTTGATACATGTGTGGTTAGCTAGCCAAACAATAGGTTTGATGTATATTTGCATCTATTTTTGAAGAATATTGCATAGCATGATGTTCTGAAAATCTAGATTTGGATGATTTTCATGATTTTCTCGTTCTGATTTCTTGATGCGTGGTGGATCATTTGGATTTTTACAAGTTGTATGTTGTAGCTTCCCATGTGAACTTTAATCTGAGCTTTGAGACACTTGATTTGGTTGAGAAATGAGATAGTTACGAATGTCAGAAGTTGCTTGCATGACACTGATTCTGCACGCGTTTTAGGGCTAGGCACAAGGTTGAAGATGACTGCGTGTCATCACCTGATTGGTTGATTCTGATTTTTGCTTCCATTTAATTAATTTTGTAATTAGCACCTTTAATCAATTTATTTTGCATCCAAAAATTATTATAAAAAAAATATATCATAGACTCATATTGACCTCTAGTATTTTGTGGAATTTTTTCCAAAATTTTAAAATGTTTTGACTAATTAAATAAATTCTGAGATTTATTGATCTTGTTTTAATTGAAAAATTTATAAAAAATGCACAAAAAATATTGTAGACCCTCTAAGGGGTTAATTTTGAGTTTCTGAATTTTATTTCATAATTTTTGCATTTTTGCACAATTTAATAATTTCATACATATTTAATTTATTTAAAATATTTTTCATCATATAAAAAATGCACAAAAAATATTATAGACTCATTTTGACCTCAAGTATTTTGTGGAATTTTTCCAAATTTTTAAAAATGTTTTGACTAATTAAATAAATTCTGAGATTAATTAATTGTGTTTCAATTGAAAAATTCATAAAAAAATATTTTCTCATATTGAAAAATTCCACAAAAAATATCCTGAACCCTCTAAGGGATTAATTTTGCATTTCTGAATTTTATTTCATAATTTTTGTATTTTTTGTATAATTAAATAATTTCATGCATTATATTGCATTTCATGCATATTTAAATTATTTAAAATACGTTTCTGCATATAAAAAATACATAAAAAATATTTTAGTTCATTTAAATCATGCACCATGCATTTCTGAATATTATTTCATAATTCTTGCATTTTTTGCATAATTAAATGATTTCATGCATTATATTGCATTTCATGCATATTTAAATTATTTAAAATACTTTTCTGCATATAAAAAAACATAAAAAATATTTTAGTTCATTTAAATCATGCATCACACATTTCTGATTTTTATTTTATAATTTTGTCATTTTTGCATAATTAAATCAATTTTTATATTAAATACATGATTTGCATTATATATTTTGCATTTTTATTGCTTTTATCATTTTTCCTTGAAAATAAAAAATGACAAAAATAGTTTTGATCATGTTTTGGATGTTAGGTCACTGTTTCTAATTTTTGTAGATTGTTTATTTCTGACTTCGTGAATTTATTTTGATCCTTCCATGAACTTTTGGATTGAGCAAGGATATATCTCTGACTTGTAATGAATTTGAGCTCATTAGTTCATTTTTGCTTGGATTTTATATTTCATTTTTCTATTTTTGTGGAATTTCCAAAGTGAATATACCTTTTGGCCTAGTGTAATTGAGTCTAGCTTCAAGTTGAAGCTTGTGGACATGATTTAAGGCCAAGCTTTGGGTATGTGATGATCATTTGAATTCTCTATTGATGTGTAAACATGTTTTCATTCATTGGAAATTACATGTTGATCATTTGGTTTCTACCTTGAGCATAAAGTTTGTGTGGTTCCCAAAACCCTACTTTGTTGGTGTCTTGATTCTTAGACCATGTTCTTGTACAAATTGTATTCCTAATTGATGTTTAGGGGTATGGTAACTCAAGGATGCTCTTCTAAAGACTTGAGAGACATTTTACCTCATGGGATCATCTTGGTCCTTTAATTAGAAGATGTTTGATCTTTGTTTCACTTGTTGCATTCTTGTGCATGGATTATGGGGTGAGGAATGCATTCATGCAATCCTTTGGGAATTTACTTCTCATTTCCTTACTTTATCCTTATAGCATATTTAGGGCCTTGATTCCAATTTGATTGACTCATTTAAGCCCCTAATTTGCTCAACCTCATGTTGATTTTGTTGTTAGAATGTCACCACTTTATTGTTATGGTTGTAATACTTGTGTTATGTGCATCATGCATGGTTTTAGAGGTCCAATTCCAATTGGATCCTTGATCTTCACTTCTGACCTTGTGAATTATGTAATCAATAATTCAATGCGCTTTGATTCATTGGCTTGCATTCAATTGTAATGTCATCATGATGACCTAAAGGAGCTAGATCTTCTTTTTTTTCTTCTATTGTTGATTGGACAACACCTTAAGGGATTATAGGTTCATGATGTTTGAGGTATGTCACTTCAATTGACCTTACCTTGAGCTCATGACAAGCATCTTGTGAGGGTTCTATCATCACCCTATGACATACAAGACATCATTCCCTTCCTACAAATCTTAATCAATGTCGTTTGATTTAAGATAGGTGGTATTTACTTTAGATGATTTCGTTCATCAAATAGGTGATTTGTTTGTGTATGGAAGTTTCATCTTCTACATTTGGTTACTCATGAATCATATCTTGAGTTAAAATTATGACACAAGTCACACATGGTTTTAATTTTATAATTAAAACTATTTTGTTCAATCTTTCTTAAGTGTCATGTTTAACTAGTTTAGATGCTTTCAAACCCTAATTCAATATACTTGTATATGTAAGCTTTTTACTTTGTTTGAATTTCTTGTGTAACTTTAGGGTTTAGAATCGCTATTTTCCATTGCTAATACTTGTACCATGTGTGATTGTGTGGCATGATAGTTGCTTTGTACTTGTTTGAACATCATGTTTATGTTCTTATCACTCATCTCACTTGTATATAACACTTGACACAGGCATGTTTGAATACACGCATAAGCACTTTCCATCACACATTTTTAGGATGCGCATTCATGTTTTCCTATTGAAAGTTGTTCATGAAAAGGTGTTGATGATTGTATATGACATGAGTGCATCTCTACCATGATAACTACTGACTTTTATCCTTTTTCATCTTCTAAATTTTTATTCCTCTTCATCTATGCCATGCCATGTTTCCTTTAACTCCTAGGTGCATGTTTAGGACAAATCCTTGACTAGTTCTTCTTGTATTAGCTTTTGCTTTCTTTTCTTTTGAGATGATTGTAATTTTTTTGTGTATAACATGTATGTAATATCTATATTTCCATCACTTACTTCACTCAAAAATGACACCACAAGGCATGTTCACAATCACACATCTATGCACATTTCGCCACACACTTCTAGATGCATACTTCGGCTTTCTTAGCTTCCTTTGTTTATGAATCTTCATGATTATTATGTATATGATGATAATGCATCCTTACCATGATAGCTACTGCCTTCCATGCCTTCTTATGCTATGAGTTTCATTACTTCTCCTTCATGCATTAACTATGCTTCATTCCATCCCTAGTTGCATTCTAGGTCAAGCCCTTAACTAGGTTTTTGTGTAGATGTTGTATATGTGCAAGTTGAAGCATCTTATGACTTTATAGTTTATAGCTTGAGTAGTTCTTCATTCTATATTGCTTCTGATCCCACCAGTATTTGACATTTAGCACATGTATGCACAAGTACAAACACACACATGCATACACATGTTTACCTGCACTTGCACGAATCGAATGCATTTCTCTTGAGTGTTTTGCTTGTGAATTCTTTGAATGCATGTTTAGATGATCTTGTATATAAAATAATATGTTTTCTACTGTAACTTGTATATTTTAATATATCTTTTTTCATTTCTCTCCATCTTTGTCTTTCCATGGCTTCTCTAAACTCGTAAACCCCTCCTAGGTTAAGCATTTCACTAGTTTTCGCACTAATGTTGTAATTGCATCTTTGTGACATTTCCTTTATGATTTGGTTATTAATTATTTCATATGATGTTTGTTACTGTAACCTCTTCATCTTTAAACCTTCTTTGCAAGTTATAAGTCTCACACACTTAGATTCACTTCACTACACGCGTTTGTTGCATGTTTGTGTACCTTTTGGTAGATTTTTGCTCTTGAATCTTTGTGGTTTCTTTGTATGATGTAAATGAAGCATTAACATGTTTATCTACTGAATTTTATGTAATTCCATTCTTTAATTGTCCATTGACTCCATCTAAGTCTAACTCTTCGCACAATTAGCTCTTCGTATGCTTTTAGGACTAGTTTCGATCTAGTTTGTGAATTAACTTATATGTGTGTGTTTATAATGATGTTTGATGTTTGTTAAGGGTTTGTATAAATTTTGTAAATGGATGTTATGTCTACTAACCTCACTTCACATGACACTTTATATGAACATCATTCACTTGATTCCATCACACCTTCTCCTTCTTCTTCTTTTCTTTTTAGCACTTGTTGGTGCTTAGTTTGTGTGCTTTTGCCAAAGCACTTTACTTGATTCTGCCCCTCTTCTCACTTGGTTTTCTAACCAAGGTGATGGATTTATAGTTTCCCCTTAGGTTTGCTCAATTAGTTTAATTATCGAGTTTATACATTAAGTTAGGCATCCATGTATGATAACTTTAGGTAGATTCTTCCCCTTGTTTATATCCACCACTTAGGATCAACTTTGTATGATAACATTAGGATTTAGAAATAGGTTAATTTCCCTTAGCCATTTTACCTTTATCCTTTTGCATCCTTAAAATTAAAATCTTGTTTTGTCAAGTGCATTAAAACACTCTAATAATCTAAAACTTTTTCCAAAGTAAAAGATACAAACCAATTAGTTTTAGGATGTTTCATCGTCCTATTTGCTGATGATGCTTCTTCATCTTGCTGATGTTTCGTCATCTCATCTTCTGACATGCTGTCGTCCTGCTGCTGATGTTTCGTCATCTCGTCTTCTGATGTTTCGTCATCTTGTCTTCTGATGTTTCGTCATCTCGTCTGCCGATGTTTCGTCATCCCGTCTGTAGCTGATGTTTCGTCATCATAGAGGTGTTTCGTCATTGTTTGTTGTTTTGTCTGCTAATCTAAAAAACACAAACCAACCAAAACAAGTCAGCCAAACTACGGCGCTCTGACTTTCCCATTTCACGAGGGAATACGTAGGCATCCTGTCGCGGGGCTAGATCGAGCAACCTTTGTAAATATTTCCTTCTTTTCCCCGTGTTTTCTTTCTTTTATTCTTTTCTTTATTTCTTTATTCTTTTCTTTCTCTTTTGCATACATTATACCATATACAGATATAGATAGACCTTTACACCCATTAGATAGAAAGTAAAAGCGGATACCGTAGAATACTACGGGCGCGTGGGGTGTTAATCCTTTCCCCTCACGTAACAGACTTCCTTACCCGATCTCTCGGTCGCAAGACCATGATTTCTCCGTTCCAGGTTTACTCGATGATTACCTTTCCCTCTTGGAGGGATAAAAAACGTTCGATGGCGACTTCATTGATATATAGTTATATCCTTTGATTTTTCGGCCGGGTGTTTCAGCTGGCCACTCTGCTGGGGACTAGTTGACCTATTGCTGGTCCGTTCAGAAGTCGATCCTAGCTTTTGTTTTCTATACTTTTGGGTGTTTATTTGTTTTGTTTATTGCTTTATAGCTTGTTTTTTATTATTTGTATATGTATACTTGTACATGTTTGCATGCATCTGCATCTGGCTATATTATTCTATCTGTTGTTGTGCAGTTGTTTTTTGGTGGGTGGGAGTTACAAGAGGTAAAAGGCCCACTACCCAGGCCATTGATATATAGGGTAGACGGATGTTCATGTCGAATCCTGCATCCTGTGATGCGTGTGAGGAGGCATGAAGTACCAAACTCATACGAGGTTCGATTGACGGTACTTTCACCCTACACCCTTTGTGTAGCAAGCGAAGTGCTCGATAAAGAATCATCGACTCTGTTTATCATTAGGTACCCAGTTGTGTCTAGAATTACCCGTGAGGTTGGGTTGGGACAGGTACAGATGCTGACTTATGTTACTTGGGTTCTTTGGTTATTGGTTATGTCACCTATGGTTCTCTTCGTCAACGAAACAGTGTTCAGAAATAGAGCTTGGGTCCTATTGCATTCATGAAACATTTTACAAACTGCATTCATTTTTTTAACATACATATTTTATCATTTCCAGGATTACTAGTCTCCGAGTCAGGTTATTGGGCCCCCGCTAAAAGATGGATACTGAAAAGAAGACAAATTACGACGCACCCGGTACAAGTTCCCGCTCCATTTTGAGAGTTTGATTTTGTTGGCCAAGAGGTCCCCTCCTGAGGTTGTTGTTGAGTTTACCAAGGATTATGGAAGGATTTTGTCATATTTGAAATACCCTCTCAGTGAATACCAGGAAGATGGTCTTAAAGCTTTGTTCCAGTACTACGACCGAGAGTTAAGATGCTTTGTGTTTCCAGATTATCTGTTGTTGCCTACATTAGAAGAATATTCTGATCTTTTGGACATTCCAGTGTTTCATCAAGTGCCTTTTCACATTGCTATGGGGAAAACTACTGATGATCAGGTTGTTGCTGCCTTGTTTTTAGAGAAGTCGGTGATTTCAGCTAACGCCGCGAAAAAAGGGGCGGTGAAAGGTTTTCATTTAGGATTTCTGTTGAGAGAAGCCAATGCTAAAGCTGCGAAGTTCGATTGGAGAGGTTTCAATGCCATCTTGGCTTGTTGTATTTATGGTATGGTCTTTTTTCCAAATGAGCCCAAATTCATTGATGAGAATGCTATCACTTTGTTCATTCAGAAGAATCCTGTTCCAAACCTCTTGGGAGATCTTTATCATTCCATTCATTAGAAGAGTTACAAGGGAAAAGGTGGATTGGTCCATTGTTGCGCTCCACTTTTGTATCAATGGTTCCAAAGTTTCCTCCCTCGTGTCGGTGCTTTTGTGGATACTCAGCATACTATGTGATAGGTGCCTCGCTTGATGGCTCTCACATCTCAGGATATCATTTGGCATAGGCATGTTGTGACTAAGACGGATAGAGAAATTATAATTGTTCGTTGTGGAGAGTTCCCTAATGTACCTCTCATAGATATACGAAGTGGCATCAACTATAATCCATTCCTTGCTTTGAGACAATTGGGGTATGCTCTGATAGGCCCTCCTAGTGAAGAGTGTGTACGAGAGACTTTGTGTTTTGGCATACCAGATGTTACCGGATCTTTGGAAAGAGCCGTTCAAGCTTGGAAGACAATTCACCTTGAAGGAGGACAGTTCTTCGGCAAGAAGGATCCTACAGCTTATGCATCATTTGTCCAGTGGATTGAAGGAAGAAATAAAGATCGACAGTGGCCTTCTATTACCGGAGTTGCACCTTTCCATCCTCAAGCTACTAATGTTCCAGATGTTGTGCCCAAAGGAGATTATGAGCGAGTGCGCGCTCAAAACCGCCTTCTGCTAGAAGAAAAAGAGACTCTAACCGTGATATGTTTGGTTGCTACTCAAGAAAAGAACCAGTTGGCTCACAAGCTCAAGAAGATTGAGGGAGAGACGTCTGACGCTGCAAGGAAGAGATCTAGGTTTGAAGGGGAGATGATATAATTGGAAGATCACATGAGGGCTATAGCAGATATTGAGAAGAAAAGTAAAGATTCCAAGGTTGAATTGGAGAAGAAGCATAAAGCAAAGATCAGAAGCCTAGAAAAGAAGATTCTGAAGGAAACCACTCAGAGGGCAGCATTCGAAGACCAGCTAAGAGAGAAGGATGTTCAGCTATCTTTGGCAATAGAAGAAATTGGGCAGCTCAAGATCCAGTTGGGAATTCAGGAGTCTGCAGGCTTTCCTATGTCAGATTTTTAGGTTTATTATTTTGTCTTATGTTTCAAAAGAGAATCACCATCAGGCTTGTTGATGGGTTTCTGCTTCTTTACATTTTATTGTCGGAATCTTTAGCATCTTTGTTTTTATTATTGTTGAAGTATTTTGTGGAACTATTTGTATCTTTGTTTATGTTATTTTAATGAGATTTGGTTCAATCGGTGTTCATCACTTCATCTTGTGCTATTTCCCAAAAACTTGGCTACGAGTATTAGAATCCTGGAAATATATAAACATGTCATTGCATGCATTGCATATATATTCATGCATATACATACCTCATGCATAACAGGTTTCTGGTTGGTGTTCTTATTCTGATTTTACCTTTATTATCAGAGGAGATTCAAAACGACAACTCATCGTTACTCTACCCGAAGTAATTTTTCGAGGCAGATGGAGCAAGTACAAGCAGAGCTTGCTGAGTTTAGGATCCAGATGGCTACCCAGATGACTCAATTCATGTCAAGCAATCACGAATTCAAACCACAGACAGGATGAGTTGACTGCTCTGGTCAACAATCAAGTGCGTAACTAGGATGATGCTGAGAATCAGGGGTTGTTTACTGATGTTTCTGTTGGGCTAGATAATGTGCAAGACCAGGCTTTCGTGAATCTTCACGGACCTCAGGGAAATCCTTTTGATCTTCGTTGTGCTAACCAGGGGCAGTTTCCCCCGCCTCCGGGCTCTCAGCTCGTGGGGAATCGCAGAGGTAATCCAGTTATTGTGAGGGGTAATCAGGAACGTGATCATGATTTTGAGCAGGATGAAGATGGTTTTTCTGTGCATTCCGACCCAGACTTCCCTATTGAAGACAGGAGGTATCGTCTGTTGGAGGAACGTTTGAAGGTTGTTGAAGGAGAAGGCATCTTTGGCATGGATGCTAATGATCTTGGGTTGGTATCAAGAGTGAGGGTTCCCCCAAAGTTTAAACCTCCAGTGTTTGAGAAATACAATGGTTCGTCTTGTCCAGTGACTCATGCCACTGCTTACTTCAGGAAGATGTCAGTTCATACTCACGATCAAAGGCTGTTGATTCACTATTTCCAGGATAGCCTGACTGGTGCATCCTTGGAATGGTATATGAAGCCAGAAAGGACCCGCATTCGCTGCTGGAATGACTTGGTTCGTGCTTTTGTTAAGCACTATCATTACAATAAGGATTTGGCGCCTAATCGTACTCAGTTGCACAGTTTATCACAAGGTCCGAATGAATCTTTCAAGGAATCTGCGCAGAAATGGCGCGAGTTGGCTGTAAGGGTTCAACCTCCTCTGTTGGAGAGAGAACTAATTGATATGTTTATGAATACTCTACAAGGGCCTTACTACGATCGCATGATCGGGGCTACATCCGCAGGGTTTGCTGATTTAGTAATGGCAGGAGAAAGAATAGAGGCCGGAATGAAAACAGGAAGGATTCAGGTTAGTGGTTCGGGAACTTCTTCGAGTGGAAGTAAGAAGCCGTTTGTTGCTCACCCCAAGAAGAGAGAGGGGGAAACCAGTTACGTCCATGCTTATGAAAGAAGAAATAGAAGACAATATCCACAACAGATCAATGTTGTGTCTATTCCTGCAAATGCTCCTCAACAGCAGCAACCACAACAAGCCAGACAACAGAATATTCTGAGGCAAAACAACAATTATCAACAAAGGCAACTAAGGAAGTTTGATTCATTGCCAATGAGTTATGCCCAAGCCTTGCAACATTTACTTGATCTGAAATTGGTTAGTCTGAGACAGATGCCTGTTAATCCTGATCGTCGCCCAGCTAATTATGATGTCAATGCAAGATGTGAATTCCATTCTGGTGGTGTAGGTCATTCAGTTGAGAATGAAGTGTAAGATCCAGGATTTGCTCGATTCCAAGGCTATTCAGTTTGAAGCTCCAGCAGGACCAAATGTTATCCAGAATCCTATGTCATTACATGACGGCGCAGCTGTTAATGCCATTATTGAGGATGGCGAATGGTTGGACTTGGTTATGGACGTCAATCATATGACTACTTCTCTTCCTTATGTCAAGAGGTACTTGAGTGATAATGGTATTTTCCTGGGTTGCGGTCCAGTTTGTGGCAAGTGTGTGGAACGGCCAAAGGGTTGTAACAATCTGAAGACGCGTATTCAAGATCTGATGAATGATGGTTCTCTTCAGTTTGGTAGAGCCAAGAAGTATAGAAAGGTGACTCAAGCAGATGTTCAGGTGATTTCTATTCCGTTTACTCCAAGGCGTATTCCTGTTGCCAGTAAGCCAGTACCATTGATGATTACTTTGCCTGGTCCTATGTCGTATGATAGTGAGAAGGCTATCCCATGGCATTATGGCGCTGATGTGTATTATCATGGGGTGAAACAAGAATCTGGTCCATCTAAAAACAGCTTTGTGAAAGATAATGATGTGGATGTCAATAACTTTTCTGGTGAACGTCGTGTTATGAGAAGTGGAAGGGTGTTAAGTCCTCCAAATGTTCAGAATAATGCAGATGCTTTAGCTAAGGCGAAACGCAAGCATGTGATGGTCGATGGTCAAAGGTCTGAGCAAATTAATGTGCCTAAGCCTCTTGTTGCACCTGATACATCTTCGACTCCAGAGGCCGAGGTTGAAGAGTTGATGAGATTGATAAGGAAGAGTGACTATAATATTGTTGAGCAGTTACACCACACCCCATCTAAGATGTCTATGTTGTCTTTGTTGATCTATTTTGAGGCCCATAGGAATGCCCTGATGAAACTTTTGAAGAGTGATTTTGTTCCCCAAGAGATTACAGTGGGTCAATTTGAAATAGTATGTGCTAGTATATTAGCCGGAAATGGGCTAGGCTTCACAAATTTTGATCTTCCACCCGAGGGTCGTAATCATAACAAAGCTCTACACATCTCTATGGTGTGTAAGGGTACAACCTTGTCAACGGTTTTGGTGGATACCGGGTCGTCGTTGAATGTATTACCCAAGAAGGCACTCATGAAGATTGATTATGCTGGTTTGGAGTTGCGTCCTAGTGACTTTGTTGTGAAGGCTTTTGATGGCTCAAAGAGGTCTGTGTTTGGAGAGATTGATTTACCGATTAAGGTGGGCCCAAAGATCTTTACTTTCACTTTCTATGTGATGGATATTAATCCAGCTCATTGTTGTCTTTTGGGACGTCCTTGGATTCATAAGGTTGGTGCGTCACTTCCACCCTTCATTAGAAACTTAAGTATCCTCTTGATGGGAAGACAATTACTGTTTGCGACGAGGAAGAGTACATTGTAAGCCACTTGGCTTTTTCCGCTATGTGGAAATTGAGGGCGAAATACACAAGACTTCGTTTCAAGCTTTTGAGACCGTTCAGATGATCAAGACTCCGCCTGTTGAGGATAAGAAGAAAGTTGAGACCTCTTTGGCTTCATTGAAAGATGCTCGAGCCCTGGTTGAGGCTGGTCACCCTGAAGGTTGGGGCAGTGTTGTGGAGTTTACCCCAAAGTTTAACAGGTTTGGCCTGGGTTTTGATCCTATTTTGCAAAGACAAATTCTCAAAGCTCCTGATTCATCCACCCCTGTCAAGTTTGCAAGTGTCGGCATTGGAAAGGAAGATCAAGTCAATGCAATTGTCGATGAAGACGATGTTTTTAACATAGAGGATTGGATTCGCCCATGCATCCCTGGCAGCAAATTGAAGAATTGGACATTTGTGGACACCATTCAAGTTACAACCGCTAAGGAGTAATTTTCTTGTTTTTCTTTATCATTCCATAATTCCTACGCTCTGCCCAAGGCATAGTGAATCATTGTGTAGGGCCACCATGTTTCACTTTGCAGTTTTTATCATAAAATAAAGGACGTTTTTCATTCAAAATTTTTGTGTGGTTTTACTTCTATTTTCACTTTTGCCATTTATTTGTTTTCCTAATTAAAAATGTGGCAATGTTTTTATTCTTCACACACTGTCATTAAAACCAAAAAATTAATCATGCAGATACATGTCCACACTAAATACCAATGATCACGATTCTGCTATTGCTCATTATAACTTCGATAATCTGATTCACCAAGCGAAGGAGGAAAGTGAGGAAGATTGTGAACTCCCTGCAGAATTAGCCAGATTGCTAGAACAAGAGGAGAAGGTTATCCAGCCGCATGAAGAGCCTCTAGAATTGGTTAATTTGGGTACAAATGAAGCAAAGAAAGAAATCAGAATAGGGGCTGATTTGGAAGCAAGTGTGAAGGCAAGACTGATAGATATGCTCCGAGAGTATGTTGATGTGTTCGCGTGGTCTTATGAGGATATGCCGGGTTTAGACACGGATATTGTGGTACACAAGCTGCCCCTCTGGGAAGATTGTCCTCCAGTTAAGCAGAAACTTAGAAGAACTTATCCAGAGATGTCCAAGAAGATAAAAGAGGAGGTACAGAAACACTTAGATGTCGGTTTTCTGAAGGTTGTCTCGTATTCTTCGTGGGTTGCAAACATTGTGCAGGTACCTAAGAAAGATGGTAAGGTCAGGATGTGTGTCGATTATAGGGATCTGAACAGAGCAAGCCCTAAAGATGATTTTCCGCTCCCTCATATTGATATTCTGGTTGATAATACTGCTCAAGCCAAGATCTTCTCTTTCATGGATGGTTTTTTTGGCTATAATCAAATTAAGATGGCACCTGATGATATGGAAAACACTACTTTCATCACGCCTTGGGGAACTTTTGCTACAAAGTTATGCCTTTCAGTCTGAAGAATGCAGGGGCAACGTATCAACATGCAATGGTCACTCTCTTTCATGACATGATGCATATAGAGGTCGAAGTTTATGTTGATGATATGATTGTTAAGTCTCAAATAGAGGAAGAACATCTATTTGACTTGCAGAAATTGTTTGAAAGATTAAGGAAGTTCAGGCTAAGGTTGAACCCGAACAAGTGCACCTTTGGGGTGAGGTCGGGGAAGTTGCTGGGTTTCATTGTGAGTGAGAAAGGTAATGAAGTTGATCCTTCCAAAGTAAAGGCGATACAAGAGATGCCTGAGCCGAGGACAGAGAAAGAAGTTTGTGGTTTCTTAGGGAGATTGAATTATATCTCCAGGTTCATATCTCATCTTACTGCGACCTGTGATCCTTTATTCAAGTTACTAAAGAAAAATCAATCAGTTGTTTGGAATGATGATTGTCAGATGGAATTTGATAGAATCAAGGGATATTTGCAAGAGCCTCCGATACTTGTACCGCCAGTTGAGGGAAAGCCACTGATCATGTATCTAACAGTTCTGGAGAATTCCATGGGCTGTGTGCTTGGCCAGCATGATGAGACTGGAAAGAAAGAACAAGTCATCTACTATCTGAGTAAGAAGTTCACTGAGTGCGAGTCAAGGTATGCTTTGCTTGAGAAGACGTGTTGTGCACTAGCATGGGCTACTAAACGTTTGAGGCAATACATGTTGACACATACTACTTATCTGATTTCTAAGATGGATCCTATTAAGTCCATATTTGAGAAGCCAGCTCTTACCAGCCGAGTTGCCCGTTGGCAGATGATTTTGACAGAACATGATATCCAGTATACCACCCGGAAAGCTATCAAAGGTAGTGTCTTGGCAGATTATCTTGCTCACCAACCTGTGGACGATTATCAACCGATGAAGTTTGAGTTCCCGGATGAAGATATCATGTACATTAGAGATTGCAATATTCCCAGCCCGGAGGAAGGGCCTGAGCCAGGGTCACGGTGGACGATGGTCTTTGATGGAGCGTCGAATGCAATGGGTAATGGTGTGGGAGCTGTTATCACTTCCTCCGAGGGTTTCCATATTACTTTTATAGTCCGGATTTGTTTTGACTGCACTAACAACATTGCAGAGTATGAAGCATGTATTTATGGGATTGAAGCGGCAATTGACTTGCGTATCAAGTTCTTGAAGGTTTTTGGGGATTCTAATCTCGTTATCAGTCAAATTAACGGTGATTGGGAAACTCGCCATCAAAATTTGATTCCTTATCGCGAGCATGTGATGAAGTTGATTCCTTATTTTGAAGAGATCACATTTGAGCATATCTCTAGAGAGGAGAAATACCTTGCAGATGCATTGTCCACTTTATCATATATGTTCAAGGTGAAGTGGGCTAATGAGACGCCTTCGATCACTATTAGAAGGTTAGATGAGCCAGCTTTTTGTTTTGAAGCGGAAGTGGAATTAGATGGTAATCCTTGGTTTTATGATGTTAAGAGGTACTTAGAAACTCAAGAGTATCCAGAAGAAGCATCCATCACAGATAAGAAGTTTTTAAGGAGGTTCGCTGCAAAGTTCTTCCTCAGTAATGGTATTTTATACAAGAGAAATCATGATGGTATGTTTCTCAGATGTGTGGATAAGAATGAAGTGTCGAAGATCATCGAAGAGATGCATGAGGGTGCTTTTGGGACCTATTCCAGTGGTCATACCATGGCCAAAAAGATTCTGAGGGCCGGCTAATATTGGTCCACTATAGAAACGGATTGTTATAATCATGCCAGGGTTTGTTATAAGTGTCAAGTGTATGCCGATAAAGTGCATGTTCCTCCTGTTCCTTTGAATGTTTTGACATCTCCATGGCCCTTCGCAATGTGGGGCACTGATATGATTGGGAAGATTGAACCGGCCGCCTCTAATGGCCATCGTTTTATCTTGGTTGCTATAGATTATTTCACCAAATGGGTCGAAGCTGCCTCTTTTGCTAATGTCACCAAGCAAGTTGTAGCCCGTTTCATCAAGCACAATATCATTTGCCGCTATGGGGTCCCTGAGAAAATCATCACTGATAATGGGTCCAACCTCAACAACAAAACGATGAAGGAGATTTGTGAGACTTTCAAAATCAAACACCATAACTCCTCTCCATATCGCCTGAAGATGAATGGTGCTGTCAAGGCTGCAAACAAGAACATTAAGAAGATTATGCAGAAGATCGTGGTAACCTACAAGGATTGGCATGAGATGTTGCCCTTCGCCTTACATGGTTATCGTACCTCAGCGTGCACATCGACTAGGGCAATCCCGTTCTCCCTCGTGTATGGGATGGAAGCTATTTTACCTGTGGAGGTTGAAATTCCTTCTTTGAGAATTATGAAAGATGTTGAACTCGATAAAGCTGAGTGGGTGCAGAATCGATTAGATCAGTTAAATCTCATTGATGAGAAGCGTTTGGCAGTTGTGTGTCATGGCCAAGTGTATCAGAAGAGGATGAGAAAAGCTTACGATAAGAGGGTGCGTCCTCAGTTCTATCAAGCAGATGATCTGGTCCTTAAAAGGATAATCCTTCCTCAAGGCGATCCCAGGGGTAAGTGGACGCAGACTTATGAAGGACCTTTTATGGTCAAGAAGGTCTTCTCTGGTGGGACAATGATGCTTACAACTATGGACGGTGAAGATTTCCCACTCCCGGTGAATTTTGATGTGTTGAAGAAGTTCTTCGCATAACAGAACTTGTTGGTTGTATGAATAGTAGCAGAATCATAGATTATTGGTCATCTGTTACCACATTGCCATTTTTTGTAACACTCTTTTTCTTTCATGTTTAGGCCCTTTAGGTCAAGCACCCTTTCTTTTTATAGAAGTTGCATCTTATTGTAAGTGCCTTTTAATGGCCAGTCTTCAATTAATGAAAAAAGGAAACTTCTTTGTTTTTATTCCTTGTAGTTTTAATTGTTTAATTTATAAAAACATCCAATATTTTCATGATAATTACTTGCATTTGAAAAACTTTGATGGTTCCTGCACAATAATGATAATTGAAAAGTGAATATTACTGTTGGAATTGATGGTACCCTCTTGTTGGAATGTTTGTACCACTTCCTGGAGATCATTCATAAGCGGTGTATTTCAAGAGCCAATTCTGTTTGGCAACATTGCTTAATCTCTATCTTATGGAGTTTCACTCTTGCGTGGTAGAAGAGGAGGTTGAAGGTTCTCGATTGCAGTGTCTGGTTATTTCTCCTGATCGGAAAATGCTTTCAGTTGCTATTTGTGGGTGTTTATTCCATAAGGTAGAAGACACTTGGTGATTTTGTTGGTGCAATGTCGCTTTGCACAATTTTCGTCCTTTCTTTTGAAGAAAGTCCCCCGTGAATGTTACTCTGGGGCACCCGGCTACTTGATTGAAGACGTTTTGTCGTCTAGAGATAAGGTTCAAGTTTGGATTAATTTGAAGACTGTTGTGTCAACGGTAGATCAGAAGGGGAATCTCTTGTCCAAGAGTATCAAGACTGTAGAAAGTCGTCAGAATCAAGAAGTCCAAACGGAGTCGAGTCTCCTCAATGATGGCAATCTTGAATTTGTTTATCACATTTTCATTCGCACCTTTGTTTGTTTAAACATTGCTATCATGTAAAAAAAAATTATTTTTTAATGAAAATCTTAATGCATTAAGTATGTCTGTCTTGAAGAAACCTTTGTTATCACTCGCTCATTCGCTATCACTCATAGAATGACTTGCTTGCATATTGATGCCAACTTCACCAAGTCGTTTGCTTAGGCAAAGATTGGGGGGAGGATGACGATACTAAGATGCCAGTCTTTCGTCTGTATGCTTTTGAGTAGAACCATGTTGATGATGCACATGCCTTGTTTCAATTCCCAAACACCAGAGATATAAGGGAGATACACCCTCGTTAACCCCTTTGAGCCTTGAAGTAGGAGTTTCTTTTCTATTCAGAAAAAACCCTCATTTACCTAACCTGGGGCAGGGTAGTGTTCATTTAATCTGATCAAGCATAATCAGAGGATACAACAATGGTTATCCTCCAAGAGGCTGAGGAGAGTCCAAATTGCAACGGTCAACCTTCGTCTGTCAACGTGGAATCCTTCAAAGACTCAGACAGTAATAATCATTTCTAACGAGTTGGAAATGGTGTAGGGATCACACGATTTGTTCTAAAAAAATAATTAAAAAAAAAAGAGAAGAGAAAATGATGAGTAAAAAAAGAGAGCCCGCTAAGCTGAACTTGGTAATAAGTCGCTTAGGCAAAAAAGAGGGCAAAGCTTTGGAGAAAATTTAAAGAAAGATTCTCAGTAAGAGAGCAAAGTCGTGTGATCGGACACCAAAAGTAAAGATGAGTGATCGTCGTGTCCGTAAACCTTGTGGGTTCCTCGCGCATGTCCAAGAAATCCTCAGCAGAAGTTGTCATGCCATACTCTTTTAAGAATTGAATGCTCGTATCAAGATGACTGAATTTAGGATTAGAGAACATCACGAAGGGGGTGGCCACCAAATATTTTGAGCCTAAAAATCTTTTTTTGAAAACCGTGAACCAGGCCACGTTACAACCCTCAAAAGTCCTAACTGAAGCATGGGTTAATTCGGAAGCATACTACGATAAGATATTATTTTCCTGACTCCTAAATTATGTGCTAGTTTTTGTGTTGGCATCATATGTGAAATTCCTGGCAGCAGATACGTGATGTCACAGAGAATGTTATGACACAGTATCTGACACTCTGTTAGCAATTCACACAGTAAATACAAACAGCAGTAAAGAACACAATAAATTGTTTACCCAGTTCGGTGTAACTACACCTACATCCGGGGCTACCAAGCCAGGGAGGAAATTCACTATTAGTAGAATTAATTCAGGAATAAACCAACCAGTTTATCTCCTTCACTTAAAACCTACCCAATGCAACTTCAATCTAAGTCCTACTTAGACCTGAGTTCCTACTCACTCCCCCTCAATCACAGCAGTGATATCAACCTATTGATTAATTGAATTGTGAAGACACGCTTCAATAAACTATCTTGATTTTGCTTCAAAGATTTAATCAAGAGACAAACACTCGTGCTTCAAAGCTTTGAGTGATAAACTACCCTTACAATCAAATCCTAGTCCAAGGCACTTATCAATTGATAATTGCTTGGCTCACAAGAGTAACTAGAATTACACAATTAACAACCTGCTAAAATCTTCAAACAGTTCAAGAGGTGCAGCAGCAGAGTAAGGGTTTTATACCTATTATAGAAGCAGTCCTGAAACTTCAGTTTTGGGCTTCCATAATAATAGCTAGGGTTCACTTAATTAATCCTAAAAACTTGGTCTTATCAATAACCAATTTAGGTTTAACTAAGATTAACCTAACAGCCACGTGAGCATACAATCTAATCACAGAAAAGCATAATAAAGCAGCTCAACAAACTTCCTGAAAAATCTCAGGAAAAACAAATTCTGCAGAACAGAATGTCACACTGAATGTCATAACATCTGTTTATGACATCAGAATATTTTAATTCCAGGACTTTTAGCTTCCATTACTTTAAACATCCTTATCAAGTAGGATTTATCTTCAATCTCTGAATGTCATGACATTTATCAAGACATTGCCATAGCCTAGTTTTACCAAAAATTAATGCCAACTTAAAACACTAACAATATGTTTGTCTTGTCATTCAAAAAAAAAAGAAATTTTGCATTCTAAAAGTGTTTTGTTCACAAGAAGTCGCAATACCTTTTCCATGAAAACATCAAGACTTACATAAGTGTTGCATTTGAATTTTCATTCTCATAATAAACATTTTTCTGTATGTGAAGCAATTGTTTGACATCAAGTAAGTTTGCACAATGAACACCAAAGAAGAATTTAATCTTGTCAAAGGAGAGGGTCTCGACTCTATGGAATTGAAAGATAATCTTTTCAAAGAATTGATGATAACCCGGGGCATCTTTTCTTGAATCAGTTCTATCTGTATTTCTATAAAGATTCTCCCCAGTGAGTTTACTTCATTTTAGACTTGGGGCAAATTGGGTTTGATTAAATTGGTAAGATTGGTTGTATGAAACATCCCCAGTGACACCGAAGTCTCTACGTCTCCCCAGAAAGTCTCCCATAGTGAAGAGAAGAGGATATCCAGATGATTCCCCAGTTTTACCTGAAGGTTGTCTACTCCCCAGTATCGCCAGGTGGAGAGTTTTGTCTGATAGGTTGTGATTGATAAGATTTCTTGATTAAAGAATCTATATCCCCAATGGGATTTGTGTTGTTGTTGTGTTCACAAAAGAATTCCCATTCGAGGCTGAATGTTTATCGATGACCTTCTCTAATTCCCCAGTCAAGTCATTTCATTTGGAAGTTCTTATTCAAGAATTTTTCCCTCTTCCCCAGTGTATCAGTTATTCATCGGATTTCCTCTTCAATATTTCTCCTGTCCCCAGCGAAGAAATTTTCTTTCAAGGTTGTGGCACAATATTCTCCGTTTTCCCAGTGGAGTTGTCCTATATAAGGTGTCTTGTTTCTTCATACCCGGACGAGTTATTTGACTTGGATTTCTATTCCGAGAACTCTCTCATCTCCTCAGTGAGTTCGATTCTGTTGATTGGTGACAAGCGTTGTTTCGCCCGAGATGCATGCTTCCGAGGGTGCACATCCTACATCACTTTTTATCCCCAGTAAGGACTTTTCTCATCAAAGATCATATGTGACTCCCTAATTGAGCTTCTTAAAGCCCCAGTTATCCACTCTCCGCTAGAGCTGTGTACAGATTTTCTCCTATTGTTGACCAAAGATTAGTTGTTCCCCATGAAGTCAGAGGAATCTTTATTCCTATTAGATTCAATGTTGTTTGGTATCTTATCCAACGATGTCCAATTTCTATTTGGCTTTCCTCTTCAGAAGTCACAGTTCCGCCTGGATCTTCTCTGTCTTTGTCCAATTTCATTTGGCATCCCACATCAGAATCAACGGTTTCGTCCAAAATTATTTCTCCAGTGAAGTATGCAACTTATTTTTGCAACTCTTCTCAATGATTGTAGCCTATTTCTACCAATTATACAAGTTATTGCACCTCGCAGGGTTTCATCTCTTTGAAGGTTCCTCCCCAGTGGATTTTACAATTTATTTTTTGCAAGTCTTATCAAGTTTTGGCTTGGTGTTTGATTGGCTTTTTGATTAGCCATTCCCCGATGAAACATTTAATCATGCATCATTACATTGCATCCTCAAAGTGTAACTTTCCATAGTCTTTGGAACTTTACTCTATAGAAAATTTTCAAACATGCATTGAAACATAAGCCTTTATTGCCACTATGTTCCCCAGTGAATCTGCTAATTTCGAATCATTTCTCCAGCGAGGCCTCTACCCTCAATATTTCCATAGCGGTATTTTGTTAAGAATTCAATTTGGTTGAGTGTCTACTCAACGTGGTGGTTATAGTCCAGTTCCTCTGGTGCAATTTCATTGGTTTAGTCCCTACTACCTTTGTTGGTTCATTTCGATGTCCATCAATATACCTTTTGAACGTGAGTTTTGTCCTGATGATCGTTTCAGCAAGTGTTCTGGAAGTATGCTCTAATCACTTTGCTTTGGGTCGAGTTTTGTCTCGTCTCCTGTGCATGAAATCTAGTTTTTATCCTGGTACTCATCTAGTTTATTTCGTCTAACTAGGTTCCATGAGTCGAGTTTTATCTCGTTTTGTTTCTTACTCCTGGGATTCTTTCAGTTCCGTCATACTGTCTATCTCGGGTTGAAACCTTTCCCCTTTACTCTGTGGATTCAATCATCTTCGTCTACTGTCTATCTTCGGTTGGGATGGCTCTATTATAACTATTGGGTTCAATCAGCTTCGCCTACTGCCTATCCTTTAGTTTGAGAACAGCAAGTGCTCTAAGAAACATGCACTCTCATCACTTTGCTACGGGTCGAGTTTTGTCTCGTTCCTCGTGCGTGAAATCCATTTTTTGTCCTAGTACTCGTATCTAGAAATTGTCGTTCTTCTAGTTCTATCGAGTCGAGTTTTGTCTCATTTGATGTCACTTCTTGGATTCAATCAGCTTCGCCTACTGTCTATCCTTGGTTGACCTGTCTCTTTCATACCTTCGGTTTGTCATAGTTTCCACTATTTACCCTTGGTTGAGACTAGTAGGTGTCCCTAGAATCGCGCACTCTAGTCACCTTGCCTATAGGAACCTTTTTGTAGTCGTCCTATTGCGTACTTTTTCAGAATCTAGTTTTGTCTAGTCTTCTGGTTTGAGTTTCATCTCATCTTTATCATGGTCAGCGTTACAGTTTCGTCTTGACGTATATCTTTGGAAGGCTAATATTCATTAGACTCTCCCGCTTGTTAAAGCAAAATGTTATTTGGCTTATCTATGAGACCAATTTTATTTGGTATTCTTTAAGTCCAGCTTTCTCTGGCTCCTTTTGGAAAGTTTCACTCTTATTTTCAAGAGTGTAAATTTCCGGGTCCTTTTGTATTCAATCCTCTTCCACTCTGAACGCTCGAAGGTTTCCACCAGTTCTCGCTTATCAAGTTTAAGAATATTAAATAGGGGCAGCTGTTGCACCCCAAAATTTACCCTCTTGATTTAGGCTTATGTTTCATCATAAACATCATATTGCATTCATACATCATTATAGGATTAAAGTTCTTTGGGTTCTCAAGTCTTCTACAAGCTAAGGAGGTTGATTGTGTTAGCAAACCCTTCTGAGGGAGTCCCAAATTCTCATATATGTGGATCTTTCAAGTCACAAGATGTATTATACCTCAAGACCTGTCATTTGTCTCATTGATTCCTCAAGAGTTGAAGTTTACAAAGAGTTGGTAAGGAATTCATCTGTTGGCATTCATTTGGCAAAATTAGGGTTTTGGCCCTCTGTGAAGTTTGAAGTTTGGATAAGTCAATTTCTTGAAGTATTACCTTCCTATTATCATTTGAGTTATCATGGTTCAAAGAATTACCCAACACATTCAGAGGATTTGAGGTTTTGAAGCCTGGTTGGTTATCTCCTAACACAAGGTGCAAAATTAGGGTTTTTGGGTAAAATCAGGATTACTCCAGGTTTGTCACTCAAATGTGATTCCACTTGTTTCCATATGTTGTTGGACATCCATGGTTGAAATATTGAGGCTCAATTTTGAGTAGAAGCAGGTCAATTGATCACAAGGGGCAAAATGGTCATTTTGGTCAAAATCAGGAGTTGACCAAGTGGACTTTGGTCAACCATCAATTCAAATATCATATTTTCATATATAATGATCAAATTCACCATTGAATCAAGGAAGCTGAAGAAATTAAGGTTAACTTGTTCTTGAAGTTATCTAAAGATTAAAAAAAAATTCTAAGTGTCCACCCTATGAAACTTTGACATGTCATAACTTTCTCAATTTTTATCCAATGGTTGCATACCATACATTTTTGGAAAGCTTGGAATAAATCCTACAAGTTTGTCAATGTGTAAAATTTCTCAAAAATGCACCATTTGAGAGATATTTGAGTTAGAAGTTTCATGCACAAGTTTTGACCAAGGCTGGGCAAGCATGCAAATTTCTGGGCATTTTCTGCGCGTACTTTTCACAAACAGGTGGTGGGCATAATCTTGAAGCTTAAATCTCTTGATTCATATGGAATTTGAGAAATCTACTTCGTGCATCTTGAAGTATGCCATGAGATCTTTAATTGGAACTTTGAATCACACCATTTGGTTCAAAATTGAAGGAGTTACAAAGCTCACAAGTGGAGGCCATGAAGTTGATTCCATGCACGACCATGCAAGCCAGATGCGCGCGCGTGTGCCCAGAAAATTTCCATGTTTATGCATAACTTCCAACAACCATATCTCATTCATTTCAGCTCCATTTTCAGTGAACCAAAGCTCATTTTAATCCTCATTCCAAGAGCTATTGATAGGCCTCAAAAAGCCAAGAAACGCACGAGCCATTTGTGAGAAAATTGGGAGTGAACAAGGGGATGCAAGGCTGTATGTTCAGAGGTGTGTTTGCACATTATTTGTGTTGATTTTGTAAGTTGTTTTTAAGCAAGCAAGGCTGGGATTTGAAGCAAGCATGCCAGCAAGTTTTGTTACCATAAAAAGCCCAGACAGTTTAAACATTTCTCACACACCCATGCCATGCACCATTTTATTTTTTCTTGCTATATCTAGTAAGTATAAGGAAGGAATCACGTGAGCATTCTTCACTACCTAGACAGCTCATCGAAACGCAGCCAAGGAGTGTGTGAATAGGCACAAAACGCAAGCTGACTCATAACACCATTTTTTTGATCATTTTTGCTCCCAACGGATTTATTGATAAAAGACTGATGTACCCTCTTTATTATGGGCTGAATATAAGTAGGAAGCTTCCCAATTGGCTCACAGGCTCTCTCTCTCTCTCGTTTCCAGATCTAAACATACTCTGCACTTTTCAATTTTTCTCATGATTTGAAGTTGCTGCAAATCGTATTTGTGAGGGATTTTCTTCATCATTTTAGCTTCATTGAAGTCTCAAGAGCAAGCTGGTGGAGTTTTCTCTTCAATTTCAGAGGCACATTTGGATTTATTTTCCAAATCAAGAGGTAACTTCCAAACTTTGAATCTGAATTTCTAGCTTGCCATTGATGAATGTGAGCTTATACATGCGTGGTTAGCTGGCCAAACAATAGGTTTGATGTATAATTGCATCTGTTTTTGAAGAATATTGCATAGCATGATGTTCTGAAAATCCAGATTTGGATGATTTTCATGATTTTCTCGTTCTGATTTCTTGATGCGTGGTGGATCATTTGGATTTTTACAAGTTGTATGTTGTAGCTTGCCATGTGAACTTTAATCTGAGCTTTGAATCACTTGAGCAGACGAATGCATAGGCATGTCCCGATTTGTTCGTTTTGGTCGAAATTTCGAGGACGAAAAGTTTATAAGTGGGAGAGAGTTGTAACGCCCGTTTTAATTAATATTATATTATATTAATATTTTCGAATTACCGATCGATATTTATTTTGCGATGAGAATATTTATATTAATCAATATATCTAATAATATATTTGGCGATGTTTCGTTCGGTCCGATTTTATTACGTTCGGTTCGGTAAAATATTATTCTGACCGATATTTAATTCCCCATAATTATTTTAATTGATTGAGTTAATAATATTATTAGATATTATTAAGGTGTTAATTAATAAAAATAAGTGAGGGTGTGAGGATTAACTGTGTAGAAATGGGGTTTACACCCTTAACCTTACTAGTATGAAAATACATATAAACCATTTTCATTATTCTTTCCATTTACTACTCAAAAGCCAAACTTAGTAACCTTGGGAGAAAGAGAGGGTTTTGGAAGAAGAAGAGAAGGGCAAGAGCAAGAGCTTGAGGTTTGGAGTGGTTGAATTTTCTTAAATCATCCAAGTATTGGAGGTAAGGGGTTTGATTTCTTCATCTCATATAGTTAGGGTTTTGGTTGATATATTTTGGATTTGGGGGAAAAGTTGATAAGTTGATTTATAGGGTTTTGGTTGATTGTTTGTTGAAATAGATTAGAAAAGATTGGGTTAGGAGTGTGGATTATTGGGTGTTTCATTGCTAGTAGTAGAAATTAGAAGTTATGGAATGAAGAAATTATAAGAAACTGTAACTGTGAAAAACCAGAAAATGAAATGCACTGTCTGTAAAAACGCAGGGAAGAAGAAAGGAAATTGTTGGAAGGTGGTGGCATGGGGGAGGCGCCCACCTCCAAGTGTGGGCCAACCTTCCCCCTTCTTGAGGTACCCGCCTCCCTTCCTTATGGCCCCTAGGGCGTCCGCCTCTTGTAGGTAAGGGGGTGCAACGGAAATTCCCATTTTCTGTTTACTGTGTTTTAGTTTTCTGTGTTTTCTGCAGAATTGTTCCTGCATAATTTTCCATTGCTAGCTTCTGTTTCTGTTTAATCTTCTAAATCCATATACCACTAGTTAGTATTAATAAAATATAACTAGGACATAAGTTAGCCGATAAAATTTGGAACCCGATTATGTTCCGATTTTCCGATTTCGGTAAATTCGACGACGGAGCAAGTTGCTCCGAATTCAACGAAAATTGACGTGCTAGCTAAGTTCAACGTGTAGAACGTAGTGGTGAGGTTAGTTTTTAGAAATTACGAGTTTTTACAAGATGACCCGAAATAGGCCAATTTACGGTTAAATTGAATCGGATTGCATTTTAGTACATTTAAGACACGTATGGACAATCCGATTTCGATGTTGACGATTATGAATAATGTCGGTTATTAGGAATAGATTTTGCGACGATTATAGGTGTTTGACTATTTTTCCGTATTTGGGATTTAGTGAATGAATTGATAATGATGTGGTGTGATTAAACATGATGTTTGCGACGATGTATTTATTAATGAATACTTGATGATATGCGATGCGATGATATATGTCTTTGTACATGATGATGTGATGATTATATTGATGTTGTTAATAAATGCTTCCGATTTGTGAATGCATGATTTGATGATGATGAATCATTAGTGATGTTTTGCATAATGCAAATATGATGCGATGATATATTTATCTTGATGTGGATAAATTATGGCGATGTGGGCTTTATGCCAATTTTGATGAGCGATGATGATGTTTTTGTTATATTGTTTTTATTGTCGAGTCACATACATTGCATAGGCGACGAGGGCTTTTATGCCAAGAGACGATGGGTTTTATGCCAAGTATTCCTAATTATGGACAAAGCGACGGGTACCACATGCATAACATAGTCGTGTCTCATGGAGTCGATTATGTTTATGTTTGAGTTGTTTGGTGTTGGGTTTTAATTGATGGATGATGTTAAATTGCGATGATATATGATGCTTTGTTGGTTGATGATCTTTATGATGAATATGAAATGAATATGACTTGATAATTTCATGATAACTATGCGATGAATATAAATAACGAATTTTGCGATGATTTAACCTTGATGAAATGCTTAATGAAAATATGATGTGATGATGTTTGTGACGATGGGCTTTAGCCAATTTGTGATGGCTTTACTTATGTTGCTTATGTTATTAGCATTGTTTGATGTTGTTGTTTGATGTTATCGTTTATGATTGTCGTGTTGATTAGTGACGTATTGACTTGTGATGATTTCGTGGTAACGAACATTTATGTGTTGTTGAGATTGATTTATACCGATGAGGTTATGGCGATAAAGTGTAGATTATACACATTAGAATGACGATTGGAGTAAGTGAGTTGTGGTCATGTGTTGGAATACACTTTTTAATCTATATCTTTTATGATTCCAAATACTATATATGCCTTTATATGTTTTGGAGTATCTCACCCTTTACTTGTTTCGTCGTTACCTTTATATTGGTAACGTGCAGGTTATTAAGACGGAGTTTATAGCTGCTTTTAGTCGAGTCGGTGTCGCTCTGATACGTAGCACTCGGGGGGAATAATTATGTTGTCTTGTTGTTGTTCTTTTGTTGTTTTTCCTTTTGTAAATAAGAATCGTACTTTATGAAAATATGATTGGTTAAGGAAGTTTAATAAAGAAGATGTTTCGATTTTTATGAATCAATTTATGTTTTCCGACGATGCTATGTATTCGAGAGTTATACTTTAAAGCAAACTGTTTAAAGTGATTTGGTTTTGAAGGTGTGATGCCTCAGTATTGAATTTATGAAATTTTAATTTACTCTGATTTTTGCATATAAAACCTTGGGTAATATTGGGGTGTTACACTAGGCATGTTCACAATCACACATCTATGCACATTTCGCCACACACTTCTTGATGCATACTTAGGCTTTCTTAGCTTCCTTTGTTTATGAATCTTCATGAAGATTATGTATATGATGATAATGCATCCTTACCATTATAGATCTTATACATTCGCGTTAAGGTGGCCTTTGAGGATCTGACGTGAGTTCGGATCTTATGCATGCGATTTAAATCTTTTGATTTGTTTATAAAGATGCCGCGAGCATCAAGCTTTATTATTTTCAACACAAGAAAGATGATTTAATGATTATGAAAAGGGCTGAAATACCCTCAATTGATATTGGTATGCGTAACGACTAAGCAAACTAGACATAACGCATTGGGAGATTCGAGTAAGGGATTGGTATATAAAGGGAATAGATGGAGCACCCTAAATATATGTAGTTATCTCTGCTTTATATATGAATATATTTGATATGTTTGTGCGTTTTAATTGCTATTTCTATGATTGGGAAAGTTTCTCCTTTGGGTTTTAAACGATGATTATGTGGGATTCTAGGTTTTGTTATTATTGTGCTCGCAAAGATCATGGATCTTACGCATACATATCCTAGTGGGAATCGAGCATTTGTAGCTCGGATCTCAGGTTCTATGGTTTATTAGTGCGAGAGAGATAGAAATTTGCTCGGCAAGGATGAGACCTTGTTCCTACGTATTCTCAAAAGGATGTTGAGAAAGTCAGAGCAATCGTAGTTCCCACTTATGCTAGTGGAAAGCAACGGGATGTTAGTAAGAGACAGACAAATGTCGTCTTAATGAAAAATGTATCTAATCTATTTCATCACATACATTTTTGAAAAGTTTGAGTGATTAAAATCTTTAAATCGTAAGTATTAGGTGTTTTGCTTGAGTATACAAGCGTTACCACTTACATGTTTAAGAAAGATGTTTGAAAAAAGATGATTGAATCTTTTAACTGTAAGTATTGGGTGTTTTGCTTGAGTGTACAAGCGTTACCACTTACAATTAATAGATGTTTTTTGTTTGAAAACAGTTTAAAAAAAGTTTGAAAAGTTTTGACTGTATGTGATGTGACAGATGAGATACTTCTTCCATAGAGATGATAAATGTCTAAATCTCAAGGAGAAATTGATTGGATTAAAGGGATGCTTTTAAGAAGCCTGTGGGTCCTTGTATTGTTAGCCCAAGAGGAGGCATTCCGAGGGTCATCGAGGGTCATCGAGGGTCCTTGTATGAAGCTCAAGAGGAAGCTATAGGGTATGGCTGTCTTTGGCTTGAAAGGGATTTCACCGAGAAACCATCCTTTTCTGAATAAGAGCATTTTCACCGGGAAATTTTACTCATTGGGGAATTTGAAAGTGATATCACCGGGAAACCATCCTTTCAGGGTTCTATCTTAGCGCGGGTGATTCTTTGTATTGGAAGCCCAATAGGAGGCTGTTAAGAGATTTCCTGTCTCTTTCATTGTATGATGCCCAAGAAGGCTAAACTCAATGAGGAGTTCTTTTGAGCGAAGCCCAAGAGGAGGCTGACTCAGCGAAGTGTTGTCTTATCTGAAGCCTAGCGGAGGCTAACTCTGTGGAGAGATTCTTTGTACAAAGCCCAAGAGAAGGTGACCCATCTGGGGATAAGTTACCTTGTATGAAGCCCAGCGGAGGCTAAACTCAACGGTGATGAGTTGTCTTGTATGAAGCCCAGCGGAGGCTAAACTACGGAAACCTATTGATTAGTCTAATTGTTATGTTATTATTAGGCAGTTTGTATAAGCAGTGTGTGTGTGTGATATGTATTCAGGAGTTTATGAAGGAAATATAAACAATGCATGATGTTTATTTACAGATTTATGAAATATAAACAAGTGTTTGTGAAACGAACGTTTAAAACAGCGTAACTTGATGATTCACAAGTTTGAGCTGTACAAGGAAATGAATATGTACGAGCGAGTTTTATGTACGAGACAAAGATGGATGTACATAGGAGGTTGGGACTTACACCATAAGGAGGCCCATTGATTTGAAAGCAGTTTCACAGGGAATAATGCTCCTTTCAATACCAATGGTATTCAGTGTAAAATGTACAGATGAAACAGAAATGATTGATCAAAGTTTATCTGTAAAAGTATTTTCAAAAGAAAGAGTATATGTATTATGTACAGATAAAAGGTTTTGAAAAAGAAGTTTCTGTGTTATGTACAGATAAAATTTGTATGTGTTTGGAAAGTTTTTGATATGTACAAAGAAATATTATGTACATAAAAGAATGTTATGGGACTTACACCGTGATGGAGGCCCATTGGTTAAAAAGAAATTTTGCTCAGGAGAAACCTTCCTTTTAGAACCAATGGATTTGGTGTATAGACAAACGAATGAAAACAAACGAAAGAAGTTTGTTTATGTTTGAATATTAACAATGATAATTTGAGTATGTACAAGTAAAACTAAATATGTACATAAAGGATTGGGACTTACACCATAAGGGAGGCCCATGATCGATCGAGAAATTCGAGAAAGAACGAATTTGTTTTATCGTTTTAAATCGGATTGATCATGGTAAAAAGATGCAAGTTTGATGAAATGTTTTGAAAAATGATTTGAAAATGTTTTGAAAATGTTTTGAAATGTGAGGTTCATTTATGAGAAGTTTTGAAAAAAATCGGAAGTCGAAAACTTGAAAAATTCACCTTTTAAGGAGGTTTGAAAAGTGTTCGGAACGTTGTTTTCGGCTCGATTAAAAATTAATCAGATGAAAATATTTTTGGATTTTTTTGACATAATCATAAAATATATATATTAAATGACAAGTGTGCAAAAAATCATCTCAAAATGAGAAGTTTTGATTGGTTAAAAAAAATGTTGAAGTTTGATAAAAAAACATGAAAATATGACAAGTTTGTAAAAAGAATGGTCTTGCTGGGTTTTGAACCCATGACCTTGAGGTGGGACGCGTGTCACAAAGCCTTAAGAGCAAGCAAGCAACCAACTGAGCCAAACGCGCTGAGTGTTAGTGGATTAAAAACACGCGTTGATATAACATTGGTTAATTTGAATTTTTAAAACTGAAGAACACCAAGAACACGCGCGTATTCTGGGCTTGAGTTTTGATTTTCAGATTGTTAAATCCTTGCTCAAATCTTCGTTTCTCAACCAAATTGAGTGAAATAAACATCAATCTTGATCGGTTTTGCACCACGAATATGAATATGCTTGTTAATTTCATTTATTTTAAGCCTATCATGTTTTGATTTCTGGAAATCGTGATGAACCCTAAAACTGATTTTTCAAATTAAATGATGTATTGTTCATGATTGTTTGATTTTATTGAGGGTTAAGGATCGTGTTAAGTGCAGAAAGAGAATGGCCAAGAGTTTTTGTCAAAAGATTCAAAGAATCATGAGAACCAAACTCGTGTTCATACCTGGAAAAGCTGAGATCGAATTCTGTTCTAGAACACTTCCAGTTGTTGTTTCTTGATTGATTAAGCTCCAACGGCATGTAAGGATGCTCTATGGATAGCCTGCTTGCTCTGAACTTGCTTGAATCGAGCTACACAAGTCAACCTGCACAGTTCAAAAATGGAAACTGGAAATCGAGATTAATGGTGTTACAGTTTGTTGTTCTTGTCTTGGATCACTCCTATGATGTTTATGGAAGGTATATGGATGATCAAAACACAACTTGTTCCATTAAAACCATGAATTCGAATGCTTATGGCAGTTTGGAAAGTTTGGAAAAGTAGAAATGCAATTCTGATTTCCTCTTGCTTTTAGTTTGATTTTAAGTTTGGAACAAGTTTGTTAGTGATTATACAACATGTATGACACCAAATTTCATCATGGTTTTATCTCAAATTCAAAATGCTATGTTTTCTTAAATTGCACTAGATTGCTTGATTTTCAAGAAAGTGAAAGAAAGCATGAATTTGTGAAGTTTTTTTGGTGTTGATTGAAGCTTGAAATATGATCAATTTATAGGCAAATAGGCTCTGAAATGTTAGGCAAGTGTCCATGGCTTTTGGTGATTCAAAGTTACCTTAAGGGGTAAACATGACTTTTGCAAAAGAAAAGGAACCTTCCTTTTTCACCATGTGCTATTTTTACAACTTGATCCATATCTCTTCAATTATCACTCTAGGCTGATATTTATCAGTTTGATGACTCATTTTGGCAAGGTGGCAAGGTTGAATTACTTCTTGGTGAAGAAAACTCAAAAAATGACCTATAATTGATGTTTTGATCTTTGAAAATCAAGTTTCATGGAGCCTTATGTTTCAATTTCAAAAGTGTATCTAGACTCCATGGATTTGAGAGTTCTTGGACATTTTGGAAAGATTTTTCCATGATCTACAACTTTCATGTTTTGATTTTTTTCAAATTCCAATTGGAACTAGGTGAAAAAATGGCTTGAAGTTTGGAAAAAATGTGAAATTTCAACACTTAGAAATTTTTCTAAGTATAGAAATTTTGACTTTTTGTTGACTTTTCCAAATTCTTTGATTTTTTATGATCATGATGGATCATTTGAAGTATTTTGATGATGGAAAAGTTTTGTTTTGAAAATTTGACCAAAAGTCAAAGTTTGACTTTTGTGCGAGATGAAATTTCATCGACGTTTACGAAATTGGTGATGAAGTCATGAACCTCTGTGATGTTTTGAATCCGAAATTAGGTCAAGATGTTATATCTAAGATATAATGACCAATCTCTATCCAAAAAGTCATTTCTTGCTCAAAAGTCGAGAATGCTCATGCCCGATCAAAACCCTAATTGGTCGATCCTCGATTGATCGATGAAGAAAATGGATATCGAGGATTGAAAGATGATTTGATCAAGATAGATCAAATGGAGTGAGAAAATCTCAAACCCTAATTGGTTAGCTCTTGAATCGGATGAAAATCGGTGAAACCCTAGTTTTGACTGTGAGTGTTATACGATTAATCTTTGTTTGAGCGTAGTTATGCAATGATGCAAATGTAAGGTGGTATATTAGGTCAAAATTTGGGGTATGACAGATGCCCTATTTAAGTTTCTTTAACACGAGAGATGAAGATGAATATCTTCGTTTTGATAGGTGTAAAGAGACTTAAATATCAGAATACGCAAAATTTTGGACCTAAGATACCAAAAGATGCGGATGATGAAAAAATGATTAAAAAAGTTTTACCCTAAAGGATATCAAAGAAATGACACAGTGAAGGGGAAATTTGTGAATACGTCCCTGCTGGGGAAAGATTGATTCACAGAAAATGTGATCATTTGTTTCGTTTTGGGAAACAAAAAGATTACCTTCTGTCAGCCTTGTGACAATGTTTAAGGCAAATGGAAATGATATTACCAATTATCAGCCTTGTGATATAGTATGGTAATGGGTTTTGAAGATATTACCAATTATCAGCGAAGTGATAACTATAACAAGGTAAAATCTTGAGAAATGAGTTGTTGCGTATTCAGCTTTGTGAATAACAGACAGTGTTCTATCCAGGAATGAACTGGAAAGAAAGAAGTTAATCAAGACATTGTTCCCAACGAGGGATAATCTCAGCTGGAGAATATGATAGAGAGAAGAAAATGCATTTCTCTGTTTGGGGACTTTGTCGGGGAAAAAGGAAGACGTATCCTTTCTGTTTGGGAATAATCCGTTGGAGAAACAAGAAAAAAAGTATCTTTTCTGTTTGGAGATATTCTACTGGGAACAGACTTGTACTCGTATGAGTAAGTATGATTTATACCAGTAATTTGGAAGCAAACATTTTGAGAGATGCAAAAAATGCAACGAATGATGCTATTATGTATGAATGTCATGAATGTTATATGCATGCTAACAATACTTGACAAAGACACTAAAGGGATATTTGGGAAAAGGACCGCGTCACAGTTCGAACAAATACTTGGTGAAAAATTGCAGCAATGGTGTAGATATTCACTAATGAAGAAATTGAGTTGCATGTTTTACACTTTCCGAGAAAGGTATTTTATTGGCAACTGGATCGGGGATTCTTTTTGGATAAGAATACCGTCCTTTGATGATTTCTGATGAGGAGAAGGCTGGCGGTTGGCGACTCAGGGGATCGAAACACTCTTGGAGAAAGCGGTTGAAGTTATTTCCGTGTTCATAGTTTCAAAGGAGAATTTTGCTTTTGTTTCAAAATTTTGAAGTAAAATTCATTTAAAACATTTTAGTTTCAAAAGTGATTTTCACAATAAAAGCGTTATTTTGCAAAAGCGAATAAAGTAGGAATTGCAAACAAAAGGCACAAGGCTCAAATTTATTGAATAGAATGGTAATCGACCAAGGCGTGATTCCATGAACTATTTACAAAAGTTGGAAATGATAATGTATTGGGAAAGGGCTACATTGAAAGCAAATAACCACTACTATCCCTAACAACTTTGAATTCCAAATGTGCTTGTTGCTTCAGAAGAGTTGATTGAAGATCCGTTGATGGAAAATTCTTCATGTGGACAAAATACGATTACTTTGTCGTTTTGTATCCTTGTTTTGCCTAGATCACCTTTTCGGTTTTCGATCTATCGGGATAATTTACATTTATTGTCTCTAATTTTGCACGGATCGCCTTTTCGGTTTTCAATCCACCGAGATGCTCTTTTTGCCTAAGCCGCCCTTTTCGGGTTTCGACTTACCGCATTCTTTTGTTTTTAGACAAAGTATTTCTTGGGCGTCGGCATTCACGAGTCGGGAGTTCATCGTCCATGGTTGTGAGAGTCATAGCCGGAGAAGCTTCTTTGACGATGTATGGGCCTTCGTAATTAGGAGTCCATTTTCCCTAGAATCTTTGAAAAGAAATCTTTTTAAGCAGTCGCCTTCTCGAATTCACGAGTCGGACCTTTTGTTGAAAGCTTTCTTCATTCTTCTTTGATAGAGTTGTCCGTGACACGAGGCGGTCAGCGCTTTTCTTCAATTAAGTTCAATTGGTCGTATCCTTTGACACCATTCGACCTCGGATAGCTTAGTTTCCATGAGAACTCTCATTGGCGGGATCTCAACTTCTACGGGAACCTGCTTCCATGCCGTATACTAGAGAAAAGGAGTTGCCCTGTTGAAGTGCGTCTTGAGTGCGATACCCATGCGAGCAAATGGCGGCATTCGTGCCGGTCTTTGTAAGTGATGACCATTTTACGGGCGATCTTTTGATGTTCTTGTTGGCGCTTCAAGCGTTCATCTTTGGCCGTAAGGAGGCGAGTTATGATGCTCGATCTTGAATTCCTCACAGTTCTTTCATCATTTTGTTGTTCAAGTTTGATCCATTGTCGATAATGATCTTACTTGGAATTCCATATCGACAAATGAGGTTGTTCTTGATGAACCTCACAACCACTTGTCTTGTGACGTTGGCGTGAATCTTGACCCATTTGGTGAAGTAATCAATAGCCACTAGAATGAAGCGATGTCCGTTGGACGCTTTTGGTTCAATCATTCCAATCATGTCAATGCCCCACATGGAGAACGGCCACGGAGAGGAGAGAACATTGAGTAGAGTCGGAGGCACATGGATCTTATCTGCGTAGATCTGGCACTTGTGACATCTTTTGACGTGTTTGCGCAATCGATTCCATCGTTATCCAATAGTATCCGCTCTTAAGATCTTTACGGACATTGCATGCCCATTTGAATGGGTTCCAAAGGACCCTTCATGCACTTCATGGATAATTGCGTCTGCTTCTCGTCTGTCGACGCATCTGAGCAGAACCATGTCGAAGTTTCTTTTGTATAGCACATCCTCATTGAGGAAGAAATTCCTGTAAAGCCTCCTTAGAGTTTTCTTATCCTTGTACGATGCCCCGAGTGGGTACTCTCGTGTTTGAAGGAAACGTTTGATGTCGTGAAACCACGGCTTATCGTCGAAGCTTACATTGTAAATACATATGCGGTCTTTCAAGGCATCTGATGCGAATTCTAGGCATATCGTTCCAATTATTGACTTTGAACATGGAAGATAGAGTAGCCAAGGCGTCTGCCATCCGATTTTGCGCTCGAGGGATATGATGCAGTTCAACTTTGTTGAAGAAAGTCAACAATCGTCTTGCATAATCTCTGTAAGGAATTAGACCAAGATGATGAGTTTCATACTTGTCCTTAATTTGATTGATCACGAGGGCTGAGTCTCCATATATATCAAGGATCTTGATCCTCAAGTCGATGGCTTCTTTGATACCCATGATGCATGCTTCATATTCTGCTATGTTGTTGGTACAATCAAATAGCAATCTGGAAAGCAGGATGAGAACCCTCGGGAGTGATGATGCCCCAATTCCATTGCCAAAAATATTTGACTCCATCGAAGACTAGGCCCCATCGGATTACGGATCGGTCCTTCTCCGTAGCGGTTCGTCACAATCTTTCATCTTCAAGTACATAACATCCTCGTGGGAAATCAAACTTGAGAGATCGGTATTCGTTGGCGGTGATAAGCCAGTGATCGCGAGAATGCTTCCTTTAACCTTTACGGTATTGGATGTCATATTCGAGATAGTAGCATTTGCCATCGGCGATTCTCCGGTTAAGGCGGGCTTCTCAAATCGTGCTTGATAGGATCCATTTGGATATTAACCAAGTCGTGTGATTGATCATGTATTGGCGAAGCGTTTTGAACCCCCAAAGCGCACATGTTTTCTCGAGCATGGAGTGAGTTTCACGATCTGTGAATTTCTTACTCGGGTAGTAGATTGCATGCTCCTTCTTACAGTTCGTCTTGTTGTCCAAGTCGCAGCCCATGGATTCTTCTAATGCGGTAAGGTATATGATCAATGGTCTTCCTTCTACTGGAGGGATCAGTATTGGTGGTTCCGACAAGTATTCCTTGATACTGTTGAATGCTTTTTGACAATCGGCTGTCCATACAACCTTTTGATCTTTACGAAGAAGCTTGAATATCGGCCCACAGGTAGCAGTCATCTGAGAGATGAATCTGGAGATGTAATTCAATCGTCCAAGAAATCCTCTTACTTGCTTTTCTATACGTGGTGTAGGCATTTCCTGAATAGCCTTGACTTTGTCAGGGTCAACTTCAATTCCTCTTTGACTAACGATGAAACCTAGGAGTTTTCCAGACCTCACCCCAAAGGTGCATTTGTTAGGATTCAGGCGGAGCTGAAACTTCCTTAGTCGTTGAAACAACTTTAAGAGATAGTCTATATATTCCTCTTCAGTGTCAGACTTTGCTATCATGTCGTCCACATAGACCTCGATCTCTTTGTGCATCATATCATGAAAGAGAGTAGTCATTGCCCTCTGGTAAGTTGCGCCTGCATTCTTTAATCAAATGGCATTACCTTGCAAAAAGTGCCCGTGGCGTGATGAAAGATGTCTTCTCCATGTCTTGGGAGCCATCACGATCGATTATAACCGGAGAAACCGTCCATGAAGGAAAAGACGTTGAATTTGGCAGTACTATCCACTAGCATGTCGATATGCGGAAGTGGGAAATCGTCTTTTGGACTAGCTTTGTTCAGATCTCGATAGTCAACACACATTCTGACCTTTCCATCTTTCTTGGATACAGGTACTATGTTGGCTAGACATTGAGGATATTCATAAGTGACAAGGAAACCAGCGTCGAGCTATTTTTGGACTTCCCTTTTAATTTTCTCAGCCATTTCAGGATGAACTCTCCTCAGTTTTTGCTTAACTGGCGGACATTCTGGTCTTAACGGCAAGTGATGCTCCACGATGCTGGTATCCAAACCCGGCATGTCCTGGTAGGACCAAGAAAACACATCAACATATTCTTTGAGAAGACTTATCAGTTTGTCTTTGACACTGCTGTTGAGTGAAGCTCCGATATTGACTTCTTTTGTATCTTCCTCAGAACCCAAGTTGATTGCTTCTAGAGGTTGATAACACGAAATCATATCGTTTATTTTACATGAAATTAGCCCGTTTTGTATCATTTTGACCCGATTAACTCCCGAATATTTCGAGATTATCATTACTTTTTGCAGGTATTCACAACTTAGCTCAAAACAGAAGAAAATATGAAACAATGCAAGAAAGCATCAAAGAATAGAAGAAGCAAATCATCAAAGATTACAAACTTTGTAGGCTGTGATCGTAGCGAGCCACGACCGTAAGCCATTTTGAAGAGTGTTACGACCGTAACACACCCATGACGACCGTAACACGGAGAAAACACCAACCTTGCTCGTAACACAAAGGCCACGACCGTAACGCGCATTACAGTTAAATTAGAAGAGCGGATCGTGGCGAGGCTTTGGTGAAGGAGTTTCTAACACTCTGTTTTCTCTCAACCACGAAGCCACGTTCGAAGGACCAACCCGTCCCTATATTCCGGAGATTCTCAAGGCAAGCTTCGTGACAAAGTTTCAAAACTCAGCTGCCGATCCTAGTTCTCTATAAATACCTCGACCTTCAACATCAAACACGAGCATTTTAGAGTTTAATTGTGCGGAAGCTACGCGGATTGAGAACCATTTGTAGTTTACATTCTTTTCATGCTTTTCAAATTTCCTTTGTTTTAATTCATTGCCCAAATAATAATTTCCAACATCAGGAAATTATTATTCTAGTTAGGATACATTTATTTCAAGCTTCAGATTTAGTTTTGCATTTCGAATTTTCCGAAGTCCGACTCTCCGATCTGTGGAAGAAGGATATAGGATACTGCTTTATTTTCAGGTTTTTATTTTTGCAATTTGTTACAAGTATTCTTTAATTAATTAATGCAATTTAAATTATTATTATTTATAATGTCAATTTATATTTGTTTGCTTTTACTTCACACGTTAGTTTTAATTTCCATGGCTAGCTAAACCTTTAGTGTCGGTATGGGATAGTAAGAGACATTAGGCATCTGATCAACAACTTAGGCTAAAACTTTAATCAACTTAACTCTGGTTATAACTTTTTATGCTTAAAAACAAAACCTTCGTTCGTAAGAAGATAAATAGGTTAGATCGAGACCACGAAAGTGTGAGGTTTTTAGGATAGCTAAAGTTAGGCATTTGATTTAAATACGGTGAAAGCGCTTTAAAGCAGTTAGAATTAATTAAGTTTCCAAAAGTATTTCTAAACACTTATAGGCTAGCGGCGGTATAGGGCTTTAGGCGTATAATCGAGATAAGACCATGAAAGTGTGAGTTGAGGGTTTTAAACTAATTAATTCTACGGACAAACCAAGTTGACCATCCTTATATGCCTAAGCATTAGATCCTTTAAGTCGACTCTATTACATACCGACCATTTTATTTCATAATTACTTTAGAACCAATTAATTTACCTTCCTTAACCTTCCTAAAACCAAACGTGACAATTTCCGCCTTAGCTAAACAAACTTTACTTTCCAGCACTAGAGTGATTACAAAGTCCTTGTGGGATCGACAATCTTTTATTACTACCGCGATAGGTTGTGCGCTTGCAGTTAAGATTCCGTTAGACACATTAGGTTTATCCCACATCAAGTTTTTGGCGCCGTTGCCGGGGACTTTGATCTAGTCACTAGTGCACTCTTAAAGTAGCTTGTCTAGGCTAAGGCAACTATTTATTTTCCTTTTGTGTATGCCAAATACACGCTCTCAGCGGTACTTTGCATATACCCATTCGATATCGGCGTTATCTTGATTAAGAAGGCAATTCAAATACCGTGCACTCAACAATCTTCCGCCTGTTCTTCGGATCTCGGCGAGTTACGAAGAATGGATGATCCACCTCCTCCTCCTCGTCCTCTTAAGGATTACGCAGTTCCTTCTCAGCGGATCCTCATATGCAGCTCCGCTATTGCTCAAAGCGATTTCGAGCTAAAACCTTCGCTTCTTTCCGCGTTCGGTAGAACCGGTTCTGGGAGCTCCTCCGGCGACCTAATCTACATCTATCCGTGTTTGTGCGATGCGCAGACCTTTGCGAATGGAGTAAACCCGAGGCGATTCGATTGCGCCTATTTCCTTTTTCTTTAAGAGCAGGCTCGTGCTTGGCTTCATCTCTTCACCTTGACTCAATCACCACTTGGTGAGTTGAAGAAAGTCTTTTAGCTAGATATTTTCCTCCAGCAAAGCGCTATGCTCGAGCCAACATCAATGGTTTTAAGCAGAAAGACAATGAATCTTTATTGAAGCATGGGAGCGATACAAGGATATGCTAAGACTACGCCCTCATCATGGTTTAGAAGAATGGTTGATTATTCACACATTCTATAATGGTCTCTTGTACAACACAAGATTAACCATAGGCGCTTCTTTGGTGGCGCGATGGATAAACCATATGCGAAGCGAACCAACTTATCGAAAGTATGGCTCGAAACCACTACCAATGGGGAAGCGAGAGAGTTAATGTAGAAATCTCACCCAAAGGATATCAAAGCCGAAGTGAACAGCTGGATCAAGTTAATGCCAAAGTGGAAGCTCTTACCCAAAAATTAGAGAATCTTTCCGCCACTCCTGCACTACCGTAGTCTGTGATTCTAACTGCGATTTATGTGGTATTCAATCACATCTTGCTCGAGAATGTCCTCTTTTGACGGAGTACCGGCCGAACAAGCTAACTACGTGCAAGGAAATCCCTCGATGTCGTATAACCGGTTGGAAGAATCATCCAAATTTCTCGTACAAAAGCAACAATCGTTGTATGCCTGACAAGCTCTGCTACACCACAGTTATCCAAAAGCTATCCGAATCATCCTAATAACGGACCTAATACTTCCAACATTCCTAGGAAATCAAACCTCGAAATTATGATAGAACACTTCATTGCTTCTCAATCCCAGACCAATAAGGATGTTTTAAATCAGAACTTACATACTAACGAGCAAATTAAGCAATTAGCTAGCAAGGTCGATGCTTTAGCTACCCATAACAAGATGCTTGAAACTCAGTTTCACAAGTAGCTCAACAATGAGGCTGCTCTCTGTGGAATATTTCTGGTCAACCACAACCTAACCGAAAGGACACGCTAATGCCGTGATACTTAGGAGTGGAAAAGAACTTGCGAACACATTGATCCAAGACTAGAAAACCCGACTATGTATCGGAAGCAAGACAAGCAGTGAAAGAGAGGCGACCGAAAAGAAAAGAAAGCGAAACTCAAGAGGTGTAGAAAAGAAACCTTATGTGCCTCCACCCTATAAACCACAAGTTCCGTATCCCGAGATTAACAAATTCTAAATCGATGAGCCATTTAAGAGATTCGTGGAACTTGAAACAACTAAATATCACAATACCATTCACGAAGCCATTACTCGGATGCCATCGTATGCTAAATTTCTTAAAGAAATCTTATCTAACAAGAAAAGTTAGAAGATAGCAGCAGTTACCCTTCTTTGAATGTAGTGCTATCATTCAGAATAACATGCCTCCTAAGCTAAAAGACCCAGGTAGTTTCTCTATACCCTGTAATATTGGAAAATTTGTCATAGACAAAGCTCTATGCGACTTAGGAGCAAGTATCAGTGTCATGCCCTTATCTATTTGCAAAAAGCTGGAAATGGGAGAACTTACACCTACAAAATATACATTCAATTAGTGACCGATCGATTAAATATCACAGAGGTATCTTGGAAAATGTTCCGATTAGTATAGGTCAATTCTATATCCCGACCGATTTCATAATTATGGACATTACCGAAGATTCAGTTACCCCTATCATATTAGGAAGACCATTCCTAGCCACAGCTGGAGCTATAATTGATGTAAAGAAGGGCAGATTAACATTCGAAGTCGGAGAGGAAAAAGTGGAATTCATCCTCACTCAATTTCTACAAGCACCCTCCATGAATGACACATGTTATTTACTCGATATAATAGATGAGTGCGTGAGAGATGGAAGCTAAGCAGACCACATATTCGAAATAATGAAAATTGAAACCCTACGATATTCGAAGGCGATAATTGGCGAGAACCATATAAAGATAATGATCTAAGCGAAAGTCTAGCACTTACACCTAATCATATGCCATGTCCCAAGAAACCAAAACTAGAATTGAAAGTTTTACCTAAAATTTCGATCGAATTCCTTGATCTTGAACAAACTCGACTGTAATAGTGAATTCGGTTTAGGACCGCTTAGCGAAAAACTTTTAGGCGTTCTAAGGAAATATCCTCTGCGTTAGGTTACAACATATCGAGACTTAAAAGGAATTTGTCCTTCAATTTGTATGCATCGTATTCTATTAGAAGAGGATTGCAAAACCTCTCGAGAACCTCAAAGAAGAATCAACCCGATCCTCGATCTTGTAGTCGAGATGAAATCAAAAAGCTAATGGGCTGGAATTATATACCGATCTCCGACGGTAAATGGGTTAGCCGATGCATGTCGTACCTAAGAAAGGAGGTATTCTTGTCGTGAAAAGCAAAGCGAATCGATAACACAAAGAGTAGTTAGTGGACATAGAGTGTGCATTGATTATAGAAAAGCGAACAAAGCTACTCGGAAAGACCATTTTCCTTTACCCTTTATTGATCAAATGTTAGAGCGATTAGCCAAACACTCCTTACATTATTTAGGCGGTTATTCGGATTTTTCAAATTCCTATTCACCACGATGATCAAGACTACATTCACGTGTCCTTATGGAGCGTTCGCGTCTGAGCGAATGCCGTTTGGGTTATGTAATGCTCCGCAACTTTCCAACGATGTATGATGGCCATCTTGGCGATTTCATTGACAACATCATGGAAGTGTTTATGGGCGACTTCTACGTATGCGGACAAAGTTTGAAGGATGTCTATCTAATTTAGAGAGTGTTTTAGAGCGATGTGTGAAAGTGAACCTTGTGTGGCGGGAAAAATGCCATTTCATGGTCAGAGAAGGAATCGTACTTGGACATGTTATTTCCAATAAAGGAATTGAAGTTGATAAAGCTAAGATAGAAGTGATTAAAGAACTCCAACCACCTAAGACCGTTCGAGAGATACGAAGTTTTCTAGGACACGCAGTTTTACAAGCGTTTTATTAAAGATTTCTCGAAAATTACAAAACCACTTACCGGTCTATTAATGAAGGATCTTGAGTTCATATTCGATGTGATTGTCTTAAAGCTTTTGAAACCCTTAAAGCCGCACTTATTTATGCACCAATCATGCAACCGCCCGATTGGCGGTTACCTTCGAAATCATGTGCGATGCGGTGATTCTGTTGTAGCGCGTTCTTGGACAAAGAAAGGATAAGAAACTTCACGCAATTTACTACGCCAGAGCTAGACTCAGCTCGGATGAATTCGCCCGAAAAAGAACTCTTAGCCGTGGTCTTGGCGCTTGACAAATTTCGTTCTTACCTTGTAGGAGCAAAAATAATCATCTACACGGACCACTGCGCTATCGGATATTTACTTGCCAAGAAAGATGCAAAACCGAGACTCCTCCGATGGATCTTGCTTTTACAAGAATTTGACTTGGAAATTAAGGACAAGAAAGGAAAGCGTCGTAGCGGATCATTTATCCGTTTGGAAGGTATAAAACCGAACAAGTGCCAATTAACGGCGATTTTCCGTATGAACATCGATAGCACATATGATAGCGACCTAGCTCAATTGGATTTACATAAGCGGAAGCTAAGGAAGTCATGGAAGCCATTGACATGACCATAGGATTGCCTTGGTATGCGAGACATCGTTAATTATTTAGGCTGCGGTGCGCTTCCACGATTTAACTTACCAGCGAAGAAGAAATTCTTTCATGATCTCAAGAGTTATTATTGGGACGAACCATTTTATTCAAGCGAGGACTGATGGAATTTTCCGCGTTGTATGCCCGAAGAAATAGAAGCGTCATTTCCATTGTCATTCATCTCCTTATGGCGGACATGCTAGCACCTCTAAAATGTGTGCCAAAATTCTCAAGCCGGCTTTTACGGCTAACTTTGTGGAAGGATGTCCACATCGCGTTAAAAGCGTGATCGATGCCAGCACGGTAATATCTCACGAGCGATGAAATGCCTCGAGAAAGGAATACTTGAAGTTGAAGTCTTTGATGTTTGGGGAATAGATTTCATGGGACCTTTCCATCTTCTTTTGGAAACAAGTTTATACTCGTAATCGATTATGTTTCAAAATGGATCGAGGCAATAGCTTCTCCTACAAATGACACAGTGGTGATAAAGCTTTTAGGAATATAATTTTCCAGCGTTTTGGTGTTCCTCGACTTGTTATTAGTGACGGTGGATCTCATTTTATTTGAAGATATTTGATAAATTACTATCTAAATATGGAGTGAAACACCGCGTAGCAACACCTTATCATCCATGAACTAGCGGACAAGTCGAAGTTTGAGCGAGAGATTAAACAAATATTAGAAAAAGCGTCGCTATTTCTCGAAAAGATTGGTCATCCAAGCTTAACGAAGCTTTATGGGCTTATAGGACCTACAAGACTCTATCAGACTACACCTTTCAAACTTGTCTACGGAAAATCCTGTCACCTCGGTAGAATTAGAGCATAAAGCTTATTGGGCGATTAAGACACTCAATATTAACTACTGCTTCTTTGGCGAAAGCGAATCCTCGATTTACATGAGCTGGAAGAATTAAGACTAGGCGCTTATAAGCGCTAAAATCTACAAAGAGCGCACTAAAAATGGCACGATCGTTTATCTCGGAAAGAATTTAGTGTGGGAGATGTCGTACTTTTATTCAATTCTAGACTTAGACTTTTCCTGGAAAACTTAAATCTAGATGGTCGGTCCTTTCGAAATTACAAAAGTATTTCCTAGCGGAGCGGTAGAAATTAAGGATAGAAATAGTGCCCGTTTATTGTAAGCGGGCAGGATTAAAAGATATCATCGTATAGATAATAGAGATTATACGAATAAGCTTAAACTCAGAATTACCACCTATTTCTCCCGACTAATCTTTCACTAGGCATTTAAATCGGGCTTATGGCGTTAAAAGCAGCGCTTCATGGGAGGCAACCCATTTTATTTGTTTTTGTTTGCTATTCTATTTACTATCTTGTTTTTGTTTGCTATTTTGTTTGTTTTTGGTTGCTATATAAGTACTTTTCATCTTTTTAAACTTTTATAAAACTGCTGCTGATTTCAAAACAATTTTACTTGCTCTGAGTTTACGAAAAGTCTTTTCTCTTTACTTTCTCCTCTACTCTGTTTCCCCGATTTACTTTTACTATGGATCCCCCACAGAATTTTATGGAAACCACCTTTAGAGGTAGAAACCAAAGGAGACGATTTGAGGCTCTGTCTCAAAGAACCATCGGTTTAACCACATTATGATGAACCCACTATGGACACTTTAGGCATAGCGGCGGTGTTTACTACATGTTTAACCGATTAGGATGGGGCGAGCACACCTAAAAATAGGTTTATCACTTACGAGAACTCACCCTTGAATTCTTGAGTTCCTTAGTTTACATCCACGAACATGGTGTCGGACCCATAAAGGAATTATGCCTTGACTTTTTGGTATTGAGTTCACCTATAACCATAGGGACTTAGCGCTCTATTAGGATTCCCAGTGGACCCTTAGCATTTACTACCCACGAGGATTTATTGGATTTTGAGTGGACTATTTACAGGTACTTTAGCAGGAAACTATCACCTGACCCGAAAGCATGGATAACAATGAAATACATAACTTGACCATCCGTTATTTCCATAGGATTCTTGCCCACTCTGTTTGGAAAAGAACAAAACCAAAATCTTGTATCAAGGATGAACTATCTACGCTTTATTGTTTAAACACGGGGCATACATTAATGTTGTCCCTCTGATGAAGACCTTTACCGCATTAGTGAGGACCCTAATGTTCTGTCGATGTGGGAGGATTGGTTACAATGATTGCAAATGCTCTTGGACTTCGTTACCAACTTAATAGCGTGCACCATTTGGATCAATTAGGCCTATGAATATTGAATTACATTTCAACAACATGATAATAGGAAATTTAGGCCACGCACCTTATGATTACACGATAAGAAGCGAAGTTGTTACTCTTTTACCCTTCGAACCATGCAGGGTTAGTGTCCATAACCGTGATAATTGGTTGTATGAATTGAATCCACGACCAACGGAGACACGAAACACCACAATCATATTTTGTTCTTGATAATTTCATATGCGAAAGAAGCGGATCACGAAACTCCTCACGGCTACCATGACTTTACAAATATGGTGAAGCACAAGTAGGCCACGACATAAACCAAGGAGAAAACCCTACACATTTAAACACCATTCGACCACTTTGGATGCTTATAAAGCGGACATTGATGGAATAAAGAATGAATTGAAGACTATCGCTTGGATCTTATTGGTTTGGTGACATCACAGTGGAGCAATTCTATAACATCACCCAAGCTTTAGAGATATTAAAGGAAAAAATTGGATGAAGCAGTTCTTAGTTTTAGTCTTTTAGTTTTTTTTTCAGTTTTTCAATTCTTAGTTTTTAGAATTTTCCTATTCCGTTTTGTTTCTAGGTAGTTTCAATTCTAGGTTAAATTACCGCATTTCAATTTACAAGTCAATTTACTTCATGTCAAAAAGAACAAGCTACTTAATTTGAAGTAATGCAATTGTTTTCAATTTTGAATCTTTAAATCATTATAATGCTTACAATGTTTTATGGTTTTCTGCTCTATTGCGATTTAATTATCCATATTGGAATATGTATGTTGAATGGAATAGTGTTATGTTTATGTTGGAGTATCGAGATGTTACGCTTAATATATAATGTTACTACGTGCAAGTATGTTACATTACATTTAAATTTGCAAAATTTGTAGCTCTTCGATCGTCATCATTTCCCCACCGTAACACGCCTTGGTAGCGTTACGCTCGTCGACTAGGTGTTCGACCGTAACACGGGCTACATCGATAACCATGTGAGCGTTTCCTTTTCTTCTTTCCTCAACCTTTCTTCTTCTTCTTCGTAACTTATCAACCATCCCACTCCCTCCATTAACCAACCATTAACTCTATTGACCCACCATCAATCCTCTCCACTTTCAAACTTCCCACCATCTTTTCCACTCTATATATTCACATTACGCATTATCCTCTCATTCACCCATTCCTAAACCGTACCCTTTCACTCAAAATCCTTGCATGCAAATGGCAAACAATCCTCGACCCATTCCGGCATTACCCTTCGTGATGGTGAGCAAGGTGAAACTCAGCGCATCAAATTTTGAAATTCCAGCGTCGTGGTGCGCACCCCTCGGTATGTTGATCTTGTTGTTTGAGGACCTTGGTTTGCTTGAAGGTGTTCAACGCCTTCTTGAGTGTCAATCTGTGGAGCACATGTAGCCAGACCCATTCTGAGACACTCACTCTCGAGTTCCTCGGTTCATACGCTACATCACTCCTTTGGTTCCACTAACCAACTTTACGGTGTCGTGAAGTTTCGCATATTTGGTACCGAATCGAGTTCTCTCGAGCAGCGTTCGGACAATTATGATTTACGCGAGGAAGGTTCCCATCTTCGCGTGCCGGACAACTTTGGAGAAGCATCTTTCGACCTTTGGCATCGTCTCACCAATAGCAAGGCTCACTCCTCGATCATCTCAGCCACCCAAATCCACAACCGGCCATCGCTATTTCCACGCATTCTAGGCCACAATCTTGCAGCGGTAACCACAAGTTAAACTCCAGGGCTGTTCTTCATGCATTGCGCATTCTCGGGTCGGAAAATCAATGCCGCACCTTTCCTCTGGCCCATATCCACTCCATACGCACGGTGAAAACCTTTCTATTTTGGAGGGCTTGTCACTTCTCGGCTTTAGCACTAAACCATGGTGACACCTTGGTCATCTACCATCCGACCTCCGTTCTGCTCACTCTTGACCATTGCAAATCGGCTCACCTCATCTGGCGGGGCGATGGAAAGTTCCATCCGTGATCAAAACCGCGTTTATACTAATATTGTTTTGCCTTGCGAGGATCGTATCGACCCTCGAACCGAGCCAAGCGGCTTTTCAACCTTGAAGACCACAAGGCCTGCTGCTGCTCAAGAAGAACCTCATCGGTGATGAGATGCGGGAAGAGCTGGATAGAGCTATTCCGTGCACGACATACAGGTCGTCTTACGCTCCTCCACCTCCGTCTCTTGGCGAGATCCTCCGAGCTATCCACCATCAAAATCTTATATCGCGGAGCGAGAGGGTGCATCGGGGCGCTTGGCGCTTAGTCGCGCAAAATGCTCAAATCTTAAGTGGTCGGCTCGGCAATGAAAGGCTTGATGAAGTGCTAAGCGGTGAGCAGCTACGAGGATGGATGTTTCGTCTTTTGGACCACGAGCACGACTCGAAGCTACTCCTTCGGAAGGTCCGAACCGAAGCCGGTCGCGATAGTTTTCTTTTTCTTGTTGTTTTCCTTGTTTTCCGTTGTATCTTTTATTTAACCTCGTCATTATATCATAACATTGAGACAATGTTTGATATAGTGTGGGAGAATCTTGCAATTTTAATTTGAGCAGTAATTTCATTTCTAATTAGTTATATTTCGTTATTTCATTTTCTCCCGTTTTAATTAGCCATACCAAAATTTTTCACCTTTTACATTCACATAACGTTAGTTACCTACTTTAGCGAAATCTTAGTTAGAAGGCGAGGCGATCCAACGAGAACTATCGATTATGACACCTTCGACTCCTACTTACGAATCGTCTCTATTTAGTTATCTGATACTTTCGGTTTAAGTCTTAAATTAGCCCTAGTAGTTTATTCTAGCGATCGGCACCGGTCTTAGCACAAGCCACGTGGAAAGCCGATGAATATAAGTGGATGATCTCGGTAATTTATTGGAAAATGTTACATGATTTAAGGAAATAGCCAAGGCACCAATTAAATTGGGCGATCCTCACCGATCGTTTAATCCATGGATGCGGAAGCTTTTATTAAGTAACGTAAGAATCCATTGTTTAGGTGGTTGAAGCATCATCTTGAACTTGGTAGGAACTACGGTCCGATCCCCGCATCTTACAATCGGATAAAGAGGTTGCCACATAATTGTGCGAAACCGTTGTGTTTTGATCGGAACCACTAACAAGCTATTCCACTACTGCGTGTAAAGATAATGGGCTTAATGTGATTGCGCAAGAGCGAAGCCGGGTGAAATAGGAGCGAGAAACCTTGAGTTGAATTATAGCGGTATGATTAGGCGTTTTGTTTAAAGCGGATGATCGACTAGCTTGTTGCTTGTGTCATTAGCGTATCGTTGTTGTTTCATTCGATTTTCTTGGCCGAACTAACCTAGGATCTCTTGTAACAATTTGAAAACAAAAGGTATACTAGTTATGTGCGTTTATAAAACTTGTCCGATATTTTTAAATTGATTATTTTGCTTGAGGACAAGCAAAGGTTTAAGTATGGGAGAATTTGATAACACGAAATCATATCGTTTATTTTACATGAAATTAGCCCGTTTTGTATCATTTTGACCGATTAACTCCGAATATTTCGAGATTATCATTACTTTTGCGGTATTCACAACTTAGCTCAAAGCAGAAGAAAATATGAAACAATGCAAGAAAGCATCAAAGAATAGAAAAGCAGACAAATCATCAAGATTACAAACTTTGTAGTGTGATGTAGCGGACCACGACCGTAAGCCATTTTGAAGAGTGTTACGACCGTAACACACCCATGACGACCGTAACACAAAGGCCACGACCGTAACGCGCATTACAGTTAAATTAGAAGAGCAGATCGTGGCGAGGCTTTGGTGAAGGAGTTTCTAACACTCTGTTTTCTCTCGACCACGAAGCCACGTTACGAAGGACCAACCCGTCCCTATATTCAGGAGATTCTCAAGGCAAGCTTCGTGACAAAGTTTCAAAACTCAACTGCCGATCCTAGTTCTCTATAAATACCTCAGCCTTCAACATCAAACACAGAGAGCATTTTAGAGTTTAATTGTGCGGAAGCTCTGCCGGATTGAGAACCATTTGTAACCGTTTACATTCTTTTCATGCTTTTCAAATTTCCTTTGTTTTAATTCATTGCCCAAATAATAATTTCCAACATCAGGAAATTATTATTCTAGTTAGGATACATTTATTTCAAGCTTCAGATTTAGTTTTGCATTTCGAATTTTCAAGTCCGACTCTCCGATCTGTGGAAGAAGGATATAGGATACTGCTTTATTTTCAGGTTTTTATTTTTGCAATTTGTTACAAGTATTCTTTAATTAATTAATGCAATTTAAATTATTATTATTTATAATGTCCAATTTATATTTGTTTGCTTTTACTTCATGCGTTAGTTTTAATTTCCATGGCTAGCTAAACCTTTAGTGTCGGTATGGGATAGTAAGAGACATTAGGCATCTGATCAACAACTTAGGCTAAAACTTTAATCAACTTAACTCTGGTTATAACTTTTATGCTTAAAAACAAAACCTTAGTAAGAAGATAAATAGGTTAGATCGAGACCACGAAAGTGTGAGGTTTTTAACAGGATAGCTAAAGTTAGGCATTTGATTTAAATACGATGAAAGCGCTTTAAAGCAGTTAGAATTAATTAAGTTTCAAAAGTATTTCTAAACACTTATAGGCTAGCGAAAGCGGTATAGGGCTTTAGGCGTATAATCGAGATAAGACCATGAAAGTGTGAGTTGAGGGTTTTAAACTAATTAATTCTCGGACAAACCAAGTTGACCATCCTTATATGCCTAAGCAGATTAGATCCTTTAAGTCGACTCTATTACATACCGACCATTTTATTTCATAATTACTTTAGAACCAATTAATTTACCTTCCTTAACCTTCCTAAAACCAAGCGTGACAATTTCCGCCTTAGCTAAACAAACTTTACTTTCCGGCACTAGAGTGATTACAAAGTCCTTGTGGGATCGACAATCTTTTATTACTACCGCGATAGGGTGCGCTTGCGATTAAGATTAGACACATTAGGTTTATCGCACATCGAGGAGTTCTTTGTGAAATGAATGATCCTTTCCTCGTGTTTTAGCGATCTAGAAATTTCATCAGGATCTCTTCTTCAACTTCTTCTTGGTAATTCACGAGAATTTCAAAGTTGAGAAAAGTGTAAATTCTTGCTTTCAATGGATTTGTCCATTTGTTTAATCTGCATTTTGATTTATGTTTGATTAAAAAAAGTTTTTATCATTTTTTTTAAAGTTAATGTGAAAGTGTCATGATTAATTTTTCATTATGATTTTTTTTTGAAGATGTTTTTAGGATTATCATTTAGGAAAAGGGTAAAAATGAAAATAAACACAGTGTGGAAACAAAACAACGCATTTTATTTATGTTTCACAATATGAGCAGGACCTAAAATACAAACTCATTTGTCTTGGGCAAGACAAAGAGAAATTATTTAAAAGCTAAACCCTATAAAACATCTCTTAGCTTTGGGCGAGGAGTTCAAAACAAAAGCAAAGATAAACTACTTAGAGCTATGAACATTAGTCCTAACTGGGTTTCCAATAGTGGCGAACTCCTTGGAAGTCGAGGTACTCGGGTAATTTTCCGCTTGGTTTAACCCTCGAGTAAACTTTGATTCTGGTTGGCGAGGCTTTGAAGACTACGGGCGATGGCCTTTGCCTTTGGTCTTGCTAAGCGATCTTCTTGATTAACGGATCGGGAAGTATGAGAGATAGCCTTTGTACTTCCTATTGATCTTTGTGTTGAATCTTGGGGATGTTCCTTCGGTCTTGGAGTGAAGAGACTCGTTGTCGTGACACTTTCCGCATCGTATCTGAATCATACTCTTGCTCTTGGTGATCATGTTGATGTAGTGGTAACGGATCGGCTTGGTGAAATCCACGGGCGTGTTGAAGCGAGATCTTCATTTGGGACCTCGATCATTGATTAGTTTGAGAAGGCAGTATTCCTCTTACGATTGACTAGGGTAGTCAAAGTCATCACCCCGTCACATGGGTTGGATATCTTCGATCCGGATTTTCGAGCTTTAAGTGCAGTATTTCACCATGTAGTCGTATTTTCCACTTGGTTCTCCCAGGTATCCCAAACTTGAGGGTGGTGGATTTTCATGTTTGCGAGGACATGTCTTTGAATTGATCGATCGGTGCATATGATTCCTCTGAGACACATATTGGGGCTATTGGATAAGTGCTCCATTCCTCGATTGGATGGATCATCTCCATCCTCTTCAATGGTTACAACATTAACCTCTTGCGGCAGGGTTTAAGAAACCTCCACTATGAAATACTTCCTTGATCGGGAAAGTGTTTCATCTTTATTTTCTTTGGAGGATACGGGTGTGAACCGAGTCGACTTCGTTTCATTCTTGCGGGTTTGATAACTTGTCCCCATCCTCAGTATTGCCATCTTTCACCATTTGTGCGCTTCTTTATATGAAGAGATAGGCGATCTGTTTTAGTAGATTCATCTTCTAGCAGTTTTACGGGAGATCTTCAATGTCATTAGCGTGATGAAGGAAAGCTGGATAGATGACTTACAAGTAAAGCTTGTTCACCGTGATGGTCACCAACTTTCCATTCTTGTGAATTTTAATTTCGATGGAGAGTAGAAATTCTGCCCTTGCATCGTGGATCAAGGTCTTCTAGCAAACAGCTGTCTGTGATACGTCCATGACTTGGAGCGTAATTTTGAAAGTGTGAGGCCAATTGTCATTGGGAGATCAACTTCCCATAAGCGACTTTCTCGATCCATGAAAGCTCTTACTATGATGTCATTGAACTTCATTGGCGTTCCTTTGTAAGCTAAGCAGCGTCGTTTTGGCATTACATTTAAAGGCGAACTGTATCCACCAATACATTGGATAGAATCGGTAGCAAATCATTGAGATGTGCAAGGCCAGTTGTGATCTTTCCTTCTTAGGAAGTTCTTCGTCACTAAAACTTAGATTATTGCGGTTTATGTTGGAGCGATCCCTCAAATTGGTGCGTAGTCACATCGTGATCCACATAAGCTGGTCTAGTACTCTCATCAAAGCTTCTCGGTGAGCTTGAGTTAAGGAGTAAAGGCGATTGAAATCTTTGAAGGTGCGCATCGGTTGATCTCGACTCAATACTCGCTTTTCTTGATCGGTTTAGGATCTCGTCAAAGTCGAGTTGATGTTGGTTCCATCGATTAGAACCAATGTTTGTACTGGTTAACAATGGGAATCGTTGCGAGTTCTCGAGGATATGTTAACTGGGTTTTGTTTAACAATAGGAGCTGAAGGCGATTTTGGTGGCAATGGAGCGTGCACTCGTCCACTTCGCGTTACTCGTCCGATTTCTGTTATATTGACATTAGCTGGAAGTGTAGGCATGGGTTTCTCCTTCTCATCCTCTATCAAGGTTGCATTGTACTGGTAAGGAATTGCTCTGGTAGAACTGTACGGAACAGGACCAGGTGGGCAAATCACCAAAGGAGATGTTGGAATGTTGGAACCACTGTATGCTATCTCCACATGCTCGGGTATGTTGAAACAAGGGATCACAACGTTTACTTCGGGATTTTCCGAGTTGATATCTGAGACTAAAAGCTCATGCGGAAAATGCCCTACGGTATTTGTGACACCCCGATATAATTTAAATATTTATTAAGTGAGGATTTAATTATTTAATTAAATGAAGTTTCGAGTATTAATTTTAGTGGATTAATTGGGTCATTAAATGAGGAAATGTGTTGAGGTGTGCAGAGTAAATGGTGGGTGTAAGAGAGTAAATCACTCTACTAATTATTAAGTTTTAATTATTTTATTTTATTGGAATAATTAAAAGAATATAAAAAGGAAAAAATAATAGGTTTTGGAGAAAGTTTTCACGTGGAATTGGAGAGAGAGGAAAAGGAAAAAGCGACACCAAGAGAATCGAAGAATCATTGCGAGTAAGGGTGATTTAGTTCGGTTAATATGCCTTATGGGTTTTGGGAATCATAGGGATAATTGGGTATGTTAGAAATTTGAATTATGATGATTATGAGTTATAGAAACAAACCTATTTGTGTCGTGTTGGGATTAGAAATCATAAGTATGTCGGTGATTGATGAGAGTGAATAAATCATGTTGATTGATGTTAAAATGGTGTGAAATAACGATAAAATGATGTTTCTAATGTGCCAAATCGTATTAGTAAGTTTGGGAATGAGTAAGAATGGAAAATCTTTGTCAAAAGTAGTAAAATTAACATCACAGTCGGAGAGCGGTTCCACAATGAGGAGAACGAGTTCGATGTTAAATCGACGGGAAAAATAGACTCGGGAACCGGTTCACATATGTGAACGATTCCCCATTCAAAAATCAGGCGTGTTATTTTTAACTTTCGGGAACGGTTCGGTCAGGTAGGAAGGGTTCCATGTGTATTTTCAATTTTTCTAAAACTTCAAAATTCATATTTTCTAAAGTAACTCGATTCGAGTGCCGTTTTCGTTATTTCTTAAATTTAAAATACTACCTTTCAAAAATGGAAAAATATTATTTTGCTAAAATTATTTTAAAAGTCGAGCTCGATTTTTGAAAAGAGTGATTAAGTTAAGGATAGTGGGAAGCTGTCACAATTGGTCTAAGTTACGGATGAAATATTAATACTTACTATGTTGTATCTTGATATTCGTTATGATTGAATACGATACATTGGTGATTGGCGATAAGTGAATCTTGTTGAGATCGTAATCTATGAATTGGTTTAGATTGTTTGACAAGTTGAATGGAGATTAGCGTTCATGTGATGTTTCTTTCCTTGTGATTTATTCATGATTGTATTGATATCATGTGTTGTTGTCGATGTTGTTTATTCATGATTGTATTGATATCATGTGTTGTTGTCGATGTTGTTTATTCATGATTGTATTGATATCATGTGTGGTTGTTATTGTGTATCTTGGTGATAGTCTTCTTGATTGAGGAGTAAGCGTTCGACACATTTATGCTTTGTGATAAGTAGTTCATGATTATGTTGTTATCATCGATATATGTTGATATTGGAAATTATGTGGAATTATGTTGTTATCATATTAGTTGAATTAATGTTGCATGCTTTTATGATGCATGCATGAGCATTGTTAAATTGGTTCATTCCCATTGTGCGGAGGTGGTGCGAGCCAATAGACTTACAGTGCGGTAGTGAGGCTAGATTCTTGACCCGGTGGTTATGGGCGAATCATGGATTGGATTCTTGACTCGGTGTTAGGCGAATCATGGATATACTGTCTTTCCACATATAAGCGGAGGTGTGTGTGAACTCGGTTCACGTTTTGGTACCATGCATAGAGTGCATTGCATATGGGATTGTAACATGCTAGGATGGTTTCCGTGTTGCAATTCCATTGTTTGATTATATACATGTTCATTGTGTGAGCTGCTTTGTGCATTCATTATGACTTGTGTTTGGTTAATGAATTAACGTGTCATTTATTACATTGTATTCTAAAGCGTATAATGCATGTTATATTGAATTGGAATCTCACCCTTACTCAACATTTTCGGATCCGGTGATTAGTTGCTTGGATTGGTGAGGATAGCTCTAGTATTGAGTCGGTTGATCTAGTCATGTCGATGTCGTGCTCGGTAGATGTAACCTTTGGGAAAGCGATTGTTTGGAATCCTTTAATGGATATTTTAATAATTTTGGAATTATGTTGATTTATTATCTGGAATAAGTGTTGAGTAAAGTATTGGGTTTAATTATGTTTCATTTCGCTATTAAACATAATTTTGAGTATGATTTAATGGATGAGTATTCTTGATGAAGCATATTGTTTTGGTTAAAATTTTATGATTTAAATTGTGGCGCCTTCTTGGTTGTGATTAAAATACTCTAATTATTATGTATAAAGCGGGTAAATAGAAGGGGTGTTCTGATATTCACGTCATGGTCATCTCGGTTTACGTAGATTTGTAAATCACCAATGTCTAACAAATCTTTGAATATCTGCTCTTATGGTGGGACATCCATGGATATTCTTGGAGCAGATATAGCAAGCATAATCATGCTTAGTGAAGGTGCTCATAGTCTTGTATGCTTCATGAAGATGCACCAAGTTTCCTTTGACTAAGTTTACATACGTGACAAGGTACATGTATTCCTTAGCATTAGATTCATTGAGTGTCCACTATGGTGGGAAGTGGATTGGCTTGCACATTCGGACTTGTGTTTACGAAGGAAAGAAGATTAGCCTTCACTAATCTACGTATACGCCATCGATGCTATGCAATGCTCAAGGTCATGGCACAGTGCCCCTTGGTGAAAAGGCAAGACATGTCGACTTTGTACCACCATGGTAGTTTTCGGGGACGGAGGTGGTAACCTTGTTTGTATTAGATTCTTTTCTATCGGTAGGGTAAAGTTACGTATGCGTCATGGGAATTGGGTCGGTGGTGACCGGGCGTCTGGTTTTGGTTGTGAAGCTTGAGCACTTGGCGAAATTGAGTTTGTTGATTTTGTTGAAATTGCGGAGCAATTCACGGAGTGGTGTTGACGGAGGGTGCTATGGCGGCTACATCGTTGTTGGATGACATTCTTCGTGGTTTCCCTCGGGATACCATTCCTACGTCATGTTCTTTTTCCTTGGGAAACTAGTTCCAACTTTCTTGGTATTACTAGAAGATCCTACTTCCTTGGTTAGGCGTCTGTCCGAACCCCTTCTTCTAGTCGCATTCCCATGCTTACCATTTCATTGAAGTCTCGGGGCGCTAGCGATCATTCGCTCATAATAGAATGAGTTTAGAGTATTCAAGAATACCTTAGTCATCTCTTTCTCTTCAAGGCGGGTTGACTTGGGCGCAATTTCCCTCCATCGTTCGCATATTCCTTGAATGTCTCTCTTTCCTTTTGAGACATGGAGCGGAGTTGATCCTATCGGGAGCCATATCCAAGTTGAATTTGTATTCTTTGGGCGAAGGCTTTACCTAAGTCGTTGAATGTTTGGATATTCGTCTTTGTCTAAACCCATGTACCACTTGATGCGGCACGGTGAGACTATCACGGAAGTAATGAATTAACGGTGATGATCCTCATTGTCGTAGACATTTTCTAGCATACATTGTAAGATGACTACGAGGACAAGAATTCCCTTTGTACTTTTCAAAATCGGGATTTTGAATTTGTGATATTTTTACGAGGACTAGCGAGAGATCTGGCGCTTTTCCCAAACAATTCTTTCCCTTGAATCGTTTTTATCTCAATTGCATTTTGAGGAGTTGTTCTGGAGATTTTCCATTGAACCACGGCGTTCGTGTTATTTCTGGAGTGTGATGAACTTCTTCGGTCGGTGGTAGTGTGCACTCGGGTGAGTTTAACATGATCGGTTGAGAAGAGCATTGTTACTTGTGGAAAAGTTATTCCACGTTGTGGAGTGAGCGTGGCGTTTTCTTTGCAAAGTAGGTATTTCAAGCGAGGTTGTTTGAGAAGTCGGTTGGCGAACTCCAATGCCGAAGTTAAAGGCATTCCCATGGATAGCCCTACGGCATCTTTGAAAGGTGAACTCGACTCGACGGTGGCGGAGTAGTAGTATCCTCTGAAGTTGCTATTTGGTTATATTTCGATCTTTGCTTGTTGACTTTCTTGTTTGTGGCGCGAGTTGACCAAAGATGTGAGTCTTTCCACTTCTTCTTGTAGTGTAGTTACCGTACTACGGAGTTCAACGTTTTCTTGCTCAAAATTCTCCATTACTTTTCTTCTTTTGATGCGGTATCGTGCGTTCGAGTTGGTGCGGACGCGATCGAGAAACTCTAAGGCAACGACTTGACAATTTTTCTATCTGGAAAAGTGGCGGTTCAAAGCGTGAATGATTAGACTCTAGATGATAGACTTAAATGCAAAGCATGATGCATGAATATGATTGTAAAGAAAAGAAATTTCAAAGAATTTACACTAAACAAGATATTTACGGCAAATATTTGGATGGAAAACACAATTTTATTGATTAATGAAGGAAGATTACAACAATTGTTTTTGTTGGAGCATTGCTCACACAAATGATAAAATAAATGATAAAATTACAAACTAAATTAAACTAATTAAACATCTTCGTGGATGGCGATCAAAACTTGATGCGACTTGACTTGAGTTTCCTTCCATAGTGAGCTTTTAGTTTGGCTTTCTCGGCTTTTAGCTTGCTAATGACTCTCTTCCACTCATTGGGAGGCGGGCTTCTTGGTTGTCATTTCCTCGAGCTTTCTTTTCCTTTCCTTGGCGTATTTACGGATGGCGTTATCCTTGCGAATCTTCTCATCTTTCTCCATGAGCCATTCATCCTAGAAGTAGGCGTCTTTTCATGATCTTTGACTTGCTTCTTGAGCTTCTTATTCTCAAGGTTAGTCTTAAGGAACTTGCTTTCAAAGCTTCTTTCTCAAACCTTATCTTGGTCAAGGCTTCTTGGTATTCTCCACGACTTCAGCGGGAAAATTTGTTGATTTGGGCGGTGAGAACATGGGATCCTCATAAGCGTAAGGCATTGAATTCCTTCGCTCTTTTCTTTATCCAAAGTGTAGGTTTCCATGGCTACACAATTCTTTGCCTTACCTTTTCCTTTCTTTTGGATGTGATGCCAAGCTTTGATCATCTAGCCTTGATCCTTGGAATCCTCTCCTTCATGATAGAAGTAGCTTTCTCTTGTAAAACCGGAGGTTTACGAATTTCGTATCCGGTGACGTTTTGCTAGGAATGGGTTGTAGTTGATTCCCCTCTCGTACCAATGAGAATGCGTTGGCAAATTCTCCACAACTCTCAATGATTTCCATCTCATTGTTTGCCAAGGTATACCAATGGATATCGTTGTTTGTAAGAGACATGAGTCTTACGGACCAATGCCACTCGTCTTTGTTTTCGGAAGATAGGAGATTTAGGCAGGTGTGAAACAATCCATTTGAAAAACAGAGGTACACAACACACGATAGTTCCGTCTCCTTGACGATTCCTATGATGAATAGAGACGTAAGTATCACCAAGCAGAGTGAGAACGGGATTTTCAATCAGAAAGATCCTTATGGCGTTGATATCAACGAAATTTGGGAAGTTGGGAAACAACACCAATCCATAGAGGAGCAAAGCTAAAATAGCTTCAAAGGCTACCATACTACCGGCTTCAGAGAACTTGAGAGCCTTCTCCATTAGGAACTTTGAAGTTAGTCCTAAAAGTTTTCCTCTGGTAGTTAGGTTTTTGTCTATCTTAGATTTCTTTAAATGAGTCATTGTTGTAATGACTTGTGACTTGAGAATGGCTTCCAAACCATTGAAAGGCACTTTGTCCGATACTGAGATTCCTAGGATATGCGCATATTCTTCCAAAGTAGGCATCAACTGATAATCAGGGAAAGTGAAACAGCGATAGATTGGATCGTAGAATTGAACGAAGGTTTTGAAGTCCTTCATCGACGTTAGCGTTCAGAAGAGTTAAAAGAGTTCCATAGCGTTTTCTGAAATCCGAGGGATCTTCTACCAAGGATGCTAACTCTTTCGACTTTCCTACATCAGGAATCCTAAAACTGTATCTTTTGGTGAATCTTCCTCTGACGTCCATCACTCTAACCTAAAATATTTTACAAAGAAAAATCTCTAAATTCTTTGGAAATGGAAAGAAAATGAAGTTTTTGTTTTTGAATGAATGAATGAATGCATGAATGCAAACATGGTTAGTAGTTATACACACGGTCAGCGTTGAAGTCACGAGCATGAAGCCAACGATAAGAATCAGCGTGGTTAAGTTCTAAGGGCTTATTCATACGTGAATCGGGTTCTCGATATCTGGCTCAACACTCCCCTTCAAAACATTATTGGATTTGTTGAATACTCGATGGTCCAATAATATTTTCAAGAGAAACTCGCGATCGTAGTATCGCATGACAATTACTCTAGGCTTACACCGAATAATCTACGCACTACATCCTAATGGCGGGATGGTTTATGTGTTCTGATCCACTTTCTTAAGTTCTCCGAAAATACGCGTCTTCGCAATTACTTGCTTAAACACAATACCCTCAAGACAACCTCCAGCGGGAATTATTAACTTGAAAGCATTGAGCGCTCACGTATTAATACCTCCACCTAGATCTTAAAATGTTTCTTAAATCCGGGTTAGGATTTCTTTCCATCAAGTGAAATCATGAAACACACAATAAAGAAAGCAGATATATGCAAAATATGAAAAGCTTATCCCTTTCTTTTCTTTTGAAAACAAAAAAAGCTTGGTGCTCTCGAGAATGTAGCGTTTTCTTTTTGAAAAATCAAAGTTTCAGTACTCCCAGAGTCGCCATTTTCTGTTCGCGTTAAAGGTGGCGCTGAGGATCGACGTGAGTTCGGATCTTCCGATGCATAGCGATTTAAATCTTTTGATTTGTTTATAAAGATGCATGAGCATCAAGCTTTATTATTTTCAACACAAGAAAGATGATTTAATGATTATGAAAAGGGAAAGTGAAATACCCTCAATTGATATTGGTATGCGTAACGACTAGCGCAAACTAGACATAACGCATTGGGAGATTCGAGTAAGGGGATTGGTATATAAAGGGAATAGATGGAGCACCCTAAATATATGTAGTTATCTGACTTTATATATGAATATATTTGATATGTTTGTGCGTTTAATTGCTATTTCTATGATTGGGAAAGTTTCTCCTTTGGGTTTTAAGCGATAGATTATGTGGGATTCTAGGTTTTGTTATTATTGTGCTCGCAAAGATCATGGATCTTACGCATACATATCTAGTGGGAATCGAGAGCATTTGTAGCTCGGATCTACAGGGTTCTATGGTTTATTAGTGCGAGAGAGATAGAAATTTGCTCGGCAAGGATGAGACCTTGTTCCTCGTATTCTCAAAAGGATGTTGAGAAAGTCGAGCAATCGTAGTTCCCACTTATGCTAGTGGAAAGCAGCGGGATGTTAGTAAGAGGCAGACAAATGTCGTCTTAATGAAAAATGTATCTAATCTATTTCATCACATACATTTTGAAAAGTTTGATGATTAAAATCTTTAAATCGTAAGTATTAGGTGTTTTGCTTGAGTATACAAGCGTTACCACTTACATGTTTAAGAAAGATGTTTGAAAAAGATGATTGAATCTTTTAGCTGTAAGTATTGGGTGTTTTGCTTGAGTGTACAAGCGTTACCACTTACAATTAATAGATGTTTTTGTTTGAAAGTTTAAAAAGTTTGAAAATTTTTGTTGTATGTGATGTGATAGATGAGATACTTCTTCCATAGAGATGATAAATGTCTAAATCTCGAGGAGAAATTGATTGGATTAAAGGGATGCTTTTAAAAGCCCATGGGTCCTTGTATTGTTAGCCAGAGGAGGCATTCGAGGGTCATCGAGGTCATCGAGGGTCCTTGTATGAAGCTCAAGAGGAAACTATAGGGTATGGTGTCTTTGGCTTGAAAGATTTCACGAGAAACCATCCTTTTACGAATAAGAGCAATTTCAGGAAATTTTACTCATTGGGAATTTGAAAGTGATTTCACCGGAAACCATCCTTCGGGTTCTATCTTAGCGGGTGATTCTTTGTATTGGAAGCCCAATAGGAGGCTGTTAAGAGATTTCTGTCTCTTTCATTGTATGATGCCCAAGAGAGGCTAAACTCAATGAGGAGTTCTTTTGAGCGAAGCCCAAGAGGTGACTCAGCAGGAGTGTTGTCTTATCTGAAGCCTAAGCGGAGGCTAACTACGTAGGAGAGTTTCTTTGTACAAAGCCAAGAAAGGCTGACCCATCTTTGAGGATAAGTTACCTTGTATGAAGCCCGGAGGCTAAACTCAACTGGTGATGAGTTGTCTTGTATGAAGCCAAGCGGAGGCTAAACTCGGAAACCTATTGATTAGTCTAATTGTTATGTTATTATTAGGCAGTTTGTATAAGCAGTGTGTGTGTGTGTGTGTGTATGATATTCACGGGAGTTTATGAAGGAAATATAAACAATGCATGATGTTTATTTACGGTTTATGAAATATAAACAAGTGTTTGTGAAACGAGCGTTTAAAGCAGCGTAACTTGATGATTCACAAGTTTGAGCTGTACAAGGAAATGAATATGTACACGAGCGAGTTTTATATACAGACAAAGATGGATGTACATAGGAGGTTGGGACTTACACCATAAGGAGGCCCATTGATTTGAAAGCAGTTTCACGAGGAATAATGCTCCTTTCAATACCAATGGTATTGATGTAAAATGTACGGATGAAAGCGAAATGATTGATCAAAGTTTATACAGTAAAAGTATTTTCAAAAGAAAAGTATATGTATTATATACGATAAAAGGTTTTGAAAAAGAAGTTTACGTGTTATGTACGGATAAAATTTGTATGTGTTTGGAAAGTTTTTGATATGTACAAAGAAATATTATGTACATAAAAGAATGTTATGGGACTTACACGTGATGGAGGCCCATTGGTTAAAAAATTTTGCTCGGGAGAAACCTTCCTTTTAGAACCAATGGATTTGGTGTATAGACAAGCGAATGAAAACAAGCGAAAGAAGTTTGTTTATGTTTGAATATTAACAATGATAATTTGAGTATGTACAAGTAAAACTAAATATGTACATAAAGGATTGGGACTTACACCATAAGGGAGGCCCATGATCGATCGAGAAATTCGAAAAAGACAATTTGTTTTATCGTTTTAAATCGGATTGATCATGGTAAAAAGATGCAAGTTTGATGAAATGTTTTGAAAAATGATTTGAAAATTTTTTGAAAATGTTTTGAAATGTGAGGTTCATTTATGAGAAGTTTTGAAAAAAATTGGAAGTCGAAAACTTGAAAAATTCACCTTTTAAGGAGGTTTGAAAAGTGTTCGGAATGTTGTTTTCGGCTCGATTAAAAATTAATCAGATGAAAATATTTTTGGATTTTTTTGACATAATCATAAAATATATATATTAAATGACAAGTGTGCAAAAAATCATCTCAAAATGAGAAGTTTTGATTGGTTAAAAAAAATGTTGAAGTTTGATAAAAAAAAACATGAAAATATGACAAGTTTGTAAAAAGAATGGTCTTGCTGGGTTTTGAACCCATGACCTTGAGGTGGGACGCGTGTCACAAAGCCTTAAGAGCAAGCAACCAACCAACTGAGCCAAACGCGCTGAGTGTTAGTGGATTAAAAACACGCGTTGATATAACATTGGTTAATTTGAATTTTTAAAACTGAAGAACACCAAGAACACGCGCGTATTCTGGGCTTGAGTTTTGATTTTCAGATTGTTAAATCCTTGCTCAAATCTTCGTTTCTCAACCAAATTGAGTGAAATAAACATCAATCTTGATCGGTTTTGCACCACGAATATGAATATGCTTGTTAATTTCATTTATTTTAAGCTATCATGTTTTGATTTAAAATCGTGATGAACCCTAAAGCGATTTTCAAATTAAATGATGTATTGTTCATGATTGTTTGATTTTATTGAGGGTTAAGGATCGTGTTAAGTGCGAGAGAATGGCCAAGAGTTTTTGTCAAAAGATTCAAAGAATCATGAGAACCAAACTCGTGTTCATACCTGGAAAAGCTGAGATCGAATTCTGTTCTAGAACACTTCCAGTTGTTGTTTCTTGATTGATTAAGCTCCAACGGCATGTAAGGATGCTCTATGGATAGCACGCTCGAACTTGCTTGAATCGAGCTACACAAGTCAACACAGTTCAAAAATGGAAACTGGAAATCGAGATTAATGGTGTTACAGTTTGTTGTTCTTGTCTTGGATCACTCCTATGATGTTTATGGAAGGTATATGGATGATCAAAACACAACTTGTTCCATTAAAACCATGAATTCGAATGCTTATGGCAGTTTGGAAAGTTTGGAAAAGTAGAAATGCAATTCTGATTTCCTCTTGCTTTTAGTTTGATTTTAAGTTTGGAACAAGTTTGTTAGTGATTATACAACATGTATGACACCAAATTTCATCATGGTTTTATCTCAAATTCAAAATGCTATGTTTTCTTAAATTGCACTAGATTGCTTGATTTTCAAGAAAGTGAAAAGCATGAATTTGTGAAGTTTTTTGGTGTTGATTGAAGCTTGAAATATGATCAATTTATAGGAAAATAGGCTCTGAAATGTTAGGCAAGTGTCCATGGCTTTTGGTGATTCAAAGTTACCTTAAGGGGTAAACATGACTTTTGCAAAAGAAAAGGAACCTTCCTTTTTCACCATGTGCTATTTTTACAACTTGATCCATATCTCTTCAATTATCACTCTAGGCTGATATTTATCAGTTTGATGACTCATTTTGGCAAGGTGGCAAGGTTGAATTACTTCTTGGTGAAGAAAACTCAAAAAATGACCTATAATTGATGTTTTGATCTTTGAAAATCAAGTTTCATGGAGCCTTATGTTTCAATTTCAAAAGTGTATCTAGACTCCATGGATTTGAGAGTTCTTGGACATTTTGGAAATATTTTTCCATGATCTACAACTTTCATGTTTTGAGTTTTTTCAAATTCCAATTGGAACTAGGTGAAAAAATGGCTTGAAGTTTGGAAAAAATGTGAAATTTCAACACTTAGAAAAAGTTTTGTTTTGAAAAATTTGACCAAAAGTCAAAGTTTGACTTTTCTGTGCAGATGAAATTTCATCAGACGTTTCTGAAATTGACTGATGAAGTCTGTGAACCTCTGTGATGTTTTGAATCCAGAAATTAGGTCAAGATGTTATATCTAAGATATAATGACCAATCTCTATCCAAAAAAGTCATTTCTTGCTCAAAAAGTCAGAGAATGCTCATGCCCGATCAAAACCCTAATTGGTCGATCCTCGATTGATCAGTGAAGAAAATGGATATCTGAGGATTGAAAGCTGATGATTTGATCAAGATAGATCAAATGGAGTGAGAAAATCTCAAACCCTAATTGGTTAGCTCTTGAATCAGATGAAAATCTGGTGAAACCCTAGTTTTGACCTGTGAGTGCTATACCCGATTAATGCTGTTTGAACTGTTAGTTATGCAATGATGCAAATGTAAGGTGGTATATTAGGTCAAAATTTGGGGTATGACACCTTCCATGCCTTATTATTCTATGAGTTTCATTCCTTCTCCTTCATGCATTAACTATGCTTCATTCCATCCCTATTTGCATTCTAGGTCAAGCCCTTAACTAGGTTGTTGTGTAGATGTTGTATATGTGCAAGTTGAATCATCTTATGACTTGATAGTGTATATCTTGAGTAGTTATTCATTATATGTTTCTTCTTATCCCACCACTATTTGACATTTAGCACATGTATGCACAAGTACAAACACACACATGCATAGACATGTTTACCCGCACTTGCACGAATCGAATGCATTTCTCTTGAGTGTTTTGCTTGTGAATTTTTTGAATGCATGTTTAGATGATCTTGTTGATGAAATAATATGTTTTCTACTGTAACTTGTATATTTTAATATATCTTGTATCATTTCTCTCCATCTTTTCCTTTCCATGGCTTCTCTAAACTCGTAAACCCCTCCTAGGTTAAGCATTTCACTAGTTTTCGCACTAATGTTGTAATTGCATCTTTGTGACATTTCCTTTATGATTTGGTTATTAATTCTTTTATATGATGTTTGGTACTGTAACCTCTTCATCTTGACACCTTCTTTTCATGTTATAAGTCTCACACACTTAGGTTCACTTCACTACACGCGTTTGTTGCATGTTTGTGTACCTTTTGGTAGATTTTTGCTCTTGAATCTTTGTGGTTTCTTTGTATGATGTAAATGAAGCATTAACATGTTTATATACTGAATTTTATTTCATTCCATTCTTTAATTGTCCATTGACTCCATCTAAGTCTAACGCTTCGCACAATTAGCTCTTCGTATGCTTTTAGGACTAGTTTCGATCTAGTTTGTGAATTAACTTATATGTGTGTGTTTATAATGATGTTTGATGTTTGTTAAGGGTTTGTATAAATTTTGTAAGTGGATGTTGTGTATACTGACCTCACTTCACATGACACTTTATATGAACATCATTCACTTGATTCCATCACACCTTCTCCTTCTTCTTCTTTTCTTTTTAGCACTTGTTGGTGCTTAGTTTGTGCGCTTTTGCCAAAACACTTTACTTGATTCTACCCCTCTTCTCACTTGGTTTTCTAACCAAGATGAGTGATTTATAGTTTCCCCTTAGGTTTGCTCGATTATTTTAGTTATCAAGTTTAGACATTAAGTTAGGCATCCATGTATGATAACTTTAGGTAGATTCTTCCCCTTGTTTATATCCACAACTTAGGATCAACTTTGTATGATAACATTAGGATTTAGAAATAGGTTATTTTCCCTTAGCCATTTTACCTTTATCCTTTTGCATCCTTAAAGTTAAAATCTTATTTTGTCAAGTGCATTAAAACACTATAATAATCTGATACTTTTTCCAAAGTAAAAGATATAAACCAATTAGTTTTAGGATGTTTCAACTTCATGTTTACTGCTGATGCTTCTTCTTCTTGCTGATGTTTCTTCATCTCATCTTCTAACGTGTTGTCGTCCTGCTACTGATGTTTCGTCATCTCGTCTTCTAATGTTTCGTCATCCTGTCTTCTGATGTTTCGTCATCCCATCTGCCGATGTTTCGTCATCCCGTCTGTATATGATGTTTCGTCATCATTTGTTGTTTCGTCTACTAATCAAAAAAACACAAACCAACCAAAACAAGTGAGCCGAACTACGGTTCTCTTACTTTCCCATTGCATGAGGGTATACGTAGGCATCCTGTCGCGGGGCTAGATCGAGTAACCTTTGTAAATATTTCCTTCTTTTCCCCGTGTTTTCTTTCTTTTATTCTTTTCTTTATTTCTTTATTCTTTTCTTTCTCTTTTGCATACACTATACCATATACAGATATAGATAGACCTTTACACCCATTAGATAGAAAGTTAAAGCGGATACCGTAGAATACTACGGGCGCGTGGGGTGCTAATCCCTTCCCCTCGCGTAACAGACTTCCTTACCCGATCTCTCGGTCGCAAGACCGTGATTTCTCTATTCCAAGTTTACTCGATGTTTACCTTTCCCTCTTGGAGGGATAGAAAACGTTCGATGGCAACTTCATTGATATATAGTTATATCCTTTGATTTTTCGGCCGGGTGTTTCAGACATTGGTAAAGTTATTAAGACACAAGGATGAGTCACATTCTATGTTCTCTAACTTCTGTAATCAAGTCCAGAATGAAAAAGAGTTTAGAATTGTAAAAGTTATAAGTGATCTTGGTGGAGAATTTGAAAACAAAGTTTTTGAAAAATTTTTAATGAAAATGGCATTTCTCATGATTTATCTTGTCCTAGAACTCCTCAAAAAAATGGAGTTGTAGAAGGAAAGAACAGAACTTTACAAGAAATGGCACGAACTATGATCAATGAGACTAACACTGCTAAACACTTATGGGCAGAAGTATTTAACACATCGTGTTATATTCAGAATAGAATCTCTATAAGACCTATTCTGGATAAGACTCCTTATGAATTATGGAAGAACAGAAAGCCCAACATTTCATATTTTCATCCTTTTGGATGTACTTGCTTTATTCTTAATACCAAAGATCAACTAAACAAGATTGATTCTAAGGCACAAAAGTGTTTAATGTTAGGATACTCTATACGCTCAAAAGGCTATATAGTATATAACATAGAAAAACGAATTGTGGAAGAATCCATTAACGTCAGATTTGATGATAAGCTTGGCTCTCAAAAGTCAAAGGAGAATGAGCTTTTTTGCAGATATAGAAGTCCAAATTATAGGTACTAAAGACAACCTTGCTGAAGACAAAAGTTATGTTCAGTCTAATGCAAAAGAAGACATCAACACCAAAGAAACTTATAAAGAACCCATCCAGAAAAGGAAATCCATAAGCAATTTAGCACATCCTGAAGAAATGATTATAGGAAAGAAGGATGATCTAATCAGAACAATATCTACCTTCAGAAACTCTGAAAAGTCTCTCATGGGATTGGTGTCTTTGGTCGAACCAACCTCCATAGACGAAGCACTTCAAGATAATGATCGGATTCTGGAAATGCAAGAAGAACTAAATTAATTCACCAGAAATAATGTGTGGGATCTTGTTCCCAAACCAAAAGACTTCAATATCATTGGAACTAAATGGGTCTTCAGAAATAAGCTAAGTGAGCAAGGAGAAGTTGTTAGAAACAAAGCACGACTGGTTGCACAAGGTTATACTCACCAAGAAAGGATAGACTATATAGAAAACTTTGTTCCAATCGCCAAGTTATAATCTATTAGACTTTTAATTTCCTTTGCTGTAAATAAGGACATCACTCTTTATCAGATGGATGTCCAAAGTGCTTTCCTAAAATGTTACATTGATGAAGAAGTATATGTGCATCAACCTCCTGGTTTTGAAAATACAAAACATCCAGAATATGTTTATAAACTTAAGAAATGGTTATATGGTCTTAAACAAGCTCCCAGAGCTTGGTATGAAAGACTGAGTAACTTTCTCTTAGAAAAAGAATTCACCAGAGGGAAAGTGGACACAACTTTATTTTGTAAATCATTTAAAAACAATTTCTGGTCTGTTAACTATATGTTGATGATATAATTTTTGGATCCACTAAAGCCTCTTTGGGCAAAGAATTTTCTAAGTCTATGCAGGAAAAATTTGAAATGAGCCTAATGGGCGAACTCAACTACTTTCTGGGAATTCAAATCAATCAAAATCCAGAAGGAACCAATATACATCAGAGTAAGTATGTTAAAGAACTTATGAAGAATTTTGACATGTCAGAAAGCAAGCCTTCCAAAACTCTAACGCATCCTACATGCATATTGGAAAAGGAAGAGGTAAGTAAGAAAGTAGAACAGAAGCTCTACAGAGGTATGATTGGATCTCTCCTTTACTTAACAGCTTCAAGACCTGATATTCTCAATAGTGCTTGCCTCTGTGCTAGATTCCAAGCAGATCCTAGAGAATCTCACTTAACAACAGTTAAGAGAATTTTCAAGTATCTGAAAGGTACTACTAACCTTGGCTTATGTTATAGAAAGTCCAGAGAATATAAACTAGTAGGATACTGTGATGCTGACTTTGTTGGAGATAGAATAGAAACAAAGAGCACTTCTGGAAGCTGCCAATTTCTAGGAGACAATTTGATATCTTAGTTCAGAAAAAGACAATCCACAATAGCATTATCAACAGCTGAATCAAAATACATAGTTGCAGTTGGATACAGTACTCAAATGCTCTGGTTGAAAAGTCAGCTTGAAGACTTTCAAATATACGAGAGTAACATTCCTATTCTTTGTGATAATACTTTTGTTATATGTCTCTCTAAGAATCATATTTTACATTCTAGAGCTAAGCATATAGAAATTAAACATCACTTCATTAGGGACTATACTCATAAGGGAATTCCTTCTTTAAAATTTATTGACACAGACCATCAATGGGATGATGTTTTCACAAAACCCCTTGTTGAAGATAGATTTAATTTCATTCTGAAACATATCATTATGGAATTATGCCCAGAATGAAAACTTAATTTTTGTATTTTTTTAACTCTCAGAACTTTATTTTATTTTGTGAACATCTGAACAAGTGTACTTCAGAAGTGAGAAGGGAAATTGGTTGAGAATCTATCCAGAAGATCTGAACGTTTCTCAAACGATTCATTTCAAGATAGACACGTGCAGTTCACCATATCAACACCTATCAATCCCAATCGTTGAGTCACACTCTGAGGCTGAACACGTGTTCAAAATCAGATGGACTAAAATGGTTGAGTTAATACATTAAGGCACTGGTCACATCGATAACTGTTCCAAAAATATTCATGCCATCCCATATGTCATAAATCATTATTTCTCTTAATCATTTCATTTATGGTTTAAATACAATTAATTGAATGTTCCCAAATTTTTTTCTATTTATATCTCACTTTTCACAAATCATTTCTCACTTTTTACTCTCTCTCTCTCTCTCTTCACTCTTCTTCTCACTTTCCTTCTTTCGCTTTTGAAACCCTAAGTCTGTGAACAATGGCTTCACCTTCTCAACAACAATAGTCTCAAAGTTTAGCTCCTGAAATCAACATTCAAGGTTCTTCATCCAACACTAACGGAGAAACCCACACTGATCCTAAATGAACTTTGTGTACTCCGTTTGAGTCTATTGACGTCCTCTGGGAACTTTGTTAAGATTTTGAAATTATGAAGGAAAACGGGCATAATCTCACTAGTGATGTCGAATTTCAAGGTTGGTCCAAATACTTTGATAGATTGGTTGGTCCAGTTTTTCCTAAGCTAGTCAGGGAATTATGGATCCATACTTCTGCATCAAACAATCAAGTAACATCATATGTAATGGGAAAGAAGGTTGTTATCACTGAATATCTCATTGGCCAACTTATTGGTCATGATGGTAACGACATTAAGTGTAGCGTCATGGCTGAAAAAGCAGGTTCTGACCTAGCCAAAGTGTCTCAAGAAATCTTCACTTCTGGGTAACCCTCCAACAAAATCAAAGATCTGAAAGACCACTTCAGAATTTGGGCTAGAATAATTATGGGTTGTATCAACCACAGAAAACCAACACGTTCTCTAGACTACATCAACATTGATCAACAATTCCTTCTATACTTCATAGATACAAAATCCAAAATCCATCTTCCTCACATTTTGTTCAATCATCTAAAGACAAGTGTCAAAGAAACAAGAGAAGAAGAAAGAACCAAAATAGATTGGATTCCTCTAGGAGGGCTAATCTCAGATACTCTGACTAAAAACAAACTGATAAAACATCTGAGTGAAGTTAACCTGGTTGGTCATCTCGCACCTTGTGTTGGAAACCCCCTCATTGCCAAGAACCTCAAGAAAATGAGGATTATTGAGACTATCAAAAAGAATCCTTCAGAAGTAGTAAAAGAAGTTGTCTCCGTCAAAAGGGTTCCTCTGTGTGACTTCCCTCTCTTCTCTCAAATAGACTCTTATCCAGATATTGTTGTTAGATATCTGGCAACATGCAAAAGTGATGGAACCACACCAGAAATTAATCTTCAAGATCTTCATCAACAACCCCTTAAGTTTTCCACCAGAAAATATAAGAAAATAAAATCTGTTGATGAAGGAACCTCTCAGAAAACTCCCAAAGCTGCCAAAAAGAAAGGTAACTCGTCTTTTGTTTTTGTTGTTGAATCACTATTTTTATCAACATCTACACTACCATCTCCTCTCAAAAACACATCTCATGACACTCCACAAACTCTTAATGACTTTGATCTAGAAATTGACACCACCATACCTCCAAATAATACCTCCACTCAAACACAAGCAAAACTTGCAAAAGTTCTATCGGACATTGATAAACTTGACCCACTATTTGATGTTCCCCAAACACAAAATCCAAAAAAAAATTCTGAACAAACACTTGTAGCTCTTCAATCAGAAAATCCAAAATTTACCTCTGAACAATTTCCTCAAATCACACCAATTTTTCCTGGTATCACCTGCCCTCTCAACCACCAAACATCCTCACTAATCCATCATCATCATCATCTATCACTTTTCCAGATCTTCCCTTTCCATGTGACTCAACTCCACCAAATTCTCCCATCCTCATTCCTAATTCTCCATCTCCTACAAAATTATCAGAATATCCCTTGAGAACAATCATTGATTTAGAAGCTTGGGACAACCTTGTCACAGTTTCTCAGAAAATAGCCATCCCTAAACCAAAACCAAAACCCTCCAATTCAGATGTTGGTAAATCTCTACTGAATTTTGAAACAAAAATACAGGGATGGGTTAACTCTCTGAAGCAAGCTTGCTTGGATAAGCTGAATCCAGCTGCCTCTGATTATCTTTGGACCAAATTCAAAAAATAGTTTCTCTCTGAAGATGAAGGAACAATGTTATAGGATTGCTCAATAGAATTTTTGTGATCATCTAGATGTCCTGCTCCAACGATTCTGGGAGATTAAGCCCCTTCGCTTGGACAACACTCCCTGGGTTTCTCCAAAGCAATCAGAATCTCAAGAACCCTCTGCTGAACCTCAACCTCTTGTGATCTTTCAAGATAAAGGAAAATCTATTGCAGAAACGTTTGAGAAATCTTCTACTGAGAAAACAACTTATGTTGAAGATGAAATTTCTCAATCTTCTCTTGTGCTTAAAACTCTGGAAGAGTTAAAGAAATAAAATGAAGTGTTTCAGAAACGGTTGGACAAGCAAGATGAAACCAATAAAGAGATTAAAGAGCTGATGGGTAAGCAAGAAGAATCAAAATATCATATCAAAGGGCTTCTGGAGGCATTGTTCATAAGACTTCCCTCAACCTTACAACCTTAGAATTTTTGTCAATTTCAGCCATGTTCGTTTTGTTTTGTTTGCTTTTGTCTTAAAATTCTGTTTGTTCTGCTTGTAATCCGCTTTTCGTCCTTGAATGCATAACTTTTTGTCTTTATTGTATACTTTCTACATTTTGACGATTGACAAAAAAAAGGGGGAGAACGTAAGACATTTTGAACATAACAGTATCGGACTAAGTCTCAAACATTCTAATATAACTTATCTTCTGTTTTATCAACTCTCTGAAAGCTTAACGGGTAAAGTAATTATGGAAAAGCAACTTATGCTACATGGACTCACCAGAACTTTCACCTAAGGCTCTGGATGAACATCTTCAGGGAAGTATTTAATTTTTTTGTTTATCTGAGTATTTAACTCAGGGGGGAGTTTAATTTCTTATTCATCAAAATATACAAGTTTTTTTCATCATCAAAAAGGGGAAGATTGTTAGAACATAGTATGACTCTACATATCAATATTAGTTTTGATGATAACAAATACATTTTGTTTATAATGAACTATTATGCTCCTTAAATTTTATATCATTTGCAGAGAAGTTCTAATAAAGAAACCAATAGTCAGCATAGAATATTCTCTATAAAAGAAGTTCTGACGCTGACGATTTGCTTACAAATTCTCAGCTATTTCAAGTTACAAGTTTCACGCTCTATATAAAGAAGTTATTATTAAATTCTTAAAGCACAAAGTTGCATAAACTCTAATAAATATGGTCCACTAATCAAATGGGTAAATTTCTGCTACTTCATTCTGATCAAGACATCACAGGATCAAATCATATTTTCTAAATCGTTAATATGCAATTATTATGACTATTTGAAGTACCGAATGAATTCCAACAAGATCTGTATTTTTGGAAAATGCATTTAACAACACAATTATATCCTTCCAAAAATGGCTCTCATGTCCCAACGGATCAAAGATTTATGCGCCAATATAAAGGATATCATGTGAAGAATTCCACACAACACTTACACGCATATTACAGAGAAATTTCTCGACGACGATCTTTAAATATCTCTTAAGTTTTGTTTGTGCTTATAACTTTTTGTAATACATCACAGTTGTGATATAGCTGTTTAGAAGCACCATTGTAACACAGTTTGCAATTTCTTTATACAGTTGTAATTCCTTGAGAAACCAAGTTGTGGCTTAGACTCAAGAAGACAATGACGGTAGTCTTTGTGTATTTTGTAATCAGTTTGATTAGTGGATTAAGTCCTCGTGAGAGAGAGGCAAAATCACCTTACGGATGGACTGGAGTAGTTGTAGTTCAAACGAACCAGGATAAAAATTATTGTGTCCTATTGTTTTTATTTTCCAAAAACCCAATTCAAACCCCATTTCTCATGTTTTTCTATCCTTCAAAAATGCCCCCGTTTTAATGGCTATTTTAAATAATGAACCAATTGGTGTTGGGAAGTTGATCACTGACAAAGTCAAATACATGGATGACGCTCCAAAAATAATTTGTGGGCATTTGTGTGTTATTAATGAATTTTGCAGGTTAGCTAGAGTGCAAGCTCAACCATATGAGGTCGTGGTTAGTCCAATGACTCCAATCAGCATCACCACTGTGAGAAGAATCCCAGCATCCCCACTACAATAAGAAGCATAAAATATGATTAAAAAAAGTCCACAGTCTTGAGATCCACCAACAAGAAGTACCCTAACATCAGTAGCAAGAACCTAGTCGATTGAAAGGCTTGAGAGATACGTAGTAGGCATGAAATTTTTGGTAAATGAAATTTCTCCTAATTTTTATGCTAGCCCGCTGAGATTTGGAACAACCTTCCAGAGCTTCTATGAAGATCCGTCAGAGCATATGCTAGTCCAAAACTTGCAAGAGTGTTTCCCTGCATATGCTATTATGGATACCTACTTCAAGGAGCAAGATCGGACCTTAAAAATAGGAGAGCTAAAATGAGGACTCTATGGGCTAGCAAAAACCAAAGATTTTGGGATGATGTGCATGATCTTAGCGACTACTTCAACTCCGTCAACATGTGACCTAAGAGTACTAGCTAGATCTTTAGAAGTTTTTCCCTTGTAATTTTCTTGACTTGCATTTAATAAACTTGTTTGTTGTTGTGTTTCTTTTAGTTTAATTTACTACCTAATCAGTGCCATCATAAAAAAGAGAAAAAAAACTCACTAGAAAAAAAAAAGAATGAAAGATCAACAGTGAAGTTCTCCTATAGATTGAAGGTTGATAAAGAAAAGGGAAACTAACTAATTATACTCAATCTTTAGATATCTCAGCTAGTATGGTTTGATCCAAAAAAATCCATTGTGTACTTTTCTTTCTGATGAGAATATCCATGCATTACTGATTTTCTCGACTTTGCATCTTTTCTGATTTTGAGTTTATTGGTTTGATAAATACACATTTAGGCATTTGTTCGTGAAAACTTTGAGCCTTTTTAAGACACCATGATTTAATGTGATTATATATGTTGTTTAATCCTTTGAGCCTAAACCTTTATTTCGGTGACATAGACTTAATATATAGTTATTGACTTGAAAGATAAATTCTTTCCACCTTCTTTGGAGTTAGGTAGAATTTATTGTATTACTTGTTGATGTAAAAGAATAAGTTTGGGGTTACTCTTAGAAGTTAGCAACGAATAGGTTTGGTGTTTAGGTACTAGAGACATTAGTCAAAAAGATAAATTAAAAAAAGTTAAAATATCTTCTTCACAAAAAAAGAAGTTATTGTGAACAAAAATAGGACCAATAAAATGAAATTCTCATAAAAGGGTGATATGGAAGGAATGGGATAGCATCAAGAATGCTAGGTACCTAACTCTAAGAGTTTAGACCTACTAGTCTATATTATCCTACCCCTAATATAAGCCACTTTAAAACCAGAAACATGCCTCAAAAGTGTGTGTTTGAATACCACTTTGATCAATTATATTAGAAAATTTTCAAATTCATTGTTAAATTATATTGCATGTTAATTGAGTGATTACTCTGGCAAAATGAGTGCATCATTGTGAGCTGAGAGACATGTTGAGTATTTGAATTCTGAGAGAAATTACAATCAATTAGATTGTAAGTGGTATTTCTTATCAACAAATTCAATGGAAAAAATTGAAAAATCGATTGCACGTCAAGTGTTCGATAATTTTCTTGTTTTAACTTTATCAATAAATTCATTGAAAATTAGTTAACAATTGTGATCATTATAAAATGATTTACGAGATATTATTATATTAAAGCTTATCATCATTTTAGATTTCATTATATGGTTAATGTATATCCGAGGTTCCAATAGTCGATTTGTTTTACACAACTTGTTCGATCTTCTGCTTGCCATAGTTTTTATTTTACTTTCAAAACAAAAAATTTAAATAGTAAGTTTTTGTTTGAAGATCTATTCATCTCCCTCTAGATAAGTTTTCATCATCTAACATAACTAGCTTACATAAAAAAATCAGTAGTATATAAAAATAATCAAAAAATTATACCGAAAATTCCATTTTTTCCACCCTCAAATTTGTTCATGCGCAATTTAAAAATTAAGAAAAATATAGGGGTACCGGGCTTAATTTGAAGGGTGGCAAATTAAATGGAGGGGTGGAAAAAACACAGTATGTTCTCCACTTATTACTTATACAAGAGAATTTTACATGTCACCCCCAAAATTATACATGCCACCCCGCTATTTTTTTTTATTACAATTTTTCCCTTATGAGATACAAAGAATTTCCGGACGAAATTTCCGGTAGAAGGGTTGAAATTTCCGGTACCAATTGAAATTTTCGGTATACCCCCCAAATCTTTGGTATGAGTAAATTTCCTATAGGTTTAAATTTTAAGTTTTTTAATGGTTGAGATTTTGCCGATACTTTTGGAGGGTCCTGATTGCACCGACACATTTGTGTGGTCTAGAATGAATTACCATTTGTATAAATAGGGTTCTTAGGGTTATTGGATAACATATATCAATAAAATTCCTTTTCCTCAATTACAACAGCGACAAACCTCATGTTGAATTCAAGCTTTCATATGGCTCTGAATCCTTTGCCACCTTGAAAGAAACATTAACCTTAAATGGTTTTCTGCCTAATTTCGATAACATGGGTGACAGAGGTCGAGTTTCGGGACCAACATATTCATACAGATAGTTAGGTGAAATACAGCCTAATCGAGTTGAAGAATGATGAAGATATGAAGTCCATGTGGAAAACATTTCGCCGTAGGATAACTAAAAGTTTGGTCGTGTTGGACGTGCAGATCCGAAGAACCATCTACGATATAATGAAGATGTTGAAGCGTCCAAAGTCATCTGGTAGTGCCTAGGTTTTCATGTTTCGGAGTACTGTTCATGTTTGTTATTTGTCATCTGATGTTTGTTAATTATGTTTGTTTGTTATTCATGTTATTTAATTTTATTTATCCAATTGAAACATGTACTCGCAAAAAGATTATGCAATAAAAAAGATGTTTGTTTGTCTTAAAATATACATATAATATAATCATAAAAAAATCTGCATAGGCCCTCTACAGGCAATGTTGGCCAACCAAGCTAAACCATTATAAACCTCACAATCAAGGTTCACCAACCCCACGAGGATATCTAAGTGGACAACGATGAACTGAAGGTGGTTGTCCTGATCACCTGCGGGAGGTGGAGGTGGAGGTGGTGGTTGTAACGCCCGTTTTAATTAATATTATATTATATTAATATTTTCGAATTACCGGTCGATATTTATTTTGCGATGAGAATAATTATATTAATCAATATATCTGATAATATATTTTGCGACGTTTTGTTCGGTCCGGTTTTTATTCCGTTCGGTTCGGTAAAATATTATTCGGATCCAATATTCAATTCTCCGGAATTATTTTAATTAATTGAGTAAATAATATTATTGGATATTATTAGGTGTTAATTAATAATTAAGTTAGGGGTGTGGGGGGCAATTAGTGAGGATTGGGTGTACACCCCTAGCTAGTAAGAAAACATAAGTTATAAAACCATTTTCTTTCCCTTTTCCTTCCATTTCCTACACCAAGCAAACATAGAGGCATGGAGAGAAAAGAAAGGGTCTTGGTAGAAGGAGAGCTAGAGAAGAACAAGAGGAGAGCAAGAGCTTGAAGATGGAGTCTTGTAGAATCATCCAAGCTAGAGGTAAGGGGTTTGATTTCTCTATCTCATATGATTAGGTTTTGATAGTTGTATTTTGAATTTGGGGAAGAATTGATAATGGGGTTATAGGGTTTTGGTTGATTGTTGATTGAAATAGATTAGAAGAGTTGAAATAGGAGTAGAGATTATGGGGTATTTTCATTGCTAGTAGTAGAATTTAGAAGTTGAAAATGGGAATGGGAAAAGTGAAGTTTCACACGCGTCCATCAACACGGGCCGTGTTGATTAACACGGGTACCCGTGTTGACCTCTTGTATAAGAATTATTTGCTGCCAGGTCAATCAACACGGGTCGTGTTGATTAACACGGGTGCCCGTGTTGATTCACTAACTTTGGGTTTTTTTGCATTTTCTAGTGGCTTTTCGACATGGGCCGTGTTGATTCACACGGGGGGCCCGTGTTGATGCATCTGTAGCCTCCCATATTCTGATTTTTGCACAACTTTTGCCCCGATTTATCCTTAATTAGGACATAAGTTAGCCGATTAAATTTAGAACCTGATTATGTTCCGATTTTCCGATTCTGGTAAATTCGACGACGGAGCAAGTTGTTCCGAATTCAACGAAAATTGACGTGCTAGCTAAGTTCGACGTGTAGAACGTAGTGGTGAGGTTAGTTTTTAGAAATTACGAGTTTTTACGAGATGAGCCGAAATAGGCCAATTTACGGTTAAATTGAATCGGATTGCGTTTTAGTGGATTTAAGGCACGTATGGACAATCCGATTTCGATGTTGACGATTACGATTAATGTCGGTTATTAGGAATGGCTTTCGCGACGATTATAGGTGTTTGACTATTTTTCCGTTTTTGGAATTTAGTAAATGAATTGGTAATGATGTAGTGTGATTAAACATAATGTTTGCGACGACGTATTAATTAATAAATACTTGATGATTTGCGATGCAATAATATATGTATTTGTACATGATGATGTGATGATTACATTGATGTTGTTAATAAATGCTTCCGACTTGTGAATGCATGATTTTTGATGATGATGAATTATTGGTGATGTTTTGCATAATGCAAATATGATGCGACGATATATTTATCTTGTTTTGGATGAATTATGGCGATGTGGGCTTTATGCCAATTTTGATGAGCTATGATGATGTTTTGTGTTGTGTTGTTTATTGTCGAGTCACATACATTGCATTGGCGACGATGGGCTTTTATGCCAAGCGACGAGGCTTTTATGCCAAGTGTTCCTATTTATGGACAAAGCGACGGGTACCACATGCATAACATAGTCGTGTCTCATGGAGTCGGTTATGTTTATGTTTGAGTTGTTTGGCGTTGGGTGTTTAATTGATGGATGATGTTGAATTGCGATGATTTATGATGTTTTGTTTGGTGATGATCTTTATGATGAACATGAAATGAATATAACTTGATAGTTTCATGATAACTAGGCGATTAATATAAATGATGAGTTTTGTGAGGATGTAATTTTGATGAAATGCTTAATGCAAATATGATGTGATGATGTTTGCGACGATGGGCTTTTATGCCAAAAAGCGACGATGGGCTTTAGCCAATTTGTGATGATTTTATTTGTGTTGTTTATGTATTAGTATTGTTTGAGATTGTTGTTTGATGTTGTTGTTTATGATTTCCGTGTTGATTAGTGACATATTGACTTGTGATGATTTTGTGGTGATGAACGTTTATGTGTTGTTGTGACGATTTATGTCGATGAGGTTATGGCGATAAAGTGTAGGTTATACACATTAGAATGACAATTAGAGTGAGTAAGTTTTGGATATATGTTGGAATTGCACTTCTTAACTTATATCTTTTATAATTTCGAAACTATATATATATATATATATATATATATATATTTTATCATGCCTTTAATTATATGTTTTGGAGTATCTCACCCTTTACTTGTTTCTCCGTTACCTTTATATTGGTAACGTGCAGGTTATGAAGACGGAGATTATAGCTGCTATTAGTTGAGTCGGTGTCGCTCTGATACGTAGCACTCGGGGGGAATATTTATGTCTTGTTGTTGTCCTTTAGTTGTTATTCCTTTTATGATTTACGACGGTGCTATGTATCCGAGATTTATACTTTAAAGTAAACTGTTTAAAGTGAGTTGTTTTTGAAGGTGTGATGCCTCAGTATTGAATTTGTGAAATTTTAAATTACTCTGATTTTTGCATATAAAACCTTGGGTAATATTGGGGTGTTACAGTGGTGGCTCGAAAGAATCCCTGGTATCTGAACGCCCCGAAACATCAGATGTTGCAATAGGTTATATGACCCGATGATGTCACACATTGTGGAACCACTCCAGGTATTTATCCTCGCAATGCCCATGCTACTGAATCTCAACGGCTATATCAATGATCTCACATGGGGCTTAGGATGTGACTCTAAAACCACCGATCTATGCCATCAGTAGGAGCCTCTAGAACCAGACGTGGGATTCCCTATATATAACCATATTGGCATAGACACCTCTCAGGCAAGTGCCTAGCAATATGGTTCTCACATCTGACATACGCTGAATATAAAGTAGATATCTCAAAAGGACAATGACAGCGGTGAGATGTATACGGTATTCATATGACGTCATCTAAGGTCAGACCATCCAGCCTCCTCATATACTCCATCAAACCTACTTGAATGGCATGTTTGGCCTTCCATCTCTTTGCATATGGGTCAGCATCCAGAATACGTCAGATCTTTCGCTCATAGATGTGAGGGACGTGCACATATATCCAACATTGCATCAACAAAAACCATCAAATAAATACACTCAAATAATTAATAAAAATCATCAAATAAATTATAATATATCTATAACAAGCTGAGGTAACCAGCAAGCTGCTTGGTGTCAGGGTGAGACGCAATGTTATATTCTATGTAAAACATCGTCAAGGCCGCCACTCCAGATGCCCAGCATGGAGTGTCAAGGACGCTGAATAGATACAAGTATCAAACATCAATATAAACTCCAGACTTGTCCGCATATAAAGTACATGCCACCAGATGTAGCATGTATGCCCTAGCGGCAGCCTGGTACCTCTCTTCCTCCACAAGCTCCTTATGCGTACTCCTCAACCAAGACATTTGAAGGTGAAATCTCTGAGTCTCACCAAACTCACGTAGCACCTCAAACTCATAAACCTCCAAATCATCCATAACCATGTGCACCACCGTCGCCTGGTCCCTATAAATTGGTGTAAAGAACATACCAGCACAGACATATCGAAAGGTCCTCCAGAGAAACCTCCATCAGTGTGTACTGATGGCTTCGTAGATGCAAGAGTCATGGTGTCTGTATCAGCGGGACATCAAGTCAACTCGTCGGAAAATTTGAAAAAACCAGTGCTCTCCGTATATTTGAAAAAATATGATAAATGAATTTTATGTGGACATTTTAATATTTTCATAGAATAAGGGGGTGGAATGTATAATGTGGCATGGCAAGATAATTTCTCCTTATAGAATGAAAGTACTCGCTCGATGAATGAACCTCCTCATCACTCGGTTCAATAGACATTGGTACTCAAAACACGATTTTGCTTAGGGATGGCAAAAAAAACGTACCCGTGGATGAAACAACCGGCTTAACATCATTCGATAACTATATCAATAAAGTCTTCATCGAACGATTTTTATCTCGCAAAAGGAGAAAGGTAAACGCATCGCGAAAACCTGAAAGGGATAAGACACTGTCTTGTGAAAGAGAGATAGGGTAAGGGAGTCTATTACGCAAAGGAAAGGTATTAGCACCCCACATGCCCGTAGTACTTTACGGTATCCACTTCTATTTTCTATTTAATAGGTGTGTTTATATTTGTTTACTACTTAATCGCTATATCTGTATGCTAAAAGAGAATGCATGTGAAAGAAAGAAAAATAAAGAAAACACGGGGAAAAGAAGGAAGTATTTACAAAGTTTTCTCGATCGAGCCTCGTGACAAGATGCCTACGTATTCCCTCATGCAATAGAAAAGTCAGAGCGTCGTAGTTCGGCTCACTTGTTTTGGTTTTGTGTTTTTTACTTATGAAAAAGGTTTTAAACACAAAAGAAAGCGTCCAAAGGCAAAAAATATTTGCATTGGTTGGTTTCTTTTACCTTGAAAAAGGAGTTTGAACCATTATTAAGTGTTTTGATTTTCAAAAGAAAAGAAAACAAGTTTTAGTTTTATTACATGCAAGGATGCTAAAAGGAGAAGAAAACAATCAAGGGAAGCTATCTAATTCTATCCCTAATGTTATCATGCACGGATTGCAACCCAAGGTCTAACTCGAATCGCTACCTAAGATAAAGTCGAGATAATCCTAAGAGAACATGGCAAAGGTGTACAACCTAGATCTACGTCCATCTCGAATCGCTACCTAAGGTAGAGTGGAGTCGAAAAAAGGGAGTGGAAAAGGTTTACAACCTAAATCTATGTCCATCTCCAATCGCTACCTAAGATAGAGTCGAAGACGATAAAAGGGATGAAGCAAACAAGTGCTTTGGCAGAAGCACACAAGCAATGCAATGCATAACAAATATCAAACAAGCGTAGGCATAACCTACAGAGATAATAATGTGAGTTCTGCAATAAATGTGAATCCCAGGAAAGAGTGGAGAGTCAGAATAGGGAACTCTTGCCACTTTTATTATTGTCTCGATAAAGGAAAGCAACACGATTCATGTGTGCGGGCTGACACGGACTAGAACATTGTGGGAGTCAATTGCGGACACCTTTCGCTTGCCCTGTATATCATGACTCGAAAGCATGAAAATAAAAATCGGGTCTTTGCATAGTGGTACCGCGTCGGGTTGCCTAACCACTTGACCTATGCAAGCACAAATGTAAACACTTACTGAGAATTATCTCCCTATGCACGGTGGAGGATTTTAACCAAACCACACACAAGTAGCACACAAAATTTCCCTAAACAAGTCTTTAAATAAACCATAGGGGTTCCTGAACATGCTCCAACTACGGAAGCCCCATCATGCATCTATATTCCTACTTCACGTGGCAAGGAAAGCAGTAAAACCCTACTTCTCATGCTCTCTAGAAAATACGTAAAGGATTGCGATAAAAAGGTATAGAAAATACCAAACGGATAATAATCCATAAGCAACTGCAAGCTAAAAAATACTCCGTAAAACTTCAAGTACTACTGACACGCAATAAAAAAATCCAGTGAGCAATGTGCGAAGGCACCAAAATCATGAACAAAATATGCGTAGATACACATCCGAAGTAAATACACCTGCATAAGATCGCAATACAGACAATACAGACAAAGGATGTGCATTAATATGCACGGTCAAGAATGTGTGTCTATACGCATTCAACGTAGATCCAATGAACCTACACGAAACTATCCAGACAATACAGACAAAGGATGTGCATCGATATGCACGGTCAAGAACGTGTGTCTATACACATTTGACGTAGATCCATTGAACCTGCAAGAAATTATAATCCAGACAAAGTAGACAATGAGTGCACACACATGTGTACAAGAATAAGATATGGATACTACATATCTGAATCTCAAGTATAACCTGCAAGAAATGGTAAAAACCAAGCAAGAAGACAAAGAGTGCACACATATGTGTGGAAGAATGAGATATGTATAATACACATCCGAATCTCAAGTATGATTCTCAATGTACCTCGCACATGAAACAAAGTGTCAGAAATAACAAGGAGGCTTTTAAAGAAAGCACAAGATGCAAAAGCGATTATTCACAAAGAAATTTGGGCATGAAGGATAACTTCCTAATAGGTAAGTGAATATACATCCTAATGCTTAACTAAACATCTCTAAAAGATAGAGAAAAAGATTGCAAATAAACGTGCAAGAGGAACCTAGAAGAACTATACAACTATTAAACTAGTTCCTAAGAGTTATACCTCTAAGAGTTAGCTTTAGAATTCTATTTACAGTACTAAGACAAGGTATACATTTAATTAAAATAAATTGAGAGGCAAATGTCCTAAAGTTTCTAAGAAACACATGGTATCGTACTCCTATAATTAATCGATTCAAGTGACAAAGGAGAAACATGCTTTTAAACACGACAAGATCGAAACTTGATAATTAAGTGAGTATTGCATCAAATTAGATATGGACATATAAAAGTCATTAACTTATTCAAAATAAATGATCTCAAACAAAATGTACAAGAAAAATCATGGTTAAAACAAAACTATACGCAAAACAAAGTCAAAACGATCTATCGTCGCTCTAAGGGTTAGTTGTCATGATACCCTAATCATATGACTCAATTATGGGTTTTAAACCAAGGTGTCAACTACCTAAACATGTAAGCATATTATTCAAAAGGATAGTTGAGGGTTAGAAATAAAATTAGGCACCGTATGCAAAAGATCGATTCCTAACTTGGTGAAATAGCGAGCAATTATACATCTTTGTGTTTGCACAAAAGAAAAATCGGATAAATACCTAAAAAGATCTAAAAAATTATGAGAAAAATATATGAAAGCTCCTAATACATCATAGAATCAAAATGTTATTTTTAGGAATTTTTTGTTGTTAAGAAACGATCAAAAATTGCATCTATATGCGAAGTATTATAGGAAAAATCGTCTCTAAACATGTTAGCAAAAACAATTAAAACGAGATCGAAATTTAATTAAAAAAAAGTCCAAAAAAAATGTGATAAAATTCTAAAAGTCCTAAAGTATCAGGAACTTATTTATTCGGATTTTTATTGTCGAGAAACGATCGAAAACCACATCGAAATGTGCATGGTATCATGGAATAAATCGTTTCTAACATATTGTAAAAAAAGTCAATTAAAAACTAATGGAAATTAATTATAAAAATTCACAAAAAATACCAAAAATATCGTAAGACATTAAAATTTCTGAAACTTATTTTATAAATTTTTTTCAAGTCGATCGAATCGAAATTGGAAGTAAAATTGCACTTGTATTAAGGTTTTTTGCAATATAGGAACAGGGGGTGTAACACTGAATTTCAGGATGAACTAAATCTAGTTATAACATGCATCTTGGGCCAAAACTGGGGTATACGGATTGCCAAACGCACCTAAGCCTGGTCCAGAATTACACTAAACCCTTTTGTCCCAAAAAAATAACCTTCCAGAATTCCCTTTTTTTTGTTGTCACGTTTTTAATCATGTGGTGCATATATTTTATCAATTGGTCATCATTGTTTAAGTGATTCAGCTATAACTGATTAATTCAAATGAAATTTAACAAAAACAAAAAACAAAAAAAATACTAAATTCTGATTGGATGATTATGAATAAACAAGTGCCAGTGCAAAACCGCCACGCCTAGGGCTGGCATGGTCATCACCGGAACTACACCGGTCGAACGTCTTCTCCGGCAGTTTCGTCACCGGCAACTAACCGTAATCTGCAGAAATGGAAGAGGATACCATCGTTCCACTCGGTTTTTAACAAGGATACCAAATCCGACCTCCATTGTACTAAACTCTCATTCTATCAAAGATAAACATTCACATGAATAACCAGATCTGGCGACAGAGGTCCAGCGTCCACGACCATCAGTTAATCCTTCTAGCTCGAAACTCTGAGAAATAAACTCGATTCGTGATTGAATCTTGGAGAAGAAGATGAGGAATGCACCGAATCAGAATTTTCTTTGATGGATCAATGGAGTTCCCATATCTCCTCCTAATTCGAGAAGAAGGTTATGGTTTCATGTAAGGTTGTTAGAGAAGAGCGTGAAGGTAATGGTTAGTATGCAACGATGGTTAAATGATGGAAGAAGAGAAAAAATAATGAAGTTTTTATTTTCTGTTATACTTTTTGAGAGAGGTTGGTGGTTCTTGTTATTATGAGAGGAAAGAGGATCGGTGGTGGTGGTTGAAGAAGGTGACAGTGAGGAAGAAGAAAGAGTTAGGTTGTTGCAGTTGTCGACGGAGGAGAAAGAAGGTTGTTATGGAGGAAAGTGGTGGACGTAGAAAATCAAGAAGGAGGTTGGTTGAAGTTTCTTGTTATTAGCTATGCTGATGAGTAAAGTTGGTTACGGGTTTACGGCGGAGGGAGGTGGCGGTGAATGGAGGAAGAGAGAGCGAGAGTGAAGAGGAAATTCAGTTATGGTGAGTGGTTAGAGGAGTCAAGGATGTTAGAGAAGTTACAAGTTGTTATGATTGAAGAATGATGGCAGTCAGAGAGAGAGAAGAAGAATGGAGTGTTGGTGAATCGTTGTTAGCGCGTGCGGAAGAAAGGGAGGGTGATTTGTCCATTCTGTTATTTTTAGTCAGTCTCCTCCATGAAGCTTGTGTGCATGACGTATTGTTAGGCCAAATCCAGTAAAAAAAAACTTTGCAACCAGCTTGTATCACAACTTTATAACCAAAGATAAACGGTAACATTGGCCTGATACATAAGAACCAGCCAAATATTATGTTTGATCCATGGTCAAATACTCGACTTCTTGGTTTAATAACTTCTGATTTAAGTTATCTCGTGCAAAGATTCCAAGATCAAAGTCGTAGATGAGACTTGTACGAACAACTTTCATGTTGAAAACTTTTCGATTCGATGTCCATAGCATGATTTAAATCGATCCCGGAGATTAGAAATCATAATTGACAAAATACCGGCAATGTCGGCAAAAGTTTACCGAATGTTTTCCTTGGACTTTACAGCCTTATAACTCTCGATCCGCGACCCGAACGGGTTCGAACTCTTCTGCAAAATTGTACATTGCCGCAAGATGAACAACTCTGTAGTTTAACATTTTTCGATACAGAGTCGATAGCCATGAGATAATTGAAACCAAAGTCGTCAACTTGACCACATTGACAAACGCTTCAAAATATTTCTAAGTGTTGAATGTTAAAACATGATAAATTCATAACTTCCAAGCTTCGTAACTTTCAATATGACTCCCAAAACGAAACAATTTCTGAATGAAACTTGTAGAAGATATAACAAACTTCAACTCTCATGTTTAGAGTTTTTCCATGCGGCGGTTGAATCAATGAGAAATCAGCCTCGAACATGCGCACAACAACTGTTTGAATATCGTAAACATGATGAATTCTTATTTTCCGACCTATGTAACTTTCGATCTGAGTCCCGAATGAATTTGATTCCTTCAACAAAGTTGTAGACTACCGCGAGAAGAAAAACTTTCTTTTTAAGTGTTTTCTGAAATAGAGTCACGAACTATATGAAAATCGAACCTGAATTCGTCGATCTGACCACACAGTAAATACTTAAAAATTTCACTAAGTGTTGGACTTTGCACACGTGATGAATTTATAAATTTCGAGCTTCGTAACTTTTGATCCGAGTCCCAAATTGACTCGATCTCTTCAGCAGAGTTGTGCATTGTCGCGAGATAAACAACTTTGATTTTGAACTCGACGCAAAGCGATACCTCGAAACACGTGTAAAATACCTCTGAAGTCGATCACTTGAACATGTTGAAAAACACTCCAAATTTCACTAAGTATGAACTTCAAAAGTTATGAACATTAAACTTCGGAGCCTCATAACTTGAAATCCGGGCATTTTTGGAGAAATCTTCACAAGGAAAATTTTGGAGTACGAAATGCGCTCTTTCCAACGATTATCAGTTCACAAACTTTCGACCACAGACGAGTGAGATAGAGAATCGACAATATGGCTCCGGGAACAAAATTCTCAAAACTTAGAAAAAATATTTATGTCCAAGATTACTTAAAATGCAAGAAATCTCGTTTTCACTCGATTCTTCCGACTTTTATCAACAAATAGTCACATCTTCTTAGATAACGACTTTTGACAATAATTTTGACCAAAAGTTCGCCTGGTCAAACTTTGACTTTTTGTTGACTTATCAATACACACACTCAAATATGTTTTTATCCGACTGTTCTTGATTTTCTGATGGATCGCGTGGATCGATAAGCCATATAGAGAAGCTTCAAGACTCACAGAATACCATAGAATCATTTCGGGATCAAATACTCGATCAATATCCACACAACAGAAGTTTAGAACCTCAAAACCTCGATTCTCATGAGATAGTCAGGACCCTTAGACATACACATCTTGCACATTGAGATGACGCTTGAAATAACTAAACCTCGGACATTCAGCTTTTGGGAACCAAACCCCTTCTTCAGAATTGTACACTCTCACTTAATTAGAAAAATTAGATCTCATGGTTAATGCGTGAATGATATGTATGCAATGCACCTATTGATTAAGTGTAAGCCAATTAATTATTAAAAAATGAAGAGGAAGAATTTTGGGGTGCAACAGCGGATACCTGCGGGTAAAAACCGTCACAGATATGATGGTTTAATGGATATCCACAAGTAAAATAAACGCATATTTAGTTACACGTTTACTTACGGATACGGATATGACGGTTTAATGGGTATCCACATGTAAAATAAACGGATATTTAGTCACACGTTTACTTACGGATATGGATACGGATATGACGGTTTAATGGGTATCCACATGTAAAATAAACGGATATTTAGTCACACGTTTACTTACGGATATGGATTTGATGGTACCCGTACCCGCAGGTATCCATATCCGTTAATAACTAGGAAAAAATACTTAAATATTAATTGGTTTGATAAAAATTATTATTATTATTATTATTATTATTATTATTATTATTGTTATTATTTTGTTAATGTGGTATTATTATTATTATTATTATTATTATTATTATTATTATTATTATTATTATTATTATTTTGATAGAAGAAGAAATAAAATAAATATGATTTATTTTTGTTATTATGCATTATGTGTTAAATTTGAAAATAATTGTTTGTCTTCAAAAATGATTTAAAAAGTTAGTCATTTAGATATATTTTTTAAAATATATATTTATATAATAGTATCTATGAATATCCATAAATATCCACGGATATCCATCTAACGGATACCCGCACGGATATGGGACCGGTACGGGTATCATATTTACTAAATAGGGCAGGTAGTGGGAGATTAATGCCTGTATCCATGGATATCCATTGTCATCCCTAATTTTGCTACCATGGATAGCATGAATAGAAAAATTAAACCTACTACCCCATTATTATATTCCAAAAATACCCATGAAGTTATTTACTCAAAATTTTAACTTTAAAAAAAAATTATTGTTACCAAATTTATAAAAAATCAAATTTCTGGTATCTCAAACCAAATTTCCAGTACTTTTTTTGGCATATACTGGAAATTCTTTGTATTTTACAAAATTTCCGATATCTATGTACTGGATATTTCCAAATTTCCGGTGCAATCTACCAGAAATTTAAAAAATCCGGTATATTTTAGGAAAAAATTTATCCATACCGGAAATATCCCAAATTTCCGATATAAAAGCAATACCGGAAATTTTATATTTCCGGTATATTTTATTCAAGTTTAAGTTTATACGTTTAAAAAACAATAAAAATTAAGTCAAAATATTACCGGAAATTTCAAATTTCCGGTATATCAAAAAATACCAGAAATTTAAAATTCCTGATTATCTTTGTACTGAAGCCATACCGAAAATTTGAAATATCTTGTATTTTTTCGGTACCGGATTTTAAAATTTTATGATATATGTTCTACATACCTAATATTTAAAATTTCAGGTAAAGATTTTAATTGATTATGCATTCCAGAAATTTAAAATATTCGATACCGAAAATTTGGAATTTCCAGTATAAAATATGTGACACGGTAAAAATAGTAAACATTACAAAATTTCTAGTATTCCCTACGAAATTTCCGGTATATACCAAAAATCACTAAATATTCAGTATTTTCTAGAGATATTTTAGTAAAAATACCATATTTGGAGGTGCCAAATATAACTGTGGGTAGCATGTGCCAAGTAAAAACACCATATTTAGGACACGAAACACGAGTATGGTGGAGACTTTTATCTTATACTAGAATTTATTGACAAATTCATTGTTACATATCAAAACCTTATCATCTTTTCTGTTTCAATACTACAATCATTAAGCTTCTTTAACAATCTCTTGGAAAAATGCTATCCCTTGTCTCCATGCCTTGAATGTCTTTAACAAGTGACCAACTTTCATAGCGCAAACTTCATCGACAAATAGTGTCATTTATCTTAATTAAAGAAAAAAGATTATAATATTGATGAACATGAAGTCCTACTTACACACCTCTATTAATAAACTGGAACACATACAAATAAATTGATGCAATGACAAAATTTACAAAGAAAATAAACTGCAACACTGTTGGTAGACCTCTTATTTGAATTAATTGTCATTTAACTATCAGTTTTATTATAATTGATAATTAATTAAGCCAGTTATGTCTGATTATATTTTCAGAATAAATAGGGAAAATGGAGGAAATAGTTATCATGAAGTTATTGAGTGATTGGTGAGAGAGACCCAACTCTTTCACTTGGGAAAGGAATGACTCTAGAACCTTAAGAGAATATATATATCCTAGTGTTATTATGTGTAATTTGAGTGTAATTGTACTGTAATTCTGTTTATATCAGTAAATATCAGAAATAAACACTGCAAGAATATATTGATGAAATGAAAAAATATACAAAACATGAGGGACATAAACCTAACTAACTCACTAGGTCAAAATAATATTTCATATATACATATAGAATAAAAGAATTGCTTGCAATAAACGAGCACTGCGTAAATGGTTGAATAATGCGGTATTCTTGGCAACAGGTTTCATTGCTTTTTTCCAAACCTGGCCAGCACACTCATTGTGGTCGACTGTGAGCAAGTTGCAGGGATCCCCTGGCTGAGTATTACTCTGCATGTGTTTAGTCTCAATCTTGAACGTTTCCTTAAATTTTAAGTTCTAACAACCAGGCGGTACATTCTTCAAGAAGTTGGAATTTCTGACGAGAAGCTATGTTGTAGATAACCCGCATCTTTTTGTGAAATTCGGCTGCATCTTCTTTGCATTTATATGAGCCTGCACATGTACATTGCTCGGCCAAATGTGCAGCTTTCACCTCGTTGCACCTGACACACACCAGATCTTGCTCGTGGTAGTTTCGCTCCCTTTGTCGTGCAATCAGAAGAAGAGCCTTCTCCATCTCCTCACGGTCATAAGGCTGACCACATTGGGGTACGGCACAATGCCACTCTTCGGTCAGTAAAGTCGGATCGCGGCACAAGTCCAAATCTCTGCAGTCATTGCAATAGCTGACCCAGAAAAATAAAACAGCTTATGTGATTATCGAAGGGTTAATATGAAGGAATGACAAGGATCATGAAACTCTTTATTATTCATTTGATAACCAAAACCTATAATTTTTTACCTGCAGATGACATTGGGTAATATGAAGGATTGACAAGGATCGTGAAACTCTGCTTCTGGAGCAAACTCCCTGACGCGAACAAATTTTAACAAATTTTTCCTCATGACCTGCCAGTGAAAAACACAATCAGAAGTCAGAACCATCACTTGGTTCTCCATATATAAGATAAACAGCCAGGGAAAATATAAGCCTTTCACTTAAACTATTAAGGCAATGCATAACTAGCTACATCACTCCTACTTATTACTTAGTTGAGCTGGCGGTTAGGAACCAAACAAAGCTCAAATTCAGTTTTCTTGTTGATATTCCAATCAACATGTCTTAATCTATTAAAAAATATTATTTGGGGTGAAATCTCTTCTATGTGATCAAAGGAATTGACAGTGAATCCTATGACTTTCCTTCTAATACATGGTAATTGCTTTCAAGGGCTAGATAGATGCTGCAAGTGAATCAAAAGTACAGAAAGGGTCAGCTCCTTTCACTTCGTTCTCTCGCTCTCTCTATCTCTTTCTATTTTTCGTAGAGAAAGATGGCACACTTGAACTTGACTGATTTTTTTAGTAAAAAATAATAATCAGAAATCATCCATCTCATAAGCTTTTCAAAGCACATTCTAAACAAACGAAGTTAAGTATGATATCAACAGTGTGCAGTACCTCTTTGTAACACCGAAGTATTATCTATCATCACAACAATGAAACAAAGGTAATATAAACATGAGGTATTGTAATGCCAAAATATCTCAGTTACTTTTCCAATCAGGATTGTATCATTAATAATGCATCTAGCCAATACGTTATAGGTGTCGGTCTAAGTTCTAAATAACCCCAAAAAAGGTGGCATAAGAAAACAGGTAACGTGTCAAAAATTCACCAAAGAACTTGCTTATGAAACCTTGTCAAATTCTAAAACAAGAATCAAACAGCTATCAATAACACAAATAGAATAATCTCTTTGATACAGATTTCAGTTAAGATGAATCTACGCTATAAAAGTACATGCATATTACAAACAAATAATGTTATAGATTTCTATACATACAAATATTCCAACATAAGACCGTAGGCTTTAGAACTAAAAGTATATATAATACATCAAAAATAAGTAATGGTGTAGATTGTAATATCTACTTTATAATTTTATTTAAGGTGTTATCTGTAAATAGAGTTTCCAATTCGGGAAAAGTTTTATTTAATATTTAGGATTTTATTCAAATTTTGAATTATCTTTGTTAAAGTTGGTATTTGTGTTGTTGGAGTTTGTTTAAAGTCTCACATTGTTTAGGTTCCCGGGCTGTCAAATATATAAATATGTGAGGGCAACCTCACCCTTTGAGCTAGCTTTTCGGGTTGAGATCTAAGCATATTTAACATGGTATCAGAGCCGAGTTAAGGACTGCAATGTGGGCATTTGACTCATACCCACGCTAGGCGTGAGGGTGGGTGTTAAAGTTGGTATTTATGTTGTTAGAGTTTGTTTAAAGTCCCACATTACTTAGGTTCCCGGACTGTCAAATGTATAAATATGTGAGGGCAACCTCACTCTTTGAGCTAGTTTTTCGGGTTGAGATCCAAGCATATTTAACAATCTTATTCTAGCTTAGAATAGGAATAGATATTAGATTTTTGCCTTTACTAGGGTTTGTAATTAGGCCTTCAGTGTAAATTTTTAGACACTTTTGAAGATTATATGATATTTAAATTTCCTAAGAAAATATCTAAGTTTGAGCTAGAGGTGTATTCCACACCTAAAGGGTTCTTTAGATGAGTCCTTCCAAGAAGAGTACTCTTGGATTACATGTTCTACATCAAATAGTAGCTGTTAAACAATGCAATCTCAATGGGAAAACAAGTCTTACAAAAACATCATGCTGCACACTTTGGTCGAGGGCAAGGACAGCACAGACATGCTTGATAAACTCCAAGGCTGCATCCCCCCTAGGTTGATCACCCATAAGTTGTGGAAGGCCGGATGATGTACTCTGGTCGGTTTCTGATCTACCCACCCCCTTCATATGAAGAACAATATCACGAACAACTCCAAGGAGTTTGTCAGTGAAATAAGAGCTAATCTGTTGAGTAGAATTCAAAATGTAAGAATTAAATAATAATTCAAATAAAAAAACCATGTCACTTCAATTCCTTATGCTATCATTGTGATACCTGCTCTTTAATATATTCAGTTATTTCTGATTCGAAAACCTCTGCAGCTCCAATATTAATTGATGGGGTGCAGGAGTCTCCATTCTGCGCGGAAGCCCTGATTGCTGATTGTTTTCGTGTATAGCTCCAAGGAATATACATGAATTGAGAAACTATGAACACATAATGGTCCTGTAGAAAACCAAAAAAAAAACGCAGAGATGAAGCAAAATAGTGCTAGTTGAATGAATAACCTTTGAAATCCATTGAGTGGATCTTCCCATTGCATTTAGTTCTTTATTCAAGTTAAAATTCATACTAGGTAACTCACTTGGATTTTTTTCGGCAAGTATTCAGCGATATTCCAACTGGATATTATGTCAACTTGAGATTCATCATTCATAGCTTCGTCGGATTTTGCTGGTATTCCACCATAGTTATACTACAAGAGAAAAAACACAATAGTTTAAGAAATATATTATTGCATGTCAGTTTGATGTAAATAATGGAAAACTCAAATGATCACAAGATTGCATAACTTAATCTGAAGAAACTACATTAAATATTATTAGGAGTATACGGTAAAATATTGATGTTCACAATGAATTAGATGCATTCATCAATTTGGTCACCAACATAGGGCATTTAATAATATAGTCATCAAATGCTTAACATTATATAAAATATTTTCAGAGCAATATAAAATATTTTATACTACCTTAAATTTTTTTGAAAATATAACAACTATTAGCAGAAGCCATGGTATAAAAACCTACCATCAAATTTTTATATTAATCTCACAGAAGAAACTTTCCTTTCTCTTGATGAAAGATCGATCGGTCAAGAAACTCAGTGACACATTTTGGCATATTAACCCTTGTCCTTGAGGTGAATATACTTCTAAAAACTTATATTATAAGAAAAATTATCTATTCACCTCAAATTATTGAATTTACTAGCTCAAATCTGTTCTCATTTATAATTATTTGTTGATGACAAACAACTCCAGAGACCATTCACATAATCTTTAGAACTAATTTGAAGAACCTAAATATTATCTTGCAACCAAAAACCAACAGGAAAAACAAATCAAAACCAAACCTGGTCCATGAATAGTAATGAGCACCAGAACTGTTGTGGCTCAAGCTCAATCCACTCGAATAGGTCTCTGCAAAATATGCAATAAAAAGAGTTAATAGAGCAAGATGAATCACTTTTAAAGTATAAAATGAATTTGGTTAAAAGAAAAAAGAACAAGGCTTGCGATTTTTTCACCACAATTTATGTTATTCAATTAAAAAATGTATATTTTCCATGCCCAAATGAAGTTGTTGACAAAATTTCAACCTTCTGTCATCCTTGGGTTAAATTTGCCCAAAGATTATAAAAAATTAAAGAATAAGAGAAATAATTTATAACTTTTTTATGGCTTCTGCAAGACTGACCTAGATTGTATAGTTTTTAACAAACTATCACAGTATGCTTTGGCTGTAGACAAATCATATTTTCCGGTGTCAATAATAATCTTGGAGAAGTTAGCAAATACAATGGTCGCGCCCAACTTGCGGAACTCTGCCAACAACAATGCGAAGACCTTTTGCATGACCTATAAATATCAATGCAATCAAAAGAGATGCAGTACAATTAATAAGGATGCTTAACAAAAATATAAATCCCATTAAAGTTAATTAATCCAGGTCAACAGGAAGAGGTAAGAAAACGCTCTACCATCTCAGAGCATCATACCATATGTTTTAACGAATAATTGTTTACCTTGTGGAGTAGCTGGTGAAGAGCAGGATCATGAAGCTTTGATTGAGGGCTGTGATGTGGAAGAAATGCAGTAAATATACAAATAGAATAGAAGATGGTTGTAAGCAATTGAGGTTGGTAAAAACCTGCAAATCCATCTATACAGATGTTGCAATATTGCATCAGCATAAACATTTCCAGATGTGACTGCATCTGCAAGGCACCTCTGGACCAAATGTTTTAGGACTCGAAAGGCATGTGCGCATGAAGTTGACTCATCAAAGCCATTCATGGGAAATGCTTCAGAATCAAATTCATGATCAAATCCTAACAAAGCACCTCCTTCCATATCATTAACTTGGTTGCATTTTAAAAGGGCATCTACAGCCAGGTGGTGTATCTGCAAATAAATAAATAATAATAAATAACTCTCCATTGAGTTTTAGAAGTATGACTAAATTGGTGAAAGAAATTTCAAACTATCGAACCTTTAGCTCTATGGTAACTTTTCTATAAGCTCCAGGAAACGTACAAACGGGTTGTTGCACCTATTTTCAAATAGCATGGCAATCAATTTCAGAGTAACAGGCACGGGCAAGCTAAATCATCACATACAAACTAAAAATAAAGGGAATTATTCTCTGTTGATTTTGTGGCAAGTTTAACCACGTATACTACGAATCTGCATACCTTTTGAATAATTAATATGATCACTGTGTCACAAAGTGGATAATTGCATTATTATCAAATTGTAACTAGAACTAGTGAATGTCTCCTCATGGACCAGTAGCTTTTTAATAAAATAAGAATAATTTAACTTTTACCTTTTATTCCTCAGCTCTAAGCTGGTATATATAGTAGTAATACAATAATGATAATTAATTCTCTCTTTAATAGAGAATAAAGAAGAATAAAAGACAATAAATAGAAATAATAAAAAGGGAAATAAGATATTTTCCAACACCCCCTCTCAAGTTGGTGCATAGATATCTATCGTGCCCAACTTGTCTATCAAATGTTCAAAGGTTGGTCTTGTCAAACTTTTGGTTAGGATATCCGCAGTTTGCTGATTTGAAGTCACAAAAGGGAGACATATGATTCCAGCATCTAACTTCTCTTTTATGAAGTGTCGATCAATCTCAATATGTTTGGTTCTGTCATGTTGAACTGGGTTATGAGCTATGTTAATGGCAGCTTTACTGTCATAGTATAATTTTAATGGAAGCTCAATTTTCATCTTAAGTTCTTCTAATACTCTAAGGATCCATAATCCTTCACAAATACCTTAGACATAGCTCTAAACTCGGCTTCCGCACTACTTCTTGCTATAACTCCTTGTTTCTTACTCCTCCATGTCACAAGATTACCCCAAACATAGGTACAATATCCAGAAGTCGATCTTCTATCTGTGACTGGACCTGCCCAATCAGCATCGGTGAAGATTGTCAAAACAGTTATTGTCTTTATGTATTTTAGGAAGGTTTATATTTGCAGTAATTTTGTAACAACTGTATATCTTGCTAATTATTAGGTTTATTTATTTAGGATCAATCCCATAATCACAAGGATTTGTTTCCTTAGAACTAGCTGTCCAATTCCCTAAAATAGACTACAAGCTCATGTATATATACAGGTCCAGTGACCTCATAATAAGATAACAACAATATTATTTCTTCTAAATTTGATATGGTATCGAGCTCCCGATCCTTGGGAGTCTCGACCGTGTATAAACCCTAAGTTGCGCCTTCATTCGCACTACCTTTATACCTTGTCGCCGATTTCATTGCAAGAACCTTCTATCTTGATCGCTTTTGGTCATGGTGAGATTGTGGATCCTATTCGAAGCGGGGACAGATCCCGATCGCTAGAGAATGCGAATGTTCATTCGCTTATCGGTTAAATGGGAAGAATTTTCTCAAATGGTCTCAACTTATTAGGACCATCTTGAAAGGAAAAGGAAAGGTCATCCACCTAACGATAGTGCACCGATGAAACAGATCCCAACTTCAAATCATGGGAAGAAAAAGACTCCATGATCATGGCGTGGTGGAATTCAATGGTCCCAAATTAGTGATACCGCATGTTTCTTAAATTAGCAAAGGAAATTTGGGAGGCGAGAACAAACGTATTTTAAGGCCAAGGATGCTGCCCAAATTTATGATGTAAAGTGTGGCCAAGCAGAGAGCAGATCATTACGAATATGCTAATCAACTCAAGTCTCTATGGATGGAATTGGACCACTATCGAGTTATAAAAGCAAAATGTTCGAAGACTCAGATCCTTAAGGAGTGTATTGAACAAGATAGAGTCTATGATATTTTGGTAGGCCTAAATCCGAATATGACCAAGTCCGAATCCAAATCCAGGAAAAGAGGAAGTCTCGGGACTTAATGAAGTGGTAGCCATTATCCGGAGTGAAGAAAGCGAAGAGGATTGATGCTCGAGACCTCAATAACGAAAGTTCGGCAATGATAGAAGGAGGAACAATCATGGTTGCTAACCAAAGGAGAAGCGGGGTTCCCAACATGGAGAAAAACATGAGGATATCCGGTGTACCCATAACAAGCCGCATCACACAAGGAGAAGTCTGGAAATTACATGGAAACCCCAAGAGAATGGGGGCGAAAGGTCCTCCCAAAAAGGAGGGCAAGCAAGCACACATCAGTCATGGACAAAGTGAAGGATCCGCCAAATCATGAAGAGATAAAGCGGTAAGATCCTTCCTTAGTAAATTGGAGAAGCCTACAGGTACATGCTCCTTAACATATTCTGGTAAGTTTCCACTTTCTTTTGGGCTTAATGTTTCAGATACACCATTTACACATTACTGGATATTAGACTCTGGAGCCACTGACCATATGACCCCTCTACCCAAATATTTCTCCACATATTCCCCATGTCCTAGCAGCAAGAAAATTTCCACAGCAGATGGAACTCTTATGACTGCAACAGGACAAGGAGAGGTCCAAATAAACTCATCCATAACATTAAAAAATGTCCTTTGTGCATGTTCATAGGAACGAAAGGAGGAAATTGGACCCTAGGGCTGTCAAATGTGTATTCTTAGGGTACTCTACCACACAAAAAGGATACAAATGTTTTCACCCCCTATCAAAAAAATTCTATGTGTCAAGAGATGTCACCTTCAACGAGAGAGCTACTTTGGGCAGCCTCATCTTCGGGGAGAATGTAAGAGGAAGATGAGACTCTCATGCTTCAAATATGACATTTGGACTGAAATTGGGACAAATGGCATTGTTGTCCCCGCGAGAGAACAGAGGACTGCACTTGAACCAACAGAGAACACACACTTGAAACAACAGCAGGACCTGCACCTACACATACGAACACCGCACCTAATGGTGGAAAATTTGGGAAAAATCTGTATATTCAAGGAGAGAAAAGGCCATTCTAGAATCGCAATGTCCAAGAGTCCACCCATCATCATTGCATGAGGTAACACTTGAATCCTATAAATTTCAATGATTCTAATGAGTTTGTTTTGAAAATTTAGAAGCACGAGATGGACCAAAATCTAGACCTACCCATTGCCCTTAGAAAGGAACGGAGCATGCACCCAACAACCACTTTACCCACTATCAAATTTCTTATCCTTTGAAAAATTTCACCTACCCATAAAACCTTCCTCACAAACCTCAACTCCACACACACACCTTCTCTATATCAAGCATTATCTAATATGAAATGGAAACAAGCCATGGATGTGGAAATGGGCGTTAAGCAAGAATAGAACATGGGAACTTGTCACCCTACCAATTGGAAAAAAAGAGGATGCAAGTGGGTATATCTGATGAAAGCTGGTGATGGGACCATTGAACGTTACAAGGCAAGATTAGTGGCCAAAGGCTTCACTCAAACCTATGGAATTGATTACTTGAAACATTTTCCCGGTTGCTAAGATGAACACGGTCGAGTAATATTGTCATTAGCAAATTATGGTTGGGACACCAATTCGATGTGAAGAATGCTTTTTACATGGAGACCTTGAAGAAGAAATATACATGGAGTTGCCCGTTACAATGGACAGGTTGCTCTGGAACTATTTGTAAGCTAAGAAAGGCTCTATATGGTGAAACAATCCCAAGAGTGGTTTGGAAGATTCACCAAGGTTATGTTAGTGCGGCTACAAACAGCCAAGGGATCACACATTATTTATCAAACATTCAGTTTCAGGGGGGGTAACAATTTTATTGGTGTACGTAGATGATATTATAGTAAGTGGGGATGACAAAAAGGAGCAACAAATGTTAAGTGAATGCCTTGCCACGGAATTCGAGATCAAGACATTAGGGAGACTTAAATATTTTTTGGGAATCGAAGTGGCCCATTCCAAGAAAGGAATCTTCATATCTCAACAAAAGTATATTACTGACTTGCTTAAAGAAACAGGTAAGACAGCCTGTAGACCAGCAAGTACACCAGTTGATCCAAATATAAAGTTGGGAAGTGCGGAGGAGGATAGTGCAGTGGACAAGGAAATGTATCAAAGACTTGTGGGAAGACTTATTTACTTATCTCACACTAGACCAGACATTGCTTTTGATGTAAGTCTAGTCAGCCAATTTATGCACCAACCAAAGGAAGCACATTTACAAGCTGCTCTTAGAATTGTCCGATTTGAAAGGACCCGGGAAGAGGATTTTGTTCAAACGAAACAAGAGTGTAAGTCTTGAAGCATATACGGATGCGGACTATGCGGGTCGATGGTAGATAGGAGATCAACTCGGATCGCACCTTCCTTGGTGGAAACCTCGTGACTTGGAAGAGCAAAAGCAGTGTAGTAGCTAGATCGAGCGACGAATTTCGAGCAATGGCCCAAGGAATATGTGAACTTCTATGGTTGAAGATTATATTGGAAGACTTGAAGATAAGATGGGATGAACCTATGAGGTTATATTGTGACAACAAATCTGCAATTAGTATAGCCCACAACCGTGCGCATGATAGAACTAAACATATCGAGGTTGTGAGACACTTTATCAAGGAAAAACTAGGCATGGCATGATTTGCACACCATATGTATCCACTCGAAATCAACTTGCGACATACTCACCAAGGTGAGCTTAACTTTGAAAGAATTATATCCAAGGGAATGGAAAACACCTTTTCACCACGAGGGGAATGTCAAAATTGTCTTTATGTATTTTAGGAAGGTTTATATTTGCGATGATTCATAATGTATATCTTGCTAATTATTAGGTTTATTTATTTAGAATCAATCCCATAATCACAAGGATTTGTTTCCTTAGAACTAGCTGTCCAATTCCCTAAAATAGACTACAAGCTCATGTATATATACAGATCCAGTGACCTCATAATAAGATAACAACAATATTATTTCTTCTAAATTTGATAAAGATAGACACATTTCTTTGAATAGTTTTCTTAAAATGTAAGCCTTTACCAGGACTTCCCTTCAAATATCTCAGTATCCTGTAGACTGCCTCAAGATGTTCCTCGTAAAGAGAATGCATAAACTGACTTACTACACTAACTGAGAAAGCAATATCAAGTCGAGTGTGTGCCAAATAAATCAGTTTTCCAACCAATCTCTGATATCTTCCGGTATCAACCGGAACATTTCCTTCTCCCCAAAGTTTAGCATTAGGATCCATAGTCTAGAATGTATTTCTGCTGTGAAACCACAATATCATTCTTTGACCGAGCAACCTCCATACCAAGAAAATATCTCATGGATCCTAAGTCCTTGATCTCAAAGTCTACTGCTAGTTTCTCTTTTACTCTAGCCATTTCAACTGTATCGTCTCCAGTAAGGACAATATCATCAACATATACAATCAGGACAGCAAATTTTCCATCTTGAGAGAACTTTGTGAACAAGGTGTGATCAGCCTGTCCTTGAATGTACCCTTGTTTCTTCATGGACTGAGTGAATTTTTCAAACCAAACTCTAGGGGACTGTTTTAGTCCATACAAAGACTTATTTAGTTTGCATACATTTAATCCAAATTTGTTTTCAAAGCCAGGAGGAATGTCCATGTATACTTCTTCTAGATCGCCATTAAGAAATGCATTCTTAACATCTAACTGATGTAGGGGCCAATCCAGGTTAGCGGCAAGAGATAAAAGAATTTGTAAGGAATTTTGAATATTGAGTATGTTTCCTTAACAGCTTCCCATACATCCTTTACAGAAGGCAAAAAACATGTAAGGCTTACCTATTCCAATTTCCATTGAGCTTACCAACCATGCAATAATCAAGGGATTTTCAGATTTCCATTGTTTGTAAAGAGGGTCTCCTCCGGCCGGTTCAGCTACTGCTCCTGTTAAAAAACCAAGCTTCCCTTTGCTATCCAAAACCAAGCGAACTGTTTGGGCCCATTCATTATAGTTATTCCCATTCATCTTAGGAATATTGACCTTGAGGGAATATGAGGAACCCTCTTGGTCATTGCCGCCTATATTGAAGTAGCTGCCATTGTTTATGACCGACAACGACTCGTCGTCGTTACCGCGACCACCACCGTCACCGCGGCCACCACCATCACCGCGCCCACCACCGTTACCGCGTCCACCGCCGTCATTATTGGATCTGGTGTAGGCGAACCCTAGAGTAGGCCAACTGGTGTTGCAATTCGCCATAGGGAGTTAAACGGGTATGTGAATCGGGTCAGGTAAGAAAACGGGTCGAACAAAAAAAATTTACGCCCTGAACCCCACTAGTTGTGGAAGCTTTACAGTAAACCCTAACACAGAACTCTTGATACCATATTGAATGGAATGGTAAAAAACTGTCATCTTTTATTCCTCAGCTCTAGGCTGGTATATATAGTAGTAATACAATAATGATAATTAATTCTCTCTTTAATAGAGAATAAAGAAGAATAAAAGACAATAAACAGAAATAATAAAAAAGAAAATAAGATATTTTCCAACAACTTATTTAGTTCTTAAGCCATAGCAATTGCTTATACTTTGGAATAAAAATGAGTAAAATTCCTAAAAGCTACATGGCATAGTGGAACCCACTTAATGGTGAGATAAGAACAGAGTGGGTTACACCCTTGAACATGTCCTTATAAGTGGGGACAATCCTCACCCTACAAACCGGTTTTGTAAGGTTGAGTTAGGTCAAACCACATTTCTTAACAATAATAATAACAAACAATATCAATTGCTTAAAAAGGCAGAACAATCAAGCTCTGCATGAAAATATTAAAGGCCAGCAAAAAGTTGGGTCATAAAACAAACCTCATCTAAAAAACAATTCTCTTCCCCATTGTTGCCTCCCAAATCTGGAAAACCATCATCAGATATCCAAAGTACCTAGATTATGAAAATCTCATTAAGACATTGTTCAAAAAAATGGGGTTGTAATGAATTTTTTTATGTTTGGGTTTGATGCTATACTATAGTAAAAGATACACACATACTGGCGTAATGGGGCAGTAAGTTTCAGTTGATAATATTCAGATTCAAGATCACAAAATCATATTAAAACAAGAACCTGTTGATTATCACGCAGTGCTCTAGAAAAGAAGGTATCAACTGTAAACATAAGCCAGTCAAATGCAAAGTTCCCCAGAGGTACCTGCAAAAGAAATTCAAATACATAAGCAGAAGCTGATGAAAATATATACGAGATTATTTGATGATTGTATACAAACATATAATACATAAGCTGAACATGAAATGGAATCAAAAATTCAGAAGTTAGAAAGACTACAGCTAAAAATTTGTTTATCTAAGGAAACTAAATCGTATGACAAAAAGACTAAAATACAATCAACAATCTTTTTCAAACTAGAGCATATATCAAACTAGGGCATACATGTCACATGCATACAAACTGAAATTTTGGCATTAAAATAACCACTTTGGTGGAACTAACTTATTTTATTCAGTGAAGTGTTCATAAATTTAAATCTTTTAATAATTTATCCTAATTTTTTGTAGTTTTCCCAAGTATATGCTGCTAAAGATTTGGAGTACTTACATGGGCATATCTTGATAAAGCAATTCTCTCATTGAGCCACTGGACTGATGCTGCACATCGTTGCATTCCAAGTTTCGCAGCAACTTGTTGCCATCCAAGAATCTAAAAAGCAAAAATTTGTATTAGAAAGCATTATAAGATATTGACATACAAACAAGCTTGATATGGACCAGCAGTTTCAAAGTAGTTTACCTGATACTGACTATCACGTGCATTAGAAGGAATACTCAGGCATGGAAAATCATCTAGAGCTCGAATGCCCTGTTTTAATAGTTGAACATCAGGGCATTCAATGACAGCAACCATAGGCCCGTGATGTTCACTCCTATGACCATGGTAAACAGAGAAGGACAAAATATTTCAGTGTAAAGGATGAAAATAGAACATTGATTTTTATATTTATAACACAACATGTAGATATGATGAACTTCTTTGGTACTAAATGGTAGTATAAATATGGAATCTAATGGTCAAATTCAAGTTCAAAACAAAAATACAACTAGGTTATCTAAATAAGTTCAGAATCGCTCTTTCATTTAAATTCACAGACAACATTTAAGGTTTGGCTTTTAATTAAAGTATTTTTAATGGTCAAAGTCAAGTTCAAAACAGAAATACTACTAGGTTATCTAAATAAGTTCAGAATCACCTCAACTTGGTAATCGGCTTGCAGCATTTTTTACCATCTAACTGAATACATTTATTAGAATTGAGAACATTGCACTTTACCAATCCTGACACTGTCTAAATGACATGTGCATTTCCTTTTATTTTATATATAAAAAAATCAGTTCCTCTGTCAAGTACACTCACCTCCCCTTTAAAGAGGAGAGGGGGGTGTAATATCTCCATCAAATTATATGAGATGAGTGTCATAAAGCATAAAACAGAGAAAGGGAGTGCAATTTTCCCATTAGATTAGAATTAGAAAAATACTACAGTATATTAAGGACCTCCTGTGAGGAATAAAGCTGCTGCTTAACATAAACTTTGTGCATCGACGTTGCTTTCTTATGGTAATAAACTTTCTTTCTCATGTAAATTATAATAAACTTCACAAAACAATAATTATAGTGCATATGATTAACCTTATTTGCATTAAGCAGCTAAAAGCATCTACATAAAATGGAACGGTGTGGTCGCATATGTTTTAAAGAAAACCTAAGTTGTGTTACTTTCTTGAATATCAGGATCAAAAACATTCTGTGCTTCACAGAGAATTATAGCAAATTAAGATATAAAAAACATAGAATTATAGCAAACTAACATAAAATAAAAATAAAACCTGTGATCATTTATTGCGCTTTGCAATACTGCTTCGGCATCCTTGACAAGTGCAACATATTCCACCTGAATGTAGGATGAAATTGTACACATGAACATGAAAATAGGTAAATAAATAGACACTTAAGTGAATACTTTCTTTTTTATGAATAATATCTAAAGACATGATACTAGGACCCATTACAGTGAAAGAAAATTATGATAAGAGAAATGTGGCATTTACATTAAAATTAATGCCATTCCCCAAAGCTGGCTCAATAGACAAAGCTCTGCAAGCATCACGGAATTGTCTTTCGAGAAAAATTGGTGATATGTCCTTGTTTTGGTAAGGATTAACTACCACAAAAGTTATTGCCTGTGACCCAGGAAAATATCCAACATATATAGCACGTCCCTCTGAGATGCTGAAATTAATAAAAGAATGGTGAATATTTATAGAAGCACAAGAAAGACATGAAATCTACCTTCAAAGCAAATGAGGCTTAAATTTTAACCAAAAAACTTAGTGACATAAATAATTGAGAATAACACTGTAGACATTAGGGTTTACTTACCTGTGGTATAAGTAAAAAAAAGGTATTGATTGTTCAAGATAAGCACATTCAGTTGTGGTCTTCATGTGCAATTCACTCAAATTCCATGGCTCTTGTATGCTACGTTTTTTAGCAGTTTTATCCACCTTACAAACACAACCAAGTTGGACTATAGCGTTGAACTCTAGTGACACCTTAGTTTCATATATTCCCTGGCATAAAAATTGCATCCTCCAATTTAAATTACCAATCATATATATTTGACAGAATGGAAGTAAAACTGGTAATATAGATCTGAGGTACCAAAGTAATCTAAATGAAAGCAGGCATAAAAATACTAATATGTGAAGCATGCATTTTGTTACAACTGATGTAAATAGGTATCTGTGTATAATAGTATCATGTAATTTGTTTAAGTTTAGAAAGAAAAACTGTTATAATGATTTGATAGCCTCTTCAAAAATTTGATATTGAGAATGCTTTCCTACATGGTAATCTCAATGGAGTTAATATGGAGCAAAGCTTCCTGAATTTGTTACTCAAAGGGGGTCTTCATGGCTCTATATATGGTAATATCCCCGGGCTTGGTTCAGCAGATTTAGACATGTTGTTGAGCAATGTGGTCGTATTTGAAGTGATACATATTCATTGGGGGCAATCTTATATCCTAGAAAGTGAGAAGCATAAACTCGTTCACAAGGTCAATTGCAAATGCAAAATATTGAGTCATGGTATTGGCTGCTTGTGAGTTCATATGGTAATTTGACCCATCTCCAGTGAGTACCCACAGCGGGTAAGGTAAAAACCCACATAAATGGGTTTGGGCACAGGCTCGGGTAATTACTCATTTAAATTAGCGGATATGGGTGCGGGTATGGGCCCCTTGGTACCCAGCCCGCCCCATACCCGCATAGTATATATATATTTATATACTTTAATTTATATTATTATATTAAAATAAGTATATCAATTTTAGAAAATACATCAATGTTAAACCATTACATATGTAACATAAGTGTTCGTTTATTCTATAATTCAGCAATAAGTTGTTTGAAAACATTTAAACTTTCTTAAAAACTTAAAATGATATGATATATTATAGTTGATATATTTATTTTTATTAGAAATGCGGGTAACGGGCACGGGTATGGGTACTTACATACCCAGAAGGCACGGGTATGGGCGTTAAAGTTGTTACCCAAGCAGGTATGGGCCCGGATACGGAGATTTTTTCAACCTGCGGGTATGGGGATGGGTACTATAGTACCCTACCCATACCCTTTCCCATTACCATCCCTAACTCAATGTGGTACTCCTAACATACATATAATTATATAAGCTTGGAGTAATGATTCAGATTTGAAAGAACAACCATATGACCCAATCACATAATACATCGTTTACAAACCTCAGAAGTATCCCTTTGCACATTAACACAGTAATATCAATCTTCAATAGGCTCAAAAAGTTGATACTGAAATTGTTGGTTCATATTTTATATTGCAGATTTTATCAGTCAATTATGAACAAGTTTCACAATAACAAAATGAAAAACTATATACAATCGCTAATCAAAAAAAGTTAAATCTGTATCAAAATGAAAGAGACTTTGAATCCGGATAAGTTTTAGAGTGAAGAGGGCATATTAACCTCCTTGACATATTCAAAAAAGAAACTGTTAAGAGGAATTTGTTGAAAATATATTCTGAACTTTGTATTTATTGTATAGGTATATTTATTTTTTAGTAAGTATTGCTTTGAGCATATATATAATTGACTCTACTTTGTAGTTCAAATTCAGTTTCACCATATTCCTTTCTATTGTTCTCGCATTCAACAGAATCATTTATCTGATGTCAAAATAATGGCCTCTAGAAGAGACTACTTGTAACCCTCACCCTCAAAAACAACAAATAATTAAGACATCCATATTATGTGATGAACTCTAACTATTAGTTAGAGTGAGAATGCTGGCATATCATATCACAAAATTATAAGTGATGCAACAAATTGTCCACGTAGAAAAGAAGTATACACACACACAAAAATAAATAAATATTGATGATCAGTAAGTGTGCGGACCTCAACATCAGGATCTGCTAGAAGAGCGGCAAGTTTTTTGCTTTCTTCTTTATATTGTACTTCATTAATTGTGACCTGCAAAATTTTCAAATCAATATTAATACCTTCACCTGAGAAAACATAACAAATAAATCATCATAAAATCTTTTTAAAAGGGGTAGGCGGGGCCACCAGTACCTCATACAGGTTATAGCTATGTCTTCCATGAGGAAGAGTCTTGTTGACACGTTTGCCGGAAAATTCTTCGGTTGGTGATCTAGAGTTAAGGTAAAAGACTCTAGGAACAGACATAGGAATCTTGAGCATAATCCCGTCAACAACAACCCAAGCAAAAAATTGGCCAGCTTGCGTACTGTAGACCAGTTGTATAATCTGAATCACACAAATATTAAAATAGGGAAATTACAAAATCTTAAGTAATGATGGAAAAATGACTATTGCAAAATTAATAATTACCTGCCAGTGGCACCTTGTTAAGGCTACCTCGTGTCTTCTAAAATATGAACTGACATTATTTTTGCCGTGATTCAACTTACCACTGGTTTGTTCAAGACTGCCATTTAAATGGTCAGTTCTCTTTGAATTCTCCAATCTGAGAAAATCAAAGATCATCTTTAATACCAGTCAGTAATATAAGTAGCATGTGTATATGTAAATCACATTCATGCGCACTGAGATATCTATCATGACTTTAAGATTGTCATCCAGTAAAAAATGTTCAATGAATAGGACAAAGAATGACTGGCAGATCACTTGTAAAGTCAGTAACACACACAAAGTTTTGTCCTTTTTCCCTTTTGCTTATGCCACCTTGAAAGAAAACTGTGTAGCCATTCATGATTATCCCATTTTGATTTCTCCAAAAACAGGAAATAATAAGTACACAATTCTTACGATGCACACAGGAGACTTTGATATTATACTTACTCTGAAACAAAGTAGATGCCCAATATATATGGTAACACAAACTTGATATTGACCAAAAGACATGTTTGAGCTATTGTCTCTTCCCTTATTGCTTATCAATTTTTTTATTCATCGAGGAAAAGTTAAAACATCTAGAAGACGTTTACTTAAAATTATCATTTTATTTCTCTTACAAACAACCTGTGATTATCTTTTGGGACTTGCCCATTGAATGAGAGCCATTCCAAAGAACTTCCTACATATTGATCCAAAAACTTTAAAATTTAAGTAGCAAAGAGTACATTACCTCTGCTTCTTTCTCATTCCCAGCATATTTTTCCACTTTCTCTTTTTCATTTGAAGCCATCCTTGATAATCTACAGTTCTGTCAATATCTTCACATGATATTTCATTTTGTTGTGAAAGTGGATGAACTAAGTTACTCCTGTCAATAGGTTGTTGCTCTGAATCTTCTTGACCATTGAATTTCTCTGAATGTTGTTCATTGTTAGCTTCATAATGCCGTATAATTGGTCTAGGTCCTGTAGAACTCCTGCCCTTGTTTCCAAAGTCCTCCAAGTCATTAACACTCTCATCAACCATAATGTCGTGGACACCTTTAGAATCATTATGTTTTTTTGAGCTCTCGTTTTTAATCATTGACTTAAAGGTATCATCTATTTTTCTTTGGCGAAACTTGTCCTCCTTCTCACGGACCTTCTTATACAACCAATCAGGATGAACAACCCTAGGGACAGGATTTGCAACCTGCAAGCATTAAACTCTTGTTTGTAAAACATTAGAGCAGACAAAAACGAATATTTTGAAATTCAGAGAAAGGATTAAAAAACCTTTTGCATTGCAGCAGGAATAGTGATAATTTTTTGAATTGCAGAACTAAGCCGCTGCTTGTAATAGGACCAGTCAATTATAGAGCGAATACCAACGTCTGATGAGACCTTGCACCATTTTCGGACATAGAACTTCATTACTTCTGCAAAAAGTTTGCATGCACTTTCTTATTTGAAATGTAAACAATAAAAAATTGATATTTGTTCCTTAAAAAACAACCAAGTTACCAGCATCAGTTTGAAATATTGCCACAGGAACAGCACGCTCACTTACAGGTGTTCCCTGCAAGGAAAATGGTCTTTAGATGATAGTCATTAAGCAACAAACAAGCAGATTATTTGGATGAATGAAACAAATGTGATTCATGAACAAGGTTGTCAAAATCGGGATCTCGCATAAGATCGGGAGGGAATAGTAAAATCTTAAAACATAAGATCGGAACTAAAATCGGAATATCCTACTCCATTATTTTTGTAAGATCGAGAGTGGGTAGCAACATCGTAAAACTAAGATCATAACAAAAATCGTAAGATACTACTAAAACATTAAATAATATTGCATATTTGATATATTTCTACTAGATAGAGTTTAAGATACTGCATTGTCGGTATAAAACAATTTTACACATACAACCAATCAAAACTATTACATTTACCATGTCATTTCAGTATTATAAAATTAAAATTGGGATTTATTGTGATGCATGTCACTCATTGGTTGACAGTGTAAAAATATTTCACTGTCACTGCATTTCCTTTTTTCTCCTACTAGATATTATCGTAGGTAAGTGTATCCGTGGGAAAATGGACGCCACTGAACCATAATTGTTGCGCCTATGTATCTTGTCATCCTTATCGACCTGTAATGGCGGTGGCCGGAAAATGGTCGATCGTGGCCGGAACTGGCAAGATTGCACATAATCAATGCTTTTACCAGTTTTTACAATTTGACTACAACACACGATTCTACTTAAGATCTAGATCGTTGGGGGTGAGTGAGATCGTAAGGTTTTAAGATTTAAATCGAGATTTTAATAACCATGTTCATGAAATTTTCAAATATTCATAGATCACACCTTAGGTTCACTTGCTACTATGTATTGACATCGAAGACCTTTATCTTTGACCATTGTATCACCAAGAAAATCAGCAAGACGTTTAGCAGTGGTAACAGCACAGGACTTCTGCTGACCATATTCAGCTAAAGACTTGCTCATGGTACTTGATTCTGAAATATAATCAAGCAACTCGCTATCTGCAATATCTTTTCCTTGGGTCTGTGTAACAGGAAGAATTCAACTAATTAAAATGTGAAAAACATATATATCAAAGTGCCTAATACTACAATTAAAATAGACTTTGAGCCATTGACTTTAGCATACATCAAGAAGATCAAGCCAGCGATTTGCCACTATAGCGACTTCTGAATAGCATTCCTTTAAGGTTGAGCCGTGAAGAAAATTGTCAAAAAGCTCAGCCTGTTGAAAAACAACAATTTCAACTAATCACTCTAACTTTGCATTAAGAACATAGCAACCATTAAAAAGACCCTGAACATTGAACTACAACTTTGATGCTACAATTTAGAAAGAAATAAAAAATTATGCAAACTATGAAAAGAAAAGGAATAGTTTATGCAACGAGTTTGGAACTGCTAATTCTAAAAATTATAGTTAGTATATTTCTAACTACCAATACCTTTCCACGCTGGAAAAGAAATACTGCAAGTAGTTAATAAATATGAATGCTTCTGCTTTAACTAGTTATCCTCCTTGTAGTGAAAGGGCAATAATCAAATCTTATTGTATGGATCGCACTTGAAGTTACTTTATTAAAATACCTGGAAAACTTTGATTAGCTTCAGTTCACCTCTGCGCTTGATCTCAAAACCTTTGAGCTCTGCAAGAGTTCCATCATCATTAAAAACAGCGTATCGCTTCTTAATTAAAATTCCTTCCTCCTTGGAAGCAGGTATGATCATTGCCTACACCAAAGCAAACCATACAAGTCATTTAAATATAGTGAAACACGGGATAAAATTTTAATACCAATTTGCCGCTCCATTTACCTTGTATGGTCCATCCACCTCAAATTCAATAGAGCATTCACTATGAGTTGTATAAGTTTTCCTATTTGGATCTGTGAGTGTCTGTCAGGAAATTGGAAATAGAGAGAATTATGTAATCACTTGTTAAAGCAAGGTACTGAAGACTACTCAGGGTAAAACAAAGAAGCGGAAGCACTCGAATCATATTGTGAATTGAACCATCTACGACTAAAATTACAAGCTCACCTGGTACTGATCGTTTGTATTATTTATTGCCACGTCAACATTAAGCATAACACAGGGGTATGAGATTGTCAGCTTCCTTTTTGAGTCTCTGAAATGCATCAAAAATGAGTAAGCATGATATCTAACAGTAGCATTTGAAATTGTTGAAAACTAGAAATAAAGAAAAACTTTGTGAAAGATAGGCAGAGTGAAATGCAAGATGAAGCACAATTAACTACAGCCTACGCCTTTAATTAAGAAGTTTATAGACATATAACTGAATAGCAAATTTAGAAGTTAATAGACATATAACTGAATAGCAAATTTAGAAGTTAATAGACATATAACTGAATAGCAAATTTAGAAGTTAATAGATATATAACGAAATTGCAAATTTAGTCAACAAAAATAACTAATAGCAAATATCGTATTATATGTAAAAATAAAGTGATGAAGTACCACCAAATAATTTTTCAACCGTCTTAGAATCTAGAAATTAATATATTATGTTGAAGTATCTTAGTTTATCTCGAAGGATCAGTTTGTAATCTTAGAGTATCTTAGATTATCTCATAAGATTAATTTTAATTACTTAATGGGACAAGGTTCGGTTGTTGTTGTTGTTGTTGGTTTTGTAGTTATTATCATGATTTCTTTATGGACTTCCCTATTTATTTAGAATTAGAATATAGGTATGCATAAACAGCTTTGAATATAGGTATGCATAAACAGACACATAATACGTAACTTAGAACTTACATTGTTTTAAAAGTGAAATTTTCTGGAAATGATCCAGGAAGGCAACACCAGATACCATCAGTGTCTAGTTCAAGTGGTTTTCCTATTTTCTCTACCAGCAAACGGGCATTCTGAATTATTTTAGCACCAGTATATGTGACAACACCAGCCATTTCCATGGAGTACCATCTTGCACCCCTGGAACAAAAACATTGATGCACGAGATGATCAAGAAGAGAAAATAGCAAATGTTATTGAATGAATCCCAATGATGAAACTTCAAAAACATATGGAGGTCAATGTACTCACTTTCGCATTACGTATCCATAAAAGGAATTAAGAATACACTTGTGAGCAAGTTGCAATGAATCATAAAGCACTACCATGTCCTGATGCATAAAACAAACAAATATGAAATCCCAACACCGTAATATATTGCTAACAGCAAGTTGAGTAAATTGTGAATGAACCAACAAGCCTGTTAATATAACAATTCATACTTGTGCTTCCTGGATCTTCATAGAATTTCCACTGGCCTTGGCATCTGATAGTTTTCCTTTCCAAACCTTGTTAAGGCCTTTATATTCATATCTCCTATCCCGGAAACTTGAACCAGATAGCACAAAACATTGCCTTAGTACTACAACCAACCAAAAAATAGTGCAAGACAAACTTAAGGGATTCTTAAAAGGGTCAGTCAATCCAATTTAAAACTATGAGCTGTATATTAAATATGCCTTGCGGATTATAAACATCTATGGACATCTGCTTTGACTAGATATTCCAATGATCAGTTTTTATTCAGTTCAATGATCTTAACTCACCTGCGAACAGTGTCAACATAAAATGGATTTTCACGCATGCAGATTCCAGCTTCACGGAGTTCAGTAACTGGTTTGTCAAGTACCCGTTTATATGCCTGAGGAAACCATTATGGTTTAGTATGCCATAGATTATTTAAAGAGAATTCAATAAATCAACCATAACCTTTTGGCAGTATTTCTTTAAACGCTCTTTTAGTCTTAATTGTTGCTCAGCTTTGGGCAGGTCAAGAAACGATTTTGTTGACCTTTCATTTACTCCATCGACAAACTCTGACTCAATTTGCTTCTTTAGATGATAATAGTCACTGAAAAGATTTAAAAAATACCCTTGTTAGTCATTTATTTAACTTTTCACAGATTTGAGCAAAACAATCTGCAGTGCAGCAACTGCAACATTAACATAAAAAGGAAATTACACCTTTTCTTTGCAGTGAATGTTTCTCCACGCCAAACCCATTCAAGCTTGCGCAGACAAGTCTTTCCGGGGCGGTTAAAGTCGCATGCAGTGCAAATCTCGTCCGTAACAATTGATGGAGGCTGCAATCATGAAAAAAATCACTTAGGCCTTAGGTTATGGGAGATTTATATTAATTGGAAATTCAAAATCCAAGATCAAAACTCATAGTGTAGTGAAACGAAACAGGCAGAAAACATACATATCTTTCAATTATCCCCTAACATTTCACATCAAATATTTATCACATTAAACTTTGGGAATTTCTTAATGCACCCTATGGTTTTCTAGCGCACCTCGTGAAATTCCAAATATACTCCCAAATTCCGGAAATACGTTTCCTGACGCACCCCACACACACATAATTCATTCGTTTTTGAACCACGCCCCAATTATAAGAATAAATTTATTCCCGGAAAGTCTCCGGATATGTATTTCCAAAATATATTTATCCATTCTGTAGTTACTAAGTGGCGTCAGTTTTAAGTGATTTTAGCATATACATAATTTTACCTATTAGTATTATGACAAAAAATGTGCATTTTTCCAACTCTTTTTTTTATTTATGTTGAGGTTATGAAGTGAGTAAATAAGTTACAATTTACAAATACACTATAATATTATCTTTGTTTTTATTATAAAAGTTTACAATTTACAAATACACTATAATATTATCTTTGTTTTTATTATAAAAGTTTACAATTTACAAATACACTATAATATTATCTTTGTTTTTATTATAAAAGTTTACAATTTACAAATACACTATAATATTATCTTTGTTTTTATTATAAATCATTTTTTTTAAATTATACATTTTTAAAAATATCAATGAAATATATTTCATCTTTAAGAATGTTAAGTACACTTCCGGAATCTGTTTCTCATGCATGCATATTCAGGATTTTTCTTTTCCTCATTTCTGAATAAACTTAGGGTGCGCCTCAATTACGGCGTGTTTTGTTGTGAAAAAGATGCTTACAGAAATACATTTCCGAAATTTGAAGGATATTTTTGGATTTTCATTGGGTGTTTTTCTATCCTATAGGATGTAGTAAGAAATCCTCTAAACTTTTGGCTACAAAATGGTAACATGATAATCACTAACGTTTTACTTGATATGCTTATGACATCCTTGTACTTGATGAAAACTGTTGAAGTTATCAGATATCTTATACTCCCTCCGTATCAATTTATAAACAAAAACTAATATTTCACACAAAGTTTAAATTTTTATGTCTTTTTTGAAATATATTTCATGGGAAGATGTAAAAACAATTTTAATTGATTGTTGTTTATTGAAAAAATGAGTAAGTAACCAAATTAAATGCAATTTGCATTTAATTTTACCTTGGAATAGATGAATTTTTAAGAATAAAATGATTAAATGAAATAAAGTTGATGTTTTTTTTCTTATAATTTGTAACAAGTGCTTTTTGCTTATAATTTGATATGGAAACACCCACGGACCCACCTATAGTGTGGAGGTATATGCTGGGAAGAATAGAAGGATAGAAGAGAATTAACTTTCTGGGATGTGCTTCTCTATTAAGCTGGTATTTTATAGCAATTAACCAACTGAAGTTGGTTAATTGGGAGTGAAAGGTATATAAAAAGGTATAGTGTTTCTTTAATTTTCTTCTTTCCTTCATCTTCCCTGTCTTCTTAGTTCTTTCAGTAGGTGAGCATCTTTTGCAACCTTGTTTGGATTTTTCCGACAGTGAACAAGCCTGTCGATTTGTTTTCCAGTCGGTTAGACGAGTTCTTTCTATTCATCTGGTTTGTGACTGATTTAATGACATCATCACTGGTTACATGCACATTCGATCTGAAGCATTGAATGGACTGGTCAATGGTCTGGTTCCAGATTGAACTGGTTTGACCAATCAGTCCGGTCTGGTTCCAAATTGAACCGGTTTGACCGATCAGTCCGGCCTGGTTCCAGATTGAACCGGTTTGACCAATCAGTCCGGTCTGGTTCCAGATTGAACAGGTTTGACCGATCAGTCTGGCCTAGTTCCTGAATGAACCGGTTTGACCAATCAGTCCAAACTGGTTAAAACAATGCTGGAATGTGTTAGTGTTGTGAGTCCCTGACTAGAGATATGTCCTAGGTAGTTCTTATAAGGTTTCAACAGTCCTCATTTGATAAGCCTTTTTTTGAGGTTGGGGTAGGTCATAAGCTTGTGATCTCATAATGAAGAGGAAGACACTATATACACAATTTAAAGGTGACATCGAAAATGAATAAAACCCATTATTTATAAGGAGGTCGGGAAATGGAAAGAGACCAATATGAACCTAGGAAACAATGATCATCCTATGACTTAACAAAAACAATCAGCAAATGAAATTCAAAATACACACAACTATTATTTCCAAACAGACTCACACTCGCAAGATTTTGAGATTGAAGGAAACAATATCAAGTTATTTTGGAAAGAACTTCACATTGAAATATATTTGAGTTTTAGATGGACCTAACCTGGTTTGTAAGATTAAGAATGCTACTCTTTATAAATCTTATCCAGACTCTATCTTTAGTCTATGTGAGACTTGGTTTCTCCAATCAAATATGATGGAGATAGAAAGAGGCCAAATAATAGATTTCTTGTGCAAAAACCTTGACTATTTCCTACGAGAAAGTGTGCCGGGTTCTGCAATATGTTGTCAACTAGAGGTTACAAAGATGGGAAGCCTCTGAGTCGACATACCAGTTTTGCAACTTCGGAGATGGTTTAGTTAAGTATTGGTTAAGAAAGCTTGAGGAAGGTAATTGAGTATGCTCGGTCCTTGAGACCAAGCAACCGATGTAATTGTTAAGACACAAATTGTTAAAACACAAACTGCTATTGTTGCTGAAATTGTTGAGTTAAGACTTGATGCTGCTGATGAAACTGTTGAAGAAGTACTTAAACAATTGTCACCGACGTTGTGAGGGAGGAAGAGACTATTGGTGCTGCTGGTAGGGTTTGGACGATAAAGAAGTTATAGCAAACTGAGGCACCATGGGTTCATGACCAAAGCAGCTGGAATGTGCATGCGGGCAACCAATAAGATGATGCAGAATAAAATAAAGTGGAACTGAAGAAAATCAAAAGAATCACAACACAACCAAGTGAGAAGGTTCAGATCTTGATGCTCCCAACAGAGTGTGACCCCTAATACATATGCTCTTAACAAATTTTCATTGGAAAAACATATTAAGCATGAATATTCTGCTGAAGACCAATATTATATATAAAAATATCATAATACCTGAAGTCGGTTTGTTAAAATTATGTTTGGATACATCGCAGCTACATCCAAATGATAAATGAGGGGGCATTCATCACGTATTGGTGCATCTCGTAATTTTACAAGCTGCGTGCATAGAAAAATAGGTAAGTAACCATACATGAAAAATTAACCAGCCAAAATTCATAATCAGTACCTTTTCCATGATAGCATCCTTCACTTCATCATAATTTGAGACAGATTCTAAATCCATCTTACCCTCTACTCTTATAGCATATTGTAGATCTCGGTCAAGATTGTTGATCAATTGCTGGAACAACATACAGTTAGTGACACATTCTTAAAGAAAGTATAATAAAGCATGAATTTAGAGTTTAGGTATTTATTAGGGTGTGGATGGAGTAGAAATTGGTCTCTGCCCCACCCTTCCGGCACAAACATGATTTTTTCCTATTTTGCCAAGAAAATAACTAGAATTGGAAGGAGTAACAGCTAAATATATGAAAAATGAACAGTATGTTCTATGATAGAAGGAGTGCAGTCACTAGTAAAGTTATTAAAGATGGAAACAACAAACCTCAAAGGCAGATGGCTCGAGTGTAAAATTACATGGAATATCAGATCTAAATACACCACTTTCTAGGCATTCAACATGGCCACCTATGTACGTCTCACTCTCAAGAAGATGATTCTTATAAAACTTCTCCGGATCAGATTGGTGCTTGTTAGGACAGATAACATTAGCCTCGTATGACTGTAACAGAAGTGGAAATAAATAAAAGAGAAACTAGAGGCCTTGAAATGGGAAAAATAAGAAACATGGAGAGAGAGAGAGAGAGAGAGAGAGAGAGAGAGAGAGAGATTCAACTTCAATTAAAAACATGAATAAGAGCACACCTGGACCATAAGCAACATTTCACAGAGGGTCCCGCTGCCTTTGCGCAAAACCTCATCCGGTGACATGGGAATGATAGTGGCAAGAGAGAAAATAAAGGGATGAACATAAGTTGTATATAGGTAATACGTTGACACTGCATCAGAAACAGAATAGGAGGCCATCATCTGCAATAACAATTCAAATCAAAGAAAAAAATAAGTAAAATGAACAAGATACCTCATGAGAATCGTGATCAACCAAATGCACAACTTTATAGATTGAAAACTCCAACAATGTTATAGCATACCCTAAGGAAAAAACAATGCTCGCTATCAACAATAAAAAGTCTAAACAGTTCCTTAAATCTTCGTAGACAAATAAATACAAATGGTATTCCTGTTTTACTTTTCTTTTTTGACATTAAAGTGGATCTTGTCATTTTAAATTTTAAAAAAGAAAACAGTCATTAAACTACAGCACCACCATTAATTAGGAATGAGGATAGAAAACATAACCCCAAAGTTGAGCACTATATATGTCAGAACCCACAAAGACCTCAGGTTAGCAGAAGACAATTTTTAAGTAAAATAGTTCATATAAATGGTAAAATTGGAATAAAAAAGGGTTATACCAAAAGTTGGCATCCCATTAATTCATATTTCATATATAGAGATAAATAAACCAATTATTTGAGTGAGTAAAATTCCAAAAACTATAAATAAAATAGTTTAGATGAAGGGCAAAATTGGAAGGAAAAAAGGTACACCAAGAGTTTATATCCCTATTATATAGAGCGTAGAAAAATAGTTTAGGTGAAGGGTTAAAAGCTGGTATGCATTCTCCTTTATAGATAGTATAGATTAATTAACTCCTAGTGTAAGAGGAAATAAGGGCGGCTTGGTGGTAAGGGTGGCAGAGTTATGGAACTGAGTGATAAGGAAATTGAGGGTTCATGCTCCACCTCCAACATTAAAAATAATAATAATAATAATAACATTTGCTGTTTAAGCATAATCATAAAGGTCGTGCAAACAATTAAAAAAAAAACATTCAAATAAGCACATCCATTTATATTCAACATTTTACCAAAACTCAAAAAAAAAAAAACTGACTGTTCACAATGCTCTACTGCTAGTCCCCCACACCAAACCAATATAACAAATAAAAGAGACGTCTCTTAGATCACTCTACCTGAGGCTTTTCCTTTGCAAAGCGTACCATGTCCTCAGGGTTCACCTCCTCTGGATCATATCCCAACTTGGCTTTCGTTACAGCCTAAATAAAACATAGAAAATAATCAAAATATCACATGGAGAAAGGACAGAATTGGTTAAACAGAAATTAATGAGTACATGACTTAAACTTAATTTCATATAACATGCAAGGAGACCATTCAATTTAACTTAAAACAAGTTTATCTCAAACATAGTAAATATAAATGTTGTAAATAACTTCAAAATCTTAGCAAATAGATGAATATGTAGCTAAGTAGGTAACTAGTTATCCAGATATGTTTATGTCATTGAGCATATTGGATGAGTAGTATGCATAACCTTATTAAGGTAGAGAATAGAAAGAAAGGCAAACAGACTTGAGCCAAGTAAAGTGTATTAAAAGATGGAGGGTAAACTCTTCAGCAATAAATCATAAATGCAGGCAAGCTCTCCAATACTCTCTGAGTATCTAACACTGTGCTTCCTTTTAACAAGTCATGGGTAGAGAAACAAAGGGAGCAATAAAGTTATTCTATCTCATATATCAGTGGTATTACAATAAGGTTACTGCTAGCATTATGCATGATTATCAAAGCATGAGGAGTGGAATTAAAATTATCAAATTTGACAAATTAAATAAAATATTCCTAACAGTTCTTATCAATGTTTCAACTTGATAATTATAGAGTTAAACATGTTATTAGTCCTTGTAAAATTAGCAAATCTTGGTTGTGGCACCTGAAAAAACAATTTCTTTTGATTTTAATCCTTCCAAAATTTGAAATATTATTTAAAATCCCTGTAAATCTGTAATATGATAGGGACTTGGGTATTATAGGGTGCTCGTGCTCTGCATCAAATAGTATGGAGTGCTCGGTGGAGTATTGAAGTGGTCTAATTCTTCCCCCTTGATAGCTAGCTTTTAAACGAGGGCTGTCCAAGTGCTTGGATTCTTATCAGTTGGTATTAGGGCTAGCTGTTGACGGATCGGAAAATGCTACCTATGAAAGGGCTGACTGGAAAGATCCATGAAAGCATCGTAAAGTGCAGCAATCAAGACAACAGCTCTCGGGGGCGTCGCTATGATAGGGACTTGGATATTATATTATGGGGTGTTCAAGTCCCACATTGAGTAGTATGGGATGCTTAGTGAAGATTTCAAGTGGCTTGGTTCTTCTCCCTAGATATCTAACTTTTCAGAGAAGGTTTCCAAGTGCTTGGATAAATAAAATGAAAGAATTTTGATTTTGATCCGTGTAAAAAAATATTTGATTTTCATCCCTCTTAAACTTCAAATCACAGTTTTTGGTCCTTAGCTTCCATTTAAGGTTCAAGAAAATAATTCTGTGGAGTGGAGTCACATGCTATCATAACATCACAAAAATTATCAGGTGTCACCTAGAATGATCGGAATCTATTGTGAGACACATAAGCTATAATGCCACATGATGGTAGAAACAAAAAACAACACTTTCAAATTTTAGAGGAATGAAAACCAACGAAAATATTTTACATGGGCCAAAACAAAGTTCATTCGTTTTACAGAGACCAAAACCATATTCAACCATTCTATACATGAGCTTTCAGAGGTAGTTATGATGTCAATTTTACTTTTAATTCTTGTTTGTTAACTTTGTTATATTCATTGTACAATTTATGTAACAAGAAAACATGCAGTGTGTTCCTATACATAAATTAACTGTGTGGATTTTTGTCCATCCTTTTTAGTATAAACTGAGTTCCCGCGAGCAACATCCGAGATTAATCTCTTGACTCAGATATGACAGTGTGGATTGCCAAGCTCTCCTTCAAGAGCTTTAACATTGTTGCAATACGATGGTTAGATTCAAATTTTATCAACCCTTTAACTGATAAACAAAATGTTAAATATATGAATTTACAATGTTGCAATATTTTGGGGGAATCCATATCTAACAATGTCAAACAATTAGAAAGTTTACATGAACGTCAACAAAGGACTCGTTTTCTTTTGGATGAAATGAAAGAAAAAAAATTAGTGTCATAGATAAACATAGTTAAATACAATTAAGAGAATGACCCTAATAATTAATAAAATAAATTACAACAAAAAACTGAGAGCTGGAGAGTATGAGTTTGGTACCTTGAGGCCTTGGCTCCCCTGAGGAAGATAACTGTCACGTTTAACCCATGCAAAGCAATCTAAATGGGGAGCAAATTTAGCACGACATTCCCCTTGATTCATGTCACATTGAAACCCCAGTTCCTGCAAGATCGAATAATAACAGAAAAATGAAAGAAAGAAATAGTGAATTAATTGTTAATAAACTAAAAGGGAAATAGTGGAACTAATATGCTTTAGAATAAGGAGCGAATATAAAAATGAAATTTTAAACATACATGGTTCCTCCCAATTTGTATATGCAAAGAAAGTTACTACACATAAACAACTATTGCACGACAAAGCCCAATTCAAACTCAAATACAATGGGAGTTGATGTTGTCCTTTAAGTTGATATGCTAGTGAAAATGTAATGAAAGAAAGAATTTTATATGCACATGCACTTTACTTATTTACCCACATAAATGAAGCCAGTACTGCCAAAAAAACACAAGGTTAGCAACATACATCACTCATTTTCAACCCATAATGGGCTGCCCGTCGTTCCAGGAATGGCCAGTCAAAGAAATCACCATTATATGTCACATAGATACCAGGTTTCACCTCTTGCATATGAGAAAACCATGTTCTAAGAAGCTCAATCTGCCAAATAATATCCACAAACCCAAGAAAATTAGTAGACCTGAACAAAATAAATATCATTGTTACAAAACAACTGGGGGAACAGATTTTCAGCAGAAAAATAGAATATGATATATAACCATCATCTGTGGGTTCACTTATACCATTACCTCATTTTGAACATTTGTCACCTTAAAACACCCTTCAAACTCTGGTTTTGGAGTGAACTCTAAATCCTCTATATCATCCCCAACACACTGGAAAAACAATTGGAAAACAACACTATTATTTAAGGTCGTCATCAGCCTATGATAATGACTAATGCTTTCAAAATACAGGTGCTCAACATACAACTACAGGATCAATTAACAAGTACTTTTTGATGAAATAGAGCTATATAATTTATTATTGTTCCACTGATTCTCTGGCTACACTTTCTGCATAATTTGGAAGTTAAATGTATGAGGATTAACAATTTATACTTGTACACCCCAAATTTTAAAGAAATCAAAACATTGTATTGAGATCAACCTCAGTGCACCCAAAGCAGGTGTGTTTGGGAATCGTACAACCATTAGAAGGTGAAAAGAAAGAGCAAGCAAAAGATATTGACCATCATAAAACTGAAGATAAGAGACTTCTGATGAAACGTGTATTTTCAGTTTCCTTGGTAAATTGTAATTATAGAACAGTAACAGCAAGAGAGAGATTACTCAAACATTAACAACTTCTATTAACACTTACCTCTCTATTTATGATTAAATACCCTTGCTTATCTACCATATATGAAATCATCATAACCGAATCATAGTCAGCATCAGGAAACTTCAATGGAAGTTTTGTAGTCTCGATGTCAAATGCACAAACACGAACTTCAGCACGCTGCAGAAGATCTGTCCTTCTCTCAAGTGTAACTCCATCAGTGGACACGCCAACATCATACCACAGGCCACACCGTATATCTGGGTCACGTGTGTTTAAGAGTGAAATGATAAAGATAAATGTAACGTGACAATGGAAAATGGGATATTTGAATAGGTACTGTAGACAAGAAGATAGATATAAATATAAAAACTTACCGTTGTCAATAGCAAAGCGAACATGGTAAGGAACGTCATATTCACGAAGATCAATTATGCAATCAAGAAAATCTTGAAGTTTTTGTTCTCTGCTAAGGTTACAGAGTAAAGTTAAAATCTACTAAGAAAATATGCACTAAAAATGAAATTCTACAGTTAAATGAAGTAAACTTCAATCTAAAAATTAACTGTCCCATGAAACTTAATTTACCTTCTCCCCGATAATATGGATTCATAGGCTTCTGCAGCATCAGACTTCGCCTTATTTCTTTCAACAACATGCATCAGGTCACTCTTCACATTCATCAGTTGTTGCACAGTATCAAATGAAATCTTTAAATAAGATTTTCTTAATCCAGACAAATGGTTTTTCTGTTCAGATAAATGAAAATAACTCAGGGTCCATTTATTAGAAGATACAGAGAAGGCATGGACTAATTGAGTGAAGTAAAATGAAAACTTCAATGCTGATTGTGTCGTTAACCATTTTGACTTAAACTTCTTAAACTCCAGAAGGAATTACACTATAAAATCCAAGAAAACAGATTATCAATGCTAAAGTTGTATAAGAGACAAATAAAATTCTTACAAGATCCAGATCTTCCTTTTCTACAATTTTGATATCTGCAATCTGGCCTTCATAACGTCGTCTCAGGTATGCATCAACATCGATCTCCATTTTATTCTATTAAATTTACATAATCACAATTACCATTACCGTTGTGAGAGTGACGGTTGTCACCACAGAATAAACATGGGATCAAAATAAAAGTCACACATAAACAACCTCTACATGCATGGATGTGAATGTGCACACTCACCTTTGTAGCTGCATAGAAATAAGGACGAAATCTGTATTTTGTCTTAAATGAAGACCCATCCTGCAAGCACACTCCAATCAGTAACCTATGTACCAAACCAGGTCCCTCTTTTGGTGGAAAAACTAGTTACAAAGCATTTCAACCGAACAATACCTGTGTGACAAAGTAAAGATCAACGCAACTGTAGGCTTTGCGGGTATCCTCATCTTCATAAGATGACTGCAAAGCATGGTTAAGTGTATATAAGTCTCTTCCACAAAAGTATTACATCAAACAAATTTGTTGTGACTTCAAAATTAAGAACTGGAAAAAAAAAAAAAACATAATGTCTATCCAAGGGAAATATCAGAAAAATGAATTCGCATATAATGTTTCATTTCAATATGAGATTAATTTTGATGCAATGTCAGTGTAAAACTTATTAAAATGTCAGTGTAAAACTTATTAAAATGTCATCCAATCACGTAGTCAAAGACTTGTAAAATTTGTGGTAAGGAAAGTAGATCAGATGGAAAGGAGACAAAGATCTAAAGGTAGAGAAAGACCTAGAAAAACTATAAGGGAAGTTATTAAGAAAGATCTAGAAATTAACGATTTGGAGAGAAACATGGTCCTGAATAAAACATTATAGCAGAAGTTGATCCATGTAGCTGACCCATTATTGGGATAAGGCTTTGTTGTTGTTGTTGTTGTTATTGTCAACCAATCACAGAGTGAATAATGATAAATAGAATTTCACTAATAACTAATTAGTCTTTTCCGACTTTACTAGATAATCCTAGGATACCTCAAGATCATCTAGACTGGAAAATGCAAGAGGTCTGTATTCTGATTCTGAAAGCACATTTAAAGTAAAACAGAGGTAGATGCAATTAAAATCAAATGTTTTTAACCGACCAAGTTATGACTAATTGACGCCATACATAAATAAAAAACTTATATTTCACACTCCCTGCATGTCAATTAAATACTTTAAACATTAGAGCATACTGAGAACCACAAACACAAATATAACTAGTAAATTATGAAGCACGGACGCCGAATAAGACACCGACAATAACTCTTTGGCACCTATATAAATTGAACATAATCACAAGTGTCAAAGAGTCTTTTTTCAAAGGTGTCGGTACTCCAGAGCTAATAAACAATATGTGCAACAATATATGTACAATGTACACAAGCAACAAAAGCATTAAGTAATAAGTAGTTAGTTAAAGTAGTACAACTCTACAACTTATAGAGGAAAAACAAACCTTCTATGAGAAACAATTTCACTCATACTTAAACAATTCTAGCAATAAGTATTTCATCAATTCAATAGCATAACTTAGAGGAAACTGAATTCAACACTACTTTGACTTACAGTTGAAAAGGTGAGTAACCATCCAAGTCGCTTTTCCCCTTCTGAGAAAAGATCAAACCCTAGCTTTGCTTCAAGTTCTTCCTCAGCGCTCTTGATCAATTTCTGCTTCTTTGATGTTCTGTTGTCTCTCCGGTCCCATTTCCGGCCACCGCCGCTCATCGTCGGCGAAGAAATTGAGATCTCGGAGATCTCAGATTACCCTTTCGATTCGAAGTTGATGACTATTGCTACTGCTAAAATCTTGAATAGAAACCCCAACCCTCTTGTGTAATGCTGGTGAAAATTTTCCCGCGCTTTTTCCCTTGCGTTTTTTTTTTTTTTTTTGACGAGTAGTGTAATAGTGTCGTGCCGATTTTTATATACCCTGCGAAATTTCACGTTCTATTTTATTTTAGTTGAAAATGTGATATCAGGTTCCATTTTCTATTTAAATAATATATTACCCTCCAAATTTCCACTTCCTTTTTATTTCCAAAAAACCTTGCGAAATTTTAGATTCCTTTTTTAATTTCCTTTTATATTTCAAAAATTCAGTAAACATATAATTGGGTGACTCATATATATTAAATGGTTCGGTGCGTTCCGATTTTATCTGTATTTTAGTGTGGAGCGGGCCAAAGATTTAGATTCTCACTCTCTGATGTATTTGTCCCGCTCTGTCTTATTTTCTACGTAGATTTTTGCGGACATATGTATTTTCATAAAATTTTGTGTATTTAGATCTGAAATGGATATTTTTAATTTAGCTCTAAAAATTTGATTCAATTCCAAAATACGTATTTTGGGCTTTTACAGTTTTGGACTATTGACTTAGGGACCTAAGACTGTAAATAGAAGGAGTAACTCATATTTTTGCAATCAATTCATTCATTCACAGTATTTGCAGTTGCAAGTGAATAATAAAAAATTTCAAGGTTTATGGACAGAGAAAAACTCTGCAGAAAAATCATTGTTTTCTCCTTCTTTTTTTCATCTTTTTCATCATTATTGTATGGTGAAAACAATCTTGCTCATCAAGATTGATAGAAATTCGTCATAGTATTTGGTGGATTTCCAACATTTGGTATCAAAGTTCTGGTTGAGCGATCAAGGGAAGAAGAAGAAAATTAATGGCGATGAATTATGGAATGATAATTTTCCATAAAATCTTCCAATTCTTAAAGGGTATAACTATGAGAATTGGTGCAAACAGATGAATGTTATACTCTGTTTTCAAAGTCTTTGAGATCTGGATTAGAACCACTTGATGAAAAAGCTTATGAATCGGAAGAGACAAAATACAAAGAATTGAAGAAGATGAATTATAAAGCTCTCTTTATAATTCACCAATGTCTCAGCCCAGACAATTTTGAAAAGGTTAGTGATGTTAAATCTGCAAAAGAAGCTTGAGAAATTCTAAAGAAATCGTTTGGAGGCGCTGAGAATGTGAAAGAGGTGACGTTACAAAAAAGCGTACAAATTGCTTCGGATGGAAGATAGCGAGAGCATATCTGATTTCTTCACTAGGATTATGAATCTAGTGAATCAAATCAAGATTAGTGGGGAGACGTTAACAACAAGAGTTGTTGTTTCGAATATCTTGATATTTTTGGCTTCAAAGTTCGATCATGTGGTAGTTTCCATAGAGGAGTTAAGGGATATGTCAACTTTGTTAAAAGAAAAGCTTCAAGGGATACTTGAATCTCATGAACAAAGAATGGTTAAAAGAGTTGCATGCAAATATAAGAGTGATGTGGCTCTACAGGCTCAATTAGAAAAAATAAGAAAGGTAAAGGAAAATGGTTTGGCAACAAAGGTAGAGATGGCTATAACAATTTGAATGGTATAGAAAACCATCACTAAGAAAACGTGTTTGTTATACCCCAAAATTTGCCCTCCTATTTCTCTAGTCAATCCACATTTCCATACTCAAGAATTCCTCAAGGGTTGACCAGATGAACCCTTTCATAAGCAATCAACCTACAACTAGGATTTTGATTCTCTCAAGTAAAGGATGAGTTCCATTGCCTCAAGTGATCATCATACCTTTTCATATGTCTCAAGGGATCACCATGTCAAGTTTCAAGCCTCACGGCTCAACTTTGCTCAGTTAATTGCTCAGATGGTTGAAAATCAATTGTATTGGACAAAAAGTCAATTGTGGTCAACATACAGTCAAATTTCATCATTTTTTGTCAACATCAAGATTTTGAAGTCACATCCATCATTTGATCAAGGGTTGATCATAATTCATCAAGAAAACTCAAGATTTGATCAAAAGTCAAAGTTTCTAAATTAGGGTTTCTTGATAAAAAGTCAACAGAACTTTGACCAGGCATAACTTTCACATACTTTATCATAAATTTTTCCATCAAAGCTCATTTTGAAGAGAATTCAATTCTCTACAACTTTGTGTCTCACAAGCTTTGGCCAAAAATGCTTTATTTGAAAGTTATGGATCAAGACATTATAAGTCCTTCTAAAAGTCAACAAAAAGTCATCTTTTTTCAAAAGAAGTGTACATGAGCATGAAAACTTCAATGAAGATGAAACCAAAAGTAGTGTTTAGAGGACATCTCGAGATTTCTAAAAAGTCCAAGAACACTTCAAAATGTTGGAAATTGAGCGAGATACAACTTGTGCAAGTTTGGGAAATTTGAAGAAGTGCATGAAGAGAGATACTAAGCAAATTCAATTTTTTTCCAAATGGGCCTAAGTTTTTATGGTTCAAACTTGTTTCTAATATTGTCAAGAACTTCTCAAGCCCATTTTCACGTCATTCCTTCAATTATTTTATTTATTTTGGAAGTTATTCACTTAAATCCAATTTTAATTAAAATAAAATGCCAAAAATCAAATTAATAAATGCAAGGCTGAATATTTATCATTCTTGAGGTCCAAGCAAACACAAATAGTTGGTCAATATCGTGCAAGGCTTGATTGAACAAGATTGAAACAAATTTGGAATCTTTTTGATGCAAATTTGAAAGATTGGAAAATCAAATATTTTCTCATTGAATGCCATATATTTTCCCTATAGATCTTGACCTAATGCAATCCTCTACATAAGCACAAGATATTCAGATCATAAGGACACAAATCCTTGCCTCCATAACCCTAAACAAAGCTCAAAAATTTGTGGCTCTCAAGCTACCTAGCAGGCAAAGGTTTCAGATCAATTCAAGCCATTTGAAGCATTACATTAGCTTCCTAGTGATCCTCTGGTCCGTTCCAGCCATTTACAATCGATCAAAACATCCATAATCCATAAAACACGATCATAGTTTGCACACCTTTTATCCAATTTCGATTTCTATGATTCACGCATATTTAATATAATTTGATTGCGTATTCGTGTTCATGATGTTATTTCGAAGCTTTATGTGTAGTTCAATTCGAGTTTGAGTACAAGAATCATGAGTTACCATTGTTAGGGTTTAGAACTCAGAATTAGGGCTTCATAAATCAGGCAAAATTGGATGAAACTAAGGATACCATCATGTTCAGGAGGTCGATTCCGATCGATCCATGTCCTCACAACTAATTTCTATTTCGTATTTTGAGTTTTGTGTTTTGCAGGAACTATGGCTACGGAAAAGAACTGTCACTATAGGCTATAGTAATAGACATAAATCGTTGGTATAAGTCTGTGTCCCAACAAAGAAGATGAAGGCTTTGGCGCGCGTTTTTAATTTAAATGAATTTCTAGAAAATATTTTCCTATATATATATTTATTGCTTCATTGTTTAAACAGAAAATGCATCCAACACAGATGGCAAAGAAGGTGCGCATGTGAGTGAGGGGTCTTGGGTTCGATCCCTGGTACCCCAAACTATTTTTTTGCACTTTGTCTACTAACCTTTTTTTTTTTCAATTTTCTTCAATTATTTTAATTTCTTTTAAAATATTTTTTAAAATGCTACAAAAATCACAAAAGTATTTTTATTTTCAGAATTAGGTTAGAAAAATTCTTATTTAATTTTTGACACTAAAAATACTTTTTTTCTCTTTATTTAAATTATTTGTTTAATTAACCATTAAATTAACTTTTAATTTGTTTTCTACATTAAAATCAATCCAAAAAATTCACAAAAATATTTTCTTTCTTTTAATTAGGTTCACTAACCCTAAAAACATTTTTACTAATCTTAAAACTCTTTATTACTAACATTTTCTTTTATTTATTCTATTATTTCGTATTTAAATATTAAAAATTGATGTATAGGTTGCAAGGATATTTTTTTAATAATGTAGATTTACTTTCTGCCTTTACTTTCCGCACCTCTATTATGTAACTGCCTCAAAGCCTTATAATAGCGTAGGTTTATTTTCTGCCTTTACTTTCCGCACTATTATAAACTGTATATAATTGCTTAGATGTATGCTAATTAAGGTTTGCATGACAAGATCTAAAATCAACCATTAGATCATTCTAATAATCAAGATAAATATCTGAATCAAATACACTCTATCACACTTGCACTCCCCTTAAGTTATCCTTTCTTGTTGCCTTACGAATAAACAATGGTCATGTCCCTCAAACGTAGGGGTATCATTAGCAAAAGTCCCTCGATTCAAAATCATCACAAAGATCATAGTCCCTCAATGACCCTCGATGTTGCCTACGAATATATGATCCCGTCCCTCGGTTGTTGCCTATGAACAAGTGACGATCATCCATACGAAATTGCTAAGGTATCCTTACAATGTTGCCTTCAATGACCATACGATGACCTTACAATTGTCCCTTCATATCCAACAGATAAAGTTACCTACTAACTAATGATATGGATAGCCTTATCCTAAAGGAGAAGAAAAATAACAAGAACGACCATTCTGAGTAGGTAATAAGACTTTGTTTCTTGCTCCAATCAAACAAATACTTTTCACACCTCACACTTATTTACAAAATACTTTTCAAACACTTTGTATACATTCCAACGAGAATCATTACAAAGTTTAACGTTTTCCAAATGAAATATTTCCAAACACTTCGTATATATTCTTGAGGACTGATACAAGAATCATTATGAAGTCAAAGCGAAATACTTTTCAAAATACTTTTCAAATCACACACACAGAAAGCAATTTTTCAAAAGTGAGCTAAGAAATTAAGAGCCCGTAGATAACTATGGATGGAAAGGGTGCTAACACATTCCCTTTTCATAATTACCTCCCTTACTCAGAATCTAGCAAAGGTTTTTCCTGTTCTTTTCACCTTTCCTTTATTTGATAAAAGAAAAGTTGGTGGCGACTCCTTCTATCCGCAACATTTGCGATAAAACGCAAAACAAACAAGTCAGTTCTATCACCATATTACAATGTTGAATAAGAGAAGACTGTATCAAGGCAACCAGAGAGGTGGTGTTGCAAATAAAGGAAAATGTGATGGTTGAAAACCTGACAAAAGTCACATTCCGTGTTACAATTGTCAGTAGTATGTTCCCTATTCAAGTGATTGTCTGTAAAAGCGAAAGAATCGAGAAAGTGATGCAAAGTTTGCAAAGTATGAAGAAAAGATGTTGTTGATGGTCACAACAAGAGATGAAGAAAAATTCAAGGATCAATGGCACTTGGATTCAGGATGCTCGTCAAACATGTCTGGAAGGAAAGATTGGTTTGTCAACCTAAAACCTTTGATGAAGAACATGGTAAAATTTGCAAATAACAATACTCTTGCAGCTGAAGGTATTGACGATGTTATGATTACGAGGAAAGTTGACAAAAGTCAGTAATATCCAATGTGTTATACATTCCAGACATGAAGAGCAACTTGCTCGACATATGACAGTTGGTTGAAAATAATTACAAAGTGATGGTCAAAGACAAGCTGATAAGAGTCATCGACGCCGATGGAAAATTAATCTTGAAGGCTTATATATCTCACAACGGAACCTTCAAGATCGAACTTAATGTGATGGAGCACTAGTGTCTTTCAACTGCAGCTAGCATTGACAAATGAATATAACATTATCGACTAGGCCATCTCAACTTCAGAGGTATCTTAGATTTGAAGAGAAAAACTATGGTTTTAGAATTGCTAAAAATCGGCATTTCAAACGAGGTATGTGAGTAATGTGTGTTGGCGAAGCAACACAAGAATAACTTCAACAAGGATGCATGAAGTAAGTAAAATTTTATTCTCGAGGTCATATACTTTGATGTATGTGGACCAATCCAGGTGGATCCATTTAGAGGCAATGGATACTTTGTCACATTCATATGTGTTTGTAGTCGAAAATTATGGACTTACCTAATCAAGAAGAAAAGTGAAGTGATCGAGGTATTTACCAAGTTTAAATCTATGGTCAAAAGGAAGAGGGGTGGAAAGCTCGAAGTTTTGAGAAATGATAGTGGTGGAAAGTGTGTGTGTCGAAAGATTTCGACAAATTATGTGAAAAAGAAGGAATTGTGCATGAGGTGGTGCCACCATACACTCCACAACAAAATGGAACTGTAGAAAGTAATAATTGAACCATCATGAATATGGTGAGAAGTATGTTAATATGCAATACCTAAAGAGTTTTAGGGTGAATTTCTATCGATTGCAATATATATTTTGAACAGATGTCCGACGAAGAAGTTAGAAGGAATTACTCCAGAAGAATGTTGGTCTGGTGTAAAGCCTAGTGTAGCGCCTCGAAAAATTACATTCGATATAATGAAGTCGCCATCGAGTATTTATTTGTTCCAAATGGAATGGGAAAACATCGAGTAAAACCCACCAAAAGAACGGTCATCACAACCAAGAGAAGGATATGGGAGTCGGTTATGCAAAGGGGAATGTATTAACACCTCTCACATCCATCGTACTTGATAGAAACCATTTAGTTTGTGTGTGTTCAAATGTTAATGATAATTGCTATCTTATAAGTAATGATCGAGAAAAGAGAAGGAAGAAGGGATTTATTTTTAAATTATTTCGAGTTTGTCGCGGTTTCAAAACCTTGTGCCTACGTACTCCCTCGTGCAATGGGAAAGTCAGAACTCCGTAGTTCCTCAAAAAAATGAAAAGATTGTTTGTTGGTTTGATTTTAAGATAGCGATGTGTTTAAACATTTCAAACATTTGAACCTCGACTTGTTTTACTCGTATGAGAGTTAAGTCTTGTGTATTCGCTTTATATTTGAAATGACTAAAATATACTATTTTTTATGAAAAGATTTTGGATAGAAGTCGCGCAAGGGAGAAAATTAAGTTTGATGAGTTTTGTTGTTTTTATAGGACATGAATGTTCAAATGTCCAAAGTAGGTACTTGGGACCCACACACTTAGAGCGATAAAATGTAGACACCTTGACTATCCCATTTAATCCTTTTTATGGAAAAAGTGAGAAATCGAGTCCAAGTGAGGTTGCTTGTCCTCGATTAAGTTGGAAAGGGGTAAAAGAGGTTTCTATCCCTTCCATTTTGGTGTTTTAGTCGGGCTAAGATTAACCAATATAAGTCATATGACTTATCCTTGATTAAATCTCAAGAGAATAGACAGATGCCTACTCCATACTATGAGGCTCTTGTTATTTGAGAAAATATTTGAAAAGAAGACTCGACGTTGGATCGAGTTTTGAAAATTTATTGTGAAAGTATTTTAGATGCTTGGTGAATGGATCAAGAAAATGAATTATTCGGGTTATGATTAACCAAGTATATGGACTTGATTAACCTCGTGAGAATGAGTGCTCTTATCCTCAACCATGAGACCCTTTTTGCATGGACACTTGTTATATGAACCAAGGTAATTAATTTGGGTTATGATTAACCGATAGTTTCGATTAATCTCACAAGAATGGCCATGCCCATTCTCAACTATTGAACCCTTTAGGAAATTTGATGTAAGAACCAAGATGAGAGGGGTGGACTTGATTTTATTAAATGTGTTGAGTGGATACAAGCATTTAATAGACAAGCAAATAATTAAATCAATCAATACACGACTAAATCCTTAAATAATTATTAGAATAAAAATTTTATTTGATAAAATTAATTAATAGTTTAATCAATAAAATCAAATAAAATTATATTAAACTAATAATTATTTAATACTAAACATAATTTATTTGGACTTGTAAAAAAATAAAATCAAACAAGTAAAAATAAATAAATGAGATAAGGGTTTAGAGATAGCATGCATTGAAGCAATATGGGGTGTAGAAAGAAATCCATTTGGCCCAAATAAAGGGTAAAGTCCAGGAAGTCTTGGATAATCCTATATAGCGAGTCTTTGAGGGTGCACTGTGAGCGTGTCAATCAGAACCATTGGATGATGGTTATCTCAGATACGACGGAGAGGAGAATGGAGTACAAGTTTATGAATGGGGATTTAAAAGAGAAAACGATAAATTATTTACAACGCAACAAGGGAGTGAGATGCATATTAATCGAATGGGGATGAAAATAAAGCAATAGTAAAGAATCTATTAGTTAAACATCGATTAAATTAATAAAATCAAGTTTAAAAAAATAGATTAGTAAACTAATCTATTTTAAATAACAACATCAACTAATTAAAACGATATGTAACTAATAGATTAATTAGAAAATTAAAGAAGAAATGGAATTGTAGAGATGAAATTGAATCGGTGAAACTTCAATCACCTCGATGGCTTACACAATAACAAACTCGTTAGTAATTACAAGATAATAAAAATCGAAATGAAACTTGTATGATACACATGAACAAATAAAATTTTTACAATTAAGAACGGAAAAAAACAAGTTAATATGCAATGTACATGTAAAAAACCAGCATTGTAATTATTACACTAAACACATTCAAAGTCATGTAAAACACAATGATAAACATGATTTTAATTCGCGAATGAAAACAAAAGCCACAAACCCATGCTATTATTTGATTCACATTCAAAACATAGAAAATTAAATTCAAAGTGAACTAAGATTAGACAAAGCAAATTCGGGCAGCCACTAGTATACGAAACAAGGCTCGAAAAAATTCAATTCAATCAAGCTCTAAACACATGAATGAAAAGTAGAACTAAGTCTTCACCAACTTTCTCGTCATTTTGAAATCAAAGAGAAGTCACAATTCAAGACCAACACACAATAACTTTGATATAAAAGATTGCTCAAAATTGAATTCAAACAGAACCGACACCAATAACCAACACTTGTGTTATTCTCATCAATAAACACCAACAATCTCCACAAGGCTTAACGCAAACTCATTCACAATAATAAACAATGTGATAACGAAATCCACATTTCAATTTCCTTAACAACATAGAATAACATTCTTGACATCACAAATCCCATAATCAAACACCATTTAATTTTAAATCACATAAAGCAATCTTGACGCCAAAGTTTCAACCAAATTGAGAATTCAACCAAATTAAAACTTAAATATCATAGTATTGACATCTAATCACTACTTCAAAACTCGTTTAAAAAAACGACATGATAATCATCATATCATCAAAGTTTTTCTTTATTCAAATATTCACACTACCATCCCTAATTCAACGCAAATGGTCACAAATGCAAACTAGCATAAACAGTACCAAAAGATCAAAAACAAACTAGAATGGTAAAAGTGAATTTGAAGCTTACTCACAGTGGCGTGCCGGAACTACTGATGATGAGCTGCGAACAAAGGTTTTCACGGAAGGTGTGATGCAGATTGAAACGGCAGTGTGATGGAACAGGGAGTTTCATTAGGATAAATAGCGCTGATGAATGGTAGATCGATGAAGCGGAGATGACGGTGATGTTACAGTATTTCCAGTGGAAGGAGTATGGGAGCTGCGATGGATGACGGTTGGTGAAATAGAGAGAAGGTTTATATGGAGAGAAAGAAACAGTGGAAGCGATATGGTGGTGTTACTGAGAAAGGAGGTTGAGGTATGGTGATTGAGAAGGTCGAGAGCCAGAAACGGAGGTTTGGATGGAGAAGATGGTGAGAGAATAAGGAGGGTGTTAGGAGAGGTCGACTGAGATAAGGAGGGAGACGGTGATGAAGAAGCGGCGGAGAGGGGTTAGGCGAAAAACTGGTTGATGATGTTGTTGTTTGTTGACAGTGGAGGGCGGTTAGAAGGCGGAAGGGTGTAGTGATAGAGGCTATGTGAGATGGATGAGCGGAAAACGGAGGTCACGAGAGGGTGAGCGGCGATCAAAGATGAATGGGGCAAGCAATGATGTTTGTGCGGGTTTAAGGAGGTGATACCGTGACTGCAGTTTGGTGGTGAAAGGTTGCAGAAGGTGGTAGCGATGGAAAATGGAAGGTGAGGAGTAGTGATCTGAAGGTTGAAGTATTGAGAGGATGAGAAAGGTGATAAGATGGTTAACGGAAGAACAGAGGGAATCTCCGGCGAGGAGGTGAACGGGCAGGCAAACAGAGACGCGTAGTGTTTGAAATATTTTAATTATTTAATTAAATATTAGTATTTCATAATATATTTATTTAATTATATTAATTAAATAAAGTTGTTTAAATATTTATCTAATCAAATAATGTTAAAAGAACTATTTAGATTCTATTTAGGAATTATTTAGTTAATTAATTAAATAATTAGATATGAGCTCAAATATGAGTGGATGTCAGGATGACCTAATTTAATTTGGAAATAATGAGAACTTAATTGGCCATAACATTATAGATAAGGTATGGTCCCCAATATACCATACACAAGCAAAATAATCTTTTCTCTCTATCGGAAGAGTGTTCAAGGCATTTAGAGTACCGGTTGAGGAAGATCCACAAGTCAACAAAGTGTGGATTACAATTATCATTGGCAAAAGTTTTTTCCATCTTACGGATCCAGGTATTCATAAAATATCATATCATGTATACTAACATGTCGTAGATCCTATAGTTATACACACGTTTATAATTATTTATTATATTCTGCAATACAGTACATGGTATAATATATAAAACATGTATATGTGATTAATTGTTATTGAATTAATTCCAACAAGTGGTATCAAAGCAGGTATTCATGTTTAGTTTATTGAGATTTGTCCTCTAAACATCAATATTTTTCTTTTTTTATCATGAAAACATATATTTAAAATCCATTATTTTTTTAGACATGAAGTTTAGTTGATAAGTTTTGAGTATTTTTTTTGTTACACTTACTATGAAGTTTATATTTTGTGTGTTATATTTATTTTGCAAAGATTTATATGGAATCAGGATCTTCCATATCTTTTGTATGAATTCTTGAAAATAATAATCACATTTATTCAAAACTATGATATCATGGTAAAAACCTATTTTAAGTTATAGTTCATAGAATTATATTTGTGATAATGAAAAGTTTTGAATTTGACATAAAAATTATATGACAAAATTTGTTTGAAAATTAAAATTTGTATATTTTTGAAAGAAAAGTATTTGTGAAATTTTTTATTTTCTTTGGGAGATATGTCATTTAATGTATATTATGCTAAATATATTTAGAATTACATATATGATTATGATCGATGATTGAAAATCCTAAAATCTATTTTCTTTTAAAGAATTGATTCTCAACATTGTTTATGGCTATAAATAATATATTTAGAAATATACATCTATGTCAATTATTTGGGAAAGATAAATATTAAATTTAATATTAATTTTGGTGATTTGATTCTTGGTTTTGAATTAAAAAAAACATTTTATTATCAGATCTTTTTAATTGATTTTTTTCATTATTGTTTTATCTTTCAATTTGATTCACATAAAATCTGCATATGAATTTCGATTTTGAGAGATAAGACAAATACTAATTTGCTTAATACATATTTAGTTATTATATTCTATTTGTGAATTTTTTTGAATATTTTAAATATCTCTAAAAATTATCAGGTAAAACTAAAGATTTGATTATTTAAATTTTGGATACTTTGGATTTTAGAATGAATTTTGTTGATTCTAAAATAATTCATTTAAAGAATCATTTTTCATTTAAAGAATCATTTGCTGCATATGTGAATTTGTTTGAAATTCGATTTATATAAATATTTAATATTTATCTAATTTGAAATTATACATTTAGCATGATTATGTTATTTGAGGTCATTGTTATAAATTTTTATACAATAAAATTTTTTTAATCATGAAATTTTTATAAATTTATAAAATTTATGTTTTATTATGAATTTGTTCAGACACTAAAGACTTTCAAGAAATATTATTATTATCAAACGACATTCTAAATGAATACAACCTATATTTACGGGTAGTGCATTATAAATTTAAAACTCTTCCCATTGAATTTATTAAAATGTCTAGTAATTTTGGTTGAGTTGGTTGAAGCAACATGTTGCAAAAGTAATATCTGTTCTGTAAATTTTATTCAATCAAAATTATAAAAGATGTAGTGTGTAATTGTTCACGTGAACTGTTATAGTCGGCCAAAAGGAAGACACTATTTGGTCGAACAACTTGCATATTTGTGATGGTAAATATGTAGTAGTTATTAATTTTATCCATGTGGATAATGATTGGTGTCAAAGACGTCCATTATCTTACTGAACTTATTACTAATGTTTGATCATTGCGTGAGAGTACCGTTTACAGTTAATTTTTACAATCAAAGATTGAGAATTAATGGTGTGTTCGGTATCTTGTTTGAGTCTTTTAATTTATAAGTAAAGATGGATGTCTATATATAATAATTTATTGTCATATCAGTAATGATGTTTGTATGAGTATAAATCTTTCAGGTGTTTATTTGATTACATTCACACATATAAGGTAAACATATGTCAATTGTAAGAATTTATTGTTTATAAATATTAATTATCAGTGTTTGATCATTGAAAATAAATAGAGTAAGCAATTGATTTTATTTCCTAAAGACTTAATATCAATGGTGAACTTGATATTTTGGCTGAGTACATTTTTTTTATTCTCTATAAACTAATATAGCTAATATGAACATTATGGTTTTCTTTTTAGACCTTACATAATGATGGAGAAACTCAAATTCTCTCACAATTTAGTATATTTAGAGTGACACTCAAGTTTAAAAGTGAGTACACTCCAAATTACATAGTTCTATAATCTTAAAATTTTGCAGTCCAAAGACATTAGAGGTGTTATTTAAGATGACATAAATTTTGTCATATTATCTTTGCTTAAATTCTAGTGCTTCTAAAACAATAAAGCGAAAGACAAACTCTCATTGGAGCGATAACTTTTCATTAAGATTATTAAGCAAATATAATATCATAAGCATATTATGAAACTACTTAATTATGCTAAAGCGCTATAATTTCGTCAATTAGGCGAGTTTGTCGAAAATTTAGTCTTATGGATTGCCCAAATGCATGTTGGGCAAGCCACTCCTCCACGACCTATTACGATCCACCAAGTCTAAATAATGCGCAAGGGGCTTCTATTTGCCCGTCCCACACGCCATTCGGTACCCTCTGCTCGACATCTGTCGAGCAGAGCCATCCAACTTGTCTCACTGTGTACTATGCTTATCATGTCCCCTATGCTTTGTATAACGTCTAGTTTCGAGCATCAATGCCCGGTATGACCAAGTCGAATAGCTATATTCGCGAATCTGTATATCCAAGCCCAAATATATCAACTGTTCGCGTTAAAAAGTGACGCGCGAGGGAATCGAATATGAATTCGGATTCTCTGGCTCGAAACAATTTACTCTTTTGATTTGTTTATAAAGATGCCGCGAGCATCAAGCTTTATTATTTCCAACACAAGAAAATGATTATGAAAAAGGGGAAAGCTGCAATACCCTCAATTGATATGATATGCATTACGACTAGCGCAAACTAGACGCAACGCATTGGGGAGATTTCGGGTAAGGGGGTTTGTTATATAAAGGGAAAATATGGAGCACCCTAAATATATATAGTTATCTATAGCTTTATATATGAATACGTTTGATATGTTTGTGTGTTTTACATTGCTATTTCTATGATTGGGAAAGTTTCTCCTTTGGGATTTTAAGAAGGGTAGATTATGTGGGATCCTAGGTTTTGTTATTATTGTGCTCGCAAAGATCATTGGGATCTTCTGCATACATATCCCTTAATGAGAATCAGAGCATTTGTAGCTCGGATCTAAAGGGATCTATGGTTTTGTTTGGTTTGAGGGAGAAAGAAATTTTGCTCACCAAGGATGAGACCTTGTGCCTACGTATTCTCAAAGGGATGTTGAGAAAGTCAAAGCAATCGTAGTTCCCACTTATGCTAGTGGAAGCAACGAGATGTTAGTAAGAGACAAAGACAAATGTCATCTTAATGAAAAATGTATCTAATCTATTTCATCACATACATTTTTGAAAAATTTGATTGATTGAAATCTTTCATCGTAAGTTATAGGTGTTTTGCTTGAGTGTACAAGCGTTACCACTTACATGTTTAAGAAAGATGTTTGAAAAAAAAGATTGAATCTTTTAATTGTAAGTATTGGGTGTTCTGCTTGAGTGTACAAGCGTTACCACTTACAGATTAAGAGATGTTTTTCTGTTTGAAAAGATGTAATACGGTGAACTGACTTTGTAGGATTTTTGTATCCAAATGTGCGGATAGCAAGAGTCGCCACCGACTTTTATTTTTATCCAATTAAGGGAAGGTAAAAGTAACAGAAAAAGACCTTCGTTAGATTCTGAGTACGGGAGAATGGTTATGAAAAGGGAAGGTATTAGCACCCCTTTCCATCCGTAGTTATCTACGGGCTCTTAGTTGCTCTAGATCACCTTTTTTAAAAATTGCTTTCTGTGTGTTTGACAAAGATGTTTTGAAAGAGGCATTTCGCTTTGACTTTGTAATGACTCATGTAGGAGTGTATACAAAGTGTTCGGAAATGTTTCGTTTTGAAAAGAATTTTGAACTTTGAAAAAAAAGAGTGTGTGGTGTGAAAAGCATTTGATAGAGCGAGCAACTAAAAGACTTATTACCCACTCAGAATTGGTCGTTTTCGTACTTCTACGTTCCTTTAGAATAGCGCTAGCCGTACCATTAGTTGGTAGGTAGCTCCATTCGTTGGATGTAAGAGGGACATTCGAAGGGACATCGAATGGTCATAGAAAGCAACTTGTAGGAAGTCTCCTAGCACATTCGAAGGGACTATCATCATTTTTCGTAGGCGACAATCAAGGGTCAAGATCATGTATTCGGAGGCGACATCGTGGGTCTATGATCTTTGTATCGAAGGGACTATGATGATTTGTTTTTGAAGGCAACGGTGCTAGAATACCTATACGTTCGAGGGACATGACCATTTTGAATTCGCAAAGGCAACGAGAGAGAATTACCCTAAGGGGTGCGTGTGTGAAAGAAGTGTGTTGATTTCAGATATTTTATCTTGAAAAGTTACTGGGCTAAGTTCATTGTTATCTTGCCATACACGCCTAATTGCTAGCAATTTATAGGGTGCGGAAATTAAAATGCGGAATGTAAAGATGCGGAAAGATAAATGTCCTACGCTATTACAAGGCTTTGGGGCAGATACATAATTTAAAATGCGGAAAATAAAATCCTAAATTAAACTATTACATCCCATATACAGTTACATTATTGGAAAAAAATAGAATGAAAACGGAAGAATCGTCTGAATCGGAACAACCTGTGAAACGAACGAGAAATCGGGAAATATGATGAAATCGAAATAAGAGAAAATGTTAGGAAAAATGCAAATTTTAAATTGGAAAAAATATGACATGCTGGAAATAATGTAAACATGCTAAGATAATTTTTTGGGATTTTTTAGATGCAATTTAATAATTAAAAATGAATTAAATATGATTAAAATGCAAAATTATAAATAAAAATAAATATGCATGCAAAATTGCATTTTTTAATTTTATAAATTAAATAAAGATTTTTGGAAAACAAATGCAAAAAGAAAATAATTTTTGACAATTTTTTAATGCAAAAATAAAATCATGAAATTAATTAAAACAATGCAAAAATATTAGAAAATTAGAAAATATGAAAAATATGAGTTTTGTAAAAGAAGAAAAAAAACATTGGTCTTGCCAGGATTCGAACTGGAGACCTTGCTTTCAAACCTTGAGTCCCCTTGCCTTTGCCATCTGAGCCAGCGCGTTCTACTGTTTGAAAACCGGAGCGAGTAGAAGAAAGACAAGTGTTGCTTCCTGGTTTCCTCGTCCGCGCGCGAAGCTTCATCGTCCCCAATTCAAATATTTGAAGCTAACGTCGGCCATTGTTCGACGCTAAGGTCCCTGGCAAAATCAAAAATCCAGCACACATAATATAAATGAATTCTAAAGGCATGGTTCGATTCCTGAGATCGTTCCGAACACGATGGTATAGGTCTCATGGTCCAATTTTTCCATTTAAACAAAGCCCTAATTCGAACTCAGAAACCCTAACTATGGCATATCACGATTCAGGCCATGGAAACACGATTGGCTTACCCAGATCGCTTGCAAACTTGATTCTAAACATGAACAAACAATCAAAACAGGTTAATAATGCATGAATGATGAAAATCGATTTTGAAAGAAACTTGACAAACCGAAATCGTGTTTGATGAATTCTTGATGGTTTTGAATGATGTAAGAGTCTGGATCGACTCAGAACAACCCAAGGAATGCAATGGAATCCTCAAAAGCAATTGAAAGTGGCTGGATCGATGGCTGCTAGTAGATTGTAAGTCACGGATTTCTTGAATTAGGTTAGGGTTCTTAGAGCAATTTTTCTGTTTTCTTTTGATTGGTATGCATCAAGTATTTATATTGGATGGATTTGAGACAGTTTTTGGCAAGAATTGATCAATAATCAATGATAATCAAATTTGATTTTTTGCAAAAAATCAAATCTTCAAATTTTGGTCAATTTCCAATCTAATCTTGCCATATTGATCCAATTTCGAAATTGCTGGCTTTTAATGAATTGATTGGATCACAAAGAAGAAATAAAAATCAAATTTGCAATTAATTTGGATTTTATACTTTATTTTTCAATTTAATTTGTATTTAAATGAATAAATTCCAAATTAAATAGGAAAATAAAATAAAAATTCGTGGCATTGGGCTTGGATATTCCTAATTGCATGAGGAATAAGTTAGGATGAAGAAAAAGTAGGCCCATTTGCAAAGTTTTTGATTTTTAGAAGTATTTCTCTTTGTGCATTCTTTCAAAATTGCCCAACTTGTGAATGGTGTAACTTGCTCAATTTTCCACATTTTTGAGTGTTCTTGGACTTTTTGGAAAGCTCTAAGAGTCCTCTAACCAACCTTTTTGGTCTCATCTCAATTGGAGTTACCATGCTCAATATATCTTTAAAGCAAAAAGTTGACTTTTTGTTGACTTTGAAAATGACCTGTAATGTTTTGAGCTATACCTCTCAAATGAAGCATTTTTTGGACATTCTTGTGAGACATGAAGTTGTAGAGAATTGAATTTCCTTCAAAACAAGAGGTGGTGGAAAAATTTCTGAGAAAGTATGAGAAAGTTATGATCAGTCAAAGTTCTGTTGACTTTTCACCTAAAAACCCTAATTTAGAAAGTTTGACTTTTGAGCAAATCTTGAGTTTTCTTGATGAATCATGATCAACCCTTGATCAAATGATGAATGTAACTTCAAAATGAGGATGTTGACCAAAAATTATGAAGTTTGGCTGTATGTTGACCATAATTGACTTTTTGTCCAATACAACTGATTTTCAACCATCTGAGCAATTGTTTGAGGAAACTTGACTTGTGAGGCTTGAAACTTGACATGGAGAATCTTTGAAGCACATGAGGAGGCATGAAGGCCATTGGAGATGTTGGAAGTTCATCTTGACTCTTGAGATACCAAACCCTAGTTTGGGTTGATTGTCTAAGAGAGAGTTTGTCTGATCAACTCTTGAGGAATCCTTGAGTATAGATGTATGAAACCTCTTGAGTAGATGGAGGGCAAATTTTGGGGTATGACAAAAGAGTTTGAAAAGTTTTTGACTGTATGTGATGTGATAGATGAGATACTTCTTCCATAGAGATGATAAATGTCTAAATCTCAAGGAGAAATTGATTGGATTACGGGGATGCTTTTAAGAAGCCCATGGGTCCTTGTATTGTAAGCCCAAGAGGAGGCATTCTGAGGGTCATTGAGGGTCATCGAGGGTCCTTGTATGAAGCTCAAGAGGAAGCTATAGGGTATGGCTGGCATTGGCTTTAAAAGGGATTTCACCGGGAAACCATCCTTTTAGGATCAAGAGCAATTTCACCGGGAAATTATACTCTCTGGGTTCTATCCTAACACGAGTGATTCTTTGTATTGGAAGCCCAATAGGAGGCTGTTAAGAGATTTCCTGGTCTCTTTCTTGTATGATGCCCAAGAGAAGGCTAAACTCAATGAGGAGTTCTTTTGAACGAAGCCCAAGAGGAGGCTGACTCAACAGGGGAGTGTTGTCTTATATGAAGCCTAAGCGGAGGCTAAACTCAGATGAATGAGTTTTCTTATATGAAGCCTAAGAGGAGGCTGAACTCAAATGAAATGAGTTACCTTGTACAAAGCCCAAGAGGAGGCTACAACTGTGGGGAGCCTATTGATTAGACTATTTGTTATGTTATAGCTAAACAGTTATATAAACAAGTGTGTGTGTGATATGTATTCACAGGAGTTTATGAAGGAAATATAAACAGATGCATGATGTTTATTTACAAGAGTTTATGAAGGAAATATAAACAAGTGTATGTGAAACGGACGTTTAAAACGAGCGTAACTTGATTATTTACAAGTTTGGATGTGTACAAGGAAGTAAATATGTACACGAATGAGTATTTATGTACAAGAGGATGTGGATGTACATAGGATGGTTGGGACTTACACCATAAGGGTGGCCCATTGGTTTAAAAGCAGTTTCACCGGGAATAATGCTCCTTCTAATACCAATGGTATTCAGTGTAAAATGAAAACAAACAGACGAAGTTTGTCTATCCTTGAGTATTTACAAAAGTATTTGTATTATGTACAGGTAAAATTGGTATGTACATAAAAGAATTGGATATGTACAAGGAAATAATTATGTACATAAAAAGAATTTTTGGGACTAACACTGTGAGGGAGGCCCATGATCGGTTAAGAAATTCGAGAAAAAACGAATTCGGTTTTATCGTTTAAATCGGATCGATCATGGAAAAAGATGTAAGTTTAATGAAAAGTTTTGAAAAGATCTTGAAAGTGTTTTTGAAAAGTAAAATATACTTATGAGAAGTTTGGAAAAGAATCGGGCTTTGAAAGTTTAAAAAAAACGCCTTTGAAAGTGCTTTAAAAAGTACTCAAATGTATCGTTTTCGGCTCGATAAAAATATAATCGGATGAAAGTTTTTCTGAAATTTTTTGACACTATCATAAAATAGATGTGTTAATTGACATGTGTATGAAAAATCACCTCAAAATGAGGAGTTTTGATTGGGTTTTGAAAGAGTCAAAGTTTGAAAAAAAATATGAAGAGAAAAATGAAAAATTTGGCAAAATGGTCCCAAGGCGTGGCAAGAGTGACTTAAGAGTGAGTGGCAACATTTGGCAATACATCTGTATATGTTCAAACCATGTTATAATATTATAAACCAAATGTTTGAATTTGAAAAAACGCGCGCAAGCTCCTTCTTCTTCCCCGATCCTTCAATCAACCATGGATTGCTTGTTTCTCAATGAAATTGCTCGATGTAAACATCAAACTTGATCGAAATTTAACCAGAACATGATGTGATTTAATTTCATTTATTTTAGCTTAACATGATTAAATTCCCAGAAATCACGAAGAACCCTAATTCCTTAAAATCAAATTGAAATCGTGTATGGTTGATGAAATATGCAATTGATTGAGGGTTAATGATCAATGATGGTGCAGAAACAAAATGGCCAAGAGCTTTTTGGACTGGAAGCAAGAAATCAAGGAATTCGAAGTTGATTTACATACCTGTTGAAGCTGAGATCGGAATCTTCAATGTAGTGTTTCCAGAATTATTTTGATGATTCCTATAGCACCAGTGAACTTCAAGGATCGTGTGAGGATGGTCTGCTCACCATAAATTTGCCCAGATCATTCCAACCAAGTCCACCTGCACATGCTTCAAAGTGAAACTCGAAATCGATGTTAGAGGTGTTACAGGTTGAAGTTAATGGTCTGCATCATCCATATGGAGTATGTTGATGATGTTTGAATGGAAAAATCGTACGCTAGACTCTATAGTTGCTGAGTCGTACGCTAGACTCTGTAGTTGCTGTTGATAATAAGGGATCAGAATAAATCTTCGTGCTGATTACTCGAAGATTGTAGTTGGCAAAATGTGGATAGCTTCCTGTTGTGCATCGGTGTTGATCCATTGCTTATCGGAGGATAACCGGGCGGTCTCGGATAGTTTTCCGTCGATTCGGGGCTTAATCTGGACCGATCGTCGGAGGACAACCAAGGCGGTCTTCGAGATAGTTTTCCGTCGATTCGGGGCTTAATCTCGGACCTCGTCGGAGGACAACCAAGGCGGTCTTTCGGATAGTTTTCCGTCGATTCGGGCTTAATCTCGGACTGTTTGCGTCGGAACTGTTTGGAAAACAAGAGGAACTTTGATAGAATATTGGTTAGTTTTATGCAAAGTATGATGCATGACAGTGTATATGAATGACATATGCATGAATTATGACTTTATGAGAAATGCATGAACGATAGACGTTGTGGTATTTCAAAACATATCCATCTTGAAGAAGATGCGGATGCTCTGTTTGAGGATTTCTGACTCCTGCTTGGGGAATTGAGTAGGGGGAAGTCCCTGCTTTTGAAGGAGAAGAAAGATACCCGGTATTCCTCCGATGCACTATCTGACCAAGTCTTGGGCCTAGATATTGTTGAGGAAGGTAGAGATTGGAGAGGCTCGTTGTTGGAGATCTCATACATGGACCCTGCTGAGGAGAGTCTGGGAGGCGATCTGTTGGGGATTCTGTATGTAGATCCTGCTGAGGAAATTTAGGAGGCGCTCTACTGGGGGATTCTAAGTGTAGATCTCGCTGGAGAGCATTTGATAGTTATCGTGAGACCTGGTTAGAAGAGTCAGGAACCCGTTGTAATCTTTGGCTGGGGAATGAAGATGTAGGTTCCTCCGATGCACTATCTGACCAAGTTTCAAGTCTGGATCTTTTGGGGAAAAAGAAGAGACTTAGAGATGCCCGCTTGGGATATGTACCTTGAATGGGGGTGAGGTGTTACTGCTTGGAGACTGATGTAACTTTACTTTAGTTGAGTGGGATTGCGGCTCGTGGATTCCCTTTTGCTCTGCTGGGGAAGTTGTGTTGTGAGTGATACCTTTGTAGGGATCATGCTCTACGGGGGAATGCTTTGGTGACTTTCGTCGTCGTCCCAATTCCTGGAGCCTGTAGTAAGTACTTTTGTATATTCACTTTTCATATGTTTGCGATTAAATTCTTATTGTCAAGTGCGTATAATCATTCAAAGCAAATGTTGGACTTATTGCAAACGTTTGGCCAAGTAGTTTTGCACACAAGAAAGGTAAAAAGCTATGCGGAAACTATCTCGTTAAGTTCCAACTATGCTAGTACTCATATATTTCGACTATCTCATATCCTTGCTGTAAGTAGAAAGTGAGTAGACTGATCTTCGCCATTTGAACCTTGAATGCTGATAGTAGTGCAGGCGGTGATCTGGAAGAGACATAGTCGTCGCTTAAATCCCTAACTTTTGCCTAGACCGCCCTTTCGGGTTTCGATCTGGATACCCTTTTTGCCCAAGCCTTTTCGGGTTTTCGACTTGCCGGTGTACATGTTTTGTATATATCCTTTATTTTGCTCGAACCTTTTGGTTCGCCAGGATGCCCTTATTTTTGCCTAGGCCAGTCGACCTAGCGGGTCTCTTTTATGCGTAGTATTTTTTGACTATGTCTGCGTTCACAGGGTGTGGGAAGTCTTCACCATCCATGGTGCTAAGTATCATAGCTCCGGGAAAATCATCTTGACTACAAATGGTCCCTCATAAGTGGGAGTCCATTTGCCCCTGGGATCACCTTGTGGAAGAATGATGCGCTTGACTACTAGGTCACCAACTTGGTAGACTCGGTGCTTGACTTTCTTGTTAAATGCTCTGATCATTCGTTTCTGATAAATCTGTCCATGGCAGATGGACGCGAGTTGTTTCTCATCAATCAAGTTAATCTGGTCAAGGCGAGTCTGGACCCAATCGTCTTCGCCTAACTCTGCCTCCTGGAGGACTCTAGTTGAGGGTATCTGAACCTCGATGGGTAAGACGGCTTCCATACCGTATACAAGAGAGAAGGGGGTTGCCCCTGTTGATGTCCGTCTTTGTAGTCGATAACCATGAAGAGCAAATGGTAACATCTCATGCCAATCTTTGTAAGTCACCGTCATCTTTATAATCTTCTTAATGTTTTATTGGCGGCTTCCACTGCGCCGTTCATCTTAGGCCGATATGGAGAAGAATTGTGATGCTTGATCTTGAATTGCGTGCAGAGTTCAGTGATCATCTTGTTGTTGAGGTTGGAACCGTTATCTGTGATAATCCTTTCGGGGGTGCCATACCGACAGATAAGACTATGCTTGACGAATCGAGCCACAACATTCTTGGTAACAGATGCATACGAGGCTGCTTCTACCCACTTGGTGAAATAATCTATTGCCACAAGGATGAAACGATGTCCATTGGGCGTGGGCTTAATTTCTCCAATCATGTCAATGCCCCACATTGCAAAAGGCCAAGGAGCTGTTAGAACATTTCGGAGGTACGTGTACTTTGTCGGCATATATCTGGAACTTGTGACAAGATCGAGCATAGCGGTGACAATCAGCTTCCATGGTGGACCAATGGTAACCTGTTCTCAAAATCTTCTTAGCCATGGTGTGTCCTTTGGAGTGGGTACCAAATGCACCTTCGTAACTCTTCCATGATACGCATTCTTTTTTGGTCTACAGGGAGTAAGCACAAGTCGTGGTTGCGCTTGTATAAGATGTTCTTGAGAAAGAATTTGGAAGCAAATCTTCTCATGAACTTCTTATCATTAAGATGCCCTGGGATATTCACGAGTCTCAAGATACCTCTTCACGTCATAGTACCAAGGTCTCTCTCGCGTCGAGCTCATAACAATCTGGTTCGTCGAACTTCTCAATGATGATCCAGGGAGCCTCGTTGTCCCATCTAACCTTGAATATAGATGACATAGTAGCTAGCGTCGCTAACCGATTCTCTTCTCACGGAATATGATCGAAAGTAATCTCTTGTAGGGAATTAAACTCGAACATGCTCGTCTGAATGAGATTCGGATGCTTCGTATCCTCGCCTTAATCGATCACTAAAGTGAATCTCCATACACTTGCAAGAACTTGATTCTTAAGTCAATAGCGACTTTAAGACCCATGATGCACGTACTCGGCCATGTTGTTCGTGCAATGAAACATAATCTGGCGGTGAAAGGCGTGTGTCGCTGCGAGGGATGTAATGATGGCGCCAATGCCATTGCCAAGTGCGTTTGAGGCTCCATCAAAACCATGGTCCATCGGGATCCTTGTTCGTGTCCTTCGTCGGGCCGGTTCTTCACAATCGATGACTAGTAAAACATCTTCGTCGAAATTGAACGCATAGGATAGTCATCTACGGCTTGATGAGCCAAATGATCGGCTACTATACTTCCTTTGATCGCTTCGAGAAGTGTCTGGATGTCATATTCGGTCAGGATCATTTGCCATCTTGCTATTCTTCCGAGAAGCTGGTTTCTCAAATATGTATTTTATTGGATCCATCTTAGAAATCAACAAGGTAGTGTGAGTCAACATATCTTGTCTTAGTCGTGAGCAACAGCGTTGCAAGTTTTCTCGGTGTGAGTATCTTGTTTCACGATCGGTAAACTTTTGCTAAGGTAGTATATTGCATGCTCTTTTCGACCAGACTCGTCATGTTGCCCCAACACACACCCCATTGAATTCTCTAACACTGTCAAGTACATGATAAGAGGTCTTCCTTGGTGGGCGGTATCGGGATAGGAGGATTCAGGGTACTCCTTGATTTTGTCAAAGCGATCCGCAATCGTCATTCCATTCCACTACTTGATCTTTCTTTAGTAACTTAAAGATTGGCTCACAAGTAGCGATTAGGTGTGCAATGATCGGCAATGTAGTTCAATCGGCCCAAGAAACCTCTGACTTCCTTCTCGGTGCGGGGGTGGCATCTCTTGAATAACTTTAACCTTGGCGGGTCAACCTCAATACCTTTTCCATCGACAAACCCTAGGAGTTTTGGATCGACTCAAAAGTGCACTTGTTAGGATTAAGTCTCAATCTGTTCTTCAATCTATCAAATAGTTTACGCAAGTGATCAAGATGTTCTTCTTCGGTTTGTGACCGAGCTATCATGTCGTCGTAGACCTCTATCTCGTGATGAATCATGTCATGAAATAATGTCACCATAGCACGGATAAGTGGCGCTGCATTCTTCATCGAACGGCATAACCTTGTAGCGAAAGTGCCCCAGTGTAACAAAAGTAGTCTTCTCCATGTCTTGAGCCATTTTGATCGATTGTAGGAGAAACCATCCATGAAGGAAAAACCTTATGGCGGTGTTGTCAACGAACATCAATATGAGGAAGTGGAAAATCATCTTTCGGACTTGCTTTGTTCGGATCTCGTAATCCACACACATTCGTACTTTGCCATCCTTCTTGGTACGGGTACCACATTTGCAACCCAGGGATAAGAGGTGACTAAGAAACCAGTTGAGCGCTTCATAACCCGGCTTTGATTTTCTCGACATCTCGGGACGCATGCGACAGACCTTCCTTGGGAGAAAACCTTCTTTTGTTGGCAATCGGTGCCACAATATCAATGTCCAACCTCATGTCTTCGTATGACCAAGCGAAAACCTCAACGTAGTCTAGTAGCATCGAACCAACCTTTCTTTAACACTTCTCAAGACCCGCTCCTATCTTGATCTCTTTTCGTCTTCGTAAGTACCCAAATTCACAAACTCAACTTGCTCTTCGTGTGGTGTATAACTCGCTCTTCTTGTGTGATCGGCAAGTTCTCCGGCACTTCACAATCTTCCTCACCTTCGTCTTGGCTTGGTAGATCGGATTATCGAAGTCATATTTAGCACTAACATAGCTGTTATTAACGAGATTCGGAGTGATTGCGTGTCACGTGGGTGTGTGTAAAAACACATAGCTTTTGGAGGGTGATAAAGTAAAGAAAGAAAACAAACAATTGAATGCAAAAGTCCAACGAATTTATTGAATGAAAATACATAACGACGATAATAACCCATGAACGAACCATGATGCCGGGCAAGGCACTAGGCTTTCAAAGTTTATTGTTCAAAACATAAAGAAATACGAAAAGCAAAACAAAACAAAAGCAATTACTCGACTAAAGGAGATTGGTATGACGTCTTGATCTTCCAATTCTTGAGCCCATGATCGGAGTTGGGAAGATCCACTTGCGATGTCGAAGCCGTTGTCGCCGTCTATAGCATGGATTCCACTGGCGATCGAAAAGGAAGTTGGCCACGCCGCGGCGTATCATCTTCGACCCTTGATGGTGAAGCCTAAACCGGTCTTGTCAAATTTGAAAGGAAGATCGGTGACCCCAAACGACTACCTTCTTCAACTGCTTGAGCATCTTTGAGGCCATCCTAGGCGGAGCTTTAGCAACTTCGGGAGTGACGGAGAGTCAGCAGGCATTACTCGGGTATTGTTTCAAAAGCTTGACAGGAGTCTCGAAGAATTCACCTTCCATCTCGAGATATGGAAAGATTGTAGATGACTAACCATATACTCTTCTTCGCACATCTTGTGACAATCTTCCCTTTCACCGGTACTTGATTTCGATGCAAGGTAGAGGTGACACCGCCCCATGTATCCAAGGCGTCCAAGTAGGCAAGAGTAAGCGGACGGATGTCCATGACAAAGAAAGTGGAGTCAAAAGTCCGGGAACCGACTTTAAGTGAATGAGCTCTCAATCTTGTTGCTTGGAACCATCAAAAGCTCTCACGATTATGTCACCGGGTCTCGAGAACCAACCCTTCGACATCAAGTCGATCAAAAGCGATCTTTGGTAAGATATTGAGGCGAGAACGGTATCCACCAAAACATGAGATAGTGTAGTGCCCTTGCATTCAAGAGATGTGCAAGGCTTTGTTGTGTTTCTTTCGGAGTCAAATCGACATCGAGAAGCCTAGGCCGTTGTTGGCAGCCGGCTAGCAATACAAACTTCAAACGGTCGGTGGTAGTGTCTTGAGGCACGTGAGCATTCTTCAGAAACATCACCAAGGCGTTAGCATGAGCCTCGGAGCACAAGAGCAGAGCAAGCATGGATATCTTGGACGGAGTCTGTCCCAATTGTTCCACAACATTGTAGTCACTCTTCTTGATAATCTTCAGAATTTCCTCCATTTCTTGTTCGGAGGTGTCTTCAGTAACTTCCTTTGGTACTCCTAGTTGAGCGGGATGAGCCTTGGTTCTTTCCTCTAGCTTGGGAATGGGTTGAATAGTGGAATGCGTGGAGTCGTGGTGTCTTTTGGAGGAGAGATATCTGGAGAGAATACTCTTCCGGTTCGGGTCACCTTACTAGATCCGGTGATGTTGTCAATGTCAGGAATGGTAGCTTCAATGTAAGATCTTCAATGGTCGAGGGGGTTGCTTGGCGCCATGATAGTAAACATCGACTCCATAATTCCAAGGGATAGCTTTGTCGGAGGAATATGGAACCGATCTCGGGAAGTGATAATGAGAGGTGCCACTTTAGGCACAGGATCGTGAGAAAATCCTTATTGTGTTAACATCGGCATAATCTTACGGGAAATCGTCACCCCATCCGGTCGCTTTAACATCTTCAATAGGAATCTTGTAACTCTCGGGAGTGTACTTCACCTGTAATCATACTTTCCACTTGGCTGCCCCAAGGTATCCCACACGATGGTGCAGTTTCGTTCGCATTGTCAATCTTCAACTTAGACATTTCTTCACGCACGTGGTTTTAGAAATAGTATCTCACGGTTATCCATCATGCCTGAACACGTCTTCTCAACCAAGCACAACCATCAGTGCGGATGGGCACCAACGACAATTCTCGGGCATCACGGATTGACACGGCTTGCAGATTCTTCTTAATCATCGGAGGAATGGTCAAGTCATCTATGTTGAAAACATAAGTATCATCACCAACGACATTGGAACTCTTGTCATGGTTAGGCATAGGAGCGTTGATCACATTCGTCTCAGCGGGAGGGTCAAACTCAATGCTGCTTAGATTCAATCATATCTTGAATTTTGTTCTTGAGCCCAACATCGTATTATGTCCAGGCTATTGGAATGGTAAGCACACTTAGCATTAGGATTGTACCGGAGAGGAAGTGTTGACATTCGAGGAGGATCCTCAAAGTAATCAACTCGCTTTCAACATGTGTTGCAAGGCTTGCGACAAAGGCATGTTGATCTTCGTAAGCTGTCTTCGTGGCGCGTTCGTTACGCGTTGTCTCGTGAGGTTGTGCCGATGTAGGATTGGAGATCACGAATGCCCCAGTTGAGCACGGTCGGTCTTGGCTCGACTTTTCGACCATACACACATTAGCTTCTTTCTTAGCACCAAAGATCTCTTTGCGGCATTTGAAGACTCACAGATCTTCCCATTCTTGATACCACCTCAATACGCTCGCTTTGTCAATATCATTCGGTGAATCCGGTGAAGAGTTTCAATCGGATGATTGAAGAATGGGCTGTCGGTGTCCCCATGAACATATCAACCAACTCCCTATTGGACAAGGGTGAACTCACTGCTAAATCTCTCCATTTAGCATACTCCTTGAACTTCTCGCGACCCATAGACATGCTTTGTAGTTGCATGCAAGTGGGTGTCAATTCACATTGTACTCATACTCTGAAAGCATCGCTAAGTCACTCCAAGTACGGATACGGTCATTCTCTAGTGATAGTACCATTCCAACGGGTTCGGACAAACTCTCTTGAAAATAGTGCATCCACTTTCATCATCGGTGTGGGATTGATCTTACGGACATAGGACTTCAAATGCGACTTTGGGCAAGACATGCCATCATACTTGGCAAAAGTTGGAACTTTGAACTTGGGAGGAATCACAACACCAGGGACGAGACTCAGATCATCAAAATTCAGCCCGGACGTCTTCAAGTTTTCCACAGCATTCAGACGATCTTCAAGTTGCTTGTACTTGTCATCTTCATTAGAGTATTGGCCATCATCATAGTTCTTCTCAAGCTCGGTGTTGCCTTCATCACCCTTGTTACTTTCCTCAGTATGGACACTTCCTTCAGAGAGCTCAATACGGCTGACCACCTTAGGACCACCTTTGTAGCGTCTGCCCATGTTGAGAAGACCAACAACCTTCTTCTTCTTATTGATGAGCTTCTTCAAATCTTCTTGGCCTTGGACCAAACGGTGAACATCTCTGGCCCGGCATTCGAGCTTGGAGATCTTTGACAGTCTGTTCAAGAGCCATTTCTGCTAAAATAAATAGCGAGCAAATGAGAAAACCAATCTCCAATGTACCTGTGATGCAATATTATGCTATGCTATGCAATGTTTATGCGAATGCAATGCAATGTTTTCAAGGACCTTAGAGATTTAAATTTGTTAAACAAGCAATGAACAAACATTTATTAGTACTCTTTTTATTCTTTTTCTTTTTAAGTACAAGAGATAGTTCAAAACAATAAAAGAAAACATAAACATCCTAAAGCTCTAAGTCTCCCATGGGCGCTTCCTCTTGGTGCCGATGTAAGCGTTGATGTTTCGCTCCTCGTGAAGTAATTTGGTCAACTCTAGCACTTTCTTCTCACTTGCATAACACTGAGCTTCAAAGGTATCCCTCTCTTCTTTAAGCTGAATCCAGGATCTCTTCAAGTCTTCGAAATCCGTAGGCATGTCAGGATGGAGAACGGTATAGGGCACGTCACCTATAGCAACAGGTTCCATAATTACTGGTAGAACAGGTGTGAATGGCATAATGAGGTTTTGAGCTCGAGCTCGCACCCATTTGAGGTAAGGTTCCCAAGGAATGGTGTTCGGGTGCCCCAAAGTCTTGGTATCAGTCTTCTTTACCATGCCCCAAGCGTGTATGAACCTTCGTCGATAATTCTGGAGATCGTGGTTGTAGTCGAACACAACATCTTGGAGAAGCATATCATGTGGACCATCTTTTCGAGCAAAACCAAACTGACGTAGGGCTAAAGAAGGGTTGTAAGTAATACCTCCCTGGTGGTACATTAGGAATTCTCCACAGCCCGATGGTGAAGTCCTTTTGAGAAAAGATTCCAACGGATATCGAATGAGAGAGTGACATCAATCTTTGAGACCATCTCAACCTTTGTTCGTTCTTCAAAACGATGGAGGAAGGTGCGAAATAAACCACACGGAAAGTAACGGTACACAACACATGAGAGTTCCTTGTCGCTTAGTAGTACAGTGTGGAGAGAATGTAGGATGTCTCCAGTAAAGTAGGCACGGATTGCGGGTGAAACAACTTGATGGCGTTGACATCTATGAATTGATCCTAGTTAGGAAATAGAACCAAACCATAGATTAGCAAGGCCACAATGTTTTCAAATGCATGGAAACTCATAACTTTGAGGAATTCTCGGGCTTTCTTGATTAAGAACTTGGAAAGTAAACCCTTAACTCCACTTCTAGTTTCCCAATTGGCTTCAATGTCCGGCGCTTGAGATGTAAGCGGATGCAATGTCTTCGTACCTAGGAACCTTCTCTAGACCGGTGAATGGAATTTGGTCAAGAATAGGTATCCCAAGTAGTTTAGAGAACTCTTCCAAGGTAGGAACCAACTGATAATCGGGAAATGTGAAGCAATGGTGTTTCGGGTCGAAGAACTGGAATAGGACATGCATCATATCCTCTTCAAAAGGGATAACCAAATCAAGTAGATAACCATGTCTTTTGATGAGAGCATGGTCGGAATTTCGAAACCAATTCTTTGAGTGAGAAGGTATACCCATGAAGTTGATTCGAGATAGTCTTTCTAGAAGCCATGATTCCTACAAAAGCGAGCAAAGATAAATCCCTAGGTCCTTGAAATAGTTAGAAATGATATGCAATGCAAATGATGTCATGATGTCATGTTTAGCACACACAAACAATTCACACAATGAGCCTATGTTTAAGGCTTGCATGAGGCATAGGTAATTACCCTACCAAAAGTTTGAGTTGGTTCATCATCCTATCATAGTAGGTTCTAGGAATCTCACATCACGATCTTTCTCGTAGCGCTTATTTCAATACGACGCCAAGTGGTCGATCGAAAATGTCCCAAAAGTCTAATCTCAATGAGCGTAGCATCGAGTATCAACCAACCTCGGTCTACACCAAAGCCGTCCATCTCACTACCTTCTAATGGCTAAGATGGGTCAATTAAGGTTCTAAAAGTTTAGTTAGCGCTTGATGACACCACGCAGAAGCCAAATACTATCTTCAACTTGGGAATGAAGAGTATCGGGACAACCAAAGTGTCACGCTAACGTAGCCATCATGTTGACCGTTTAGTTATACGTCTAGCGGTCGCGATGATCTAATGCCACTTACCTAAAAGGAAACCCGGATCCGGGTGTAGGATCCCCCAACAATATAATACCCAAGCAACCCTTAAAGATAAAGCATACAAGTCAAACAAAAAGCAGTAAAGATGATCTAAAAATCCCTAAGGCAATTCTCTCTTTTTAGGGTTTCCCAGTAGTCGCCGATTCATGTCGGTGAACGACTTTGTAGGATTTTGTATCCAAATGTGCGGATAGCAAGAGTCGCCACCGACTTTTATTTTATCCAATTAAGGGAAGGTAAAAGTATGAAAAAGACCTTCGTTAGATTAATGCGGAGAATGGTTATGAAAAGGGAAGGTATTAGCACCCCTTTCCATCCGTAGTTATCTACGGGCTCTTAGTTGCTCTAGATCACCTTTTTTAAAAATTGCTTTCTGTGTGTTTGACAAAGATGTTTTGAAAGAGGCATTTCGCTTTGACTTTGTAATGACTCATGTAGGAGTGTATACAAAGTGTTCGGAAATGTTTCGTTTTGAAAAGAATTTTGAACTTTGAAAAAAAAGAGTGTGTGGTGTGAAAAGCATTTGATAGAGCGAGCAACTAAAAGACTTATTACCCACTCAGAATTGGTCGTTTTCGTACTTCTACGTTCCTTTAGAATAGCGCTAGCCGTACCATTAGTTGGTAGGTAGCTCCATTCGTTGAATGTAAGAGGGACATTCGAAGGGACATCGGATGGTCATAGAAAGCAACTTGTAGGAAGTATCCTAGCACATTCGAAGGGACTATCATCATTTTTCGTAGGCGACAATCGAGGGTCAAGATCATGTATTCAGAGGCGACATCGTGGGTCTATGATCTTTGTATCGAAGGGACTATGATGATTTGTTTTTGAAGGCAACGGTGCTAGAATACCTCTACGTTCGAGGGACATGACCATTTTGAATTCGCAAAGGCAACGAGAGAGAATTACCCTAAGGGGTGCGTGTGTGAAAGAAGTGTGTTGATTTCAGATATTTTATCTTGAAAAGTTAGTGGGCTAAGTTCATTGTTATCTTGCCATACACGCCTAATTGCTAGCAATTTATAGGGTGCGGAAATTAAAATGCGGAATGTAAAGATGCGGAAAGATAAATGTCCTACGCTATTACAAGGCTTTGGGGCAGATACATAATTTAAAATGCGGAAAATAAAATCCTAAATTAAGCTATTACATCCCATATACAGTTACATTATTGGAAAAAAATAGAATGAAAACGGAAGAATCGTCCGAATCGGAACAACCTGTGAAACGAACGAGAAATCGGGAAATATGATGAAATCGAAATAAGAGAAAATGTTAGGAAAAATGCAAATTTTAAATTGGAAAAAATATGACATGCTGGAAATAATGTAAACATGCTAAGATAATTTTTTGGGATTTTTTAGATGCAATTTAATAATTAAAAATGAATTAAATATGATTAAAATTCAAAATTATAAATAAAAATAAATATGCATGCAAAATTGTATTTTTTAATTTTATAAATTAAATAAAGATTTTTGGAAAACAAATGCAAAAAGAAAATAATTTTTGACAATTTTTTAATGCAAAAATAAAATCATGAAATTAATTAAAACAATGCAAAAATATTAGAAAATTAGAAAATATGAAAAATATGAGTTTTGTAAAAGAAGAAAAAAAAACATTGGTCTTGCCAGGATTCGAACTGGAGACCTTGCTCTCAAACCTTGAGTCCCCTTGCCTTTGCCATCTGAGCCAGCGCGTTCTACTGTTTGAAAACCGGAGCGAGTAGAAGAAAGACAAGTGTTGCTTCCTGGTTTCCTCGTCCGCGCGCGAAGCTTCATCGTCCCCAATTCAAATATTTGAAGCTAACGTCGGCCATTATTCGACGCTAAGGTCCCTGGCAAAATCAAAAATCCAGCACACATAATATAAATGAATTCTAAAGGCATGGTTCGATTCCTGAGATCGTTCCGAACACGATGGTATAGGTCTCATGGTCCAATTTTTCCATTTAAACAAAGCCCTAATTCGAACTCAGAAACCCTAGCTATGGCATATCACGATTCAGGCCATGGAAACACGATTGGCTTACCCAGATCGCTTGCAAACTTGATTCTAAACATGAACAAACAATCAAAACAGGTTAATAATGCATGAATGATGAAAATCGATTTTGAAAGAAACTTGACAAACCGAAATCGTGTTTGATGAATTCTTGATGGTTTTGAATGATGTAAGAGTCTGGATCGACTCAGAACAACCCAAGGAATGCAATGGAATCCTCAAAAGCAATTGAAAGTGGCTGGATCGATGGCTGCTAGTAGCTTGTAAGTCACGGATTTCTTGAATTAGGTTAGGGTTCTTAGAGCAATTTTTCTGTTTTCTTTTGATTGGTATGCATCAAGTATTTATATTGGATGGATTTGAGACAGTTTTTGGCAAGAATTGATCAATAATCAATGATAATCAAATTTGATTTTTTGCAAAAAATCAAATCTTCAAATTTTGGTCAATTTCCAATCTAATCTTGCCATATTGATCCAATTTCGAAATTGCTGGCTTTTAATGAATTGATTGGATCACAAAGAAGAAATAAAAATCAAATTTGCAATTAATTTGGATTTTATACTTTATTTTTCAATTTAATTTGTATTTAAATGAATAAATTCCAAATTAAATAGGAAAATAAAATAAAAATTCGTGGCATTGGGCTTGGATATTCCTAATTGCATGAGGAATAAGTTAGGATGAAGAAAAAGTAGGCCCATTTGCAAAGTTTTTGATTTTTAGAAGTATTTCTCTTTGTGCATTCTTTCAAAATTGCCCAACTTGTGAATGGTGTAACTTGCTCAATTTTCCACATTTTTGAGTGTTCTTGGACTTTTTGGAAAGCTCTAAGAGTCCTCTAACCAACCTTTTTGGTCTCATCTCAATTGGAGTTACCATGCTCAATATATCTTCAAAGCAAAAAGTTGACTTTTTGTTGACTTTGAAAATGACCTGTAATGTTTTGAGCCATACCTCTCAATTGAAGCATTTTTTGGACATTCTTGTGAGACATGAAGTTGTAGAGAATTGAATTTCCTTCAAAACAAGAGGTGGTGGAAAAATTTCTGAGAAAGTATGAGAAAGTTATGATCAGTCAAAGTTCTGTTGACTTTTCACCTAGAAACCCTAATTTAGAAAGTTTGACTTTTGAGCAAATCTTGAGTTTTCTTGATGAATCATGATCAACCCTTGATCAAATGATGAATGTAACTTCAAAATGAGGATGTTGACCAAAAATTATGAAGTTTGACTGTATGTTGACCACAGTTGACTTTTTGTCCAATACAATTGACTTTCAACCATCTGAGTAATTGTCTGCTGAGGAAACTTGACTTGTGAGGCTTGAAACTTGACATGGAGAATCTTTGAAGCACATGAGGAGGCATGAAGGCCATTGGAGATGTTGGAAGTTCATCTTGACTCTTGAGATACCAAACCCTAGTTTGGGTTGATTGTCTAAGAGAGAGTTTGTCTGATCAACTCTTGAGGAATCCTTGAGTATAGATGTATGAAACCTCTTGAGTAGATGGAGGGCAAATTTTGGGGTATGACAAAAGAGTTTGAAAAGTTTTTGACTGTATGTGATGTGATAGATGAGATACTTCTTCCATAGAGATGATAAATGTCTAAATCTCAAGGAGAAATTGATTGGATTACGGGGATGCTTTTAAGAAGCCCATGGGTCCTTGTATTGTAAGCCCAAGAGGAGGCATTCTGAGGGTCATTGAGGGTCATCGAGGGTCCTTGTATGAAGCTCAAGAGGAAGCTATAGGGTATGGCTGGCATTGGCTTTAAAAGGGATTTCACCGGGAAACCATCCTTTTAGGATCAAGAGCAATTTCACCGGGAAATTATACTCTCTGGGTTCTATCCTAACGCGAGTGATTCTTTGTATTGGAAGCCCAATAGGAGGCTGTTAAGAGATTTCCTGGTCTCTTTCTTGTATGATGCCCAAGAGAGGCTAAACTCAATGAGGAGTTCTTTTGAACGAAGCCCAAGAGGAGGCTGACTCAACAGGGGAGTGTTGTCTTATATGAAGCCTAAGAGGAGGCTAAACTCAGATGAATGAGTTTTCTTATATGAAGCCTAAGAGGAGGCTGAACTGAAATGAAATGAGTTACCTTGTACAAAGCCCAAGAGGAGGCTACAACTGTGGGGAGCCTATTGATTAGACTATTTGTTATGTTATAGCTAAACAGTTATATAAACAAGTGTGTGTGTGATATGTATTCACAGGAGTTTATGAAGGAAATATAAACAGATGCATGATGTTTATTTACAAGAGTTTATGAAGGAAATATAAACAAGTGTATGTGAAACGGACGTTTAAAACGAGCGTAACTTGATTATTTACAAGTTTGGATGTGTACAAGGAAGTAAATATGTACACGAATGAGTATTTATGTACAAGAGGATGTGGATGTACATAGGATGGTTGGGACTTACACCATAAGGGTGGCCCATTGGTTTAAAAGCAGTTTCACCGGGAATAATGCTCCTTCTAATACCAATGGTATTCAGTGTAAAATGAAAACAAACAGACGAAGTTTGTCTATCCTTGAGTATTTACAAAAGTATTTGTATTATGTACAGGTAAAATTGGTATGTACATAAAAGAATTGGATATGTACAAGGAAATAATTATGTACATAAAAAGAATTTTTGGGACTAACACTGTGAGGGAGGCCCATGATCGGTTAAGAAATTCGAGAAAAAACGAATTCGGTTTTATCGTTTAAATCGGATCGATCATGGAAAAAGATGTAAGTTTAATGAAAAGTTTTGAAAAGATCTTGAAAGTGTTTTTGAAAAGTAAAATATACTTATGAGAAGTTTGGAAAAGAATCGGGCTTTGAAAGTTTAAAAAAAACGCCTTTGAAAGTGCTTTAAAAAGTACTCAAATGTATCGTTTTCGGCTCGATAAAAATATAATCGGATGAAAGTTTTTCTGAAATTTTTTGACACTATCATAAAATAGATGTGTTAATTGACATGTGTATGAAAAATCACCTCAAAATGAGGAGTTTTGATTGGGTTTTGAAAGAGTCAAAGTTTGAAAAAAAATATGAAGAGAAAAATGAAAAATTTGGCAAAAATGGTCCCAAGGCGTGGCAAGAGTGACTTAAGAGTGAGCTGGCAACCGCTGGGGCGGCAATACATCCGTGTATTATGTTCAAACCATGTTATAATATTATAAACCAAATGTTTGAATTTGAAAAAACGCGCGCAAGCTTCTTCTTCTTCCCCGATCCTTCAATCAACCATGGATTGCTTGTTTCTCAATGAAATTGCTCGATGTAAACATCAAACTTGATCGAAATTTAACCAGGAACATGATGTGATTTAATTTCATTTATTTTTAGCTTAACATGATTAAATTCCCAGAAATCACGAAGAACCCTAATTCCTTAAAATCAAATTGAAATCGTGTATGGTTGATGAAATATGCAATTGATTGAGGGTTAATGATCAATGATGGTGCAGAAACAAAATGGCCAAGAGCTTTTTGGACTGGAAGCAAGAAATCAAGGAATTCGAAGTTGATTTACATACCTGTTGAAGCTGAGATCGGAATCTTCAATGTAGTGTTTCCAGAATTATTTTGATGATTCCTATAGCACCAGTGAACTTCAAGGATCGTGTGAGGATGGTCTGCTCACCATGAATTTGCCCAGATCATTCCAACCAAGTCCACCTGCACATGCTTCAAAGTGAAACTCGAAATCGATGTTAGAGGTGTTACAGGTTGAAGTTAATGGTCTGCATCATCCATATGGAGTATGTTGATGATGTTTGAATGGAAAAATCACAACTTGCTCGAGCCAAACATCAAATTCGAAGGTTAAGGCAGTTTTGGCAAATTTGGAAACATGAAATGCAATTCTGGATTTTAGTGTTTCTTGTGTTGATTTTAAGTTACAAACCAATTACATATGATGTTTATGACATGTTAGACACCAAATCTTTCATAGTTTTTCACAAGTTTTGAAAAATGCAAGAATTCTCAATTTAAACTATGTTACTTGAATTTTAAGAAAGAAGTGAGAAAGCTTGTTTTGGCATAGCTTTGGTGTGATTTCAAATGGCCGACATGACCTCTATTTATAGGTCAAAAGTTCTGAATGGTAAGTGAAGAAGATTGGCTTTGGTATTTACAAGTTGCCTTAGAGGGCAAGGAAGTCATTTTTGCAATAAATGCAAAAGGAAGCTTCCTTTTAACCATGGTTAATTATTCAACTTGATCTTATCCCATCATAATTACTCTCCATCTGATTTTTTATCAGCTCTATCCCTCTTTGCTAGGTGGCATGGCTTCTAGAAGAAAAAACTCAAAAATGACCTATAATTTTGGAAGTTGTACTTGAAAATCAAGGATTTTGGAGCTCTATGTTTCAAAATCAAAAGTATAGCTAGACTCCTTGGATTTGAGAGTTCTTGGACATTTTGGAAAGCTTGTTTCAAGGGCTAAAACTTTCATGTTTTGAGTTTTTCCAATTCCAAGTGGAACTATGTGAAAAAATGCCATGAAGTTTGGAAAAAGTTTGAAATTTTAACACTTGAAATTTTTTTTAAGTGTTGAAAATTTTGACTTTTTGTTGACTTTTCCAAATTTCTTGATTTTTTTATGACCATGATGGATCATTTGAAGTATTTTGATGATGGAAAAAGTTTGGTCATGAAAAAGTTGACCAAAAGTCAAAGTTTGACTTTTCAGTGCAGATGAAATTTCATCAGATGATCTAGAAATTGACTGATGAATTTTGTGAACTTCTGTGATGTTTTTTATCCAGAAATTAGGTCAACATGTTGTATTTAAGATATGAAGATCAATCTCCAATCAAAAAAGTCATTCATTGATCAGAAAATCAGTGATTGCTTATCCTCGATAAAAATCCTAATTGGTCGATCCTCGATAGATCATGAGGAAAAGTTGGATATCTGAAGATCAGAGGTTGATGATTTGATCAAGATAGATCAAATGAGGTGAATAAAACTCAAACCCTAATTGATTGCCTCTTGAATCAGATGAAAATCTTGTGAAACCCTAATTTTGACCTGTAGAAGCTACACCCGATTAATTCTGTTCTGAACTGGTAATGATGCAATGATGCAAATGTAAGGTGGTATATTAGGTCAAAAATTGGGGTATGACATCAACCAATGAGAATCCTCCTAAGATTATTATATAAACCCTCATACCTTTGAGGGCAAGGTATCATATTCTTACTCTCAAAACCCTAATAATCAATATACTAACCTTAAACATTTGCTTACTTTAGCATCTGAGTGCCCTGTATATACACCACCTCTTCCTCCTCATCAACTTTGCTCGAAGGATCTTAGCTTGCTCCTGCTATCTCCAATTTTGATCAACCAACCAGATCAGTGACACCGTCTGTGGGAACCTATCTTCCTTATCTTCATTCATCACCAAGAAATCCGAAGATCAAAGATACCTCAAAATTTCCAACAAGATACGATTAGTTCGCTTCCGGCAAGACTGTCCTCGCGCCTGTCTAAAAGACAAACGATAATGACAACCCTCCTCACCTCGAGGATTTCGCAGAAGATAGGGACGGAAGGACTGCCTGAAGGAAAATTGCGATATAACAACACAGCAGAAATTCAATATTTCTTTAGTGATGCTTACGAATGATCATAGTCAATGATAGAATATTATACCTATTGTGGCGATTTTGGTTTCTGAGGTTGTGATCATGAACATTGATGAAGAACGTCTCTACTCAGTCCACATGAACAGATTGCTCCCGGTCACAGTGCTAGCTGATCACGAATGAAAGCTTTGAGTGAGAGAGTGAGCAAAAATACACCTAGGGTTACAAGACCGAATTTTCATCAAGTGGAATGCTTCAACACAAGGGTCTTATTTATAGAACCACAAGTGTGGGATGCAAGCTAAAATCCCAATAAAGTCTATAAGCTAAAAGCCCAATAAGCATACGAGTATCATTCCTTATGACGTACCACATATCACTTAATCGCGTGGTACCTTACCACATTCCATATTCCACTTAAGTGCACCGTACCTTACGGTGTTCCTCATTTACTCTACCTCTCATTTATCTGTCCTTATGTGTGTGACCTTATAGGTTTCCGTGACGTTGGTAATTATATTAAATCACATTTAACATAATAAACAGTGAGCGGTATCTAGCAACACATCACTGCTACCCAGTTCACAAAAATGTCATGTGATCTGACAAAACCCTTCTGTGGTAATACTTGTATGTATAATTACCCTTTTGCCCTCATGTCTATATTGAACACAAGACATAGATCGTGTCACCCTTGTCTAGTTCAATATTGGGCCCTTAGACATTTATCCTGTTACGTAGGATGGACAAATTCCATCTAGGTCACTCATGTCCCTTAACATGTTTTATGAAGTACACATCAACTGTCTTTATTGTCATTGAGTTACGGATAATGTTTGAGCAACAATAAAGCACTTAACTCTACATCTAGGGTCCATAGTGGTTTCAGGTCGAAGGGTGGTATACACCATTTATCACCATGAGAATAACTTATGACACTTTGCATAACATTCTATGTAGTATTCTTACAGCGGGTCAATCCAGTATAAATATTACCCTAATATTCATACCTATGTCAAGGCTTGATAACTCCTTATCCATGATCCATGAGATGCGATCATCATTATATCTTCATAATAATCTCAATGTTTTGATGTTATCCCACTTCACAATAAAGCTCGATTGCGGATACTTTAAGAATACTGTCTTTATATTTAATGGGATCTCATGATTAAGTCACACTTAACATTTCATTAAATAGGCTAACTATTCTAGGGACTTTATTATTTTGGAAAAACAAACATAATAAAGAAATGCCTTTTATTATTAATAAATAATCCAATACAAGTACCAAAAGTATTGGCCTTTAGGGCTTACACCAACAATCTCCCACTAGCACTAGAGTCAATAAGGCATACCCCTAATACCCATAGATCTAGTATGGACATCATGCTTCTGTTGTGCAAGAGGATTTGTTAGTGGGTCAACGATGTAACACCCCAATTCTACCCCTCGTAATTAATAATAAAATCAGAGTTTCAAAATTTCATCCAACAAAAATTGAGGCATCACATATTCGCATTTTCATCACTTTGCATTATAATGCACATCACAAAAATTAAAAGTCGGATATACTGATTCATATCATAATTCATCATATACACATATGACTATTCACAACACAGCGGATGTGTTCACAAAATATACATATCATCATGTTATCATCAATACATAATATTATATCATCATAAGATAGTATACATAAACTATCCTATCAAAATAATAACGTCGCCCAAATCCCGAGTGTTACTGCGACCAGAGCAGAGCGACTCAAAATAAAGGGACTCGAGCTAATCCTCATCATCCTCGTGGATCACCTGCACGTTACCAATAAGGCAACGACGAAACAAGTAAAGGGTGAGATACTCCAAAACATATAATTAAAGGCATGATAATATATATATATATATATATATATATATATATATAGTTTTGGAATTATAAATGATATAAGTTAATAAAAGTATGTCAACATATATTAAAAGCTTACATACTCTAAATTAGCATTTAGTGTATAAAATTAACACTTTAACTTCGTCACATAATCATTATACTCGCATCAACACAAAGTATCATATATCATCGCAATTCAACATCATTCATCAATTAAAACCCAATGCCAAACAACTCAAACATAAACATAACCGACTCCATGAGACACGACTATGTTATGCATGTGGTACCCGTCGCTTTGTCCATAATTAGGAACACTTGGCATAAAGCCCATCGTCGCTTGGCATAAAAGCCCTCCTCGCCAATGCAATATATGTGACTCAATAATAAAGACAACACAATAACACATCATCATCGCTCATCAAAATTGACATAAAGTCCACGTCGCCATATTTGTCCACATTAAGATAAACATATCATCGCATCGCATATCAACAAGTATTCATTAATAAATACACCATCGCAAACATCATGTTTATTCACACCACATCATTATCAATTAATTCACCAAATTCCAAAAACGGAAAAATAGTCAAAACAACAATAATCGTCGCAAAAGCCATTCTTAATAACCGGCATTAATTATAATCGTCAACATCGCAATCGGATTGTCCATACGTGTCTTAAATCGACTAAAACGCAATCCGATTCAATTTAACCGTAATTTGGCCTATTTCGGGTAGTTTCGTAAAAAATCACAATTTCGAAAAACTAACCTCACCACTACGTTCTACACATCGAACTTAGCTAGCACGTCAAATTTTGTTGAATTCGGAGCAACTTGCTCCGTCGTCGAATTTACCGAAATCAGAAAATCGGAATATAATCGGGTTCTAAATTTAATCGGCTAACTTAAGTCCTAATTAAATTTTACTAATATAAACTATTACTAGGTGAAATTGGAAAAATTAAAGAAACAGAAGTTATCTTAAGGATATATGCAGGAACCATTCTGCAGAAAACAGAAAACCAAAAACACAGTATACAGAAAACAAAAACACAGTTTTCCGTTCCACCCCTCTAGCCACCAGGGACGATCGTCCCTTGCTTTTTTAAGGAAAGGAGGCGGGGGCCTTGAAGTAGGGGAGGGCCGCCCCTCAAGCTGAGGTGGACGCCTCCCCTTTCATCCACTCTCCACGAACTTCTCTTCTTCTTCCCTGTGCAAAATGGTTTTTTTTCTGGTTTTTAACTGTTACAGCTTTTTTTATAATTTCTTCATTCCATAACTTCTAATTTCTACTACTAGCAATGAAACACCCAATAATCCATACTCCTAACTCAACCTTTCTAAGTTATTTCAACAATCAACCAACCAAACTCATAAATCAACCTATCAATTTTTCCTAAATCCAAAATATATCAACCAAAACCCTAACTATATGAGATGGAGAATCAAACCCCTTACCTCTAGTGATTGGATGATCCTTGATGATTCAACAAACCCAATCCTCAAGTTCTTCTCTTGCTCTTCTTCTTCTCCTACCAAAACCCTCTCTTTGCTTCTAAGCTTCTATGTTGGTTTATGGTGTTATGTTGGAAAGAAAATGAGGAAAATGTTTTTATGATATTTCTTACTAGTAAACTAAGTGTGTAAACCCAATCCTAAGCCATTTGTCCTCGCACCCCTAACTTAGTTAATTAATTAACACCTTAATAATATCTAATAATATTATTAACTCAATTAATTAAAATAATTCCGGGGAATTAAATATCGGTCCGAATAATATTTTACCGAACCGAACGAAACGTCGCCAAATATATCAATAGATATATCGATTTATATAAATATTCTCGTCGCCAAAACAATCGTCAAACGGTAACTCGAAAATATTAATATAATATAATATTAAATAAAACGGGGCGTTACAACTCTCCCCCACTTAAAAAGTTTTGTCCTCGAAATTACCTGACTCGAAAAGCTCGGGATAGGAATCCCGCATCTTACTTTCCAACTCCCACGTCGCGCTTTCACCAGCTGCTCCTATCCAAACAACTTTGACCAAAGAAATCTCTTTGCCACGAAGAGACTTTATCTCACGATCCTTAATCCTTAAAGGCATCGTTTCCACCGTAAGATTTTCTCGAACTTGAATATCATCCATCTCAATCACATGCGAAGAATCCGGAACATACTTCCGAAGTTGCGACACATGGAATACATCGTGCAAATTCGAAAGATTTGGCGGTAACGCCACCCTATAAGCCACTTTTCCCACTTTACTAGTAATTTGGTAAGGACCAATAAAGCGAGGAGTTAACTTCTTCGACTTTAATGCTCGACCAACGCCAGTTGTAGGAGTAACTCTAAAAAAATACGTGATCACCATCTTGAAATTCCAAGTCTTTTCTCCTTTTATCATGATAACTCTTTTGTCGACTTTGAGAAATTCTCATCTTTTCTCTAATCATCTTCACCGCCTCAGTAGTCTCTCTAACCAATTCGGGTCCAAGCACCACATTTTCACCCGACTCGTGCCAACACAAAGGAGTTCTACACGTCCGACTATACAAAGCTTCAAACGGTGCCATTCCAATACTAGCATGAAAACTGTTGTTATAAGTAAACTCAATCAAAGGAAGATATGTATCCCATGAACCACCATGTTCAAGAATACATGCTCGTAACATGTTTTCCAACAATTGAATCGTCCTTTCCGTCTGACCATCAGTTTGAGGATGATAAGCCGAACTCAACCTCAACTTAGAGCCCAAAGCCTCTTGCAAGCTTTTCCAAAATTCAGAAGTGAACCTCGGATCTCTATCTGAAACAATACACAAAGGAATACCATGTAATCTAACAATCACATGCGTATAAATCTCCTCCAACTTCGATACAAGATAAGTAATGTTAATAGGAATAAAGTGAGTCGACTTCGTAAGCCTATCAACAATCACCCAAATCGCATCGTGTCCTCTTGGTGTATTCGGTAACCCCGTTACGAAATCCATAGAAATGCTATCCCATTTCCATTCCGGGATCTCTAACGGTTGCATCAACCCTGCAGGTTTCTTATGCTCCACTTTAGACTTCTGACAAGTCAAACAAGCATAAACAAACTGGGCCACCTCTCTTTTCATGCTCGACCACCAAAATAGTTTCCTTAAATCTTGATACATTTTGGTCGCTCCGGGATGAATACTCAAATTGCTTCTATGACTTTCTTCCAAGATCATTCTATTTAAATCCACATCATCGGGAATACAAATCCTATCTCGGAACCTCAAAACACCCTGAGCATCCAACTTGAAATCTTCATTTTCAGTTTGTCCAATACTAACCAACAAATCAACAAGTTTCACATCAAGCTTCTGAGCTTCTCTAATGCTATCAAGGAAATCATTATTGATCTTCAACATTCCAAAGATAACACTCTTCGGCGTCACTTCTATCACAAGACTCATATCTCTAAATTGTTCAATCATTTCCAACTCTTTCATCATCAAAAGTGACATATGCAAAGTCTTTCGACTTAAAGCATCGACCACCACATTCGCTTTACCAGGATGGTAATTCAATCCAAAATCATAGTCTTTCAACAATTCAAGCCACCGCCTTTGTCTCATATTAAGCTCTTTTTGATCGAACAAGTATTTCAAGCTTTTATGGTCACTAAATACTTCAAATCTAGAACCATAAAGATAATGCCTCCAAATCTTAAGTACAAAAACAACCGCTGCAAGTTCCAAATCATGAGTAGGATAATTCTTCTCATGAATCTTCAATTGCCTAGAAGCATAAGCAACCACCTTGCCATTTTGCATAAGCACACCACCTAAACCCATCTTAGAAGCATCACAATAAACAACAAACGGTTCTTCAGGATTAGGTAGAATCAAGATCGGCGCCGTTGTTAACCTTTTCTTCAATTCAACAAAACTTTCTTCACACTTGACATCCCACATAAAAGCAACTCCTTTACAAGTCAACTTTGTCAAAGGAAGTGCCAACTTAGAAAAACCTTCAATGAACCTCCTGTAGTAACCAGCCAAACCTAAGAAACTTCTAATCTCAGTAACAGACTTAGAAGTTTCCCATCTTAACACAACATAAACCTTAGAAGGATCAACCATGATGCCATCACCAGAAATGACATGCCCCAAAAAGCTCACTTCACTTAACCAGAACTCGCACTTTGACAATTTAGCATAAAGCCTCTTCTCTTTCAGAACTTCTAACACAACGCGCAAATGTTATGCGTGCTCTTCTTCCATTTTAGAATAAACCAAAATATCATCAATGAAAACAACCACGAAACGATCCAAGTAAGGATGGAAAATACGGTTCATGTACTCCATGAATACTCCCAGTGCATTAGTGACACCGAAAGGCATCACCGAATACTCGTAATGTCCATACCTCGTCCTGAAAGCAGTTTTCTGAACATCTTCTTCTTTCACCCTTATTTGATGGTAACCCGATCTCAAATCAATCTTGCTAAACATGCGAGCGCCAACCAATCGGTCCATCAAATCATCAATTCTAGGAAGTGGATACCTATTCTTGATAGTTACTTTATTGAACTGACGATAATCAATACAAAGTCTCATTCTACCGTCTTTCTTCTTCACCTATAACACAGAAGCTCCCCACGGTGATACACTTGGTCTAACAAATTTCTTCTCGAGCAAATCTTCTAATTGGCTCTTCAATTCTGCTAACTCAGATGCGGACATCCTGTATGGTGCCATAGAGATAGGTCTGGTACCAGGGACAAGATCCACAGAAAATTTAACTTCTCTTTCTGGAGGTGCACTAGGAATCTCATCAAGGAAAACATCGGGAAAGTCGCACACCACCGGAAAGTTTGCAATCACCGATTGACTCTCCACAAAAAGAGTCGCCATCAACAAGAAAACCAATGCTTCATCTTTCATGAACTCATTCAATTGTTTCATCGACATCAACATAGTTTGATCTTCTTCCACTAAGGAAGAAAACCTCACAGTGTTGTCATAGCAATTGATATGGACATAGTTAGCTTTCAACCAATCCATACCCAGAACCACGTCCAACCCAACAAGCGGTAAAAAAACAAGATCCACCACAAAGTCTCTATCAAAGATGGATAAAGGGCAACTTGTACACACAAAAGAAGTAGTAACCGTTCCCTTAGCCGAAACTTCAACCACCATATCTCTATCTAGAGATGACAAAGTAAGACCCAATCTCTTAACACAATCAGCAGCAATAAAACAATGAGTAGCACCAGTATCAATAATAGTAATAAGAGGAATGATATTAATGAAACTAGTACCTCGAACAAGACCATCTTCGTTGCCGTCGGAGCACCCGACAAAGCAAACACCTTCCCTGCTCCTTGAGTTCTCTTAGGCTTCTTACATTGAGAACTAATGTGACCTCCCACGCCACAATTAAAACAGACCACATCCTTATGCTTACAATCACGAGTCACATGACCCACTTCACCATATCGGAAACATCTCACCTCATTCTCCTTAGCCCTCACATCACCTCGACAAACATTACTTTTATGGCCAGGTTTCCCACATTTGTAACAAATAATACTAGCAGGAGCATCTCCCCCACTAGTCCTTCGCCCTTGAAAAGCTTTATGTTTCCCTTTACCAGTTGGAATATCATAAGGTTTCCCACGGCTCTGTTGACCCTTGTTTCTCTTATCAGACATAATCTTATACTGTGCATTACTATCTTCCTCGAAGATTCTACAACTATCAATCAAATCCGCAAAGACACAGATTTTCTGATAACCAATCGCTTTCTTAATCTCAGGACGCAAGCCATTCTCAAATTTAATGCACTTAGAAAACTCGGCATTCTCTCCATCATAGTGAGGATAGAAATTAGCCAGCTCGGTAAACTTTGCAGCATAATCAGTGATAGACATATTCCCTTGTTTCAGCTCAAGGAACTCTATCTCCTTCTTTCCCCGAACATCCTCCGGGTAATACTTCCTCATGAATTCCCTACGGAAAACTCCCCACGTCACTTCCTCACCAGCAACCTCAAGCCTCTGACGGGTGTCAACCCACCAGTCATCAGCCTCTTCACTTAACTTATGAGTACCATAATGGATTTTCTGCACGGGAGTACAATCCATCACACGGAAGATTCTTTCAATCTTCTTCAACCAAGTTAAAGCACCTTCAGGAGCATACTTTCCTTGGAAGTAGGGGGATTCTCTCTTTGGAAGGTTGCCAAACTACGAGACCCAGCGTTCTCGTCAACATTCGGCGGGTGTTGGAAAGCTTGAGCTATTGCCTGCATAGCGGCAAAACCTCATCATTCCTACCAGCATTCCTTCCACCATAACAACACGCTCACAACAAAACAAGGATTAGAATCAACAAATAACAATACTTGATTGTTAGACAACAACAAACTCAACAACTTGGCCGGACAAACCGACCTGCTATGATACCACTAATGTAACACCCCAATTCTATCCCTCGTAATTAATAATAAAATCGAGTTTCAAAATTTCATCCAACAAAATTGAGGCATCACATATTCGCATTTTCATCTCTTTGCATTATAATGCACATCACAAAATCAAAAGTCGGATATACTGATTCATATCATAATTCATCATATACACATATGACTATTCACGACTACGGACGTGTTCACAAAATATACATATCATCATGTTATCATCAATACATAATGTTATATCATCATAAGATAGTATACATAAACTATCCTATCAAAATAATAATGTCGCCCAATCCGGTGTTACTGCGACTAGGCGAGCGACTCAAAATAAAGGGACTCGAGCTAATCCTCATCATCCTCGTGGATCACACGCACGTTACCAATATAAAGGCAGCGGCGAAACAAGTAAAGGGTGAGATACTCCAAAACATATAATTAAAGGCATGATAATATATATATATATAGTTTTGAAATTATAAATGATATAAGTTAATAAAAAGTATGTCAACATATATTAAAAGCTTACATACTTTAAATTAGCATTTAGTGAATAAAATTAACACTTTAACTTCGTCACATAATCATTATACTCGCATCAACACAAAGTATCATATATCATCGCAATTCAACATCATTCATCAATTAAAACCCAATGCCAAACAACTCAAATATAAACATAACCGACTCCATGAGACACGACTATGTTATGCATGTGGTACCCGTCGCTTTGTCCATAATTAGGAACACTTGGCATAAAGCCCATCGTCGCTTGGCATAAAAGCCCTCGTCGCCAATGCAATATATGTGACTCAATAATAAAGACAACACAATAACACATCATCATCGCTCATCAAAATTGACATAAAGTCCACGTCGCCATATTTGTCCACATTAAGATAAACATATCATCGCATCACATATCAACAAGTATTCATTAATAAATACACCATCGCAAACATCATGTTTATTCACACCACATCATTATCAATTAATTCACCAAATTCCAAAAACGAAAAAATAGTCAAAACTCCAATAATCGTCGCGAAAGCCATTCTTAATAACCAACATTAATTATTAACGTCAACATCGCAAGAGGATTTTCTTAAGTAGCAATAATTCGCCGCGACCGTTAGGCGTATACCAAAACGGTCAACATGATGGCTATGTTAGTGCGACACTTTGGATGTCATGATGCTCCTCATGCTCAAGTTGAGGAACGTATTTGGTGTCTGCATGGTGTCATCAGCACTAACTCAACTTTTAGAACCCTAATTGACCCATCTTGGCCATTAGAAGGTAGTGTGATGGCCGACTTTGGTGCAGACTAAGGTTGGTTGATACTCGATGCTACGCTAATTAAGATCAGACTTTCGAGATGTTTCGGTCGACCACTTGGTAGTCGTATTGAAATAAAGCCTACGAGAAAGATCAATGATATGAGATTCCTAGAACCCGGTTACTATTATAGGACAGGATGAACCCACTCAAATATTGGTAGGGTAGACACCTATACGTCATGCAAGCCTTAAACCTAGGGCTATTGTGTGATTTGCTTGTGCTTGTTAAACATAACATCATGACATTGCATATCATCTCTAACTATTTCAAGGACCTAGGAATTTATTTTTGCTTTGTTTTGTAGGAATTATGGCTTCCAGAAAGACTATCCGAATCAAGTTCATGGGTATACCTTCTCAACTCAAAGAATTGGTTTCAGAAATTCCCGATCATGCTCAGTTTATCAAAAGACATGGTTATCTGCTTGATTTGGTTATCTCCGGTTTTGAAGAAGATATGATGCACGTCTTATTCCAGTTCTTCGATCCGAAACATCATTGCTTTACATTCCCAGATTATCAGTTGGTTCCTACCTTGGAAGAGTTCTCTAAGCTACTTGGGATACCTATTCTTGATCATATTCCATTCACCGATTCAGAAAAATCTCCTAAGTACGAAGACATCGCATCAGCATTACATCTGAAGCGATCAGACATTGAAGACAATTGGGAAACAAGAAGCGGAGTTAAGGGTTTACTTGCCAAATTTCTGATAAAGAAAGCTCGAGAATTCGTCAAAGCTATGATTTTCCATGCATTCGAAGACATTTTGGCCTTGCTAATATATGGCTTGGTGCTATTTCCTAATCCAGATCAGTTCATAGACGTGAACGCCATCAAGATATTCCTCACTCATAATCCTGTGCCTACCTTACTTGGGGACATCCTGCATTCTCTCAACACTCGTACTTCCAAACGACAAGGAACTCTCATGTGTTGCATACTGTTACTTTCCAGGTGGTTTATTTCTCACCTTCCTCAATCAGTAATGAAGAACGAGCAAAGATTGAAGTGGTGTCAAAGGCTGATGTCACTCTCTCATTCAAATATCCGTTGGTGTCTCTTTTCTCAAAAGGACTTCACTTTCATTGAGCGTTGCGGAGAATTCCCTAATGTACCACTCCTTGGCATAAGGGGAGGTATCACCTACAACCCTTCTCTAGCTCTATGTCAGTTTGGTTATGCTCAAAGAGATGGTCCTCATGATATGCTTCTCCAAGATATTGTGTTCGACTACAACCACGATATCCAGAATTACCGTCAAAGGTTCATACACGCTTGGGGCATGGTAAAGAAGACTGATACCAAGACTTTGGGACACAGAAATTCCATTCCTTAGGAACCTTACCTCAAATGGGTGCGAGCTCGAGCTCAAAACCTCATGATGCCATTTACACCCGTGTGACCAGTAATTATGGAACCTGTTGCTATAGGTGACGAATCTTATATTGTTCTCCATCTGGACATGCCTACTAATTTTGAAGACTTGAAGAGATCCTGTATTCAGCTTAAAGAAGAAAGGGATACATTCGAAGCTCAATGCTATGCAAGCGAGAAGAAGGTACTAGAGTTGACCAAGCTTCTTCACGAGGAGCGAAACATCAACACCTACTTCAACACCAAGAGGAAGCGTCCATGGGAGACTTAGAGCTTTAGGATTTTTGTTCTTTTATTTTCGAAACTATCTTTTGTACTAAAAAAAACGAAAAGAAAAGAAAAGAAAAAAGAAAACTAATAAAAGTTTGTTCGTGCTTGTTTAACAAATTTAAATTCCTAAGGTCCTTGAAAACATTACATTGCATTTCATAAACATCGCATATCATGACATGGCATTTCATAACAGGTACATTGAAGATCGGTTTTCTCATTCTCTCGCTATTTATTTTAGCAGAAATGGCTCTTGAACAAACTGTCAAAGATCTCCAGGCTCAGAATGCTCAGTTCCAGGAAGTGGTCACCAGCTTGGTCCAAGGCCAGGAAGACTTGAAGAAACTCATCGCCAGAAAGAAGAAGGTCATCGGTGTCCTCAACATGGGAAGACGTCATAAGGGCGGACCTAGGGTGGTCAGCCATTTAGAACTCTCTGACAAGAGCGTTGAAACTGATGAAAGTATCAAGAACAACGAAGAAAGCCAGCGCGAGTCTGAAAACAAAGAAGAAGACTATGAGAACGAGCAGTATTCTCATGAGGATGACAAATACAAACAGCTTGAAGACCGTTTGAATGCTGTGGAAAATTTGAAGATGTCCGGGCTGAATTTTGATGATCTGAGTTTAATTCCTGGTGTGGTGATTCCCCGTAAGTTCAAGGTTCCTACTTTTGCCAAGTATGATGGCATTTCTTGTCCAAAGCTGCATTTGGAGTCCTATGTTCAGAAGACCCATCCTCACACTGATGACAGGAAGCTGTGGATCTATTACTTCCAAGAGAGTTTATCCGGAGCTCAGTTGGAGTGGTATTATCAGCTAGAGAGTGCCCACATCCATACTTGGAATGACTTAGCAGATGCTTTCTACAAGCAGTACCAGTACAATGTTGAACTAGCACCCACTCGCATGCAACTACAGAGCATGTCTATGGGTCGTGATGAGAAATTCAAAGAATATGCTCGAAATGGAGATCTAGTAGGCGAGTTCAACCACCCTTGTCCAATAGAGTTGGTTGATATGTTTATGGGAACATTGACAGTCCATTCTTCAATCATCTAATTGGAAACTCTTCATCCAGATTCACCGGTGATATTGAGGAGAAGCATTGAGGCTGGAATCAAGAGCGGAAAGATTCGGTAGAGTCATCTTCAAATCTTTGTGAGATCTTACGGTGGTAAGAAAGAAGCCAATGATGTGTATGGTCAGAAAAGTCGTGTCAAAGCTGACCGTACTCGATCTGTGGGGGAAGTTGTGATCGCCAATCCTACACCAGCGCAACCTCAGTGAAACAACGCGCGTAACCAGAACGCGCCATGAAGACAGTTTACAAAGATCAATATGCCATTGTCGCAAGCATTGCAACACTTGTTGAAGGCGGTGATTACCTTGAGGATCCTCCTCAACACATTAATACTTCCTCTCTGAAATATAATCCTAATGCCAAGTGTGCATACCACTCCAATAGCCCGGGACATGACACCGACGACTGTTGGGCTCTGAAGAACAAGATTCAGGATATGATTGAAGCTAAAGAAATTGAGTTTGATCCTCCTGTCGAAACTCCGAATGTGATCAACGCACCAATGCCTAACCACGACAAAAGTTCCAATGTTATTGACAAGAACTATTATGTTTTTGATGTGAACGATTTGACTATTCCTCTGATGACTGTTAAGAAGAATCTGCTACAAGCCGGTGTCAATCCAGGATGCCCAGAGAATTGTCATTGGTGCCCATCTGCACCTGACGGATGTGCTTGGTTGAGAAGGCGTATTCAATGCATGGATAACCGCGAAGTGCTATTTCTGAAACCTTCGCATGTGGAGAATATGTGTGAAGACATGTTTAAGAATCTGAAGATCGAAGATGTGAGAGAAGTCGTACCAGAAGTCTGGGATACCTTGGGGCAGCCAAGTGGAAAGTTTGATTTCATGGTGAAATATACCGCTCCCAAAAGTTACAAGATCCCAATCGAAGACATCAAGGCAACCGGATGGGGAGACGATTTCCCAGAAGACTATGCTGATGTGAACACAATAAGGATCTCCTCTTCCGATCCTACGCCTAGAGTGGAACCTCTTATCATTACTTCTCCCAGACCAGTTCCATACTCCTCCAACAAAGCTATACCGTGGAACTACGGAGCCGAAGTTTACTATCATGGCGTCAAGCAAGACCTGCTTACCATTGAAGACATCACCACTGAAGCTTCTGATCCTAACATTGACAACATTACCGGATCAAGCAAGTTTCATACCCCAATTTTTGACCTAATATACCACCTCACATATGCATCACTGTATCACTAACAGTTTTAGAATAGAATAGATCGTGTGTGGTTTCTAAAAGTCAAAATCAGGGTTTCTTCAAAATTTCATCTGTTCAGGATGTGATCAATTAGGGTTTGAGTTTCCACTCACCTTAATTGACCTATCTTAATCAATCATCAACATTTGATCTTCAGATTCCCAACTTTTTCTCATGATCTACCATGAATCGACAAATTAGGGTTTTTATCGAGGATAGTGAATCATTGATTTTCTGATCAATGAATGATCTATTTTGCTTGGAGATTGATCTTAACATCTTTAATGCAACATCTTGACCTAATTTCTTGATTCAAAACATCACAAAGTCCATGTTTCTTCATCAGACAAATTCGAAATCGTCTGATAAAAATTCATCTGCTCAGAAAAGTCAAACTTTGACTTTTGGTAAACTTTTTCAAGACCAAACTTTTTCAATCATCAAAACATTTCAAATGATCCATCATGATCATAAAAAATCAAGAAATTTGAAAAACTCAACAAAAAAGTCAAATTTGAAAAATTTCTAACACTTGGAAAAATTTTCAAGTGTTAAAAAACATGTTTTTTTCCTACTTTCATGGCTATTTTTCACATAGATCCTTTTGGAATCAGAAAAAACTCAAAACATGAAAGTTGTAGCCCTTGTTACAAGATTTCCAAAATGTCCAAGAACTTGCAAAACTATTTTGTCTAGATATACTTTTGATTTTGAAACATAGAGCTCCAAAACCATGGAATTTCAAGTACATGTTTCAAAATTATAAGTCATTTTTTGCATTTTCTCCTTCTAGAAGCCTTGTCATCACTTAGAGGCAGCTTGTAACTGATAAATATCAGTTTGAATGATTGAGAAGTTGATTGAATCAAAGAAGAAAACTTAACCATGGTTAAAGAAAGTAACTTTTGCATTAAATGCAAAAGATTCCATTATTACCTCTTAACCAAGTTGCAAGTTTCCTTCAATGATATCTTTTCCAAATCATTCAGAAACCTTGGCCTATAAATAGAGGTCATTTCCTCATTTTCAAACCTCACCAAAGCTATCCAAATTAAGCTTTCATTCCTTCTTGCTTAAGTTTCAAGTTTCATAGTTCAAAGTGAGGGATTTTTGCAATTTGCTAATCTTGCAAAATCTGAGAGAAATTAGGTGTCTAACATGTTCTAAACACTAAATAGAACTTGTCTAAAACTTAAAAACAACACAAGAACTACCCAAACTCAGAATCTTTGTTCAAAATTTCAAAGCTTGTAAAAGATGCCTTAACATCCAAACTTCTAATTTGCTCGTGCTAACTGTGATTTTATCATTCAAACATCATCCATACACTTCATATGAGTGATTCAAATCAACATCCATAACCTGTAACATCTCTAACCTCAAATTCAAAGTTCACATCAAGCATCTGCAGTTGGACTTGGGTAGAGAGTTCCAGACCATTTCAAAGCAAGCATAGTGATCAAACACCTTCCATAAGGTTCAGTGGTGCTATAGTGATCATTAAACAACAACTGGAAACCCTCTAAAAGGGATTTCGATTTCAGTTCGAAGAGGTAAGCTACTCATACTTTAAACTTTGTAATTTCTAACTTCCAGTTCAAAAATGGCTTGGCCATCTTGTTTCTGCACCATCACTGATCATTAACCCTCAATCAATTGCTTAATTCCATAGCCATACACGATTTCATGTTGATTCTTAGAATTAGGGTTCATCTGGCCATGTTCAGAATTAATCCTCTTAAACTAAAAATAAATGAAATTAATCATCACCATCATGTTCCTGGGTTTAAAACGAGCAAGTTTGATGTTTACATCATTCAATTTCATCAAGAAACGAAGAACCTATGATTGAATGAAGATTGGATGAAGAGGAAGAACATTGCGCGCGTTTTCTTGTTTTCCAGAAATTCAAATATTTGTTTTATAATATAATAACATGGAATGAGATATATGAACGGATGTATTACCGCCCCAACTTTTGCCAGCTTTTCATGTCTCCTTTGCCTTGCCTATGGTCCAGGGGTCGAATCCCCCTGTGACCATTTTGTCATTTTTTTTTCATTTTTACCACTTATTTTCTTTACTTTTTCTATCAAACTTCAACACTTTCAAAAACCAATCAAAACTTCTCATTTTGAGATGATTTTTTGCACACTTGTCATTTAATATACCTATTTTATGATTATGTCAAAAAAATCAAAAAATATTCTCTTTTGATTATATTTTCATTAAGTCGAAAATAAGACATTTTAAGTATTCTTAATACTTTTCAAAGATGTTTTCTTTCAAACTTTCAAAACTCAAATCTTTTCAAAACTTCTTGGGAATATACTTCACTTTTCAAAATCATTTTCAAAACCTTTTCAAAACTTTTCATCAAACTTACACACCTTTTTCCATGATCGACTCGATTTAAAGATAAAGTCGAACCAGTTTTTTCCTCGAATTTCTTAATCGATCATGGGCCTCCCTCACGGTGTAAGTCCCAATCCTTTTATGTACATATTCAATTTTCCTTGTACATATACAATCATATTTGTAAATATTCAAGCATAGACGAACTTCTTTCGTTTGTTTTCATTCACTTGTTTATACACCAATTCCATTGGTATTAAGAGAAGAATTATTCCCGGTGAAGCTCCTCTTAAATCAATGGGCCTCCCTTACGGTGTAAGTCCCAACCCTCCTATGTACATATTTATTTCCTTGTACATAAATACCCCTTCGTGTACATATTCATTCCCTTGTACACATTCAAACTTGCAAATAATCACGTTACACTTGCTTTAAACGCTCGTTTTATACACTTGTTTATATTTTCTTCATAAACTCCTGTGAATACATATCATACACTTGTTCATATAACTGTTCAGTTATAACATAACAATTATCCTAACAACTAGGTTCCCTTTTAGCCTCCTCTTAGGCTTCATATAAGAAAACTCATTCATCTGAGTTAGCCTCCTCTTAGGCTTCATATAAGGAAACTCATTCATCTGAGTTAGCCTCCTCTTAGGCTTCATATAAGAAAACTCATTCATCTAAGTTAGCCTCCTCTTAGGCTTCATATAAGAAAACTCATTCATCTGAGTTAGCCTCCTATTAGGCTTCATATAAGAAAACTCATTTACTGAGTTTAGCCTCCGCTTAGGCTTCATATAAGACAACACTCCCCTGCTGAGTTAGCCTCCTCTTGGGCTTCGTTCAAAAGAACTCCTCGTTGAGTTTAGCCTTCTCTTGGGCATCAAACAAGAAAGAGACATGGAAATCTCTTAACAGCCTCCTATTGGGCTTCCAATACAAAGAATCACCCGCGCTAGTGTCATACCCCAAAATTTGCCCTCCATCTACTCAAGAGATTTCATACATCCATACTCAAGGATTCCTCAAGAGTTGATCAGACAAACTCTCTCCTAGACAATCAACTCAAATTAGGGTTTGGTATCTCTCAAGTTAAGATGGATTTCCAACATCTCCAATGGTCTTCATGCCTCCTCATATGCTTCAAAGATTCTCCATGTCAAGTTTCAAGCCTCACAAGTCAAGTTTCCTCAGACAATTACTCAGATGGTTGAAAGTCAATTGTATTGGACAAAAAGTCAACTGTGGTCAACATACAGTCAAACTTCATAATTTTTGGTCAACATCCTCATTTTGAAGTTACATTCATCATTTGATCAAGGGTTGATCATGATTCATCAAGAAAACTCAAGATTTGCTCAAAAGTCAAACTTTCTAAATTAGGGTTTCTAGGTGAAAAGTCAACTGAACTTTGACTGATCATGACTTCCTCATACTTTATCAAAATTTTTTCCACCACCTCTTGTTTTGAAGGAAATTCAATTCTCTACAACTTCATGTCTCACAAGAATGTCCAAAAAATGCTTCAATTGAGAGGTATGGCTCAAAACATTACAGGTCATTTTCAAAGTCAACAAAAAGTCAACTTTTTGTTTTGAAGATATATTGAGAATGGAAACTCCAATTGAGATGAGACCAAAAAGGTTGGTTAGAGGACTCTTAGAGCTTTCCAAAAAGTCCAAGAACACTCAAAAATGTGGAAAATTGAGCAAGATACACTATTCACAAGTTGGGCAATTTTGAAAGAATGCACAAAGAGATACTTCTAAAAATCAATTTTTTGCAAATGGGCTTGTTTTTTCTCCATCCAAACTTATTCCTCATACAATTAGGAATATCCAAGCCCAATGCCACGAATTTTTGATTTATTTTTCTATTTAATTTGTAATTTATTCATTTAAATGCAAATTAAATTTAAAAATAAAGTACAAAATTAAAATTAATTGCAAAGATTGATTTTATTCTTTCCTTGAGACTCAAGTAACCCACAAATGCCAGCAATTTTCGAAAATTGATCAATTTGGCAAGATTGGATTGAGAATTAATCAAATTTTGAAAATTTGATTTTGTGCAAAAATCAAATTTGATTTTCATTGAATGTTGATTGATTCTTACCAAAACAATGCCAAATCCTTCGGTATAAATACATGATGCATACCACACGAATTAGGGTAGAAATTTTGGCTCAAGAACCCTATTCCAAAGCTCAAAAAACTGTGGCAAGCAAGCAATTGGAGATCACACTTCCAGCCGTTTTCAATCAATTTTAAGGTGTCAAACACATTCCTTGACATCTCCAGAATCAATCGGACCTTTACCTTGCTCAAATCCATCGAATCGGAAAATCCGTGTTTGGTTTGTTCTTGAAAATTCAAAATCGTGTTTCATTATTCATGCATTATTAACATGTTTTGTTGTTGTTTTGTGATCGATGATGTATTTGCAAACTTTAGGTGCTTTAATCAATTTCCATGGCGGGGATGTATAACACCATTGTTAGGGTTTGAACACGTTTTAGGGTTTTCCAAAGCAGGAAAAATTGGACCATGAGACCTATACCATTGCATCCGAATGATGTCTGAATCGAACCATGGCCTTAGAACTTATTTATATTATGTTTGCTTGATTTTTGAATTAGCTGGGGATATAGCGTCGAATAACGGTAGCGCTAGCTTTGAAAATTTGAATCGGGGACGATGAAGCTTGTGATTGAGGAAGCGGGGCGACACTGTCTTTGTTTTACTCGATCCGGTTTCAAACACGGATGCACACATGGCGTAGTGGTAAAGGTGCTCACTTGTTCCGGATGCTCTCCATGACACAGGTTCGATCCTATAGGCACCGGTTTGCATTTCTTTTCAAAACTTGCATATTTTCATATTTTCCTATTTTAATATTTTCATGTTATTTTAATTAATTTCATATTTTTATTTCTGCATTTAAAATTCATCAAAAATTAATTTTCTTTTTATATTACTTTCAGAAAATCTTTATTTAATTTAATAAATTTAAAAATATAATTTTGCATGCATATTTATTTTTATTTATAATTTTGCATTTAAATCATTGTAAATTCATTTTAAATTATTAAATTGCATCTAAAAAATCCCAAAAATTTATTTTAGCATGTTACATTATTTCCAGCATGTCATATTTTTTTCCAATTAAAAATTTGCATTTTTTCTAACATTTTCTCTTATCTCGATTTCATCATATTTTCCGATTTCTCGTTCGTTTCACAGGTTCTTCCAATTCGGACGTTTCTTTACTATTTTCATTTTATTCTCCAATAATGTAACTGTATATGGGATGTAATAGTTTAAAATTAGGTCTTTATTTTCTGCATTTTAAATTATGTATACGCCCAAAGCCTTGTAATAGCGTGGGACATTTACCTTTCCGCATCTTTACTTTCCATGATTTACTTTCCGCACCCTATCAATTGCTAGTAACTAGGCGTGTATGGCAAGATAATAATGAACATAGCCCACTAATTTTCAAGATAACATATTCGAAATCAACACACTTCTTTCACATGCACCCTTAGGGTAATTCTCTCGTTGCCTTACGATTACAAATGGTCATGTCCCTCGAGCGTAGAGGCATCCTAGCACCGTTGCCTTCAAACAAATCATCATAGTCCCTTCGATACAAAGATCATAGACCCACGATGTCGCCTCCGAATACATGATCTTGACCCTCGATTGTCGCCTCGAAAAATGATGATAGTCCCGAATGTGCTAGGATACTTCCTGAGTTGCCTTCGATGACCATCCGATGTCCCTTCGAATGTCCGCTTACATCCAGCGAATGGAGTTACCTACCAACTAATGGTACGGCTAACGCTATTCTAAAGGAGATAGAAGTACAAAAAAACGACCAATTCTGAGTGGGTAATAAGTCTTTTAGTTGCTTGCTCTAAACCAAATGCTTTCCACACCACACACTCTTTTCAAAGTTCAAAATTCTTTTCAAAAAAAACAAAAACATTTCCGAACACTTTGTATACACTCCTACATGAGTCATTACAAAGTCAAAGCGAAATGACTTTTTTCAAAATATCTTCGTCAAACACACAGAAAGCAATTTTAAAAGGTGATCTAGAGCAACTAAGAGCCCGTAGATAACTACGGATGGAAAGGGGTGCTAATACCTTCCCTTTTCATAACCATTCTCCCGAACTCGAGAATCTAACGAAGGTCTTTTTCCGTACTTTTACCTTCCCTTAATTGGATAAAAATAAAAGTCGGTGGCGACTCTTGCTATCCGCACATTTGGATACAAAAATCCTATAAAGTCAGTTCACCGTATCACAGCTAGCATAGAACCCTGAGAGGATGATTTCCCGGTGAAATCACTCTTAAAATCCTAAGAGGATGGTTTCCCGGTGAAACCACTCTTAAAGCGAAAGCTAACCATACCCTATAGCTTCCTCTTGAGCTTCATACAAGGACCCTCGATGACCCTCGGAATGCCTTCTCTTGGGTTAACAATACAAGGACCCTCGATGACCCTCAGAATGCCTCCTCTTGGGCTTACAATACAAGGACCCATGGGCTTCTTAAAAGCATCCCCCTAATCCAATCAATTTCTCCTCGAGATTTAGACATTTATCATCTCTATGGAAGAAGTATCTCATCTATCACATCACATACAATCAAAAACTTTTCAAACTCTTTTTCAAACAAAAACATCTCTTAATCGTAAGTGGTAACGCTTGTACACTCAAGCAAAACACCTATAACTTACGATGAAAGATTCAATCAATCAACCTTTCAAAATGTATGTGATGAAATAGATTAGATACATTTTTCATTAAGATGACATTTGTCTTTGTCTCTTAATAACATCCCGTTGCTTCCACTAGCATAAGTGGGAACTACGATTGCTCTGACTTTCTCAACATCCCTTTGAGAATATGTAGGCACAGGGTCTCATCCTTGGCGAGCAAATTTCTTTCTCCCTCAAACCAAACAAACCATATCTCCCTTTAGATCCGAGCTACAAATGCTCTGATTCCCATTAAGGGATATGTATGCAGAAGATCCCAATGGTCTTTGCGAGCACAATAATAACAAAACCTAGGATCCCACATAATCTACCTTTTTTAAAATCCAAAGTAGAAACTTTCCCAACAATAGAAATAACAATTTAAAACACACAAACATATCAAACATATTCATATATAAAGCTATAGATAACTATATATATTTAGGGTGCTCCATCTATTCCCTTTATATAACAAACCCCCTTGCCCGGAATCTCCCCAATGCGTTGCGTCTAGTTCGCGCTAGTCGTAATGCATATTATATCAATTGAGGGTATTGCAGCTTTCCCCTTTTTCATAATCATTTTTCTTGTGTTGAAAATAATAAAGCTTGATGCTCGTGACATCTTTATAAACAAATCAAAAGAGTAAATTGTTTCGAGCCAGAGAATCTGAATTCAGATTCGATTCTGTCGCGTGTCACTTTTTAACGCGAACAACAAGGTAACCAGAACCGGAAGAGTATTTTCTCCAGAGATCTCTCCACCAAAAGACACTACGACTCCACCTTGCATTCCAACTGTCAAACCAGTTCCCGAAGCGCGAGGGAAAGAACCAGTAACTCATCCTGCTCATACAGAAGTACCAAAGGAAGTTACTGAAGATACCTCCAAGCAAGAAATGGAGGAAATTCTGAAGATAATCAAGAAGAGTGACTACAATGTTGTGGAACAGTTGGGACAGACTTCGTCCAAGATATCCATGTTAGCTCTACTATTGTGCTCTAACGCTCATGCTAAGTCCTTGGTGAAGTCACTGAAGAATGCTCACATACTGGAACACTACTCTTGATCAATTTGAAGTTTGTATTGCTAGGCTGCCGACAGTCTAGGCTTCTCGATCTTGATTTGACTTAGGAAACACAACAAAGCCTTGCACATCTACATTGAATGCAAGGGCACTACATTGTCTCATGTTTTGGTAGATCGGTTATGCTCGAATATCTTACCAAAGAGTGCTTTTGACCGACTTGATGTTGAAGGATTGGTCTTGAAGCCAGACATAATTGTGAGAGCTTTTGATGGTTCTAAACAAACAGTACTTGGAGAGCTCATTCTGCCAGTTAAAGTTGGTTTCTAGACTTTCGACTCCACTTTCTTTGTCATGGACATCCGTCCACTTACTCTTACCTACTTGGCGCCCTTGGATACATGGGGCGGTACCTCCTTGCATCGCATGGAAGTACCGGTGAAGGGAAGGTTGTTACGATGTCTGCGGTGAGGAGGAGTACATGGTAAGCCATCTGCAGTCATTCTGATACCTCGAAATGGTGTAATACGGTGAACTGACTTTGAGATTTTTGTATCGCAAATGTGCGGATAGCAAGAGTCGCCACCGACTTTTATTTTATCAATTAATGGAAGGTGAAAAGAGCGGAAAAGGCCTTCATTAGATTACGAGTAAGGAGAAGGTTATGAAAAGGGAAGGTATTAGCACCCCTTTTCATCCGTAGTTATCTACGGGCTCTTAGTTTCTCTTAGATCACTTTAAAAATGTTGCTTTCTGTGTGTTTGATAAAAATGTTTTGGAAAGGCATTTCGCTTTGACTTTGTAATGATTCATGTAGGAATGTATACAAAGTGTTCGGAAATGTTTCGTTTTGAAAAGAGTTTGAACTTTGACAAAAGTGTGTGGTGTGAAAAGTATTTTGTTTGAGCAAGCAACTAAAAGTCTTATTACCTACTCAGAATGGTCGTTTTCGTGTTTTTTACGTTCCTTTAAAATAGTGCTATCCATACCATTAGTTGGTAGGTAACCCTATTCGTTGGATGTGGAAGGGACATTCGAAGGGTTATCGAATGGTCATAGAAAGCAACTTGTAGGAAGTATCCTAGCACATTCGAAGGGACTATCATCATTTTTCGTAGGCGACAATCGAGGTCAAGATCATGTATTCGGGCGACATCGTGGGTCTATGATCTTTGTATCGAAGGGACTATGATGATTTGTTTTGAAGGCAACGGTGCTAGAATACCTCTACGTTCGAGGGACTTGACGATTTGTATTCGTAAGGCAACGAGAGAGAATTACCCTAAGGGGTGCATGTGTGAAAAGAGTGTGTCAAATTCAGATAGTTTTATCTTGGAGTTATGTGTGATCTATGTCCAATTTTATCTTGCCATACACGCCTAATTACTAGTAGTTTATAGGGTGCGGAAATTAAATTGCGGAAAGGTAAAGTGCAGAAAGATAAAGTCCTACGCTATTACATGGCTTTGGGGCAGATACATAGTTGAAAGTGCGGAAAATAAAAGTCCTAATTAAACTATTACATCCCATAGGCAGTTACATAATTGGAAAAGAAAAGCAATAAAAATCGTCAAAGCGGTATAACATGACAGATGCAAAATCGGAAAACGGAAGAAAATTGCATAAGAGGAAAATGTTAGTAAAAATAAGCATTTTTGAATGAGAAAAAGCTTTTGTGTTAATAATGACATTAATAAGATAGAATAATTTTTTGGGAATTTTTGGAGTTAATTTGATAATTAAAAACAATTAAAAGTCATTTAAATAATTAATTAGAAATTAAATTAAATATGCATGCAAAAATAATAATTTTAATGCTAAAAATTAAATAAATATTTTTCTGATAATTATGCAAAAAATAAATATTTTTTGTTTTTTTTAGATGCATTATAAAAAATATTAAAGATAAATTAAAATGCATGGAAAATATTAAAAGAAAATAGAAACTAGAAAAAGAAATATGTTAGTTTTCTAACTTGCAAAAATACATTGCCATGGCTGGGATTCGAACTCAGGTCCCTTGCTTCACAACGCGCTGCCACGACCAACTGAGCTGGAGCATCCACGTGTTTAAGATTTGCAACGAATTGTTTTTAAACGCTGTTGATTTCTGATTGCCCGAACACGCGCCAAATCATCATCTTCTTCGTTTGAAAATTCAAACACATAGCGTCGGTCTTTATTGACGCTAAGGCCTACAAAAATCAAAATCTCATACAAGTAATATAAATGAATTGTGAGTACATGAATCAACTCGTTTTCATCCAATCATCTGGCATGCTTGGTTCGGTCCAATTTTCCTATTTAGAAGCCTAATTCGACCAAAAACCCTAACAATGGTGGTTTCGTTTGGTCATTAAAATACAATTGGGCTACCGGATAGCTTGCAAACTTGATGCGATCATGAACAAACAATCAAAAAGTGTTAAAAATGAATAATAGAAATCGATTTTGACAAAAGTTTGACAAACCGAAATCGGGATTGCTTGATTCTTGATGGTTTTGTAACTTGTAAAGAAGGTCTGGATCGACTCAGGAGACCTCAAGGAATGCAATGGAATGCCTGGAATTGGCTGAATCGAGCTGGAACTAGGGCTGCCACTTGCTTGCAATACACAGTTTTTTTGAGTTTGGAATAGGGTTCTTGAGGCAATTTTTCTGTTCTTTCTTGTTGTGTAGGCATTGTATATTTATAGTGGATGGATTTAGGTCTGAATTCAAGAGCAAATAATGATCAATCAATGTGAAAAATATTTGATTTTGTATGAAATCAAATCTTCCTTTTTTGATCAAATTTCAATCAAATTCTTGCCAAATCTATGCAAATTTCGAAATTTGCCAGCTTGTGTGAGTTACTTGGACCTCAAGCATGAGAGAAAAATCAATCTTGCATTTAATTTTGATTTTATACCTTATTTTTTAATTTAATTTGTATTTTAAATGAATAAAATCCAAATTAAATAGAAAAATAAAGCTAAAATTCGTGGCATTGGGCTTGGATGTTCCAAATTGTCTAAGGAACAAGTTTGAATGAAGAAAAACTAGGCCCATTTGCAAAATTTTGGATTTTAACAAGTATCTCTCTTTGTGCACTTCTTCAAAAATGCCCAACTTGTGCAAGGTGTATTTTGCTCAATTTTCCACATTTTTGAATGTTCATGGACTTTTTAGAAAGCTCTAAGTGTCCTCTAACCAACCTCTTTGGTTTCATCTCAATTGGAGTTTCCATGCTCAATAAATCTTCAAAACAAAAAGTTGACTTTCTGTTGACTTTGAAAAGGACCTATAATGTTTTGATCCATACCTTCCAAATGAAGCATTTTTTGAACATTCTTGTGAGACATGAAGTTGTAGAGAATTGAATTTCCTTCAAAATGAGAGGTGGTGGAAAAAGTTCTGAGAAAGTATGAAGAAGTTATGCTCAGACAAAGTTCAGTTGACTTTTCACTAAAAAACCCTGATTTGGAAAGTTTGACTTTTGAGCAAATCTTGAGTTTTATTGATGAATCATGATCAACCCTTGATCAAATGATGAATGTGACTTCAAAATGAGGATGTTGACCAAAATCAGGAATTTTGACTGTATGTTGACCACAGTTGACTTTTTGTCCAATACAACTGATTTTCAACCATCTGAGCAATTATTTGAGGAAACTTGACTTGCGAGGCTTGAAACTTGACATGGAAAATATTTGAAGCATACGAGGAGGCATGATGACCATTGGAGAGGTTGGAAGTCCATCTGGATCTGAGAATTGCCAAACCCTAGTTTGGGTTGATTGTCTAGGAGAGGGTTTGTCTGATCAACCCTTGAGGAATCCTTGAGCATGGGTGTATGAAATGTCTTGAGAAGTAGGAGGGAAAATTTTGGGGTATGACAAATGGAAGGATAATTCTTCGAAACTCTCTGTCAAGCTTTCGAAAGCAGTTCAAGGTCGTACTGTTGACTCTCTCCTCCGAAGTTACACAAGTTCCGCCTAGGAAGGCCTCGCTGAAGGATGCTCAAGCTGCAGTTGAAGAAGGAGGTCGTACTATTTGGGGTCAGCTCCCTGATCTTCCTTTCAAATCTAATAAGACTGGTTTAGGCTTTACCACCAAAGGTCAGAAAATGATACGCCGTGAACGTGTCGGCAAACTTCCCTTCCACATCAGCGAGAATGGAGTCCATGCTATAGTAGGCGATGGCGACTTGACATCGCGATTGGATCTTCCCAACTCCCGACGATGGACTCAGCAATTGGAAGACCGAAGACGTCATACCAATCTCCTTTAGACAGGAGTAATTGCTTTTGTTTTCTGTTATGCTTTTCGTTTTCTATGCTTTGAACAATAAACTTTAAAAGCCTAGTGCCTTGCCCGGGGCATCATGGCTCGTTGTGAGGTTATTATCATCATTTGCATATTTTCATTCAATAAAATCATTGGAATTTTGCATTTAAGTTTTGATTTCTTTATTTTACTTTACTACCCCTTCAAAAAGCTATGTGTTCTTACACACACCCACGTGATAAACTACAGATTCACTCCGAATCTCGTTGATATGACTTTGCTATTGCTAAATATGACTTGATAATCCGATCTACCAAGCGAAGGCGAAGGTGAGGAAGATTGTGAAGTGCCAAGAGAACTTGTCGAATGCTACTGACAAGAGAATTAGGTTATCTGACCACACGAAGAGCCAATCGAGTTTGTGAATCTAAGTCTTGACAAAGGCGAAAAAGAAATCAAGATAGGAGCGGTCTTGAGAGCGTGTCAAGGAAAGATTGGTCGGATGCTACGAGACTATATCGAGGTTTTGCTTGGTCCTACGAAGACATGCAGTCTAGATATTGACATTGTGGTACACGATTACAAGCGAAAGAAGGTTTTCTCCACAAACAGAAGGTTAAATCGCATCGTCTGAGATGTCAAAGAAAATCAAAGCGAAGTCATGAAGCGAGTTCAATGCGGTTTCTTAGCCGTTACTTCTTATCCACAATGGGTTGCAAATGTGGTACTGTACCTAAGAAGGATGGAAAATACGAATGTGTGTGGATTACGAGATTTGAGCAGGCGAGTCAAAAGCGATTTCCAACGCCTCGTATTGATGTTCTAGTTGACAACACCGCTCAACATAAGGTTTTCTCCTTCATGGATGGTTTCTCCGGATACAATCGAGATCAAAATGGCTCACGAGGACATGGAAGACTACTTTCGTTACGATGGGGCACATTACGCTACAAGGTCATCTTGTTCGGTCGAAAACGTTGGCGCCACTTATCTACGTGCCATGGTGGCATTATTTCATGACATGATTCATCACGAGATAGAGGTCTCGTCGGCGACATGATAGCTCGATCACGGTGAAGAGGAACATCTCGATCATTTGCGGAAACTATTTGATGGGCGAAGAAATCAGACTAAGACTTAATCCCACAAGTGTACTTTTAGGGTCGGATCAGGTAAACTCCTAGGGTTTGTTGTCGATGGTAAAGGTATTGAAGTTGACCACCAAGGTTAAAGGTATTCAAGAAATGCTAGCGTCCCGAGAAAGAAGTCGGAGGTTTCATTGGGACGATTGAACTACATGCCGAGTTCATTGCACATCTAAGCTACTTGTGAGCCAATCTTCAAGTTACTAAAGAAAGATCAAGTAGTGGAATGGAGCGATGATTGCGGATCGCTTTTGACAAAATCAAGGAGTATCTGCGAATCCTCCTATCCGATCTTTTGAAGGAAGACCTCTTATCATGTACTTGTATTAGAGAACTCAATGGGGTGTGCGTTGAAACATGGAGTGCAGTCGAAAAGAGTATGCAATATACTACCTTAGCAAAAGTTTACCGGTGAAACAAGATACTCATAGCTCGAGAAAACTTGCGGCGCTTTAACAGGTTGCTCCGACTAAGACAGTATATGTTGACTCACACTACATTGTTGATCTCTAAGATGGATCCGATAAAATACATATTTGAGAACCTGCTCTCTCCGAAAGAATAGAAAGATGGCAAATGATCTTGACCGAATACGACATCCAATATACTTCTCGACGATCAAAGGAAGTGTAGTGGCGATCATTTGGCTCATCAAGCCGTAGATGACTACCAGTCTAGGCAGTTCGAGTTTCCAGACGAAGATGTTTTGTTAGTTACTGATTATGAAGAACCAGGCCCAGACGAAGGACCTGAACAAGGAGGGATGGACTATGGTCTTTGATGGAGCCTCAAACGCACTTGGCAATGGCATTGGGGCCATCATTACATCTCTACGGACACCGCCTTTCACCTGATTATGTTTTAGGTGCACTAACAACATGGCGAATCTGAGCGTGCATCATGGGTATCAAAGCGCCATTGACTTAAGAATCAAATTCTTGCAAGTGTACGGAGACTCGACTTTGGTGATCGATCGATTAAAGGCGAGTGGGATCTGAAACATCGAATCTCATTCCATATCGAGCATGTTACGAGTCGGTCCCCTACTTGAAGAGATTACTTTCGATCATATTCCGAGAAGAGAATCGGTTGGCGGGCAATAACTACTATGTCGTCTATGTTCAAGGTCGGTGGGACAAAGCTCCTAAATCATCATCGAAAAGTTTGACGAACCGGCATCTGTCATGAACTTGATCTGAGAAGAGAACCTTGGTTCTCTGAGTGAAGAAGTATCTCGAGACTCAAGAATGTCCAGAGCATCATCAATGACAAGAAGTTCTTAAGAACATTATCCAAATTCTTTCTTAGCAATGACATCTTATACAAGCGCAACCACGACTTGTGCTTACTCCGATGTGTAGATCACAGAGAAAACTGCAGAGCAGATCATGGAAGAATTACATGAAGGCACATTCAGTACCCATGACAGTGGATATACAATGGCTAAGAAGATTCAAAAACGAGTTACTATTGGTCTACCATGGAAGTTGATTGTCACCACTATGCTCGGTCTTGTCACAAATGCCAGATATACGCAGACAAAGTGCATGTACCTCCAGTACCACTGAATGTTTTAACCGCTCCTTGGCCTTTTGCAATGTGGGGCATTGACATGATTGGAGAAATCAAACCTACTGTCTCGAATGGACATCGTTTCATCCTTGTGGAAATTGACTACTTTACCAAGTGGGTGGAAGCAGCCTCGTTCGCATCTGTTACCAAGAATGTTGTGGCTCGATTTATCAAGCATAATCTTATTTGTCGGTACGGCACTCCCGAAAGGAATATCACAAACAATGGTACCAACCTGAACAACAAAATGATCACCGAACTCTGCACGTAGTTCAAGATCAAGCATCACAACTCTTCTCCATATCGGCCTAAAATGAATGGCGCAGTGGAAGCCGCCAACAAGAATATCAAGAAGATTATATAGAAGATGACAGTGACTTACAAGGATTGGCACGAGATGTTCCCATTTTCTCTCCATGGTTATTGCACTACAATACGATCATCTGAGGCAACCCTTCTCTCGTATCTGGTATGGGCGATCCGCCTATCAAGGTTCAGATACCCTCAACCAGAGTCCTCTAGGACACAGAGCTAGGCGAAGAGGAATGGATCCAGAATCGCTTCAATCAGATCAACTTGATCGACGAAAAACGACTCGCATCCATCTGCCATGGACAAATTTATCAAAAACGAATGATCAGAGCATTCAACAAGAAAGTCAAGCACCGAGTCTACCAAGTCGGTGACCTAGTAATCAAGCGCATCATCCTTCCAGGTGATCCGAGGGCAAATGGACTCCCACCTATGAGGGACCATTTGTAGTCAAAAGATATTTTCGGTAGAGCTATGATACTTAGCACCATGGATGGAAGACTTCCGTGAGCGAGACATAGTCAAAAATACTACGCATAAGCGAGACCCGCTAGGTCGGTGACCTAGGTAAAAATAAGGGCATCTGGCGAACCAAAGAGGTTCGGGCAAAAGTTAAGGATATATACAAAACATGTACACCGGCAAGTCAAAAACGAAAAGCGGCTTGGGCAAAAAGGTATCATGGTGAAAACCGAAAGGCGGTCTAGGCAAAGTTAGGGATTTAAGCGTCGACTATGTCTCGTCGGATCACCTACTTACTCTGACTACTATCATTCAAGATTCAAATGGCGAAAATCAATTCACTCACTTTCTCACGACAACAAGGAGATGAGATAGTGAAATATATGAGCACTAGCATAGTTGAAAATTGCGAGATTATTTCCATAGCTTTTACTTTCACTATATACAAGCTGCAGCCATCGCCACCTTTCAAAATTAATGCAAATTCTTTCTTTTCGTGTTCATTATTGTTGTTTTGCATAAAGTCAATGATTGCTTTGAATGATTGTATGCATTTGACAATAAACATCATTCACAAACATACAAAAAGCGAGCGAGCAGTAGTTACTGATTCTAGGAATTGAGATGACGACTAAAGTCACCAATGCATCCCCATGAGTTACTTTAACAAAGTACAATCCCCAGGTCAATCCTTCTCCGAATACTAATCTCCTCCGCTAGCGTTCCAATACTTCAAGCTTCATCGCATTAGTCCCCGAGCCGTGATCTTAACTAGCTTCACCTTGTTACATTAGTCTCCGAGCAATAACAGTTCATCTCGTATACGCAAAGATATTTATCCCCAGCAGAATATCTCCCAATGATTATCATTCCCCGACAGCAGCAATATCCATTCTTGAAACTTGGTCAGATAGTGCATCAGAGAAACCCTACGTCTCTTTTATTCCCCAGCCAGAGGTTTCAACAAACTTCAGATTCATCACCTCAAAGGAATCTTCGAACCTCGACTCCAAACAATAATCAGATATTCCCCAACAGGTAACTATATCCTGTCAAAGTTAACTATATCCTAATCTTCGAACCTCGCATGCATCATAATCTGCATAAAGCTAACTATATCCTGTCAAAGTTTTATTTTCTCCAACGGTAAAAGATATGTTCCAAATGGAAGGTCAAGTTAATACCGAAACAAGGCGGGAACCAATCGAAAGACCATACAAATCTTTTCCAAGCGAAGGTCGAAGATTAATACGAAACAAGGCAGAGACCATCGAAAGACCATACAAATCTTTTCCAAATGGAAGGTCGAAGATTAATACCGAAACAAGGCAGGAACCAATTTGAAAGACCATATAAATCTTTTCCAAATGGAAGGTCCAAGATTAATACCGAAACAAGGCAGAACCCAATCTAAAAGACCATACCAATCTTTTCCAAATGGAAGGTCCGAGATTAATGCGAAACAAGGCGGGAACCTATCGAAAGACCATACAAGTTGTCTTCGACAGGCATTTGATCAACACCCGAAGCAAGACGGGAAAGCTATCCACATTCTGCCAAATATCTACTTCAGAATATCCAGGACAAAGGTTTATTCTGACTCTCTCTCTCATTATCAACAGCAACTACAAAGTCTAGCGTACGACTCAGTTTCCCCGGATGGCATCTTTAAGCCCATCTCCGACTATTTGTCGACATCTCTCTACCTTCAGAATGCTGCATATTTGATTAAAAATCAATACCTACCATTAGCTTCATTCAAAGGCGGACATGGAGTCTAACGTCGACTCATCCCCAACATCATTCTCTCTGATGGCATCTTAAGCCCATCTCCGATGTTTATTCTATTCAAACGATGTTCGCGAGTCTAGCATACGACTCACTCTCCAGCAACAACTTCTCCAAATGGCATCTGTAAGCCCATTCCAACGCATCATCAACAAACAACGAGTGCAAATTTTCAGGTGTACTCGGTGTTCAATCATCTTCTACCTTGGTCACAAAAGCAAGCATGCCAATCTAACCCTTCGGTATAAGAAGATTGAGCAGAGCTGTCATACCCAAAATTTTCCCTCTTATTTCTCAAGACATTCCACATATCCCTACTCAAGGATTTCACAAGGATTGATCAGACAAACCCTCTCCTAAGCAGTTAATCCAAACTAGGGTTTTGGCCATTCTCAAATCAAGGTGGGCTTCTAACACTTCCAGTGGCCATCATGCCTCATCATATTCTTCAAAGAATCTCCATGTCAAGTTTCAAGCCTTACAAGTCAAGTTTCCTCAGACAATTGCTCAGATGGTTGAAAATCAGTTGTATTGGATAAAAAGTCAACTGTGGTCAACATACAGTCAAACTTCATAATTTTTGGTCAACATCAATATTTTGAAGTGATATTCATCATTTGATCAAGGGTTGATCATGATTCATCAAGAAAATTCAAGAATTGATCAAAAATCAAAGTTTCTAAATTGGGCTTTCTTAGACAAAAGTCAACAGAACTTTGACCAGGCATAACTTTTACATACTTTATCAGAAATTTTTCCACCACAACTCATTTTGAAGAGAATTCAATTCTCTACAACTTCATGTCTCACAAGCTTGGGCAGGAATTGCTTCATTTGGAAGTCATGGATCAAAATATTACAGGTCCTTTTAAAAGTCAACAAAAAGTCAACTTTTTGTAAAGAAGTGTTCATGAGCATGCAAACACCAATGAAGATGAAACCAAAAAGGCTGCTTAGAGGACATCTTGAGCTTTCTAAAAAGTCAAAGAACACCCAAAAATGTTAAAAATTAAGCAAGATATACCTTGCACAAGTTGAGCATTTTGAGGAGGTGCTAAAGAAATACTTGACAAAACCATTTTTTGCAAATGGGCTAACTTTTCTTGATTCAAACATGTTCCTTAGCTGAATTGGAACCTCAAGCCCAAGGCCACGAATTTATCTTTTATTTTTATTTATTTTGGATTTTTAATCATTTAAAAGCCAATTTAATTAAAATAAAAGATAGAAAATCAAAATTAATTGCAAGGTGGATTTTCTCTCATTCTTGAGGTCCAAGCAGGCCATACAAACTGTCAATTTCGAAATTGCATTGATTGGAAAAGGAATTGAATGAGATTTGATCAAAAAAGGCAATATTTGGTTTCATTCCAAATCAAATATTTTCTCATTGATTGGCATATAATTTCTTCATAATTCTTGACCTAATTCACTCTACTATAAGTACATGTTGCATCCACAAGCACAAAGGACGAAATTCTGGCCTCCAAGAACCCTAAAAAAGCTTCAAAAAACCGTGTGATACAAGGAAGTGGCAGCCAGGTTTTTGGATCAATTCAAGCCAAACAAAGTGTTCCAACACATTCCTTGATACTCTCTGAAGCTTTTCCAATCATTACCAGCCATCAACAAGCCCAGAATCACGAAAACATGATTTCGGGTTGAACACTCTAACTCAAATTCGATTTTTGATTTTCATGCATATTTAACAGGTTTTGATTGTTTGTTTGTGTTTAGAATGAAGTTTCGAAACTTTCTGCATAGGTTAATTGGAGTTTAGACACAGGAATCATGACTTGCCATTGTTAGGGTTCATAAGCTCCAATTGGGGTTTTCTGGAATAGGAAAAATTGGACGAAACCAATGATCCCAGCATGTTCAGGGGATCAAACCGAGCTGATCCATGTCCCCATAACAAATTTATGTTGCATATTTTTGGATTTTGATTTTTGCAGGTGTTATAGCTACGGACAATCTGTTGGTAAATGCTTTAGCTACGAACCAAAACTGTAGCTAAAAGTTTAAATATTCAAACGAGGAAGATGAAGATCTTGGCGCGGTTTTTGAAAGTTGGTTTTCAGAAAATTAACTCGTTTATAATTATTTTGTTTCATCCCACTAACACGAATGCAGGTTAGCTCAGATGGCAAAGACAACGCGCGTATATCCAGGAGGACCTGGCTTTGAACCTTGGCTCCTCAACATATTTTTTACAACTTGCAAAACTAACCTTTTCTTATTTCTTTTATATTTTCCTTTTAATTTAATTTCTTTTCAAATAATTTTCTAATGCATTAAAAAATCACCAAAAATATTTTCTTTTTGCATTTAGGATAGAAAAATGTTTATTTAATTTTTGACATAAAAATTAATATTTTTGCATGCATATTTTAATTAATTGTTAATTAACCATAAAATTGACTTTTAATTGCTTTTCCTTATTAAAATCAACTCAGAAAATTCCCAAAGATTGTTCTATCATCTAATTAGGATTACTAACTTAAAAACTTTTTCCTAACTCAAAAATATTTTTTTTACTAACACATTTTCTCTTATGCGAATTCTTTTCTTTTCCCGATTATTATGTATCTGCTTCCAGGTTGTAATAGTTACGATTAATTTTCTCGCATTCTTTTTTCCAATATTATGTAGCTGCTCATGGGATGTAATAGGTTAATTAGGATTTACTTTCCACTCCTATATTATATAGCGCCAAAGCCATGTAAAAGCGTAGGATTTACTTTCGCACTTTAATTTTTGCAATTTACTTTTCGCACCCATATAAATGCTAGTAACTAGGCGTGTATGGCAAGATAAAACGAACATTGATCACTTCTAATTCCAAGATAATATATCGAATCCAACACACCCTCTTCACACATGCACCCTAGGCTATTCTCTCGTTGCCTTTCAAATAAATGGTCAAGTCCCTCGAGCGTAGAGGTATCCTAGCACCGTTGCCTACAAACATATCATCATAGTCCCTTGATACAAAGATCATAGTCCCTCGGCGTGGCCTCGAATACATGATCTAGCCCCTCGATTGTTGCCTACGAAAGTGATGATCGTCCCTTGAATGTGCTAGGATACTCCTACAAGTTGCCTTCTATGACCATCCGATGTCCCTTGAATGTCCTTTACATCAACGAATAGGGTTACCTACCAACTAATGGTATGGATAACACTATTCTAAAGGAAAGTCAAATAACACGGAAACGACCATTCTGAGTAGGTAATAAGACTTTTTGTTGCTTGCTCCATCAAAACATCTTTTTCACACCTCACACTGTTTTTACAAATTTAAAACACTTTTTTCAAAACGAAACATTTCCAAACACTTCGTATACATTCCAGCGTGAATCATTACGAAGTCAAAGCGAAATGCCTTTTCAAAAACATTTTCAAACACACACACACAGAAAGCAAATTTTAAAGATGAGCTAAAGCAACTAAGAGCCCGTAGATAACTACGGATGGAAAGGGGTGCTAATACCTTCCCTTTTCATAACCTTCTCCCTTAATCAGAATCTAACGAAGGTCTTTTCCTGTTCTTTTCACCTTCCCTTAATTGGATAAAAGAAAAGTCGGTGGCGACTCTTGCTATCCACAACATTTGCGATCGAAAGCAAAAAAATTCCAAAGTCAGTTCTTCCACCGTATTACAATCACGAACGTTGGTGAAGAACAACGTCTCTACTCAGTCCACACGAACAGATCGGTCTCAGTCACAATGCTAGTTGATCACGAACGAAAGCTTTGAGTGAGAGAGTGAGCGAAAATACGGCTAGGGTTGCAAGATCGAGTTTTGATTAAGTGAAATTCTTCAGCACAAGGGTCCTATTTATAGAACCACAAGTACGGGATGCAAGCTAAAAGCCCAATAAAGGCTATAAGCTAAAAGCCCAATAATCATAAGAGTATCATTCCTTATGAAGTACCATATATCACTTAATCGCGTGGTACCTTACCATATTTCGTATTCCAATTAAGTTAGAGGCATCCTTGGAAGCTATCATCCAGGGGGAGAAGGAATCTCTGCGAGCATACATCGAGAGGTTCAATAAAGAAGCCATCCAAGTTTCTACCACGAACGACATGAAGAAATATCTCCTTGCGAAGGCCGTCGGAATCGAAATCCCACCCACGCTAGAGGCTTTCCTCCTAAAGGCTTAAGCATACATCAATATGAAGAAAAAGAGGCCTGTACGTGATACGGACATAAAGAGTATGTCAAAGGTTCAAAGGGCGAAGACACCTCGACATCTCGTCGAGGGGAGAGAGAAGACGGGAAGACAAACCCCGTGACTCTAGAGACCAGAAGGGGCCAGTCGGTCGATTCAGAGATTATACCCCTCTCACTATATCTCGGGAACGTATCCTAACCGATTGTGCAAACTCCGTGTTCAAACAAGGCAGAATACGTTTCCCCCAGCAGACCCCGGAGAAACCGGTGACCGGTAAAAGCAAATATTGCAGATTTCATAGAAGTCACAGAAACGTGACAAACGACTACATCCACCTGAAGGATGCGATTAAAATCCTAATTAGAGACGGGCATCTCAAGCAATACAAGAAGAAGGATGCTACAAAAGAGAAAGCTCCTCGTCCAGCAAGGTCGAGAAAGAAAAACCCACTGAAGAGTCTTTCATGCCCATAACTATGAGCATATCCAGGCCAAAAGACTTCATCTTTATTGACCTTGATACTACCCCGACATACTTTGGTGCTCACATTACAGGAGTATTTCCCCACGGTCATGGTCACCTCTGGTGGATGTTTTACCAAAAACACCATCGGGTCAATTAAAAGAAGGTTTGATGATCTCGTCAAGACAAGTTCAGATTTGGGCGCTACCCTCAATAAAATTCAAGGCAATTCTCACCCACTGGACTTTTACAAGGAAAAACTACAGGGGCCCCAAATGCAAATATTCCCTATTTGGTGCATACTCGGATGGCTAACTCCGATGTTAGACGGATATTGGTCGATCAAGGGAGTTCGGCCGATATCATGTACACTCAGCTCTTCCGCACGTTGCAACTCAACGAGACCCACCTGACGCCTTACATCGGCTCGGTTGCGAGGGTTCAGCGGATCCATAAGCGTGAAGTGCGTGGGCGATCGTGACCTTGGCGCTAGGAGGCGGCGGGTTAATCAAAACGCAGTTCCTGGTGGTTGATTGTCCGTCCTTATATCAGTGCATTTTTGGATTACCCACCCTCGCAGAGCTGATTGCGGTACCGTCTACAGTCCACCTAAAGATGAAATATTACACAGCGAGCAGGAAAGTAGCAACCTTGCATGGAGATATCCAGGCATCCCGAAGATGCTTCGAGGCATCCTCGAAAGGCATGGACTATATCAATCCCCAACCATAGGTCAGAGGTAGAATCACCTGTTCCTATCAGCTCGGAGGGACCCGAAAAACAGAACATGCAACCAATTCTAGATAGTGAGTTTGAGCTCGTACCGCTCGGTGTCAACCCAAGCAAAGGATTCAAGATAGGAGCTGATCTTCCAAAATTGGTCCGGAACCAGCTCAAAGCTTGTTTGAAGGACAACACGGACCTCTTCGCTTGGAGTGTGGCAGAAATGCTCGGTCTCGATCCATAGGTAGCATGTCACCATCGGCGATTGATCCGCCCTTAGGGTCGTAGCATAGCGGTAGTCCCGAGAAAAATTGAGGTGCCGAGCAAGCTATTAGGGACCTTCTAGAGGCCAACTTTTTGAGCCAATATACTACTTGGTGTCCAACCTGTACTTGTCAAAAGAATAATGGAAAATGGAGCATGTGCATAGATTACTATGATCTCGATAAGGTGTGTCCTAAGGATGCCTACCCTTGCCTAACATTGATAAACTCGTTGACAATTGCGGGTTTTAAATTGCTTTCGTTCATGGGCGCCTATTTTGGCTATAACGGATCCCCATGGCCAAAATGAACAAAGTCTATCGACCTTCATGATCGAATTGGGCAACTATCACTACAATGTGATGCCCTTGACACGAAGAATCTTGGCGCAACTTATCAACGAATGACGAACAAAGTCTTCAAGGCGAAATTGGGGACATGTTCAAAGTGTATATGGAAGATATGATCGTAAAATCCGGGAGGAGGTCGATCCGCCCTACACTTGAAAAGTCTTCGACCAATCCAGAAGAGTCAAAATAAGGTTCAGCCTCGAGAAGTGCACCTTCGGAGTTCAGGACGGTAAGTTCCTCGGCTTCTATCTCACTGAGTGTGGCATAAAGGCGAACCCCGACAAGTGTCGGACATTCTCTGAACTGCCCACTCCGAAGTCCAAAAACTCTATTCAAGTACTCAGCGGGATGCTCACTTCATTGTCATGATTAAATCGCGAGTCGGCCTGACACGCTGTTCTTCAAACTTCTAAGGAAATAGGATGTGTTCGACTGGACCGAAGAGTGAGAACAAGCCCTACTTCAACTCAAGCAAACCCTATTGCAACCTCCCGTTTCGTCTCGACCAAACAAAGAAGAAATGTTGTACATGCTTGATCATAGCGCTCGAGTTAGCCGGCCCTCATCAGAAACCCGAAAGGTCGAAACCGATCTACTTCACAAGTAAAGCCCTACAAGGGCCGGAATAAGATACCAACGGATCGAAAAGATATCCCTCGAATAATCAACGCATCAAGACGACTCGAACACTATTTCTTAGTGCACACCATCATAGTTAAAACAGATCAACCCATGAAGCAACTATTAGGTAGTCTGGACATGGTCGGACGAATGCTCAAATGGTCCTATAGCTATCTGAGTTCGATATTAAGTACGAAAGAAGAATGGCCCTCAAAGCATAGGTCCTTGTCGATTTCGTGGCAGAAATGACCTTCCCCACTTCCCAAGAAGGGACCAAGAAATGGACGATATTCGTCGACGGTGCCTCCATCTCGACTAGCAGCGGGGCAGGCATAATTCTAGAAATTAAAGAAGGAATCATCGTAGAAGTGTCCCTCTCCCCTCATTCCCCACTTCCAAAAACCAAGCAGAGTATGAATCCTTCCTCGTCGGTCTCCTCCTTGCCAAGGATATGGGAACCAAAGAGGTCAAAATCCTCACGGATTCATAACTCGTGGCCTCCCATGTTCGAGGCGAATACCATGTAAAGAATGATCAGCTAGACAAATACTGGAGCCTCGTACAAGACAACATGAAAAAGTTCGTCTCAATCGATGTACAACATATTGTCATACCCCAAAATTTGCCCTCCATCTACTCAAGAGATTTCATACATCTATACTCGAGATTCCTCGAGTTGATCGGACAAACTCTCTCTGACAATCAACCCAAATTAGGGTTTGGTATCTCTCAAGTCAAGATGGACTTCCAACATCTCAATGGTCTTCATGCCTCCTCATATGCTTCAAAGATTCTCCATGTCAAGTTTCAAGCTTCGGATCAAGTTTCCTCGAACAATTGCTCGGATGGTTGAAAATCGGTTATATGGACAAAAAGTCAGCTGTGGTCAACATACAGTCAAACTTCATAATTTTTGGTCAACATCCTCATTTTGAAGTTACATTCATCATTTGATCAAGGTTTGATCATGATTCATCAAGAAAACTCAAGATTTGCTCAAAAGTCAAACTTTCTAAATTAGGGTTTCTAGGTGAAAAGTCAATGAACTTTGGTGATCATAACTTTCTCATACTTTCTCAAATTTTCCACCACCTCTTGTTTTGAAGGAAATTCAATTCTCTACAACTTCATGTCTCACAAGAATGTCAAAAATGCTTCATTTGAGAGGTATAGCTCAAAACATTACTGGTCATTTTCAAAGTCAACAAAAGTCAACTTTTGTTTTGAAGATATATTGAGCATGGTAACTCAATTGAGATGAGACCAAAAGGTTGGTTAGATGACTCTTAGAGCTTTCAAAAGTCCAAGAAAACTAAAAATGTGGAAAATTGAGCAAGATACGCTATTCGGAAGTTGGGCGATTTTGGACAATTGCACAAAGGACATTTTGGTCAAAATGCAAAATTTTCCAAATGGGCCTATAATCTTTTGATCAAACTTGTTCATGACATTATTCTTGACCCATAAATGCTTGGCCTTGGTAATTTTCTATTTTATGATTTATATTTGAATTTTATAACATTTAATTCAAAAATAAATTATATAAAATATGAAAATTAAGTATTTTCAAAAGTGATTTTATATCTTCCTTAATGTCCAAGAAAGCCCAAGACTCTTGCCAAATTCGTGCTAGCCATGGCATTCATGAGAAAATCAATTTTTTCAAATATTTGATTTGTTTTAAAGAAAATATTTGCACATTGATTATTCAATCTTTTTCACTCTCTTTGCCATCCAATTTTCTCTATAAATACCTAGCAAGTACACAAGCAAGCACGAAACCCTAGCCCAAGAGAGTCCTTATTTTGCCAAATTTTCTCAAAACTTGAGAAAATCGAATTCAAATTCTTTATTGATCTAGCCATCCATTCTTGCTCGGAGGTTCCAATGACAAAAACAATCCTTACTCGAGCCTCTTTGCCGAGCGTGACATCTATCAAGCTCCGATTTGGTATTTGTTTGATTTTCGATTTTCATAATCCATGCATCATTAACCGTTTTGCTTGCTTGTTTGAATTGGTGTCCATTAGAGCGTATTTGGCGCTTTACATGTGAGGTTCCATGTAAATCACAAATCACCATGGTTAGGTTGTTTGATTGTTTGATTCGAACCGTTCATACAAGTGTTTTTAGCCAAAACTAAGGTCACCAATGGATTCAGGAGGTTCGGTTTAGGGGGACAAGGTCCTTCTTTCTCTTTTAAATTTCGTATTTTGCAGGTTGTAAAGTCACGATCGGGAAAGGCGGAGGAGCTAGGGCTCGGCGTCGTTGACGGTGACCCGGCGTGCGTGGCGTTCAAGCTTTCGATTCGTTCCTTGGCTACGGACCCCACATCTTTGCGCGTTGAATTACGAATCCATGACACGTAAACGCTCTTATTCAATTAATTCCAGTTTTCCAAACACCAAGTGCAACATGGCGCAGCGGTTAAGGCGTTGGGTGATGGAGATTCTCTCAAAGGTCTCAGGTTCAAGTCTTGGCAAGACCAATCTCTTTTCCTTTTTCTCAAACTTGCACTATTTTCATATTTTCTTTTATTTTAATATTTGCATGTTATTTTAATTAATTTCATAATTTTTATTCTGCATTAAAAAATCATCAAAAATTAATTTTCTTTTTTGCATTATTTTCAGAAAACCTTTATTTAATTTATAAAATTAAAAAATACAATTTTGCATGCATATTTATTTTTATTCATAATTTTGCATTTTAATCACATTTAATTCATTTTAAATTATTAAATTGCATCCAAAAAATCCCAAAATTTATTTTAGCATATTTATATTATTTCCGCATGTAATAATTTTCTCATATAAAATTTGCATTTTCTAACATTTTTCTCTTGTTCGATTCATATCGTATTTTAGATTTCTCATTCCTTTCTGAGTTGACCCGATTCGAGACGTTCTTTCTTTGTCATTTTATTTTTCAATAATGTAGCTGTTCATGGGATGTAATAGTTTAAATTAGGTTTTATTTTCCTCAAGTTTAAATTATGTATACGCCAAAGCCTTGTAATAGCGTAGGATTTACCTTTCGCATCTTTACATTCCATGATTTACTTTCCGCACCCTATCAATTGCTAGTAACTAGGCGTGTATGGCAAGATAATAATGAACATAGCCCACTAATTTTCAAGATAAAATCTCAAAATCAACACACTTTTCACATATACACCCTTAGGGTAATTCTCTCGTTGCCTTACAATTCAAATGGTCATGTCCCTCGAGCGTAGGGTATTCTAGCACCGTTGCCTTCCAAACAAATCATCATAGTCCCTTAGATACAAAGATCATAAGACCCACGATGTCGCCTCCGAATACATGATCTTGACCCTCGATTGTCGCCTACGAAAAATGATGATAGTCCCTTCGAATGTGCTAGAATACTTCCTACAAGTTGCCTTCTATGACTATCCGATGTCCCTTCGAATGTCCGCTTACATCCAACGAATGGAGCTAACTACTAACTAATGGTAAGGTGTCATACCCCAAAATTTTCCCTCCATCTATTCAAGAGATTTCATACATCTATGCTCAAGGATTCCTTAAGAGTTGATCAGACAAACTCTCTCCTAGACAATCAACCCAAACTAGGGTTTGGTATCTCTCAAGTCAAGATGGATTTCCAACATCTCCAATGGCCTTCATGCCTCCTCATATGCTTCAAAGATTCTCCATGTCAAGTTTCAAGCCTCACAAGTCAAGTTTCCTCAGACAATTGCTCAGATGGTTGAAAATCGGGTGTATTGGACAAAAAGTCAATTGTGGTCAACATACAGTCAAACTTCATAATTTTTGGTCAACATCCTCATTTTGAAGTTACATTCATCATTTTATCAAGGGTTGATCATGATTCATCAAGAAAACTCAAGATTTGCTCAAAAGTCAAACTTTCTAAATTAGGGTTTCTAGGTGAAAAGTCAATGAACTTTGGTGATCATAACTTTCTCATACTTTCTCGAAATCTTCCACCAAAGCTCATTTTGAAGGAAATTCAATTCTCTACAACTTCATGTCTCACAAGAATGTCCAAAATGCTTCATTTGAGAGGTATAGCTCAAAACATTCGAGTCATTTTCAAAGTCAACAAAAGTCAACTTTTTGTTTTGAAGATATATTGAGCATGGTAACTCCAATTGAGATGAGACAAAGACATTGTTTAGAGGACTCTTAGAGATTTCCAAAAGTCCAAGAACACTCAAAATGTGGAAAATTGAGCAAGATACACCATTCGGAAGTTGGGCGATTTTGGACAATTGCCAAAGGACATTTTGGTCAAAATGCAAAATTTTCCAAATGGGCCTATAATCTTTTGATCTAAACTTGTTCATGACAATATTCTTGACCCATAAATGCTTGGCATTGGTGATTTTCTATTTTCATGATTTATATTTGAATTTTATAACATTTAATTCAAAAATAAATTATGTAAAATATGAAAATTAAGTTTCTTTTTCAAATAAGTTGGATTTATATCTCTCTTAATGTCCAAGAAAGCCCACAACCATTACCAAATTCGTGGCTCATGCATATGGAAAGAAAAAATCAAGTTTTTAAAGAAAATTGATTTTATTTATTGGAAAATATTTGCACATTCAATTTCCAATCTTTTTTCCTTGTTTTTTCTCTTCCAATCTCTTCTATAAATTGCCAGCATTGTGTACAAACCAGAGGAAGGAACCCTAACCTAAAAACAAACCCAAACTCTTGCAAATTTTTTCAAGATTCTTGGAAATTCGAATTTCAAATTCCAGCCTTTCTCAACCTCTTCCAGCCATCCAAACGTGCTCAGGGGGTAAGTATGAGTAAGAATACATCATTGGTATTGATTAAAACAAGCTAAATCGTGCCATACACATTCATACATATTTGAATTTTTCTTGAAATTGCATTTTATTATTCTGTGCTTTAATCGTTTCTAATGGTTTGAATGTGTTCATGAGGTTATACTTGACTAATCGGGCCATCGTTTGAAGGTTGAACGTGAGAATCGCGGTTTGCCATGTTTAGGTTTTTGGGCTGTTTCGTTCGAACCGGTTGATCTGAGCCTTTTCGGTGAAACTAACACGCCATCGTGTTCGACCCTCGATTTAGGGGTAGGGTACTCTTTCCTTTTATTCCACGTATTTTGCGAGGTTTGGACGTTTTGCTCATGGAGAAGGCGGCCGGACTAGGGCTCGGCGTCGTTGACGATCGACTCGGCGAGGCATGCGTGGCAAGCGAGCAATCCGATTCGTCCATTCAGTCCACCTGGGGTCCACTCATGGCTGACTCGGTTTGACTTACAATCAGTGACACGTTTACACTTATAATCACGTGTTTCCATTCTCCAGACACCAAGTGCAAGCCGTCCCAGTGGTTAAGGCGTTGTTTTGAGGAGATTCTCCAGGAGGTCATGGGTTCGAGCCTTGCCAGCACCAGTTTTGTCATTCCTTTTCCAAAACTTGCATATTTTCTATATTTTCCTAATTTATTTAATATTTTGCATCCTATTTTAATTCTTTTCATGATTTTTATTCTGCCTTAAAAAATTACCAAAATATAATTTTTTTTTTTGCATTTATTTTCTAAAAATGTTTATTTAATTTAATAAATTTAAAAATATCTTTTTGCATGCATATTTATTTTTATTTTTATTTTAGCATTTAAATCATTATAAATTCATTTTAAATTATTATTTATGCATTAAAAAATCCCAAAAAATTATTTTAGCATATTTATCTTATTTCCAACATATAACAATTTTCTCATATTTAAATTTGCATTTTTCTAACATTTTTTCTCTTGTTCGATTCATATTGCATTTTCCGATTTCTTCTTCTTGTACAGGTTGATCCGATTCAGACGATTTTCTCTTTATCATTTTATCATTCTTATTTTCCAATAATGTAACTGTATATGGGATGTAATAGTTTAATTTAGGATTTTATTTTCCGCATTTTAAATTATGTATCTGCCCCAAAGCCATGTAATAGCGTAGGACATTTACATTTCCGCACTTTACATTCCGCATTTTACTTTCCGCACCTTATAAATTGCTAGTAATTAGGCGTGTATGGCAAGATAATAATTGGACGTAGCTCACACTAATCTTCAAGATAACATAATCTGAATTTGACACACTTCTTTCACACATGCACCCCTTAGGGTAATTCTCTCTCGATGCCTTTCGAATTCACATGGTCATGTCCCTCGGCGTAGAGGTATTCTAGCACCGTTGCCTTCAAACAAATCATCATAGTCCCTTGATACAAAGATCATAAGACCCACGATGTCGCCTCCGAATACATGATCTTGACCCTCGATTGTCGCTCTGAAAATGATGATAGTCCTTGAATGTGCTAGGATACTTCCTACAAGTTGCTTTCTATGACCATCCGATGTCCCTTGAATGACCGCTTACATCCAGAATGGAGCTAACTACTAACTAATGGTATGGCTAGCGCTATTCTAAAGGAATGTAAAAGTACAACAAAACGACCAATTTTGAGTGGGTAAATAAGTCTTTTAGTTGCTTGCTCTATCAAATGCTTTTCACACCACAGATTTTTATCAAAGTTCAAAACTCTTTTCAAAACGAAACATTTCCGAACACTTTGTATACACTCCTACATGAGTCATTACAAAGTCAAAGCGAAATGCCTTTCTTCAAAACATTCTTTGTCAAACACACATAAAGCAAATTTTAAAAAGGTGATCTAGAGCAACTAAGAGCCCGTAGATAACTACGGATGGAAAGGGGTGCTAATACCTTCCCTTTTCATAACCATTCTCCGAACTCGAGAATCTAACGAAGGTCTTTTTATTACTTTTACCTTCCCTTAATTGGATAAAAATAAAAGTCGGTGGCGACTCTTGCTATCCGCACATTTGGATACAAAATCCTACAAAGTCGGTTCACCGTATTCAGGCGGCTCTGCTGAGGACACACCCAAAGAGAATTACCTTAGGGATTTCTAGATAAATTTGATTGCTTTTGTTTGACTTGTATGCTTTATCTTTAAGGGTTGCTTGGGTATTATATTGTTGGGGATCCTACACGGATCGGGTTTCCTTTTAGGTAAGTAGCATTAGATCATCGCGACCGCTAGGCGTATAACTAAGCGGTCAACATGATGGCTACGTTAGCGTGACACTTTGGTTGTCCGATACTCTTCATTCCCAAGTTGAAGATAGTATTTGGCTTCTGCGTGGTGTCATCAGCGCTAACTAAACTTTTAGAACCTTAATTGACCCATCTTAGCCATTAGAAGGTAGTGAGATGGCCGACTTTGGTGTAGACCGGGTTGGTTGATACTCGATGCTACGCTCATTGAGATTAGACTTTTGGGACATTTTCGATCGACCACTTGGCGTCGTATTGAAATAGCGCCTCGAGAAAGATCGTGATGTGAGATTCCTAGAACCGGTTACTATTATAGGGCGGGATGAACCAACTCAAACTTTTGGTAGGGTAATCACCTATACCTCATACAAGCCTTAAACCTAGGCTCATTGTGTGAATTGTTTGTGTGTGCTAAACATGACATCATGACATCATCCGCATTGCATATCATTTCTAACTATTTCAAGGACCTAGGGATTTATCTTTGCTCTGTTTTGTAGGGATCATGGCTTCTAGAAAGACTATCCGAATCAACTTCATGGGTATCCCTTCTCAACTCAAAAATTGGTTTGAAATTCCGACCATGCTCGGTTCATCAAAAGACATGGTTATCTACTTGATTTGGTTATCTCGGTTTTGAAGAAGATATGATGCATGTCTATTCGGTTCTTTGATCCGAAACACTATTGCTTTACATTCCAGTTATCGGTTGGTTCCTACCTTAGAAGAGTTCTCTAAGCTACTTGGGATACCTATTCTTGACCAAATGCCATTCACGGTTTGGAAAAGGTTCCTAAGTTTGAAGACATCGCATCCCTTACATCTTAAGCGCTCGGACATTGAAGCCAATTGGGAAACTAGAAGTGGAGTTAAGGGTTTACTTTCCAAGTTCTTAATCAAGAAGGCAGAGAATTCCTCAAAGTTATGAGTTTCCATGCATTTGAAAATATTGTGGCCTTGCTAATTTATGGTTTGGTTCTATTTCCTAACTCGGATCAATTCATAGATGTCAATGCTATCAAGTTGTTCCTTACCGTAATCCGGTGCCTACTTTACTTGGAGACATCCTACATTCTCTCCACTCGTACTACTAGCGACAAGGAACTCTATGTGTTGTATACCGTTACTTTCAAGGTGGTTTATTTCGCACCTTCCTCCATCGAGTTTGAAGAATGAACAAAGGTTGAGATGGTCTCAAAGATTGATGTCACTCTCTCATTCGGATATCCGTTGGAGTCTTTTCTCTCAAAAGGACTTCACATTCATTGAGCGTTGTGGAGAATTCCTAATGTACGCTCCTTGGTATAAGGGAGGTATTACTAACCCTTCTCTAGCTCTCGTCGGTTTGGTTTTGCTCGAAGAGATGGTCCACATGATATGCTTCTCCAAGATGTTGTGTTTGACTACAACCACGATCTCGAGTGCAAGCGAAGGTTTATACGCTTGGGGCATGGTAAAGAAGTGATACCAAGACTTTGGGGCACCGAACTCCATTCCTTGGGAACCTTACCTCAAATGGGTGCGAGCTCGAGCTCAAAAACTCATGATGCCATTCACGCTGTTCTACCGTAATTATGGAACTGTTGCTATAGGTGATGTACCTATTTGTTCTCCATCGACATGCCTCTGATTTTGAAGATTTGAAGAGATCACGGATTGACTTAAGAAGAAAGGGATACCTTTGAAGCTCGGTGCTATGCAAGCGAGAAGAAAGTGTTAGAGTTGACAAAGCTACTTCACGAGGCGAAGCATCAGCCTACATCGGCACCAAGAGCGCCATGGGAGACTTAGAGCTTTAGGATGCTTATGTTTTCTTTTATTGTTTGAATTATCTCTTGTACTTAAAAGAAAAAGAATAATAAAAAGTACTAATAAATGTTTGCTCATTGCTTGTTTAACAAATTTAAATCTCTAAGGTCCTTGAAAACATTGCATTGCATTATAAACATTGCATAGCATAGCATAACATTGCATCACGGTACATTGGAGATTGGTTTTCTCATTTGCTCGCTATTTATTTTAGCGAAATGGCTCTTGAGCAGTGTCAAAGATCTCAGGCTCGGAATGCTCGGTTTAGATGTTCTGACTTGGTCCAAGGCCAAGAAGATTTGAAGAAGCTCATCAACAAGAAGAAGAATGTTGTTGGTCTCCTCAACATGGGTGAAGCTACAAAGGGGTCCTAAAGTGGTCGGTCGGATCGAGCTCTCTGAAGGAAGTGTCCATACCGGGAGTACCAAGGGTGATGAAGGTGACCAGCGTGAGCCAAAGAAAGGAGGAGGACCACTCGATTATAGCCAACACTACGATGAGGATGACAAGTACAAACAACTTGAAGACCGTCTGAATCTTGTGGAAAACACGAAGATGTCGGGCTGAACTTTGATGATCGAGTCTTGTTCACAGTGTTGTGATTCCTCCCAAGTTCAAAGTTCCTACTTTTGCCAAGTATGATGGCGTGTCTTGCCTAATGCATTTGAAGTCCTATGTTCGGAAGATCAACCCCATGATGAGAAAGTTGTGGATGCACTATTTTCAAGAGTTTGTCGGGAACACGTTAGAGTGGTACTATCAACTAGAGAATGACCGTATCCGTACTTGGGTGATTTGGTGATGCTTTCTGAGACAATATGAGTACAATCTTTGAATTGACACCCACTCGCATGCAACTACAAAGCATGTCTATGGGTCGTGACGAAGTTCAAGGGTATGCTCGAGTGGAGAGATCTAGCGAGGAGTTCAACCACCCTTGTCCAATAGGGAGTTGGTTGATATGTTCATGAACAACAGCGTCTGTTCTTCAATCATCGATTGGAAATTCTTCATCCGGATTCACCGGTGATATTGTGACGCGCATTGAAGTGGTATCAAGAGTGGGAAGATCCATGTAGAGTCATCTTGAATCTTGCAAAGAGATCTTTTGGTGGTAAGAAAGAAGCCAATCTTGTGTATGGTCGGAAAAGCCGAGCCAAGACCGACCGCTCAATCGTGGGAAGTTGTGATCTCGATCCTACATCGGCCTGACCTCGGTGAGACAGCGTGGCAGCAGCGCCACGAGGCGGTTCTGAAGATCAACATGCCTTTGTGCAAGCCTTGCAACACATGTTGAGCAGCTGATAACCTTGAGGATCCTCCTCGAATGTCAACACTTCCTCTCCAGTACAATCCTAATGCTAAGTGTGCTTACCATTCCAATAGCCAGGACATGACACCGACAATTGTTGGGCTCACGAAGAACAAGATTCAAGATATGATTGAAGCTAAGCAGTTGAATTTGATCCTCTGTTGAGACTCGAATGTGATCAACGCCTATGCCTAATCATGACAAGTTCCAATCTTTGTTGGGGATGATACTTATGTTTTCAACATAGATGACTTGACCATTCCTCGATGGTATTAAGAAGAATTTGTTGCAAGCGGTGTCAATCCGGGATGCCCGGAGGATTGTCGTTGGTGCCCGTCTGCGGTGATGGTTGTGCTTGGTTGAGAAGGCGTGTTCGATGCATGATGGATAACCGTGAGATACTATTTACGAAACCACCTATCAGAGCGTGTGAAGAAATGTCTAAGTTGAAGATCGACAATCAGAATGGCTGTACCATCGTGTGGGATACCTTGGGGCAGCCAAGTGGAAAATATGATTACATGGTGAAGTACTGTCACGATAGTTACAAGATTCCTATTGAAGATGTTAAAGCGACGGATGGGGTGACGATTTCCAGAAGACTATCTTGATGTTAACACAATAAAATTTCCTCTGCGATCTTGTGCCTAGAGTGACACCTCTCATCATTACTTCTCCAGACCGGTTCCATATTCCTCGACAAAGCTATCCCTTGGAACTATGGGTGATGTTTACTATCATGGTGTCAAGCAAGATCCTCGACAATTGAAGATCTTACCCTTGGAGCTTCTATTCGACATCGACAACATCACGGATCGATAAGGTGACCAGAACCGGAAGGTATTCTCTCCAGATCTCTCCTCCAAAAGACACTCGACTCCATTTCGCATTCGGCTATTCCACCAATATCCCGGCTAGAGGAAAGAACCGTGACTCATCCTGCTCAACCGAAGTACCAAAGGAAGTTCTGAAGACACCTCAAACAAGAAATGGAGAAATTCGAAGATTATCAAGAAGAGTGATTACAATGTTGTGGAGCAGTTGGGACGAGACTCAGTCCAAGATATCCATGCTCGCTTTGCTCTTGTGCTCAGGGCTCATGCTAATGCCTTGGTGAAGTTTCGAAGAATGCTCATGTGCAAGACACTACCGATCGATTCGAAGTTTGTATTGCTAGCCTGGCTGCCAACAACGGCCTAGGCTTCTCGATCTTGATTTGACTCTGCGGAAAAACACAACAAAGCCTTGCACATCTATTGAATGCAAAGGGTACTACATCATCTTGTCTTGGTGGATACAGGTTACGCTTTGAACATCCTTCCAAGCGCTTTTGATCGACTTGATGTCGAAGGGTTCGAGACCCGGTGACATTATTGTGAGGGCTTTTGATGGTTCTAAGCGAGGTGCTTGGAGAGCTCATTACACTGTTAAAAGTCGGTTCCCAGACTTTTGATTCTACTTTCTTTGTCATGGATATCCGTCCGGCTTATTCTTGCCTACTTGGCGCCCTTGGATACATGGGGCAGGTATTACCTCTACTTTACATCGAGCGAAGTACCGTGAAATGGAAGGTTGTCACGGTATGTGGTGAAGAAGAGTATATGGTCGATCATCTGATCATTCAATACCTCGAGATGGTGAATTCTTGAGACTCCTGTCAAGCTTTTGAAACAATTCCCAGTCATGCCTTGACTCTCCCACCACTCTGAAGTTACACAAGCTCCGCCTAGGATGGCCTCGTTGAAAGGCTCAAGCTCTGTTGAAGAAGGTAGTACTATTTGGGACAGACTCACGATCTTCCTTTCAAATCACAAGTGGTTTAGGCTTCACTATCAAGGTCGAGAAGATGATCGCATGGCGGCGTGCCGCCAACTTCCTTTCGCATCGGAGTGGAATCCATGCTATAGAAGGCGGACCCGACGACAAGTGGATCTTCGACTCGGATCATGGGCTCGACAATTGGAAGGCGAGGCGTCATACCAATCTCCTTTAGTCAGGAGTAATTGCTCTTGTTTTGTTTTGCTTTTAATTTTTTATGTTTTGAACAATAACTTTGAAAGCTGGTGCCTTGCAGGGGCATCATGGCTCGTTCGAGGTTATTATCTGTTGTTTGCGTATTTTCATTCAATAAATTCGTTGGACTTTTGCATTCAATTGTTTGTTTTCTTTCTTTTACTTTATCACCTTCAAAAGCTATGTGTTTCTTACACACGTGATACACTCGGAATCACTCCGAATCTAGTTAATACTTGCTATGCTAGTGCTAAATATGACTTGATAATCCGATCTACCAAAGCGAAAGTGAGGAAGATTGTGAAGTGCCGGAGAACTTTCGGCTCTGACAAAAGAAGCGAGTTATCTGACCACGAAGAGCAAGTTGAGGTTGTGAATTTGAGTGCTGATGAAGACAAGAAAGAGATCAAGATAGGGCGGGTCTTGAGCAGTGTTAAAAGGTTGGTTCGGATGCTACGAGACTATATTGAGGTTTTGCTTGGTCATACGAAGACATGCGAGGTTGGACATTGATATTGTGGTACGATTCCGACAAAGGAAGGTTTTCTCGGTGAAAGCAGAAGGTTCGTCGTATCGTCTGAGATGTCGAGAGAAATCAAAGCAGTTATGAAGCGAGTTCAATGCGGGTTTCTTAAATCACCTCTTATCCCAGTGGGTTGCTAATGTGGTACCCAAAGGATGGTAAAAAATGTGTGTGGATTACTGAACAAAGCAAGTCGAAAGCGATTTCCCACTTCCTCATATTGATCTTACGGTTGACAACACTTTACATAAGGTTTTCTCCTTCATGGATGGTTTCTCGGTTACAATCGAGATCAAAATGGCTCCGAAGACATGGAAGACTACTTTTTTTACAGGTGGGGCACTTACAAGGTTATGCCGTTCGGTTGAAGAATGCGCCACTTATCAGTTGGTGACATTGTTTCATGACATGATTCATCACGAGATAGAGGTCTCGTCGGCGACATGATAGCTCGATCAGTGAAGAAGAACATCTTGATCATTTGAAACTATTTGATTGAAGAAGTACTTAATCCCAACAAGTGCACCTTTGAGTCGGATCAGGAAAACTCCTAGGGTTTGTATCGGTGGAAGAGGTATTGAAGTTGATCTAAGGTTAAAGCTATTCAGAGATGCGACTCCCGAGAGGAAGTCGAGGTTTCTTGGGCGATTGAACTACATTGCGATTCATTGCACATCTTAGCTTGTGAGCCAATCTTGAAGTTACTAAGAAAGATCAAGTAGTGGAATGGAGCAGCGATTGCGGATCGCTTTTGACAAAATCAAGGAGTACCTCGAATCCTCCTATTACGATGCTTAAAGACCTCTTATCATGTACTTGACGGTTTAGAGAACTCAATGGGGTGTGTGTTGGGGCAACATGGCGAGTCAGTCGAAAAGAGCATGCAATATACTACCTTAGCAAAAGTTTACAATGAAACAAGATACTCACGGCTTGAGAAAACTTGGCTTGGCTTAAACTAAGGCGATATGTTGACTCACACTACCTTGTTGATTTCCAAGATGGATCCGATAAAATACATCTTTGAAACCAGCTCTCTCGGAAGAATAGCAAGATGGCAAATGATCTTGACCGAATATGACATCGGTACACTTCTCAGCGATCAAAGGAAGTGTAGTAGCCGATCATTTGGCTCATCAAGCCGTAGATGACTATCGGTCTATGCGGTTCAATTTCGATGAAGATGTTTTACTAGTCGCGATTGTGAAGAACCGAGGCCAGACGAAGGACACGAACAAGGATCCCGATGGACTATGGTCTTTGATGGAGCCTCAAGCGCGCTTGGCATTGGCGCCATCATTACATCCCTAGTGGACATCGCCTTTCACTTGATTATGTTTCATTGCACTACAACATGGCGAGTCTGAGCGTGCATCATGGGTCTTAAAGCTATTGACTTAGAATCAAGTTCTTACAAGTGTATGGAGACTCAGCTTAGTGATCATCAGGATAAAAGGCGAGTGGGATCGACATCGAACCTCATTCCGTGTCGAGCATGTTACAGGTTTGATGCTACTTTGAAGAGATCACTTTCCACGAGAGAATCGGTTCGGAACGCATTGGCTACTATGTCATCTATGTTCAAGGTCAGATGGGACAACGAGGCTCCCGGATCATCATTGAAGTTCGACGAACGGCATATTGTTGTGAGCTTGATCGGAAAAACCTTGGTACTATGGCGTGAAGAGGTATCTTGAGACTCGGGAATATCCGCGAGGCATCCATCAATAGAAGTTCATGAAGATTTGCATCAAATTCTTCCTCAGACATCTTATACAAAGCGCAACCGACTTGTGCTTACTCCATTGTGTGACCGAGCAATGCGTATCATGGAAGAGTTACAAGTGATTTATTACCCTTCATGTGGACACACCATGGCTAAGAAGATTTTGAGAGCAGGTTACTATTGGTCCACCATGGAGGCGATTGTCACCTTCGCTCGATCTTGTCCAAGTGCGGTTATGCCAACAAAGTACCGTACCTCCGGTACCTCGAATATTCTAACTTCTCCTTGGCCTTTTGCAATGTGGGGCATTGACATGATTGGAAATCAAGCCTGACTTCCAATGGACATCGTTTCATCCTGTGGCAATTGACTATTTCACCAAGTGGGTAGAAGCGACCTCGTATGCATCATTACCAAGAATGTTGTGGCTCGATTCATCAAACATAACCTTATCTCGGTATGGCACTCCGAAGGTTATCACGGATAACGGTTCCAATCTCAACAATAAGATGATCACCGAACTTCTGCAGCAGATTCAAGATCAAGCATCATAATTCTTCTCCTTATCGGCCTAAATGATGAGCATGGAAGCCGCCAACAAGAACATTAAGAAGATTATCTGAGAAGATGTGACTTACAAAGATTGGCGAGATGTTACCATTTGCTCTTCATGGTTATCGCCTCAGCCTGAACATCCCAGGGAGCCCCTTTCTCTCTCGTATACGGTATGGAAGCCGTCTTACCCATCGAGTTGGATACCCTCAACGAGTCCTCGGGAGGCGGAGTTAGGCGAAGGCGATTGGGTCCAGACTCGCCTTGACCATATTAACGATCGATGAAAGCGACTGGCGTCCATGCCATGGACAGTTACGAGCGAATGATCGAGCATTTAACAAGAAGGTCAAGCAAGGTCTACCAAGTCGGTGATCTAGTAGTCAAGCATCATTCTTCCACAAGGTGATCGGGGCAAATGGACTCCCACCTATGAGGGACCATTTGTAGTCAAGACGATATTTTCGGTAGACTATGATACTAGCACCATGGATGGTGAGACTTCCCACCACGTGAGCAGACATAGTCAAAAATACTACGCATGAAAGAGACCCGCTAGGTCGTGAACCTAGGCAAAAATAAGGTCTGGCGAACCAAAGGTTCGGAAAAATTAAGGATATACAAAAACATGCACGGCAAGTCGAAAACACGAAAAGGCGGCTTGGGCAAAAAGGTATCGGTGGGCGAAACCGAAAGGGCGGTCTGAAAAGTTAGGATTTAATGCGACTATGTTTCTTCGGATCACCTTCCGGACTACTATCGACATTCAAGGTTCAAATGGCGATCATTCTACTCACTTTCTCTGCGCAAGGAGATGAGATAGTCAAAATATGAGTACTAGCATAGTTGGAACTAAGCGAGATTGTTTCGTAGCTTTTACCTTTCTTGTGTTAAAGCGCGCCACCTTTCAAATGAGCAAAATTTTTCTCTTTACAATTTCTTGTTGTTGTCGTTTGCAATAATTCCAACGTTTCCTTTGAATGACTATCGCGTTTGACAATAAGAATCTAATCACAAACATCTGACGAACATACAAAAGTGCTTACTACGGTTCGAGGAATTGAGATGACGAAAGTCACCAAATAGTCCCCCGAGCATGATCCCACAAAGGTGTCACTCACACACCTTCCCAGCCGGAGTATACATCGAGTCTCAAGTACACCTCACCCCGATCGGTATTTCATCTCGTAGTATCTCGATCATTCCCTTTTCCCCGGCGGTATCGGACTCGAAACTTGGTTAGATAGTGCATCGGAGGAACACCATCTTCATTCCCGGCCGAGAGATTACAACGGATCCAGACTCTTCTAACTTGTCTCTCAACAACCATCATATTCTCCGTGAGATCTACACTGGAATCCCGGTAGAGGCGCCTCTAAATTTCCTCGGCGGATCTACATACAAGGTCCCCAACGGATCGCCCGGACTCTCCTCCCGGGGTCTATATGAGATCTCCGACACGAGCCTCTCAAATCTCTACCCCTCAACAATATCTAGGCCCAAGACTTGGTCGAGATAGTGCATCGGAGGAATCCGGATATCTTTCTTCTCTTTCAAGCGGGGTCTCACCTACTCAATTCCAGCGGTAATCTTCAAACAAGACATCCGCATCTTCTTCAAGATGGATATGTTTTGAAATACCACAACATCTATCATTCATACATTTCTCATAAAGTCATAATTCATGTATATATCGTATATGTACATCATACTTTGCATAAAACTAACCAATGTTCTATCAAAGTTCCTCTTGTTTTCTCAAAGCAGGTGATCCCGGCAAAGCGAGTCCGATTAAGCCCGAACCCGGAAAACTATCTGAAAGACCACTGGTTGTCCTCCTCCGGCGGTCGGATTAAGCCGGCAAGCGGAAAACTATCGAAAGAGGCCTCTGGTTATCCTCCGATACGGGCAATGGATCGACACCGATGCCTGTGGGAAGCTATCCACATTTTGCCAACTACAATCTCCCTCGAGTAATCGACACGAAGATTTATTGACCTCTTCCTATTATCAGCGGCGACTCAGTCAGCGTGCGACTTGGTTGCCTTGGATGGCATCTTAAGCCCATCTCCGACTACTTATCAAGCGATTGCTTCACTTCGAATCTGCATATATGGTTAAAAATCAATACAAACCAATAACTTCATTCAAAGTGAACACGAAGTCGTCAATCGACTCCCTGGATGGCATCTTAAGCCCGTCTCCATTTCCGAAGCGTCTGAGCTAGCGTATGGCTCACTCCCGGCATCAATCTTTCGGATGGCATCTTAAGCCCATCTCCGTCAATTCTCCTATCTCGGTCTAGCGTGCGACTCATTCACCACTTCTCCAAAGCGGCATCACGTAAGCCGTTCCGCATCATCGACCAACCGAGTGCAAATTTTCGGTGTACTTTCGGTGTTCAATCATCTTCTACCTCCGAGTCACGAAAGACAAACATGTCAATCTAACCCTTCCAGTACAAGGCGATTGAGCAGGGGGTTGTCATACCCAAAATTTGCCCTCCATCTATTCAAGAGATTTCATACATCTATGCTCGAGGATTCCTCAGAGTTGATCGGACAAACTCTCTAGACAATCGACCCAAACTAGGGTTTGGTATCTCTCAAGTCAAGATGGATTTCCAACATCTCCAATGGTTAATGCCTCCTCATGCTTCAAAGATTCTCCATGTCAAGTTTGAAGCCTCCTGAGTCAAGTTTCCTCGACGATTGCTCGGATGGTTGAAAATGGTGTATTGGACAAAAGTCAAGCTGTGGTCAACATACGAGTCAAACTTCATAATTTTTGGTCAACATCCTCATTTTGAAGTTACATTCATCATTTGATCAAGGGTTGATCATGATTCATCAAGAAAACTCAAGATTTGCTCAAAGTCGAACTTTCTAAATTAGGGTTTAGGTGAAAAGTCATGAACTTTGTTGATCATAACTTTCTCATACTTTCTCGAGTTTTCCACCTCTTGTTTTGAAATTCAATTCTCTACAACTTCATGTCTCACAAGAATGTCCAAAAATGCTTCATTTGAGGGTATGCTCAAAACATTCTGAGTCATTTTCAAAGTCAACAAAAGTCAACTTTTGTTTTGAAGATATATTGAGCATGGTAACTCCAATTGAGATGAGACCGACATTGTTTAGAGGACTCTTAGAGCTTTCCAAAGTCCAAGAACACTCAAACATGTGGAAAATTGAGCAAGATACACCAGGAAGTTGGGCGATTTTGGACAGTTGCACTGGTTGGTTCAGATTTAGAATCTCTTTTAAAATATGATTCTTCAGTTCTCTTTAAAATTATTAATAAAAGTTTTTTAAAAATTGGGTTTATAAATATTGCATTCAATTTCCAATCTTTTTCCTTGTTTTTCTCTTCCAATCTCTTATAAATTACCGACTTGTGTACAAACCGGAGGAACCCTAACCTAAAAACAAACCCAAACTCTTGCAAATTTTCAAGATTCTTGGAAATTCAATTTCAAATTCGGCCTTTCTCAACCTCTTCCATGTCCAAAGGGGGTAAGTATGAGTAGAATACATCATTGGTATTGATTAAAACAAGCTAAATCGTGCCATACACATTCATACATATTTGAATTTTCTTAAATTGCATTTTATTATTCGTGCTTTAATCGTTTCTAATGGTTTGAATGTGTTCATGAGGTTATACTTGAATATCGGCCATCGTTTGAGAGGTTAACGTGAAATCGGTTTGCCATGTTTAGGTTTTTGGGCATTTCGTTGAGGTTGATCTGGTTTTCAAACTAACCCGCCATCGTGTTCGCGACCCTCGATTTAGGGGTAGGGTACTCTTTTCCTTTTATTCCACGTATTTTCGGTTTGGACGTTTTGCTCATCGGAGAAAGGAGGCCAAGACTCGGCGTCGTTGATGATCGAGACTTGCGTGGCAAAGCAATCCGATTCGTCCATTCGATCTACAGGGTCCACTCATGGTGACTCGGTTTGACTTATCAGTGTACGTTTACACTTATCACGTGTTTCCATTCTCCGGACTGGCCAGTCCCGATGGTTAAGGCGTTGTTTTGAGAGATTCTCCGAGGTCATGGGTTCGAGCCTTGCGACTGGATTTGTCATTCCTTTTCCAAAACTTGCATATTTTCTATATTTTCCTAATTTATTTATATTTGCATCCTATTTTAATTCTTTTCATGATTTTTATTACGCATTAAAAATTACCAAAATATAATTTTCTTTTTGCATTTATTTTCTAAAAATGTTTATTTAATTTAATAAATTTAAAAATATCTTTTGCATGCATATTTATTTTTTTTTATTTTAGCATTTAAATCATTATAAATTCATTTTAAATTATTATTTATGCATTAAAAATCCCAAAAATTATTTTAGCATATTTATCTTATTTCCAACATATACAATCTTCTCATATTTAAATTTGCATTTTCTAACATTTTTTCTCTTGTTCGATTCATATTGCATTTTCAGATTTCTTCTTGTAAGTTGATCCGATTAGACGATTTTCTCTTTATCATTTTATCATTCTTATTTTCCAATAATGTAAATGTATGGGATGTAATAGTTTAATTTAGGATTTTATTTTCCGCATTTAAAATTATGTATACCTAAAGCCATGTAATAGCGTTGTTTCGCACTTTACATTCGCATTTACTTTCCGCCTTATAAATTGCTAGTAATTAGGCGTGTATGGCAAGATAATAATTGGACGTAGCTCACTAATCTTCAAGATAACATAATCTGAATTTGACACACTTCTCACATGCACCTTAGGGTAATTCTCTCGATGCCTTTAATTCACATGGTCATGTCCCTCGAGCGTAGGGTATTCTAGTTGCCTTCAAACAAATCATCATAGTCCCTTGATACAAAGATCATAAGACCCACGATGTCGCCTCCGAATACATGATCTTGACCCTCGATTGTCGCCTACGAAAAATGATGATTGTCCCTTGAATGTGCTAGGATACTTCCTGAGTTGCTTTCTATGACCATCCGATGTCCCCGAATGACCGCTTACATCCAGAATGGAGCTACCTACTAACTAATGGTATGGCTAGCGTATTCTAAAGGAATGTAAAAGTACAACAAAACGACCAATTCGAGTGGGTAAATAAGTCTTTTGGTTGCTTGCTATCAATGCTTTTCACCACACATTTTTCAAAGTTCAAAACTCTTTTCAAACGAAACATTTCGACACTTTGTATACCTCACATGAGTCATTACAAAGTCAAAGCGAAATGCCTTTCTTCAAAACATTCTTTGTCAAACACACATAAGCAAATTTTAAAAGTGATCTAGAGCAACTAAGAGCCGTAGATAACTACGGATGGAAAGGGGTGCTAATACCTTCCTTTTCATAACCATTCTCGAACTCGAGAATCTAACGAAGGTCTTTTACATTACTTTTACCTTCCCTTAATTGGATAAAAATAAGGTCGGTGGCGACTCTTGCTATCCGCATTTGGATACAAAAATCCTACAAAGTCGAGTTCATGTATTACATAAGGCTAGCGCTATTCTAAAAGGGCATAGAAATGCAACGACCAATTCGAGGTGGGTAATAAGTCTTTAGTTGCTCGCTCTATCAAATGCTTTTCACACCACACTCTTTTCTCAAAGTTTCAAACTCTTTTCAAAATAAAAACATTTCCGAACACTTTGTATACACTCTACATGAGTCATTACAAAGTCAAGCGAAATTTTTTTTCAAAGTTTTTGTCAAACACCTGAAATAATTTAAGGTGATCTAAGAGCAACTAGAGCCCGTAGATAACTACGGATGGAAAGGGTGCTAATACCTTCCCTTTTCATAACCATTCTCCGAACTTCGAATCTAGCGAAGGTCTTTTTATACTTTTACCTTCCTTAATCGGATAAAAATAAAAGTCGGTGGCGACTCTTGCTATCCGCATTTGGATACAAAAATCCTACAAAGTCGGTTCACCGTGTTCTGATGGCGACTCTGCTTCAGTACACACAAAGAATTGCCTTAGGGATTTCTAGATCATTTCTTGCTTTTGTTTGACTTGTATGCTTTATCTTTAAGGGTTGCTTGGGTATTATATTGTTGGGGATCCTACACGGATCCGGGTTTCCTTTTAGGTAAGTAGCATTAGATCATCGTGACCGCTAGGCGTTATAAGCTTGGGTCAACATGATGGCTACGTTAGCGTGACACTTTGTTGTCCGATACTCTTCATTCCTAAGTTGAAGATAGTATTTGGCTTCTGCGTGGTGTCATCAGCGCTAACTAAACTTTTAGAACCTTAATTGACCCATCTTGGCCATTAGAAGGTGAGTGAGATGGTGGCTTTGGTGTAGACCGAGGTTGGTTGATACTCGATGCTCGCTCGTTGAGATCGGACTTTTGGGATATTTCGATCGACCACTTGGCCGTCGTATTGAAATAAGCGATGCGACTTTATAAATCTATTAGTCGTGATTGCAATGCAGTCCTAGCGTAGTTTAAAGATATCGAACCGGAGACTATAAATCGAACTATTGTTATCCTAAGTTAATATCTGACTAAAGCGAATATTCTTTAAGGTTTTGGTTAAGGAAAATATAATAAATAAATAGATATTAGTATGTAATTAGTCTAACCTAAGGGATACGAATTTCCAGCTTGTTACTCAAGTTGATAGAATATCTTTCGACCAAACAATATTCATCTAAAATCCTATCTCAATAAACTCTGTTAAGATCGGATCATGCAATTAAATCCTATATGCTCTATCCATGAATTTAAAAACACTTTTGAAAATAAATAAAGTTTAATCTCTTTTAAAAGCGCCATCATGATCTTTAAAATTAATACCTAGTATCCACTATCGGTTCACAAACCTCATTAATCGCTCTGTTGGTTTCTAACCTTAGTCGGTTATTAACCTCAAACTTTCGCTCTGTTGGTTTCTAAACCTTTTAATAAATTAAATTAGATATCTAAGTCGAGAAAAAGAATATTTTTTTAACATTATGCAGTTTATTTTAGATTCCTTTGGATCGATTAATTTACATACCAATATCGAAAAAGACTTAGCGGACATATTAATTAATTTAGACATGCATAAATAATACGATCCGATATATTTAAACATTTCCACAATTAAATAAATAATGGGGCAACAATAAATAAAATAAAATAAAATAAATAAATAAAACACGAAATAAGAATCTTTGAAATAACTTGTTCTTGACTTCTTGAATTGAAAGGAAAATAAATCGACAGGAATAAAAAGCCTTTGGATCTAACGTAAGGTTGGATCGTTACAAAAATAAAATAATTCAAAAATACAATCTTGGAATAAAATTACGAAATATGAAATAGTGGCGGTTGTTGATGAAATGCCGACCTTGATTACAGGCTGGAACATGTATTTATAGATGCATTTAGTATTGCTTTCCTTAAAATTCGTCATAAACAAGTGGTCTTCGTTATTATTGAAAATACCCATTTGAAGTAGGGCGGGCGTCCCAAATAGCTGCCAAGTTGAGGCGTGCGTCTCAAAGCGTGAAAGTGGTGGGCTACACTCTGTTGAGGCGCGCCTCAAAAAAGAGAAATTGGCGGTCGTCTCGGCCAGCGTGGCGGTGGGAAGCGTGTCTTTGGACTTGAGTGCAGTGGGCCACGCATGTTTGAAATGAGCACCTTGCTTGATATATTGCTTTCTCCTTATATAACACCTCCCTTTTTCATATCACACTGCTTCATTTCTTTTTCTTTTAATCCGATTTTTCCTCGATTTTTACTTCTTTGCTGATTTATCTTTATTTAATGCAAATACTGAAACATAGAAAATACCAACGTAATATAGAAATAAGTGAAATAATTAAATAAAAACTAACATTATTTATGAAAATACATCAAATATATTATATAAAATCGTGTTATCAAGCGCCTACGAGAAAGATCGATGATGTGAGATTCCTAGAACCTGTTACTATGGAACAGGATGAACCAACTCAAACTTTTTAGGGTAATCACTCATACAAGCCTCCTTTAGGCTCATTGTGTGAATTGTTTGTGTAAACATCATGACATCATTCGTATCATTTCTAACTATTTCAAGGACCTAGGGTTTATCTTTGCTCTGTTTTGTAGGAATTATGGCTTCTAGAAGACTATCGAATCAACTTCATGGGTATCCCTTCTGCTCAAAGATTTGGTTTGAAATTCCGACCATGCAGTTCATCAAAGACATGGTTATCTACTTGATTTGGTTATCTCGGTTTGAAGAAGATATGATGCATGTCCTATTCCGGTTCTTGACCAAAACACCATTGCTTTACATTCCCAGTTATCGTTGGTTCCTACCTTGAAGAGTTCTCTAAGCTACTTGGGATACCTATTCTTGACCAAACCATTCACGGTCTAGAAAAGGTTCCTAAGTCGAAGACATTGCATCGTGCCACATCTTAAGCGTTCGGATATTGAAGCCAATTGGGAAACTAGAAGTGGAGTTAAGGTTTACTTTCCAGTTCTTAATCAAGCAGGAATTCCTCAAAGTTATGAGTTTCCATGCATTTGAGAACATTGTGGCCTTGCTAATTTATGGTTTGGTTATTTCTAACTGGATCAATTCATAGATATCAATGCCATCAAATTATTTCTTACCATAATCCTTTGCCTACCTTACTTGAGACATCTACATTCTCTCACACTTTCGTACTACTAAGAAACAAAGAACTCTCATGTGTTGTATGTTACTTTCAAGGTGGTTTATTTACACCTTCCTCCATCGAGTTTTGAAGAATGAACAAGGTTGAGATGGTCTCAAGGCTAATGTCACTCTCCCATTCAGGATATCCGTTGGAGACCTTTCTCTCAAAGGACTTCATTCGGCGTTGTGGAAATTCCCTAATGTACCTCCTTGGTATAAGGGAGGTATGCCACAACCCTTCTCTAGCTACGTCGGTTTGGTTTTGCTCGAGAGATGGTCCACATGATATGCTTCTCCAGATGTTGTGTTCGACTGATCACGATCTCGAATTACCGCGAAGGTTCATACATGCTTGGGGCATGGTAAAGAAGCGATACCAAGACTTTGGGGCACGAACTCCATTCCTTGGGAACCTTACCTCAAATGGGTGAGCTCGAGCAAAACCTCTGATGCCATTCACGCTTTGTTCTACGGTAATTATGGAACTTTGTTGCTATGGTGGCGTACCTATACTTTCTCTATCGACGACATGCCTCTGATTTTGAAGACTTGAAGAGATCTGGATTCGACTCAAGGAAGAAGGATACCTTTGAAGCTCGATGTGCATGCGAGAAGAAAGAAAGTGCTAGAGTTGACCAGCTACTTCACGAGGCGAAACATCAGCGCCCTATCGGCACCAAGAGAGCGCCATGGGAGACTTAGAGCTTTAGGATGTTTATGTTTTCTTTGTTTTGAACTATCTCTTGTACTTAAAAGAAAAGAATAATGAAAAAGTACTAATAAATGTTTGTTCATTGCTTGTTTAACAAATTTAAATCTCTAAGGTCCTTGAAAACATTGCATTGCATTCGCATAAACATTGCATATAATAACATTGCATCACAATTACATTGGAGATTGGTTTTCTCATTTGCTCGCTATTTATTTTAGCGAAATGGCTCTTGAGCAGGTGTCAAAGATCTCCAAGCTCGAGAATGCTCAGTTTATTGTTCACTAGTTTGGTTCAAGGCCAAGAAGATTTGAAGAAGCTCATCAACAAGAAGAAGAAGGTTGTTGGTCTCCTCGACATGGGCAGGCTACAAAGGTGGTCTAAGGTGGTCCCGTATTGAGCTCTGAAGGAAGTGTCCATCTTGAGGGAAAGTAACAAGGTGATGGTGGCGTCGGCTGAGCTTGAGAACTATGATGATGGCCAATATACTCTAATGAGATGACAAGTACAAGCAACTTGAAGATACGAATCTTGTGAAAACACGAAGATGTCAGGGCTGAATTTGATGATCGAGTCTTGTTCACAGTGTTGTGATTCCTCCCAAGTTCAAAGTTCCAACTTTTGCCAAGTATGATGGCATGTCTTGCCCAAAGGCATTTGAAGTCCTATGTCGAAGATCAATCCCCACTGCGCGGCGAAAGTTGTGGATGCACTATTTTCAAGAGAGTTTGTCAGGAACTCAATTGGAGTGGTATTATCGGTTGAGAATGGCCGTATCCGTACTTGGGTGACTTGGTGATGCTTTCTCAGACAGTATGAGTACAATCTTGAATTGACACCCACTCATGCAACTACAAAGCATGTCTATGGGTCGTGATGAGAAGTTCAAGTATGCTCGAGAGTGGAGAGATCTAGCGAGTTTAGCCACCCTTGTCCAATAGGAGTTGGTTGATATGTTCATGGGGACACTAACGGGCCCATTCTTCAATCATCGATTGGAAATTCTTGATAGGATTCACCGGTGATATTATTGACGAGCATATTGAGCGGTATCAAAGTGGGAAGATTCGGTGAGAGACATCTTCAAGCCTGAAGATCTTTTGGTGGTAGAAAAGAAGCCAATCTTGTGTATGGTCGAGAAAAGCGAGCCAAGACCGGCCGTGCTCAATCAGTGAGCGGTTGTGATCTCGATCCTACATCGGCACAACCTCGGCGAGACAGCAGCGTAACGAGCAGCGCCACGAAGGCGTTTACGAAGATCAACATGCCTTGCCATGAGCCTTGCAACACATGTTGAAAGCGGTGATTGCTGAGGATCCTCCTCGGAATGTCAACACTTCCTCTCCAATACATCCTAATGCTAAGTGTGCTTACCATTCCAATAGCCCGGGACATATCTTGATTGTTGGGCTCACGAAGAACAAGATTCAAGATATGATTGAAGCTAAGCAGTTAATTTGATCCTCTGTTGAGACTCGAATGTGATCAACGCCTATGCCTAACCATGACAAAGGTTCCAATGCTTTGGTGATGATACTTATGTTTTCAACATAGATGACTTGACCATTCCTCGATGACTCTTAAGAAGAATTTGTTGCAAGGGGTGTCGACCAGGATGCCGAAGCTGTCGTTGGTGCCCATCGCGCGGATGGTTGTGCTGTTGAGAAGGCGTGTTCGATTGCATGATGGATAACCGTGAGATACTATTTACGAAACCACACATGAAGTTGTGAAGAAATGTCTAAGGTGGAGATTGTGACAAAGATGGCGATACCATCGTATGGGATACCTTGGGGCAGCCAAGTGGAAAGTATGATTACATGGTGAAGTACCTTTGTTCACGAGGCTACAAGATTCCTATTGAAGATGTTAAGGGCGACGGATGGGTGTGATTTCCCGAAGATTATCTTGATGTTAATACAATAAGGTTTCCTCTGATCCTGTGCCAGAGTGGCACCTCTCATCATCATCACTTCTCAAGGCGGTTCCGTATTCCTCGGTAAAGCTATCCCTTGGAATTATGGATCGGGTTTACTATCATGGTGTCAAGCAAGAACCTCGACCATTGAGGATCTTTGATTGAAGCTACCATTCGACATTGACAACATCAGGATCGGTAAGGTGACCCGAGCGGAAGAGTATTCTCTCGGATATCTCTCCTCCAAAAAGACCTGCGACTCCATTCGCATTACTATTCAACCATTCCCATGCTAGAGGAAAGAACCCGTATCATCACGCTCGGCCAAAGTACCAAGGAAGTTCTTGAAACACCTCAAACAAGAAATGGAAGAAATTCGAAGATCATCAAGAAGAGTGACTACAATGTTGTGGAGCAGTTGGGAGGACTCCGTCCAAGATCTCCATGCTTTCTGCTCTTGTGCTCACGAGGCTCATGCTAATGCCTTGGTGAAGTTTAGAAGAATGCTGTATGCCTGAGACACTACCAGACCAGGTTGAAGTTTGTATTGCTAGCACTGCCAACATGGCCTGAGGCTTCTCGATCTTGATTTGACTCTATGGAAAGAAACACAACAAAGCCTTGCACATCTACATTGAATGCAAGGGCACTACACTATCTCATGTTTTGGTGGATACGGTTCCTTACGAATATCTTACGAAGGCGCTTTTGATCGACTTGATGTCGAAGGGTTGGTTTGAGACCGGTGACATTATTGTGAGAGCTTTTGATGGTTCTAAGCGAGCGAGTACTTGGAGAACTTACTACACTGTTAAGTCGGTTCCCGGACTTTTGACTCCACTTTCTTTGTCATGGACATCCGTCCGCTCTCTTACCTACTTGGGCCTTGGATACATGGGAGGCGTGACGTACCTCTACCTTACATCGAGCTGAGGTACGGTGAAAGGGAAGGTTGTCGGTTATGGTGAAGAAGTATATAGTCGAGTCATCTACAATCATTGGATACCTCGAGATGGAAGGAGAATTCTTTGAGACTCCTGTCAAGCTTTTGAAACAATACCTAGAGTCATGCTGTTGACTCTCTGTCCTCTGAAGCTGTGACTCACCTAGAATGGCCTCATTGAAAGATGCTCAGTGCTTGTTGAAGAAGGGTAGTACTATTTGGGACGTCCCAGATCTTCCTTTCAAATTTGAAAATGGTTTAGGCTTCACCATCAAGGTCGGAAGATGATCACGCTGCGACGTGCGGTGATTCCTTTCCGCATCGGAAAGTGGAATCCATGCTATAGAAGGCGGCGACAACCCGACATCGGCAAGTGGATCTTCGACTCGGATAAGGGCTCGGCAATTGGAAGGAGAAGGCGTCATACCAATCTCCTTTAGTCGGGGAGTAATTGCTCTGTTTTGTTTTGCTTTTCGTGTTTCTTTATGTTTTGAACAATAAACTTTGAAAGCCTAGTGCCTTGCAGGGCATCATGGCTCGTTCGAGGTTATTATCTGATTGATTGCGTATTTTCATTTAATAAATCGTTGGACTTTTGCATTCAATTGTTTGTTTTCTTTCTTTACTTTATCACCTCAAAAAGCTATGTGTTTCTTACACCCGTGATAGCGAGAATCACTCCGAATCTAGTTAATATGACTATGCTATTGCTAAATATGACTTGATAATCCGATCTACCAAGCCGAAGGCGAGTGAGGAAGATTGTGAAGTGCCAGGAGAACTTACCGGTTTACTCTGACAAGAAGATCGAGTTTCTGACCACATGAAGAGCAAGTTGAGGTTGTGAATTTGGGTACTAGCGAAGAGATCAAGATAGGAAGGCGGGTCTTGAGGCAGTGTTAAAGAAAAGTTGGTTCGGATGCTACGAGACTATATTGAGGTTTTGCTTGGTCATACGAAGACATGCAGGGTTTAGACATTGATATTGTGGTACACGATTGCCCGACAAAGAGTTTTCTCGGTAAGGCAGAAGGTTAAATCGTATCGTCACGAGATGTCGAGAAAGATCAAAGCAAGTTATGAAGCGGTTCAATGCAGGTTTCTTGGCCGTTACTTCTTATCCCGATGGGTTGCAAATGTGGTACCGTACCTAAGAAGGATGGCAAAATGCAGAATGTGTGGATTCTGAGATCTAAACAAAGAGTCAGAAAGATGACTTTCCACTTCCTCATATTGATGTTGGTTGACAACACCGCTCGGCACAAGGTTTTCTCCTTCATGGATGGTTTCTCGGTTACAATCGGATCAAAATGGCTCAAGACATGGAAGACTACTTTTGTTACGGTGGGGCACTTTACGCTACAAGGTTATGTTCGTTGTGAAGAAGCGGGCGCCACTTATCGTGATGCTATGGTGACATTGTTTCATGACATGATTCATCACGAGATAGAGGTCTCGTCGGCGACATGATAGCTCGCTCACGGTGAAGAAGAACATCTAGATCATTCTGACTGTTCGACGAGGTTGAAGAAATGATTGAGGCGAATCCCAACAAGTGCACCTTTGGGTCGGATCAGGAAAACTCTTAGGGTTTGTTGTTAGTGGAAAAGGTATTGAGGTTGACCCGCCAAGGTTAGAGCCATTCAAGAGATGCGTGCCCTTGCGAGAAGGAAGTCGGAGGTTTCTTGGGCGATTAAATTACATTGCAGATTCATTGCACACCTAGCGCTGCTTGTGAGCCAATCTTCAAGTTACTGAAAGATCAAGTAGTGGAATGGAGCAGCGATTGCGAGATCGCTTTTGACAAAATCAAGGGTACCTACGAGAATCCTCTCATCACGATGCACTTTGCCGAAGGAAGACCTCTCATCATGTACTGTGAGGTGCTAGAGAACTCAATGGGGTGTGTATTGGGGCAACATGTGAGTCAGTCGAAAGAGCATGCAATATACTACCTTAGCAAAAGTTTACCCATTGTGAAACAAGATACTCACGGCTCGAGAAAACTTGCAACTGGCTTAAATTTCGCCGACTAAGGCGGTATATGTTGACTCACTTTTCTACTGTTGATTTCTAAGATGGATCCAATAAAATACATATTTGAGAAAGCTCTCTCGGAAGAATAGCAAGATGGCAAATGATCGACGAATATGACATCGGTACACTTCTCGACGATCAAAGGAAGTGTAGTAGCCGATCATTTGGCTCATCAAGCCGTAGATGACTATCGGTCTCGGTTCAATTTCAGACGAAGATGTTTTACTAGTTCTGATTGTGAAGAACCGAGGCCGAACGAAGGACTGAACAAGGATCGATGGACCATGGTTTTGATGGAGCCTCAAACGCACTTGCAATGGCATTGGCGCCATCATTACATCCCTGACGGACATACACCTTTCACCGCCCGATTATGTTTGATTGCACTAACAACATGGCGGTCTGAGCGTGCATCATGGGTCTTAAAGCTGCTATTGACTTAAGTCAAGTTCTTACAAGTGTATGGAGACTCGGCAATCGATCAGTTAAGGCGAGTGGGATCTGACATCCGAATCTCATTCCGTGTCGAGCATGTTACGAGTTTAATCCCATACTTGAAGAGATTACTTTCGATCATATTCCGAGAAATCGGTTGGCGAGCGCGTATTCTATCTATGTTCAAGGTTAGATGGGACAGCGAGGCTCCCCGGATCATCATTGAAGTTCGGCGAACGGTATTGTTATGAGCTTGATACATAAGAGAAACCTTGGTACTACGATGTGAAGAGGTATCTTGAGGCTCGGGAATATCCAGCGAGGGCATCATTAATGATAAGTTCGTGAGAGATTCGCATCAAATTCTTTCTCGACGACATCTTATACAAGCGCAACCACGACTTGTGCTTACTCCATTTGTGACGAGGAAAGCAGTCGCATCATGGAAGAGTTACGAGCGCATTTGGCACCCTCCGGTGGACACACCATAGCTAAGAAGATTTTGAGAGCAGTTACTATTGGTCCACCATGGAAGTTGATTGTCACCGCTATGCTCGATCTTGTCACAAGTGCGGTTATGCGAGACAAAGTGCGCGTACCTCGGTACCTCAGAATGTTAACGACTCCTTGGCCTTTTGCAATGTGGGGCATTGACATGATCGGAGAAATCAAGCCCCACTTCCAATGGACATCGTTTCATCCTTGTGGCAATTGACTATTTCACCAAGTGGGTGAAGCTGACCTCGTTCGCATCTATTACCAAGAATGTTGTGGCTCGATTCATCAAACATAACCTTATCTGTCGGTATGGCACTTGAAAAGGATTATCACGGATAACGGCTCTAATCTCAACAACAAGATGATCTTTTGCCGCAATTCAAGATCAAGCATCACAATTCTTCTCCATATCGGCCTAAGATGAATGGGCGTTGGGCATAGCGAGAACATTAAGAAGATTGCTCTGAAGATAGCTGTGACACAAAGATCGGCATGCGATGTTACCATGCTCTTCATGGTTATCGCTTTTCGCACATCCGCAGGGGCCCCTTCTCTCTCGTATCACGGTATGGGCCGTCTTACCCATCGGTTGGATACCCTCAACTAGAGTCCTCCAGGCGAGTTGGCGAAGGCGATTGGGTCGAGACTACGCCTTTACGGATTAATTTGATTGATGAAAGCGACTCGCGTCCATCGCCATGGACAGCTTTATCGAAGCGAATGATTAGAGCATTTAACAAGAAGGTCAAGCACCGAGTCTACCAAGTTGGTGATCTAGTAGTCAGCGCATCATCCTTCCACAGGTGATCCCGAGGCAAATGGACTCCCACTATGAGGACCATTTGTAGTCAAAATAGTGTTTTCGTAGACTATGATACTTAGCACCATGGATGGTGAATTTCCCACACCACTGTGAATCGAGACATAGTCAAAAATACTACGCAGAGACCGCTGGGTCGATGAACCTAGGAAAAATAAGGGCATCTGGCGAACCAAAGGTTCGGGCAAAGATTAAGGATATATACAAAACATGTACACCGGCAGAGTCGAAAACACGAAAAGGCTTGGGCAAAAAGGTATCCGGTGGGCGAAAACCGAAAAGCGGTCTAGGCAAAGTTAGGGATTTAAGCGTCGACTATGTCTCTTCGGATCACACCTTCAGGACTACTATCGGCATTCAAGGTTCAAATGGCGAAGATCGATCTACTCACTTTCTACGTGACAAGGAGATGAGATAGTCGAAATATATGAGTACTAGCATAGTTGGAACGAGATTGTTCCGCATGGCTTTTTACTTTCTTGTGTATAAACAACTTGGCATACCTTTCAAATAAGCATAAGCTTCTTTCTCTTTACAATTTCTGTTTGTTGTTGCAATAAGTCCAAAGTTTGCTTTGAATGACTATCGCATTTGACAATAAGAATCTAATCACAAACATCTGAAAAGTGAACATTCAAAAGTACTTACTACGGGCTCCGGGGTGGGGAATGACTGACGAAAGTCACCAAGCATTCCCCGACATGATCCACCAAAGTGTCACTCACAACTAACTTCCCAGTGAGCAAAGGAATCCACGAGCCAATTACTCGACTAAGTAAAGTTACATCATCTCAGCGGTAACACCTCACCCCGTCAAGGTATTTATCCCAGTAGTATCTCGATCCTTTCCTTTTCCCGGTAGCAGTACGGACCCAAAACTTGGTCGAGATAGTGCATCCGGAGAAACACATCTTCATTCCTCAGCCTGGGATTACAGTTCTGACTCTTCTAACGGGTTTCCGGCAACTATCAAATGCTCTCCATGAGATCTACACTCTGGTCCCATAGGCGCCTCCTAAATTTCCTCGCGGGATCTACATACAAGGTCCCCAACGGATCGCCTCCAGGTTCTCCTCGGCGGGGTCTATATGAGATCTCAACAATGAGCTTCTCAAATCTCTACCTTCCTCAACAATATCTACCCAAGACTTGGTCGAGATAGTGCATCGGAGGAATCCGGGATATCTTTCTTCTCTTAGCGAGGGATCTCACTATTCAATCCCCAGCGGTCGGAGATCCTCAAGCGAGCATCGCATCTTCTTCAAGATGGATATGTTTGACATATCCACGACATTTAACATGCATACATTACTCATAAAGTCATAATTCATGCATATGTCATTCATATACCTTTGTCATGCATATCATACTTAGCATAAAACTAACCAATATTCTATCAAAGTTCCTCTTGTTTTCTCCAAAGCAGTGCTGATCCGCCTTAAGCAGGTCCGGATTAAGCCCGAATCGTGGAAAACTATCGACCGCCTTAGTTGTCCTCCTCCGTGGTCGAGTTAAGCCCGAACCGGCGGGAAAACTATCAGAAAGGCCGCCTCTGGTTATCCTCGATATGACAATGGATCAACACCGATGCCTGACAAGGAAGCTATCCACATTTTGCCAACTACTATCCCTCGAGTAATCGGCACAAAGATTTATTCGATTCCCGATTGTCAATAGCAACTTCTAGAGTCGGCGTCGACTCGGTTGCCTTGGGTGGCATCTTAAGCCCATCTCCGACTATTTGTCAATAGTGCTACTTTCGAATCACATATATGGTTAAAATCAATGCAAACCAATAACTTCATTCAAAAACATGAACACAAAGTCCGCGTATGACTCCCTCGGATGGCATCTTAAGCCCATCTCCGTATCCTTCGAGGGCGACTGAGCCTAGCGTGGCTCGCTTCCGGACATCGATCTTTCGGATGACATATTAAGCTCATCCCGTCAATTCTCCTATCGACATTATCGAGTCTAGCGTCGACTCATCTCGGCAAAGTATCCAAATGGCATCATAAGCCCGTTCGCATCATCGCCCAGTGCAGAATTTCGGGTGTACTCGGTGTTCAATCATCTTCACCTCGAGGTCACGAAGACAAGCGTGTCAATCTAACCCTCCAGTAGAAGATTGAGCAGGGGGTCATCATACCCAAAATTTGCCCTCCATCTACTCAGAGTTTCATACATCTATACTCGAGTTCCTCGAGAGTTGATCGGACAAACTCTCTCTCTGAGCAATCAACCCAAATTGGGTTTGGTATCTCTCAAGTCAAGATGGACTTCCAACATCTCCAATGGTCTTCATGCCTCCTCGTATGCTTCAAAGATTCTCCATGTCAAGTTTCAAGCTTCAGATCAAGTTTCCTCAGACAATTGCTCGGATGGTTTGAAAATCGGTTGTATTGGACAAAAAGTCAAGCATGGTCAACATGATCAAACTTCATAATTTTTGGTCAACATCCTCATTTTGAAGTTACATTCATCATTTGATCAAGGGTTGATCATGATTCATCAAAAACTCAAGATTTGCTCAAGTCGAAACTTTCTAAATTAGGGTTTCGGTGAAAGTCAATGAACTTTGTTGATCACTTCTTTCTCATACTTTCTCGAAAATTTTTCCACCTCTTGTTTTGAAGGAAATTCAATTCTCTACAACTTCATGTCTCACAAGAATGTCAAAAATGCTTCATTTGAGGTATAGCTCAAAACATTGAGGTCATTTTCAAAGTCAACAAAAAGTCAACTTTTGTTTTGAAGATATATTGAGCATGGTAACTCCAATTGAGATGAGACCAAAGGTTGGTTAGAGGACTCTTAGAGCTTTCCAAAAGTCCAAAAAACTAAAAATGTGGAAAATTGAGCAAGATACACTATTCGGAAGTTGGCGATTTTGACGATTGCCAAAGGACATTTTGGTCAAAATGCAAATTTTCCAAATAGGCCTATAATCTTTTTGATCCAAACTTGTTCATGACATTATTCTTGACCCATAAATGCTTGGCCTGGTAATTTTTCTATTTTATGATTTATATTTGAATTTTATAACATTTAATTCAAAAATATATAAAATATGAAAATTAATATTTTTTCAAAATGGTGATTTTATCTTCCTTAATGTCCAAGAAAGCCAGACTCTTGCCAAATTCGTGCTAGCCATGGCATTCATGAAAAATCAATTTTCAAATATTTGATTTGTTTTAAAGAAAATATTTGCACATTGATTATTCAATCTTTTTTCCTCTTTGCCATCAAATTTTCTCTATAAATACCTAGCAAGTACACAAGCAAGCAACACGAAACCTAGCCCAGAGAGGTCCTTATTTTGCAATTTTTCTCAAAACTTGGTCAATTCAAATTCAGCGGGTTTCAGATCGATCCATCCATTCTTGCTCAGGGAGGTTCCCGTGACAAAAACAATCTTACTGAGCCTCTGTTGCCCGAGCGTGACATCTATCAAGCTCGGTTGGTATTTGTTTGATTTTCGATTTTCATAATCCATGCATCATTAACCGTTTTTTGCTTGCTTGTTTGAATTAGGGTGTCCATTAGACGTGGGCCTTTACATGTGAGGTTCCATGTGAAATCTAATCACCATAGTTAGGTTGTTTTGATTGTTTGATTCGAACGGTTCATACAAGTGTTTTAGCCAAAACTAAGGTCACCAATGGATTCGGGAGGTTCGGTTTAGGGGACAAGGTCCTTCTTTCTCTTTTAAATTCGTATTTTGGAGTTGTAAGAAGTCACGATCATGGGAGGCGGCCAGGAGCTAGGGCTCCGTGTTGTTTCAGTGACCTCGTGAGGCGTCGTGGCGGTTCAAGCTTCGATTCGTTCCCGGCGCTGGACCCACATGCTTGTCACGCGTTGGTTACGAATCCATGCGCATCGTAGCTCTTATTCAATTAATTCCGGTTTTCGAACACCAAGTGCAACATGGCGCGTGGTTAAGCGTTGGGTGATGGAGATTCTCTCAAAGGTCTCGGTTCAAGTCTTGGCAAGACCAATCTCTTTTCCTTTTCTCAAACTTGCACTATTTTCATATTTTCTTTTATTTTAATATTTGCATATTTTAATTAATTTCATAATTTTATTACGCATTAAAAATCATCAAAATTAATTTTCTTTTTGCATTATTTTGAGACCTTTATTTAATTTATAAAATTAAAAAATACAATTTTGCATGCATATTTATTTTTATTCATAATTTTGCATTTAATCACATTTAATTCATTTAAATTATTAAATTGCATCCAAAATCCCAAAATTTATTTTAGCATATTTATATTATTTTGACATGTAATAATTTTCTCATATAAAATTTGCATTTTTCTAACATTTTTCTCTTGTTCGATTCATATCGTATTTTAATTTCTTTCCTTCTGGAGTTGATCAGATTAGAGACGTTCTTTCTTTGTCATTTTATTTTTCAATAATGTATAGCGTTCATGGGATGTAATAGTTTAAATTAGGTTTTATTTTCCAAAGTTTAAATTATGTCGCCCCAAAGCCTGTGTAATGGTTTACCTTTCCGCATCTTTACATTCCGCAATTTACTTTCCGCTTATCAATTGCTAGTAACTAGGCGTGTATGGCAAGATAATAATGAACATAGCCCACTAATTTTCAAGATAAAATCTACAGAAATCAACACACGTTTTCACACTTATTAGGTAATTCTCTCTCGTTGCCTTCAATTCAAATGGTCATCCCTCGAGCGTGAGGTATTCTAGGTTGCCTTCCAACAAATCATCATAGTCCCTTGATACAAAGATCATAAGACCCGATGTACTCCGAATACATGATCTTGACCCTTGATTTGCCGCCTCGAAAATGATGATAGTCCCGAATGTGCTAGAATACTTCCCTACAGTTTGCCTTCTATGACTATCCGATGTCCCGAATGTCCGCTTACATCCAGATGGAGCTACCTACTAACTAATGGTAAGGCTAGCGCTATTCTAAAAGGAGCGTAGAAATGCAACGACCAATTTTGAGTGGGTAATAAGTCTTTTAGTTGCTCGCTCTATCAAATGCTTTTCACCACACACTCTTTTCTCAAAGTTTCAAACTCTTTTCAAAATAAAACATTTAGAACACTTTGTATACACTCCTACATGAGTTCATTACAAAGTCAAAATGCCTTTTTCAAAGTATTTTTGTCAAACACCGACAATTTTAAGGTGATCTAAGAGCAACTAAGGCCGTAGATAACTACGGATGGAAAGGGGTATCTACCTTCCCTTTTTTAACCATTCTCCCGAACAGAATCTAAGCGAAGGTCTTTTGTACTTTTATGGGATAAATAAAAGTGGGGCGACTCTTGCTATTACACATTTGGATACAAAAATCCTACAAAGTCGAGTTCATACTTACACATATCCCAAGAACACAATACTTGCGAGCGTCCTGTCTAAGCTAGCGGCACAAAAGCAAAATGAGGAAATAAGTCGATAATCCAGAGATACTCCCTCAGCCGAGCATCGATAAAATATGCCTCGTGACAACATGCTCATTATCGAGAGAGCATCTCTGGATGACACCGTCTCTAAATACCTTATAAGCGGGACCCTACTCGATGATCCTAAAGCGAGCATCATCAAATGAAGGGCATGCTCATATGTCATCCTCAAAGATAAACTTTCTGAAGGGGTTCTTCATCCCTCTCAAATCGTCGAAGAAGCGAGTTCCACATCTTGAAGGAGATACATGGGCATCGACTCCCGACACCTAGGAGGCAAATCACTGTAAAAAATCCCATCAGGGCTACTATTGGCCGACCATGCGATTCAACACCAAGGAACACGTGAAGAAATGCGATAAATGCCAGACACGGACCACGTGCAGGCCTCAAGCGAACTTAAATCCCTATGTCCCTTGGCCCTTATCGTGGTGGGGACTAGATATCCTCGGCCCGTTGGTCATGGGGCCTATCAAAACAAACATTTGATAGTAGGCGTCGACTACTTCTCCAAAAGGATAGAGGCGAAGCATTGACCAAGATCATCGCTCAAAATATCCTACGTTTCTATAGAAACATACTCGCTCGATTCGGCATACCACAAGCTATAGTCACCGACAAGCTGTACACAATTCACAGATAGAAACTTCAAGACTTTATTGTATATGGAACCCGTGGCTTGGTCAAACACCCACAAATGAGGACACCGCAAACGAAGTAAATACGCGGACTCAGACGAAAATTTGGATGAATCAAAGAAGAAGTGAATTAAGAGCTACACAACATACTTTAGGCCTGTCAGACTACTCCCCACTCGTCCCGGGGGGCCCCATTCAATTAGCCTATATAACCGATACCTCCATCCCAATAGAGACCACCAGGGCATCAAGAAGAACTAAATCTCCTCTCAGGGATGAATGATCAATCCTTAGAGAGAACTCGGGCACAGGTGAGGAGATGAGCAGGGCTGCCTTGAGAGAAGCAACACCAGCGAGAGACAACCCTCCGTTATGATGCCAAAATCATCCCTGCGATTGATGGGGCCTAGTCCTCAGCGAAACACGAAAAGCTCCAGGAGAGAACTCGTAGCAAATTGGAAGGCCCCTCAGTGTTTACGCCAAGACAAGAATGGGGCCTACTACTTAGAAAATCTTCATGGGGAAAAACTTGCTCGATCATGGAACACGAAAAACTTAAACAATCCTATAGTTGAGGCACATACAATTGACACACCTGGAAACTACCGGTGCTTCAGACTCGACATCAAGCGCACCTGGTACCAACGATGGGTAATATTATGGCAATTAAAGAGATACTTGCTCTACTTATAGGCTAGATCTCCATGCAGCGAGGGACTCAAACAAGCACCGTTGTTTAAGTACCTTGGAAAACATAGCGATGGGACGTTCACACCAAATCTCGGCGTTTAATCAAAGCTTGAGTTGGACCAAGCCAAACCAACTTGGCCCCCTTGACTGGTTGTCCCATAGAAGACCACACTTAAAAAATAAACATCCCCAAACAATAAATATCATCAAACAAGCATGCCCGATCAACAAGTATCACGGGCATACAACAAACAATAAACATAAAATGTTAAAATTACATTAACGACCACAGTCAATTTGTCATGGAGTTAAGCGGGGACTCCACTAACAAAATAAAACATCAAAATAGCCACACCAACCCATGTCATTAAAAGGTGGGCTCGCCCGAGAATGCAAAACAAAACCAACATATCAAGGCAGGCGAGGAATCACTTTCGACAAGCTAAGTTGGATCTCTAAGGGGTCATGCGGGGAGTCTCTTCCATGATCATATCTTGACGCATTAGGCTTCTTTATATCATCCGCTCGACATAGAAATGAACCCCCTTCCATCCGTTTACTATTTCCGGGTTTAGAACACACATCTGCCCACATTGTCAAAACTTGAGGAAAACCTACGTCATTATAAGCTTGGTTTGACTAATGAACTCTGCAGTCTTCACCATAGGGTGAGGTTCTCCTTAGCCCAAGGCCACCTCCTTCTTCAAGCGGCCGGTCTCCTCGGTGAGCACACTGCTTATCCTTGAGCCGTCACATTCCTCTATGGCCCTTTGAGGGTCCTCAAACAACTTTATCAGAGCTTCTTCCCCTCTTTTCAACCTCAACGGTCTTAAGATGACTTCGGCTTCGGAGGTTGGTTACGCTCGGCAAAATCAGTATTTAGAAGATCCGCATTAATGCCCATATCATCAGCGATGTCGCCTTCTTGGTCGGACGATCCGGCTGTCAACATAATTTTCTCAGCATGAGGACCTCGCGCTCTCAAAACACTTCTTATCGTTCGGGGAAGGAGGGATGGTTCCCCTTCTCTTTCTCGTGGGTCATATCTATATCCTTCGCATCCTCTTGACCTCGCGACGCGGTTGAGGACATCGCATTCTGCAGCCCGATGGATGATTCCACTGAACCGATTGCTAGGTAGCCCTCGGCTCTGTCAAGAAGATCAACCTCCTTCCACTTATTCCTCATGGCACCGTCGAGCTACACGTTCCATAGCTTGATTCTCTCTGCAACAAAAAAAATATAGATTAGCAAAAAACAATACACCTATACATCATGAAGAAAGGTTCTCAATGTTAATTAAGTCGAGGCGGAGATCCCTCTCCATCTTTATCGAGTGACTTCCCCCCTTATCTGAATCTGGGGAAGCGCAACATAGTTTCAGCTGTCAGTCCTCGTCACCCAATTCCTCTCTGACATAGACATAATCGAAATGCTTCCTCGACCACAATCTTAACTTTTTGTGAACACATACTTATGCTCCCGTCTTCGTTCAAGCATGGGTCCCGTTCTTTTCAAATAAAAACTTCCGAAATACAGATATGGACACCGATTGAAGGATCATGTAGCTATCCTTAAAAGCGGACAAACTCTTGATACTCCTTAAAGAACCTCCCATTTTGGTGTTTAGAGACACCATCCCACGAACTTTCCTTGATCTTCTTGAACCCTCACGAAGACAAAAATATAGAAGGTCAGTGGCGCCTGGATACTAGAAGATCTCAAGCATAGCTATGACATTAGGGTGGGTTGGGGCAGACAGGCGAAGGTGATGGAAAATGCCACCTAGAACTCGGTGAAGGGTGCGAAAACCAACTCCGAAACAGATCGTAAGGCGAGATATGGGCCGTACCTGAGAAAATCCTATCATCCTTATCGGAACATACCTTCCCTTCTGTCGGCTTCCGAAACAACTCCATTCGTCGCATCTGAATCCATGGCAAAACACCTGCTTGAATTATCCTGTTGTGATGCTCGATTCCATCGTTGGGGGATGCCCAAACCGAGATCATCCTTGTTGGTCTCATCGACCTCGAGCTCTCTTGACTTGAGACAGGGGTGGACATCGATCAACTCACCAAATCACTGCACTCTGGTAAATCGGAAGGACTTTGCCCGAACCCTCGAGATCCTCCCGGATGTCCTCGTCGACACTTGCCATGATACGAGTAGAGGATAGGTGAGCTCGACATATCGCCAAATCCACCATTCCACCACTATTCAGTGAAAGGGCTTGGGCGAGCAATGATCATATCCGGTCAAAGCAGCTCAGGAAACACTCGGATCTAGACTATCTAAATTGAACCACTATTACAAACAGATACTTCCGGGAGGATGTCATACCATCGAAAAACAAGGGAGGCGTCGAAGAAGAAGCACCACGGGTAACCCAGCGACATAGGTCACTAGAGGCGAGCCACCACCTCACCGTAGAAGAAATTCCCAAAAGAAAAACCCTAACCACATGCACTTCTACAAACATCAAGAAAAAAAAGTCACTAAATAAAGAACCTCTCCCTCTTTTATAGTATCTACCCCCGTGGAGTGCAGGCCTAGGGAACCTAGGGGAATCATCATTACATCCCTAGCTCCTAGGCACTTGACATTCACCCTGCGACTCAAGGACACGTGGGCAAAACTCTCAAATTCCTCAACCCTTGGTTCCTTGGCAATGTTTCTTCTCCTCGAAGCAAACGACCTCGATCATACTCCTCGAAATCAAGTCATCGCCTCTACGGCGAGCGACGACTACTTAGGGGCTCTTGTTCTAGACTACAAACGCATGTCGGCATGCCACTCCTCCGACCTGTAATGATCACCAAGGCTCAATAACGCATGGGGCTTCTATCGCCCGTTCCACGCGCCATTCGGTACCCTCGCTCGACATCCACAAGCGAGCCATCCATCTTGTCTCCTCGGGACTATAGTCATGTCCCCTATGCTCGGCATAACGACTAGTTTGAGAGCATCGATGCCAGTCCGACCAAAGTCACTCAGGATAGCTATATTCATGGATCAGGATGTCAAGTCAAATATAGCAACCAATGAGAATCCTCCTAATATCATTATATAAACCCTCGTACCTTTGAGGCAAGGTATCACATTCTTACTCTTAAAATCTTAATAATCAATATACTCACTTAAACATTTACTTACTTTAGCATCGAGTGCCTTGCGGTACACTACCCTTCCTCATCATCAACTTTGCTCGAAGGATCTTCGCTTGCTCGGCCGTCACGAGTTCGATCAATCGACGGATCATTTAGCATATGATATTCTCTTTGCACAATTAAGTTTATAATTATTAAAGTTAGAAATTATTCTTCAAAGAATAATTTCATAAATACAATAAAATAAAGATTGAAACGAGAAAATAAAATATTACTCATTTGGTTAATACCTCAAAGGATAAGGACAAATAAAGAATAATAAGAAAATATGATTTGAACTACAAATGTTCAATGGTGTTGAAAGATACATCAATTTAAAAGAAACAAATTTGGTGAAGATTGATATTTTTATTTACTTTTAACTATTTTAGATTGTCATTATAAGCTTTAATTTGTATTTAAAGACAATTTGGTGAAAGAATAAATTTTATTTTAATATTATAACTTCTTCTTTTTTAAATGATGGATTCATATTTGTATTTTAAATTCAAATATTATTATAGTTAATTCATTTATGACTTGTGAAACTATTTGGTGAACATCATCGGATAGTGTATCAATAAAGTAGCCATCGAGCGATTTTATCCATGAGAAATGAAACATCGAGTAAACATGAAGGGAGAAATCATGGTCTTACAACCAAGAGATCGGTGAAAGTGCATTATGTGAGGAAGGTATTAGCACCCATGCCCATAGTACTCTCACGGTATCCACTTCTACTTTCTATCTAATGGGTGAGTTATACTTATCTATCCTTAATCGCTATAATTCATGTGAAAGAAAATAAAGAAAACAGGGAAAAGAAGGACCTATTTACAAATCGGGCCCGTGACAAGATGCCTCCGAATTCCTCGTGCAATGGGAAAGTCAGGCGTCGTAGTTGGGCTCACATGTTTTGGTGGGTTGCAATTGTTTTATGGGAAGTTCGATTCGCATCCGCAATTGAAACTTGTGTTTGGCGTTGCACTATAAGTCTTATGCGACTTACACTTAAACTTGTTGGTTTGAAAGAGCACCCCTTTTGAAAGGTTTAAACACAAAGAGCGTGGCGAAAAAAGTTTACATTGAGGTTGATTGCTTTTACCTTGAAAAGAGTTTGAACCATTATTAAGTGTTTTGATTTTCAAAAGAAAGAAAAAGTTTTAGTTTACATGCAAGGATGAAAAAGAAAGAAAATATGCAAAGGAGACCAACTAGTTCCACTAATGTTATCATGCAAAATTTGACCTAAGGTTGAGGATGAAGGAATATCTACCTATGTTGATATGCAAGGATGAAAATCCTAATGTCAAGGTTAGAGAGCTATCCTAACCAAGCATCCATAAGGAAGCTATCATATATCGTCTTGGTTGAACAACCAAGGGATGCAAGGAGGAGGCGAAAGTGCTTTGGAAGAAGCACACAAACAATGCAATGCACATCAAATGATACACACATGTGAGGGAAGAGGAAAGAAGTCACATAGCCTCAATGATAGCGAGCATACGGTCAAGCAGACCACTTTGGGAGGAAAACCATAGCCACAAATGGAATTAAATGTGTTAAATAGGGTTTCCTATGGGAGAAGATATCACAACATGATATAAATTATCAAGTGTGAAGAGCACATGAGTGCAGTGTCAAAGCATTAATCACGAACCGAAAAAACATGGAAGTCGAGAATGGGGACTCTTGCCACTTTTATTATTGACTCAATAAAAAGCAACACGATTCACATGTGTTGGTGACACGTACTAAAAGCTATGCGGGGTTGATTGCGAACCCTTTCACGTGCCCATCATATCATCATATATCAATATCATCAATATCAAAGCGGTACTTTGCTTGGTGGTGCCATATCGGGTTTACTAACCACTCATGAACTATGCAAGCACAAATGATAAAAACTAGCTGAAAGCTACTCCTTTTGCACGGAAGAGAATTTTAAAAACCATACAGTTAGCACACAATATCACGGAATCTCCTAAGCAGGTCTTTAAATAAACCGAGGGGTTCTGAACAAGCTCAACTACAAATCCCTTCATGCATCTCTAATCCTACTTTTCGGCATGGCGGTAAAACCCTTCTACTCTCTAAAATGGTAAAGAATGCGGTAAAAGGTATAGAAAATACCAAGCGGATAACAATCCGTAAGCAAAAGCAAGCAAAAATATAGAAACTTCAATTATTGATAAGCAACAAAAGAAATCAATGAGTAATTCTTTGAGGCATCAAAGCATGATTGGAATGTGGTTCGTACATCTAAAGCAAAATAAACCTGCGAGGAGATTGCAATTCGAGATAATACTGAGACAATGGATGTGCATATCATATGCATGATCAAAATGTGCGTTCGTACATATAGGCTAAACCAATAAACAGCAAGAAGATGAAAACCAAGAAAAGAAGACAAATGGTATGCATAAATTATGTGGTATCGGATATGCGTTACATACATTTCAAAACAATCCGATAACTTTGTAAATCATAATTCATACAATACATACAAGAGAATCGGCGTTAAATGCATAAATAGGTATCAAAATGTATGTTCGTTCACATTCAAATCAAACAATAAACACCGCAAAAAGGTGAAACAAACAATGCGACAAAAGTGCGCGTTAATATAAATAAGATCAGAATAATGCGTTGTACATTCAAGTGTCGAGATAAACACGCAAGAAAGGTGAAAACCAAATAAGCAAACAAAAGTGCACATTTGTGACACAAATATGATTGGAATG